>CP124711.1:92227500-93477500 GCA_031232105.1 Capsicum rhomboideum | reverse complement strand
ATTCTTTCCTTGGCAATTAAAGGTAAAGATATTATTATATTTTATGATGCTTCACTTTTTGGTTTGGTTGCAGTGTTGATAAAGGATAGGAATGTAATTGCCCATCCTTCAAGGCAATTAAAGCCTCATGTGAAGAATTACCTAACCTGTGACTTGGAGTTGGCGACAGTGGTTTTTACACTAAAGATTTGGAGACACTATCTCTATAATGTCAACTGTGAGGTGTTTAATGACTATCACTGCTTGCAGCATGTGTTTACATAAAGGGATTTGAATTTGAGGCATATAAATGGATGAAATTGTTGAAGGATTATGATTTGACCATCTAATACCATCCTGGTAGGGCCAATGTGGTGGCAGATGCATTTATCCAAAAAGAACTAAGTATGGGTAGTCTGGCTTGTTTGAGGGAGTCAAGGCGACCTTTGGCTAGAGAGATTCAGACTCTAGCATCCTTGTCAATGCGTTTGGTGTTTTAGAAAGAAATGGATTGTTAGCTTGTGTGGAAATAAGGTTAACGCTCCTTGATTAGATCAACGCCAGATAGTTTGAAGATGAGAAGTTGAATAAACTTCAAAACAAGGTAGTATGTGGTGAAGCTTCTGATGCAACACTTGATGCGTGTAGAGTATTGATGGTGAGGGGACGCGTAGGTGTGCCCTGCATTGGTGATTTGATTCCAGGTCTACTTGCAGAAGCTTATGGTTCTCGATACTCTATTCATCCGGATCCAACCAAGATGTACTGTGATTTGAGACAGCTTTATTGGTAGCCCGAGATGAAAAAGGATATAATGGAGTATATGTCTAAATGCCACAATTGTCAGCAGGTGAAGTACGAGCATCAAAGGCCTGGGAGTTTACTTTAGAGGATGACTATTCTCGAGTCAAAATGGGATAGGATAGCAATGGACTTTGTGGTAGGTCTCTTTAAGACCTTGGGTTAGCATGACTCAATTTGGGTTATAGTGGATAGGCTGACGAAGTCAACTTACTTTATCCCAGTTAGGGAGGATTTCAGTTCGAAGCAGTTAGACAAGATTATGGCAAAGAGATATTGAGGCTACATAGGGTTCCAATCTCTATCATTTTGGATAGAGGTACACAGTTCACCACTAAGTTTTGGGACAGGCTACATGAAGAGTTGGGCACTAAGCTTGACTTCAGCACTGATTTCTATCCTAAGACTGACGGGCAATCAGAGAGGACTATTCAGGTCCTTGAGGATATGTTAAGAGCCTGTGTGATTGACTTTGATGGTCATTGGGATAAATTTTTGCCATTGTGTGCGATTTCCTTCAACAATAGCTATCAATCTAGCATTGATAAGGCTCCATTTGAAGCACTCTATGGAAGGAGGTGTAGATCACTCATAAGATAGTTTAAAGTGGGTGATATGAAACCTTTGGGCACGAACTTGGTTAAGGAAGCTCAGGAAAAGGTGAGGTTCATTCAAACCAAGTTGTTGGAAGCCTAGAGTAGGAAAAAAGAGTACGCAGACCGTAAGGTCAGGGACATGTCATTCAATGTTGGTGAACCTATTTTGTTAAAGGTATCTCCTATGAAGGGATCTTTATTATGAGGAGGAGTAGGTTGCTATTCTTGGTTGGGATTTTTGAAAGTTGAGGATAAAAGAAATTTGATTGGTAAAGGTACAATGGAAGCATCGTCCAATTGAGAAAGCGACTAGGGAAACCAAGAAGGACATGCGAGATAAGTACCCTCACTTGTTGGAGGATACATATATATTTTTCTATTTCAACTTGGCTCATTTTTAATTTTTGATTGTTCTAGGAAGAGATGGGTAAATTGATATTTGTTGTAATGACCCTTTCCATTGTTACGGGTAAGTCTAATGTACAAAAATTCAAGCTAAGATTTTCCCCAAATTAGGAGTTTAAATTTTCAGGTTAGGCTAGTCTTGGATGAAATTTGGGTGAGGTATGGTCAAGGGAATTTCAGGAATGGATTAGGTAAATGTAACAAAGTTTAGCATGTTTTATGCTAACTAAGACGTTAAGGAATCCATAGGATTTTTCTAAAGTTAATTGGGGTAAGTAGAACTCCTGATATCAAACTTGACGTAAAAAGGTTAATCCAGAATGTCATATTTTGAGGGTGCACTGCGAAAAAGGGAAAATTGGGAGATATTCTGAGTTTTTGCCTCGTCACACCCGTTATAGCAAGTGGCAGGACACTATGATGATGCCACTATAGCCGAATAATTCTTGTTATAGCGGGCGTCAAAGTCGGTCAATCCCGCCATAGCGGGCGGATTCCGCTATAGCGAGGCTTCTATAGCGAGATCAGACCACTATAGAAGGATATACGTGGATTTATGCAGAAATTTCCCCAAAATAGTTTATTATTTTCTAAAATTATTTTGGGGAAAGCTTAGGCTATTTTGGGTGATTTTCCACCAAATTTCTTCATAAAGATAAGTTAATCACTCCCATTAACTAGTTTTTCGATTTCTAAATTTCGAATCACTAGTTTATGGATTTTTGGGGAGGATTTAGCTTAACCTAGTTGATTTTTCTGGTGCAATAGAGTAAATTAGGTGTAAAACCTTTGGGTTTCTATTTAAAGTTAATAATTTACTAATGCACGACTATAATTCACTAATGAAACCATGAAATTGGTAGGTTTAAGGTGAATTTACGGTGGAAAAACCCTAGAATGGGAGGAATGATCATGAGAAATTAGCCTTGGGGTTTGGGATTTGGTTATAATCCTCGATATTGTAGGTCATTTGGTTGATTATGTGTTATATTCCTATTTTTAGACCACAATTAAATTGAGGTTGCGAGAAAAGGGAAGGCCCAAGTTTGTTAAAGCATTTCAGGCTTGGATTGTGGTAGGTGATGGTTTAAGGTAGTTGAAACCCAATTTGTTTTATGTGTGCATGATAACTATTACTTCATATTGCTTGTATAATGTATGTTCAAGGAATGTGAATGATTATTGATACCCTAATTGTTAATCACATGTAATGAACCTATACGAAAGCTTGCAGGTTTTAACAAGTGTTGTCTCTATTATCATTGTGGTTGTGATTGTCGTGATATCTATCATTATTGTGGAATGTACCAATATTTGGACATCTCCACGGGATTAGTTGGATAAGGTTGTAAGGCACTTGATGTCTGGGATTTGGTACATGGACAAGAGCTCATACCCTACAGGTCATGGCTAGTGGGCAACCATAAGACCCTTAGCATATATGTACAAGGTATTGGTGAGTGTTACAATTTCTTGAGTGAACCGAATATTATGTATTTACTATTCTATTGGTTCCTTGAATGAACTAAGCTAAAGTGTTGACTTGTTGTATTGGTTTCTTTATGCAAACTGGGTTGCTTGATAATTGCCATTGATGTTATTCTTTTGGATCCTTGAGTGGTCGGGGTTAATTATAAGCATGGTATAACTCTTTATTGTCTATTTTCTTGTGTAATTGAGACATGGTTGATTTAATTGTTGGTATCATGATTGTTGACTTAGAGTCTTGTTAGTAGTCATGGTCTTGACTTGACTTGTTATCCATGTTGACTTATAATGATTAAGTTCTATATTATTGTTGAACAAGGTTAAAGTGCTATGAACTTGAGGTAAGGTTACATGGTAGGTGTTCATGGTTTTCTTGTTTTACTATGTTATGGTTATGTATTTATATTTTGGGTTGGGCAATGACCCTACTTGTACACCATTGTTTCTTTTGTACTGATAAAACACGTGCTCTTTTTTTATTGAGGGTAGATCTTATTCTGGTGATAGTTTTGAGAACTCAGTTGTGATTCAGATAATGTTCAAAATCAAGGGTGAGCTACATCTCTTGGGTTGCCATGAGTTTCTTATTAAGTTTCCGGTCTACTATTTCACACTTAGACATATTTTAGTTGTTTTTGGATGAACCCATTTATTGACTATGTAGTAGTTTTAAAACAATGACTTTCAGGTTCTAGGGGATTTGTTTATGATTCTTTTAATTCTGTATTGTTTCCCATTTAGAATATTGGAGACATTGTTTTTATTTAATGAAAAATAGGTAGTTGCCTTATTTTTACAAAGTGTTGGGTTATCATTTTAAGGTTAGTTGGTTCTCCCATCGGGGAGTTTGTGCGGGTGCCACTCACAGGGGGTTTGGTTCATGACAAAGTTGGTATCAGATCTCTAGATTAATTGATCTCATTATACCAAAATAGGTCTAGTAGAGTCTTTCAAAACGGTATAAAGACATCTGTACTTTTCTCTGAGAGGCTATAGAACTTTAGGAAACTATTATTTCTTTTATATTTCATGCTATGACTTGATTCCAATTGGTATCTGGTGATAAAAATTGGTATCTAACCTTTTTCATTCTTTTGTTCGTAGATGGTGAATACTAGAGCTAATGGAGCAAGAGCCGCAGCCCCCACACCAGCAGCTCCAGCTATGAAATTGGCTATCTGAGGATGAGGAAGTGAAAGGGGTAGGGAAAAGGAAAGAAAGAGAGCAACACCCGCCAGGGGTGGAGCTCGGGCAGCAGCTAATCAGCCTCGTCATCAGTGACTCCTCCCTCACCCCACGATCATTATGAGGAGGTTGAAGAGATGAATGAGGATGTTGGTGAGCATGGGGAGGTGGCACCAGTTGGAGGTGCAGTTCTTCTCCTTATGTTTTCTGAGATAATTCAGCAGCTGCTTTCCTTTCTGAGTGGATTGGCCGATACTGGGGCCAATCTTGCTATGCTTGCATAGTTTCTAGGTGTTCAGCCAACTACTATAGTTGCTCCTAGAATGGGTGAGTCTTTAGGGACTGAGATCTTTTCTCATCCGGTGTTAGGTCCTGTCATGACTGGGACTAAGCATGACATGCTGACCAAGTTCCTAAAGATGAAACCTCATACTTTTGTTGGCTCTGAGATGGAGGATGTATTTGAGTTTATTGTTTGTAGTTAAGAAAGACTGCATAAAATGGGTATTGTTAAGAAGCACGGTGTTGTGATGCCAAACAGTGATGGAGGGCATATGTAGAGGGTAGGTCATCAGTTTTGCCTCCATTGACTTAGGTACAATTTTATACCATGTTTTTGGAGAAGTATGTACCCCGTACTCTTCGTTATCAAGAGAAGGATGAGGATTTGTCCCTTAAGCAGGGTAATATGTCTGTTGCGGCTTATGAGGTCAAGTTTCATGCTTTGTCCCGTTATGCTACTCAACAACTGGGTACAGAGGAGGAGAGGATTTGGTTGTTTGTGAAGGGCCTAAACACTGACTTGCAGGTTTAGACTGTTCATATGACTTCAACGGAAAAACTTTAAAGAGATTTCTGATTATGTGAAAAAGATAGAAGGGGTGCAGTAAGTTGGTCTGGCTAAGGCTTTAGCGAAGAAGTCCTAGAATGCGAGTAACTTTGGTGGTTCTTATTCTAGGGGTCATAGCCGGCAGACCTATCTAGCTTGCCACATTCAGTCAGCTCTACGAGCTTCTACAGATGGTCATTCAGAGGTTATTCAGCAGCCCTCAGTTGTTAAATGCCAGGATACTTTTTATTCTTTGGCCAACAGGCCTTCTCTTGAGTGAGGTTGTTATACTAGTGGTGCGGTGGGGCACTTCAAGAGAGAGTGTCCTCAGAGACAGGCTGGGTTACAAGACCAGCAGTAGGCTAAAGTTGTGGTTCCAGCTGGTAGAGATAGTGGAGGTAATGGTAATGGTAAGGGTCATACACAGGGTGGGCAGGGTAATAATCAGGGAGGTCATGGTGAAAACCTAGGTAATGGTAACGCAGGGAAGGGTGGAGCGCAACCTACTAGAAAGGTTACCCAGCTTAATAATAGAACTCACTGTTATGCCTTCCCAGGCAAGATCAAGGTCGAGGCATCTGATGTCGTCATTATATGTGTTGTTCTCATCTGTGATCGGATGGTTACTATTTTGTTTGATCCAAGTTCCACTTATACTTAAGTATTTGTTAAATTTGCCTTGGAGTTGGATTTGATTTTTTATATACTTGACTCTCTTGTTTATGTGTCTACTCCGATTGGAGACTCTATGGCAGTGACCCATATTTATCATACATGTTTTGTTTTATTCATGGGTTTTCAGACTTGGGTAGATTTGATAAACTTGGATATGCTTGACTTTGACAATATCCTGGGTATGACTTGTTTATCTCTATATCATGTTGTTTTAAATTGTAACGCTAAGACAATAACCCTAGAGATGCTCAGAATAGAGAAGTTAGAGTGGGAAGGTGTGTATCAACCTAAGCCTGTGAATATTATATCTTTCATTTGGGCTAAGAAGTTAGTTGGGAGAGCTTGTAGCAACCTATTCTTTCAACACTTTTGACTACGGCTCCTATTCTTTCCCTGCTAGTTGAAGGTAAAGATTCCATTGTATTTTGTGATGCTTCACTTTCTGGTTTGGGTGCAGTGTTGATGCAGGACAGGAATGTAATTGCCTATGCTTCAAGGTAATTAAAGCCTTAAGAGAAGAATTACCCAACCCATGACTTGGAATTGGCGGTAGTAGTTTTTGCACTAATGATTGGAGACACTATCTCTATGGTGTTTAGAGTGAGGTGTTTACAGACCATCATAATTTGTAGCATGTGTTTATGCAAAGGGATTTAAATTTGAGGCAGAAAAAATGGATGGAATTGTTGAAGGATTATGATAAGACCATCCAATACCATTCGGGTAAGGCCAATGTGGTGGAAGATACATTGAGCCGAAAAGCGGTAAGTATGGGTAGCCTGGCTTGTTTGAGGGTGTCAAGGCAACCCTTGGCTAAAGAGATTCAGACTCTAGCATCCCTGTCTTTGCAGTTTGGTGATTCTAAAAAAAAGTGAACTATTGGCTAGTATGGAGGTAAGGTAAACATTCCTTGATTAGATCAAGGCCAAACAGTTTGAAGAAAAGAAGTTGAACAAACTTTGGAACAAGATAGTATGTGGTTAAGCTTCTAATGCCACACTTGTACATATAGAGTATTGATGGTGAGGGGACACGTGGGCGTGCCTCGGGTTGGTGATTTGATTCTAAGTACAAAAGCTCATGGTTCTCGCTACTCTATTCATCCGGGTGCAACAAAGATGTACCGTGACTTGAGATAACTTTATTGGTGGCTCGAGATAAAAAGTGATATAGTGGAGTATATGTCTAAATGCAACAATTGTCAGTAGGTGAAGTAAGAACATCAAAGGGTTGTGGGTTTACTTCAGAGGATGCCCATTCTTGAGTGGAAATGGAAAAGGATAGCTATGGACTTTGTGGTAGGGTCTCCTTAAGACCTTGGGGCAGCATGCCTCAAATTGGGTCATAGTAGACAGGCTGATGAAGTCAGCTCACTTCATCCCAGTTAGAGTGGATTTCAGTTCGAAATAGTTAGCCAAGATTTATGTCAAATACATATTGAGGCAACATGGGTTGCCAATCTCCATCATTACAAATAAAGGTAATCAGTTCACCTCTAAGTTTTGGGACAGGCTACATGAAGAATTGGGCAGTACACTTGACTTCAGCACTACTTTTCATCCTCAAACTGACGGGCAGTTAGAGAGGACTATTCAGGTGCTTGAGGATATGTTGAGGGCCAGCGTGATTGACTTTGGTGGTCATTAGGATAAGTTTTTTCCATTGTGTGAGTTTTCATATAATAATAGTTATCACTCTAGCATTGATATGACTCCATTCGAAGCACTCTATGGGAGGAAGTGTAGATCATACATAGGATGGTTTGAAATGGGTGATGTGAAACATTTGGGTACGGACTTGGTGAAGGAAGCTCAGGAAAAGGTGAGGTTCATTCAGACCAAGTTGTTGGCAGCCCAGAGTAGGCAAAATAAGTACGCATACCGTAAGGTCAGGGACATGTCATTGAAGGTTGGTGAACAAGTTTTGTTAAAGGTATCTCCTATGAATAGAGTTATGTAGTTTGGCAAGAAGGGTAAGCTTTTCCATTGGTATATAGGTCCTTTTGAGGTTCTTAAGGATGTGGGTTCGGTAGTGTACAGCTTGGCATTGCCTCCAAATTTCTTGGGGCTCCATCCGATATTCTATGTGTCCATGCTTAAGAGATATCATGGGGATGGGAATTACAATATAAAACGGGACTCAATTTTGCTAGATAAGGATCTTTCTTATGAGGAGGAACCGATTGTTGTTCTTGATTAGGATGTCCAAAACTTGAGGACAAAAGAAATTCGATCGGCAAAGGTACAATGGAAGCATCGTCCAATTAAGGAAGCTACTAGGGAAACCGAGAAGGACATGCAAGACAAGTATCCTCCTTTGTTTTAGGATACAAGTACACTTTTCTCTATTGACTTAGCTTATTTACCTTGTTTGATCATTCGGGAAGGAGTGATGGGTAAATTGGTATCTGTTGTAACGACCCTTTCAGTCATTACAGGTAAGTCTAACATAAGATTTTCCCCAAATTGTTGATAAGTTGGCACTTTCACCAACTTATCTTATCTTTAAGCTTAGATTTTTGTCATGTTTATTTTTTAAAAAGTGCATTTACTATGATTTACTTCTATTTTATATGGTTGAGAAGAGTATTGAAGAAACCAAGTGAAAAACAAGTCAAAAAGAGGTCAGAATTGAAGAAAATGGAAAAAGTGGCTAGAAGCGCAAAAAATGGCTAAAAGGCAAATTTGAAAATCTGAAAGTTAGGGGCTGTTTTGGTCATACTTTTAATTGAGAAATTTGTGGAACTATAAAAAAGAAGACCTGGGAGCATTTCTCTCATCTTTGGCATTTTTCTCAACCTTGGAGACTAGTGTTCTTGACCCAACACCCTTGGAGTGAAGATTTGGAAGTTTTGTAATGAATATTTCTTAATCATTTCTTCATTCCATTGCTTTGTATTGAATATTTGGGTGTATTTAGATTCACTCTTGAATGTTGTTGTTGGACACAATGCAATGTTTATGTTTTGGATATGGATTTTAATTTTACCTCATGCTTTTGTATTGATTGAATACTCTTGAGTTATAAATGGATTTTGCTTGTTTAAATTAATCTCATAGTTTATCGACTTCTACTCTAGTTGAGCTTGAAAGAGGAGATTAGAATGGAGATTGCCCATATACTTCGATTAATTCTTGAAAGAGCTAATTAAGGTTGGAAAAGATTAATTTAGCACGATTTGGGTTGAATGACCCATCTAATGGGTTTTGTTACTAGACATAGTTAAATCCTAGTGTAGCCATAGATTGGAACTATTCGTGTTGACACTTGGCTAATATCCGATGAATTTAGCCAAGAAATATTTGCCAATCGATAGAAAGGCGTGGCGGATACTTGAGGTTCCAAGCCTAGCATGCTAACCCATCGTTGATGATGAGTATTTGATTTAAATACTTTGGATCATGGATAGAATTGATTCCTGATTATCATTTCCCTTGTTTTCCATCGTTTGTGAAAGTCATTGATCAACTTGTTCATATTATAATTTATTCTATCCGTGTCTAACTTTTTATATTTGAAAATCCCCAAAAATACTTGTAGCAAGTTGCTCTTATTCCGTACTTTCTCAATCGCTAGTCACATTGTTCTCTGTGGGATCGACCCCGACTCTAAGTTGGTTAAATATATTGCTAACAATCGCTTACACTCATTTCTAGGGTGTATTTGAGTGTTATCAATTGGGAGTTAGAATTTTCAAGCTCGGCTAATCATGGATGAATTTCGAGCGAGGCATGATTTAGGGCAATCCGAGAATGGGTTAGGTAAATGTAATAAGTTTAGGATGTTTTTATGTTAGCTAAGATGATAAGGAATCCGTAGAAATTTTTGGAAGTGAATTCGGGTAGTAAAACTCCTGATATACAACTTGACGTAAAGGGGTTAATTTGAAATATCATGTTTTGAGGGTGCATTGCGAAAAGGCAAAATTGGGAAGGATCCCGAGTTTCTGCCTCGCCACACCCGCTATAATGGTTGGCAAAGCGCTCTGATGACACCGCTATAACGGAAGTCAAAGTCAGGCAATCCCCCCATACCAGGCAGATTCCGCTATAGCGGGATCAGGCTGCTATAGCGGGATATACGTGGATTTATGCAGAGATTTCCCCAAAATAGTATATTATTTTCTAAACTCGTTTTGGGGAAAGCTTAGGCGATTTTTGGCTATTTTGGGTGATTTTCCACCAAATTTCTTTGTTAAGGTAAGTTAATCACTCTCATTAATTAGTTTTTCGATTTTTAACCATAGAATCACTAGTTTATGGGTTTTGGAGAGGATTTAGCTTAACCTAGTTGATTTTTCTGGTGCAATAGAGTAAATTAGGGGTAAAACCTTTGGGTTTCTATTTAAAGTTAATAATTTACTCTTGCATGACTATAATTCACTAATGTAACCATGAAATTGGTAGGTTTAATGTCACGACCCGAAATCCCATTCGGGCCGGACTGGCACCCGAAGCCAATATGGCCCGAGAGAACCAATCTTTGCTCATGAAACTTCATATGCGTAACCTCGTATGAATATTATTATACTTCATGCAACTATGCGGAAGACATGAATATGGAAACATATGCCATAAATATATATACCAAACTTGGCCGTTGGAGCCATTACGTCGAACTGAACGTACATATCTTACATTCATATACCCACATATGTCTACAAAAGCCTCTAACAGATGCATCTACAAGACCAACTTAAGGTCGGGACAAGTACCCGCTTTATACAACATTTACAACATCAAAACGAGTATACAACTATGACTCAGAAAGCTCCGAACCAAGTGGAGCTCACCAAATCTCTGCAAATGATCCCCAGTCTACAGAGGAGGTCTACTAATGCCTACACCTGCAACATGTAAGGTAAGTTCCCCCGAGGGGGTCAGTACGAAGAATGTACTGAGTATGTAAGGCTCATAAGAAATAACATCATACATGAAAATATCAATCGAATAAAAATATGAGAGAATAGCAATACGGATAAACCATCATCTTATCTAATATCTTTTATAATTACTCTCCTTCAAGGGAAAATTACCTTCACTCAAGAGACTTGCCTTTACTAGATTCTTCTATATTCAAGAGATTCTTTCTTGCTTCTAGGTTCATTACCACTATTGTTCATCTACTTGGTTAGCAGGTTGTAAAAGAATAACACTCATCCACATACATCCACTCTAGTGGTGGGGTAATAATATAACATACATCTACTCTATTAACGTACATCCACTCTATTAACGTACATCCACTCTATGGTGGGAGAACATACGTCCACTCTATGGTGGGGGAACATACATCCACTCTCATGGTGGGGTAACGTACATCCACTCTCATGGTGGGGCAATATACATCCACTCTCATGGTGGGGTAACATACATCCACTCTCATGGTAGGGTAACATACATCCACTCTCATGGTGGGGCAACATACATCCACTCTCATGGTAGGGTAACGTACATCCACTCTCTTGGTGGGGCAACATACATCCACTCTCATGGTGGGGCAACATACATCCACTCTCATGGTGGGGTAACATACATGGGAGAGATTAATATATTAACTTATAAGAGATTGGTAAATTAAGGATCATGACACTATTTGAAACACAAATATACGTTACCTCACTCTTATAATTCATGAGATTCACACCTTAACTTGTGAGGGACAGATATATTAGCTCGCACTTCACCTCCTTTACTATTCTTATGAAATCTTATATAAGTAAGGATGATACCGGACCTCCACCTTTGGTGGGCTATAATAAATAACAAAGCATAATATTAGGATTATTCTATATTGAACTTATACCCTCTAGAATGTGATCCATACTTACTGAAACATATAGTAACCATGCCCATTACCTCTTTACAATCTTATCCCCTTTATGTAGTTATGAGAGTGACACATTAGAGATCATGACATTAAAGCATACACTTATATACATATCTCACTTCACTCCTTTCCTTCACGAGATCGTCACCTCTCTTATTACTCTTGCGAGATTGGTACTTCTACTTATGAAAGATTGGTACAAGGATAATCATCATACTATAGGGCTTTGGAACATGACATGATTGGAAAATGCTTTTCAAGAATAACTAGGTTCCCTTACATTGTTACCCTCTTGAGATAGTTCTCTTAGGAATTACAACGTTATGACATCTTTAGGACTTCAGTCAATGACTAAGAGATAAGTGAATCATCATTCATCTAAGAATAGGACAAATATGAATAACAATATACGTCAACCTGAATTGATATACTTCAAGCCTCTCGGAATTGAAACAAGTCCAATGTCAAGGTGAACAACATGTTGCAGAAGGATACGGAAAAAGAAACCTTACATACCTTGTCTTCTAAATACGAATATACAATCTTAGACGTGCATACAATAGTCCCGCTCCTTCCTTATGTTTCACTCTACATCACAGTACATAACGGAACCAACATTAACCACCAACTACCTTACAATGGCATACAATAACAATGAGTTATATGTTTGGCTTTAACATGTCATCTCCCCCTTGACAATACCATTTATGAAATTATTATACCAATAATCCCACAATATTCCATACATTGACCAATACATGATAACCAAGAGCATTTCACGCCAACTTCATACTTTCCACTCTCCATCATCACAACATCACAATTATGCCATCAATTTACTTCAATACACCTCACAACAACAAATCGGCCAAAATCCCATAATTTACACTTATAGAAAAATAACAATTTTAGGACCATAATAACACCATACATGTTGTTATTTCATCCATACCATGCTCTTTTATCAAAACCACAAGTCATAATTCAAGTTACAATCCCATGGATAACACATCTTTTTAACCAAAAACCAAAAGTGTCATGTCCAACACTTCCAAGCATAACCAACACGATTTACATAATCTTTCATTCTTATAATATATTAGAGTACAAGAATAATCACTTACCCAAGCTTGGAAGATGATGATCTTGTCTAAAAATGCCTTAGGGTTTGAATAGCTTGAGAAAGGTCTTGTTGAAATGTTGTAGAAATGTCTAGAATGGCATGTGCCCCTTTGAGATTAAAAATATGATTTTTTGGCCACTTTTATAACCTCTTAAAGTCATCCTTATCCATTAATTCCAACATTGACAAGTCAAGGCAAGAATGGGTCCTTTTGACCCATTGGGCCTTTCATGTTTTGTTTATTTTAGTCTCAAATTAGGCCCAATAGCCATATCATCTTAACTCACTAAAATCAATGTGTAATCCATTATATACGCGTTACAACGATATTCCCACTCACGATATTTATATTTGTAGCCTCAATCCCAAAAGCAAGCGATTCTAACCAAGTATGGCCTATTTTGACCAAAAGGGTAAAATTGTCTTTTCGATGCCAAATTCGTTCTCGAGTAATTTTATCATACCAATATAATATTTCATTCATTTCATGCATATACTCGTGGTTGTAGAAGAAACGTCACAAAAATCGGCTCGGTACGACCCCAGGTACCCTTGGACTTAGAAAATTTCCAACTTTTGAAAAATTGAAAAATCCATCCTGGCACGCCCTTGGGCTCGCCAGCTTGCTGTCACTGGGCACAAAAATTTGGCCCAGAGCAGCCTGGCACGCCCTTTGGCGCGCCGAGGCCTTAGTTTTTCTGAAAATTTTATTTTTCGACTTTTCTTCGCGGGTTTGGTTAGATACTTCAAGTCATATTCTTTAACTTACTTCTTAGACTTAATATACTTTGTTTAGAGGTCCTATTAGCCTCGTTTTGAACCCCACAAATGCTTCACGAAAATCCCAAAACACCTCCTACGCAAGGTTAATCACATGTACAAATCCAAATTTCAATTTTTCTCATCACTAACATTACAAATTACATACTCATGGCATCTCGACACCGAAGTAACCATTGTTCAATGTCATCACATTGGGTTGGGAAGGTACGGTGTGTTACATTTAAGGTGAATTTATGATGAAAAATATTAGGATGGGAGGAATAATCATGAGAAATTGGACTTGGGTTTGGAATTAGGTTATAATCCTCGATATTGTAGGTCATTTGGTTGATTATGTGTTATATTCCTATTTTTAGACCACAATCAAGCCGAGGTTGCGAGAAAAGGGAAGGCCCAAGTTTGTTAGAGCATTTCAGGCTTGGATTGAGGTAGGTGATGGTTTAATGTAGTTGAAACCCAATTTGTTTTATGTGTGTATGATAACTATTCCTTCGTATTGCCTGTACAATGCATGTTCAAGGAATATGAATGACTATTGCTAGCCTAACTGTTAATCGCATGCAATAAACCTATATGAAAGCTTGTTGGTTTTTACAAATGTTGTCTCTGTTATCATTGTGGTTGTGATTATTGTGATATTTGTCATTATTGTGGAATGTACCGATATTTGGACATCTCCACGGGATTAGTTGGTATAAGTTTGGCAGGAACTTAATGTCTGGGATTTGGTACATGGACAAGAGCTCTTCCCCTGCAGGTTATGGCTAGTGGGCAATCATAAGACCCTTAGCATGTATGTACAAAATATTTGTAAGTGTGATGGTTCCTTGAGTGAACCGGGATTATGTATTTACTATTATATTGGTTCATTGAGTGAACCAAGCTTAAGTGTTGACTTGTTGTAATAATTTCTTTATGTAAACCAGGTTGCATCATAATTGCCATTGATGTTATTCTTTTGGATCCTTGAGTGGTCCGGGCTAATTGTAAGCTGTGGCATAACTCTTTATTGTCTACTTACTTGTGTAATTGAGACATAATTGATTTAATTGTTGGTGTCATGGTTGTTGACTTGGAGTCTTATTGGTAGTCATGGTCTTGATTTTACTTATTATCCATGTTGACTTATAGTGTCTAAGTTCTATATTATTGTTGAACAAGGTTAAAGTGTTATGAACTTGAGGTAAGGTTACATGGTAGTGTTAGGGATATAGTGGATATGACCTAGATCCAATTTCAAATGTGATGATTTGAACATATTTTATAAATATTATTTAATATAAATATATTTCATCTAATATTCTTTTTCATAGTTATATCAAATTGTTTGATTACTATGATAAGTCCTGATTAAGTTTTAGCACTTGACATCATGATGGAGATCATGATAATGAGAGAGTCTTGTTTCTTATAACTTAATCTAAAAATGTTCTTGATCGTTAGATTACTAATTAGGACACTAGTGATCCGGTTAGATCAATATGTATGTGGTGGTCATTATAAGATAAAGATTAGTCGATCTGATTAACTAAATCACATACATAGATAATGCATATGTAGATATGATTATTGAACAGACTCACTGGATAATTCCTAATGGTTAGAATTACCATAAATTGTCACTAGGATATTATATTGAAGACTGTGATGTAAGAGTTTACTTTGACCTGAGATCATCATAGTAATTGACAAGTTATTTATCATACTTTGATACCGGACACCCATGCCCATACGAAAATGGTTGAAAGAATGTTGGGTATAATTAAATGCTTGTAGAATTAATGATTGATGCAACATGGAATCTATCAACTCTTGGTAATGAGTTTAAGCTCTATGTTGTCATGTATTATAAACGACTAATCAAGACCTTAGCCAGGGCAATTGAATGAAACAAGGAAGGAGTTTCTTGGGTCATCTAATAGTCGATTATAATCTGACATGCACATATAGTTGATCTCCTACTGGGATTTGACAGTTCGACCATATGCTAGGGTGATTCGGAGCTATAAAAACAAAAGGAAATACTAAATTATTTTTCTACATGTTCTTGAGAGTAAATTGCATACTTCATGCTATCCGGTCGTTAAGGAGTGTTGCTAGACGCCAACCTTGATTAGTATATTGATATGATCAATTTACTATCGGCTTAGTTTTGAACCTATAGGGTCGAACACAAACTAGTATTTCGGTCTTTGTTAATGGATTAATTATGTTATTGTTTGATAATTAGATTAAAGAATTTAATCAGTCAAATAAAAAAAGTATTAGTCCAAGCGGAATACTATTATATTCTTTGCTAGACCGGGAAAACAATTGATATTGTGAAATTGAAGTTTCTATTTAGAATAGAAAATTAAATTATATCTCTTGATTGAAATATATATATATAATATATATGTTTGGAATTTATTTATATATGGTATATAAATAAATTATTAACAAATTATTTGGTATTTATATATGGTACATAAATAAATTATTAAAAATTATTTGGTAAGTCCATACAGGATTTTACATGGAACTTAGAAGTTGATTCCAATTTGGAATTGGATCAGCAAAGCACATCCTATTAAGGACTTATTGCTTTTGCATACATATTCCATATATATGGAAAGTCCTATTGGACTTGTTGCACATGGAAAGTCACTGAAACTTTTGCAACGATAATGTTGCAATTCCAATTGAGAATTGGAGTTAAGTTTTTGTTGCAATTCCAATTGAGAATGGGAGTTAAGTTTTCCTCTAAAGTTTAATTATGGAATTAAACTTTTATCCTGAGTAAATTATTACCTTAGTCAAATAGGAAAAAAAGTTTATATGTGATTCTATACAAAGGGTGATGGGAAAAATTCCATTGTAATTGACTATGGAAAAAGGTTCATGGAGAACATTATGAAAAAGGTTTTTCACCATGAGAAAAGTTTTCATCATGAAAAAGGTTTTCACAACGAAAATAGTTCTTATGAGGAAAACACTTTATCGAAAGTGCGTGAGTCCAATACCAAATCAAGAGAGAAATTATAATTGACAAGAAAAGTGTTTCTTGTTCCGTTTATTGTGGGTTGAGTTTTTGAGAAAAATATCAACACAATATTCGTATACCAATTTTTTAGCAAGTTTCGTTGATCAAGGAGTAGATAGCAAAGATCGATTTTGTTGTGGATATGCATAGAGTCTTTGTACTATCAAAGAAATCCTTACTACGACTATCGTCACCAGATTTGTCTTAAAATTTACCTTTTAGATGTTAATAAATTTTAAACGCAAGTAGATATGTCTAGGGTTGTTTTTATCTTCCGTTGCGTGTTATGAACACCCTGCAATCCTACAAGTAGGTGTTCATGGTTGTCTTGTTTTACTATATTATGGTTATGCGTTCATATTTCTCATTTTGGGTTGGTCGATGAGCCTACCAGTACACCGTTGTTTCTTGTGTACTGATACTACACGTGCTCTTCTCTTGTTGAATGCAGATCATATTCAAGCAACGATTTTGATACCTCAGCTGTGATTCAAATAATGTTCGAAATCAAGGGTGAGCTACATCTCCCGGGCTGCCATGAGTTCCTCATTCAGTTTCTAGTCCATTGTTTCGGACTTAGACATATTTCAGTTATTTTGGGTTGAACCCGTTTATTGACTATGTAGTACTTTTAGTACAAAGACTTTCAGGTTCTAGGGGATTTGTTTAAGTTTCCGTTAATTTCGCATTATTTACCGTTTAGAATATTGCAGACATTATTTTTATTTAATGAAAAATAGTCAGTTGCCTTATTTTGGCTACGTGTTGGGTTGTCATTTTGGGTTAATTGGTTCTTCCACCGGGGAGTTTAATGTGGGTGCAGTGTTGATGCAGGACAGGATAGGAGTATGTGTCTAAACACCACAATTGTCAGTAGGTGAAGTACGTTCATCCAAGGCCTGCGGGTTTACTTAAGAGGATGCCCATTCCCAAGTAAAAATGGGAGAGAATAGTTATGGACATTACGGTAGGTCTCCCTAAGGACTTGGGTCACGATGACTCAATTTGGGTCATAGTGGACAGGCTGACGAAGCCAGTCACTTCATCCCAGTTAAAGTGGATTTCAGTTCGAAGCAATTAGCCAAGATTTATGTCAAAGAGATATTTAGGCTATATGGGGTGCCAATCTCCATTATTTTGGATAGAGGTACATGGTTCACCTCTAAGTTTTGGGACATGCTACATTAAGATTTGGGCACTAAGCTTGACTTTAATACTACTTTCCATCCTAAGACTAACGAGCAGTTAGAGAGGACTATTCAGGTGCTTGAGGATATGTTGAGGGCTTTTGTGATTCACTTTGGTGGTTAGTGGGACAAGTTTTTGTCGTTGTGTGAGTTTTCATACAACAATAGCTATTACTCTAGCATTAATGTGGCTCCATTCGAAGCACTCGATGGAAGGAGTATAGATCACCCATAGGATGGTTCGAAGTGGTTGATGTGAAACCTTTGGGCACAGACTTAATGAAGGAAGCTCAGGAAAAGGTGAGGTTCATTCAAACTAAGTTGTTTGAAGCCCAGAGTAGGCAAAAGGAGTATGCAGACCATAAGGTATGGGACATGTCATTCAAGGTTGGTGAACAAGTTTTGTTAAAGGTATCTCCTATAAAGGGAGTTATGCAGTTTGGCAAGAATGGTAAGCATAGCCTAGGTATATAGGTCCATTTGAGGTTTTTGAGGACTTGGGTCTGGTAGCGTACAGGTTGGCGTTACCAGCAAGCGTGTCGTGGGTCCATTCGGTGTTCTATATATCCATACTTACGAGATATCATGGGAATGGGGATTACATTATAAAGTAGGACTCGGTTTTGTAGATAAGTATCTTTTTTATGAGGAGGAGCCGGTTTCTATTCTTGATCGGGACGTTCAAAAGTTGAGGACAAAAGAAATTTGATTGGTGAAGGTATAATAGAATCATCGTCTAATTAAGGAAGCTACTTGGAAAACTGAGAAGGACATGCGAGATAAGTACCCCCACTTGTTTGAGGATACTGGTACACTTTTCTCTTTCGACTTGGCTCGTTTTTCTTGTTTGATTGTTTGGGGATGAACAATGGGTAAATTGGTATCTATCATAAAGACCTTTTCCATCGTTACGGGTAAGTCTAACGTACAAAAATTTGGGCTAAGATTTTCTCCAAATTGGGAGTGAGAATTTTCAGGCTAGGCTAGTCTTGGATGAAATTCAAGCTAGGTATGGTCTAGGGCAATCCGAGAATAAATTGAGTAAATGTAATAAAGTTTAGCATGTTTGTATGTTAGCTAAGACGAAAGAAATTCGTAGGATTTTTCAGAAGTTAATTCGGGTAAGTAGAACTCCTGATATCAATTTTGACGTAAAGGGGTTAATCCGAAATGTCATGTTTTGAGGGTGTTTTGCAAACAAGGCAACACTGGGAGTGATCCTAAGTTTCTGCCTCGCCACACTCTCTATAGCGGGTGGCATGATGCTATGATGACGCTGGAATAACGGAATAATTTCCGCTATAGCGCGAGTCAAAGTCGATCAATCCCGCCATAGTGGGCGGATTCCACTATAGCGAGATATACACGGATTTATGCAGAAATTTTCGCAAAATAGTTTATTATTTTCTAAAAAAATACAAATGAATTAAAGAGTTAGTGCAGTCCCTGGACTGCCAACTTTTTGGCATCTAAGTTAATGGAGCACAAGAATACTACAATTCATGCTTAATAGCATACTATTATATATATTATCTTAACAATATTTACAAGCAGCACAAGTATGTTGTCCAGTTAAACTGTTTCAAACATTGTTCTAGTAGTAGTCACAATACACCCAAAAAGCTAACAGTCCATGGCTTTTTAGTTAAATCACGATCATATTCTAAATTTACAGCGGTAAGGTGGTAGAGTTGGAGTCCAACCAAGCTTCTGCATTTTCAAAAGTTTATGGCATAGCAAATGTTGACATACCTGAGGGAAAGATGTAAATATTATTCACCTGAGGAAGCTGGAAAACATAGATCTAAAGCACAAACATAGTACAAAATTGAAGATTGGATACTTCAAAATGGAGAAGTCAAGGGAAATGACGGATTTAATATAAAGCTTCAAACAAACTGTTGCACCTCAACATAAGCTGGCAGAAGAGTAAAGCTGGACTACGTTGATTATATGAATATGACAAATGTACTCCGTCCAAATTCACATTCAATATTGATGGCCATATTTCCTAAAATAGATATCTTAATCTCAATTCAAATTAAATTTCAGGGATAGCTGCTTGTTATATACTTTCACTCCATTAATATTTTCATATTAAAGAAATTGAGATTCTGAGTATAACTCAAGGCTCTTATGTCATTAGATCTTACGATTCAACGTTCAAGCGTACCAACAACCACAGGTCTAGAGTAGCGACATATTAAGCGATAGAAATATTATTGGGGAACAGTAAGAGATATTGCACCAGACAAATGAAGAAGAAGTTACCATAGTTATCCCAAAATTATACAACAGATACAATCATGATATCGTGGTAAAGTTAGCTTAATAAATGAATATTTATTTAAACCAAAGTCACGAAGAAACTTAATAGAAGTGGCATATCCACTTGCCGCTAAATTAGGACCATTGAGGTGACCCAAAAAGCTGCTAAACCTGTATATCATCTGTTACTTACTGTGACACTAATTTTGCATGACTAGTCCTCCATATCAAGTAAAGTTGTGGCGATTCAGAGCCCAAAAACCCCCCATCCTTTTCCAATAGGCAAAAGTCACAAAAAATAAGGAAGATAGTTCTTGCAAGTAGCCATTATTTAGACATCCAGTAATTTTGATTCTCATTAATTAAAAATCTCTAGTCAAGTGTAATAAGGTGGATGAGAGGAAAGAAAATGCAGGGGTAGCATGATTTTATCAGGAATTTCATGAGATAACCTGCTACCTCCCGCCATCACAAATTACCGGATGGATAGTTTTCGAGAGAGATTCGGTGTTATGGACATAAATAGCTCTAGTTGATATATATGATAAATGTTATCATATGGAATCTTGTTCAAACATGAATATCTGTAGGTATCACAACACCATTGAACAACAAAGTAAAAGCAACCAAATACACTCAATTGAACTACTATTTTTGGAGAATCCGATAAGGGAGCAACATTGAAAGTGAAGAGCCCATGCAACATGGCCGGATAACTCAATGATTTTCAAGATTTAAATTGAATTTCTCGATAACAAAATAAGCTCTCCATATATTAGTGGGGAAAAACTAGGTCAAAAAGAGCTATAAGTCGGAAGAAGGTTTAGAGGAGCAAGTGAAGCAAACACTAGAATGTTCGTAGGAGGGGGAGGGGGAGGGGGAGGGGGAGGAGGAGGGGGGATGCACACCTAGGTGAGGTTGCGTTTGTCAAAAAATTCAAGTCTACGTCCTCACATGAATATAATAATAATAATAATAATAATAATAATAATGCAGTAGTCATTTCATAGCTCATGCTTCCAATTATATAGTTGACTAATTATTGTAGTGGTGCAAATTAAAGAATGACTAGTTGACTAACCTCTTACAACTTTTTTGTTGGTATGGGCGGTTCAATTGGCAGTCTTGTGCTTGAAGATACAGATTCAACAACTGCCGCTTTCATCCCCACCTTGCTCTTGGCAAGCGGCCTGACCTTTTTAGCATTTCCTCGTCAATGTTGGGAAGAAGCATCTGTTCCTTTTCTATGTACGGAAGAATTGTTAGACCTGTATGAGTAACATTAGCGCCAAGCCCAGGATGACTTCCTCAGTTGAATGTGAAATAATTTGTTCGACAACATCTGCTAGATATGGTCAATGTGAATGAGCTGGAGCTGTAAATAAGAGCCAGTTGTAAGATGTAAAATATGCTTGAGGGATAAGGGTGAATTAAGAAAAGAATTAAGGATGAATTAGGAAAAGTCCGTTCAATTCAAAAGATGAGATTCTGACAACCAAATAGATAGATCTTGTTCATAGCCTTCCTATCCATTTTTATGGGAGGTTAACAAAACCAAATGATTTAGTAATTGTAGTCCTTAAATCAAAGGCTAGAATCAAGACACTTGATTGTCCTTTAGAAGGCATTTTGATGTGATAGGATAAGCTAAAAATTGAACGTGAGTTTTTCAATTGTCACATGGTTAATGTGTTTTCTACTCAAGCGTTTTAAGGAAGTTGGGACATAGAAGAAATAAATATGAGCACTGAAGATGAAGGAATTAAGGTGAAGTATTATCATAAAAAAAATTCTCTTAATCCTTTTCATCTTAAAGTCTGTACACACATTCATTCTCTTCATTTCATCACCTTTTTAAATTTTTTTGATATTTCCAGAAACAAATTAAGAAGATAAGGACTCTATCAAAAGATAGAGAAGTTCACTTGAGAAAATGGAAAATGAAGTAATCAAACTTCCAATACAATGACCAAAAGTCATAAACAGTTCACCAATAATATATGGCTCAATATGCATATATGTACGAATGCCAATGAATACTCTTGAGCACTAATGGAATCAAACAATGGTTGGCTTTCTTATATTAAGTTATTCCTAATTCTGATCCACAAAAAGTTTCCACAAAATAGAGTTGGTTATGTTTTGTCCTAACTTATGAGTAGCGGCTGAAATTGCCAGTGTTCCTTGTTTTTATCGCTACTTGTACCGCTCATGAGCTTCTCTCTCTTCTTTGTGAGTAAGGACTCTATAAGCTAAGGAAGTTGAATTACAGATTAATTAAATCACTAATAGCTTCTTATGATTTACATGAATCACAGAAACTTATAAATATCAGACACAATGTAGAAGCTGGAAATATATTTCCAAAGATTTCCCTAGAACTGATTTACCAAATATGATCTTTTAGCTACCGATCTGTTGGTTCATGTACTAAGAAGTACATATATTATCCAACTATTACAAAAGAATAATAAAGCAAACCCAAAAAATCAGCATGTTAATCTTGTGTCATCCAATTCAGTACAATAGAGTATTAAGAAAGACAATTTATCGTAAAAGTCAAAGAAAACAAAATGATCAATCCCATATTGAAAAAATCAATTTGAAGTATACTAATACACATAAATAAAGCCTAACCTTGACACAAGTTGTGTCAAATATGTCCTCTGCTGCCATGGAGAGCATTTTTTCAGCAAGTTCACCAGATATAAATGTTGTTACCAAGACACTGCCATCAATAAGATCAATTTGGAAGGTACACCTACGACTATAGTGAGTTAATACTTGAAATATTATAGGTATATGCCGTGTTTTGCAGAAATAGAATTTATGTGTGTGGCACAAACATAATACCGAGGCACTAATATTGTCTTCCGTTCACACTTTAGGTAGTCAAATAACTTATTGTCTTTTGTGTATTTTTTCTGTTTGCAACCTGAACATTGTAGCACATGAAACTTTTAGAGGTCATCTGATATTATCATTTCCTCCTCAATGTAGAAAACTCCAACCTGTTGAGGAAAACAAAAGTATGTATATGTTTATTCTACTCCATGAGTAAACTGAGTAGGTGTAGGCGTAGATAACTGTAAAACCTACAAAAGTTTGTGATGTCGCTTATGCAATAGAGGTAACTTGTTGGTGAATAGGAGTGGTGATGAGAGGGGTGGATGACCCCTAGAAGCTACCCGATGCACGACTTGAAAGCATGCCTTTGTTGGATTTGGCCCTATCACCAGACCAAATAAATTAGCCAATGTGCCCTTTAAGGCATGTTAAAGCTGAAGAAGAAACGTAAGAAGTCTGTACCAGCTGAGGAGCTCCAACTCTTGTGGATAGGTAGGATCAATACATATTATTGTGTTGAATCTGGTCTGCAATGATAAACCTGCGCATACGGAATGACTGCATAATGCTGTATTTTATATATGCACATTTAACTAAAATATTTTAATACGTGTATACCCTGATAAGAAGAAATTCCTATGTTCCTTCCGAGGATCACTGGGTACTCATCCTTTTCCATTTTAGCCTACAATTCAGCCCCTTCAATTTTTCAGAAGTCATCCCATAAAGCGAGCAAAAACTGGATTTGCCTGAAAATCGAAGGAATTTATTACCATTTCTTCCGGAATCTCTTATAATAATGAGGGTACTTTCAAAATAGAAACAACAGTGATATGTGGAAGGTTCTACTTATTGATCTTCAACAACAGTAATCTCTCGACATCTATTTTGAGTGTGACCTGCATATTTTGAAGGGCAACAACGGATAACAACTCCTAGAATATCTGCTAGCAAGAAATAAGAAAATATATTTAGTGTGTTTGTGTGCGGACATAAATTTTGGCCGGCCAGTTGTTCGTAGGAATAATGTACCAATTTCTTTAGAAGAAGTGGGAGTCATATGAATGACGCGGTTCAAAGCTGTGGTATTGTGGCAGTGGTTTCTCAAGCTCATCAGTTGGGTTGACATGTTTCACTGTAGTTTCTTTGTCAAGTATCCAATAAAAGGTATGTATTGGTTTGCCGTACGAAGTTGGTGAAACTTTTACCCTTGCAGCGGAGATCAAATAGGTGTCCAAAAGTATCAACTTGTTCGCATAATGGCCAATGTCATCACCATACACGGCTGTCCTAATTTGTTTCCCCAATGAAGTTGAACAACATTGTAAGATGTATGTAAAATAATATAACTATGCATAGGAAAGTAGATATGACTACTATGTAGGGGAAAGTACCTGTTCATCTTCTAAAATTAGATTTTGGAATCAGATTTTCTTTTCAGGGCTTTGTCGGTCTCGACTCATGTCAACGGTTTGGACTTTGCATGTCCAATTTAGAGTGTCAATTGTTATCTAATTGATGTTGAATCTTAGCACCATGTGCCCATTAAAGATATCTTCACAATAATACGGGCGGAAAGAGCTAGAGAGCCACATCAATTAGGTTTGTGTTTAATTTGTGTAAGTTAAAATCAGGCGCACATTCTTATGCCAATGCCCAAGCTCTACCTAATGATAACCTATACATGCAAACTTAAATACTCAAAATTTGATCACACTCCTTCATTAAGGATCTAGTCGGAGTCAAACACTATGATGAACATATGTTTGTCAATGTAACAATCGTACAGAGGTTTTTAATAGCAACATTAAAAGTAGTAAAAGTGTTAGTGTTAGCTCCAAAAATACAGGAATTTCTATGAATATTACTAACATGTATTGGAAATTCTAGCAAGAAATTAGTAACAAATATAAAATACACCAAATTGTGAGTACAGAGACAATGATGAAGCAAGATTTTTTTTTAAAACTCCAATTCTCACAAAAAACAGCATGAATTTGGGAGGTGGAATCCATAAGCACTGATCAGTTTGGGGAAAAAAACATGCAATTATTGTTCTCCGAGAGGATTAGTAACAGAAATAGAAGATGTTGCAATTAAAGAAGGGAAGAAAGTCAAGTTGGGCATACTATCAAACACCTTATGTGCAACAAAGAGCAAACATCATATAACACTAACATGCAACTAAAACTAAGAAACCAAGAAGGGATTGTAAGCAGCCGAACCAAAGCACACTCAAAACTTTGAAGACATGATTGCGTGTAATTACTCCTACGATTTTGTAGATCAACGGAACATATAAAGAAGAAGTTGTGCAAACAACGAAACATTGAGAAAGAAATCACCACAAAAATGAAATCAAACAGCCTAAAGCACTGTAAAAACCATGAAAGTAACAACAGGAGAAATAAGAATAGGAAAAAGAGTCCCACCAATTTGAATCTTCAAAGTGACTGAGTCTCACAAATTTGAACAGAGTCCCACCAGATTCAATCTTCAAAGTGACCAAGCTGTAAAAGTGCGAGGTCAATATAGATTGAGAAGTGGAAGAAGAGCCTTTGGTTGCATTCTTGAGTATATAGTAAGCAATTGCTGGCTGCACGTGGATGTAAAGCCATCCACATGCTTAGCCGCCAATGAAATAGGACCAGAAAGAGCAGTAAATTAGAAAGCTATGTTGTACATTTTATGAAGCCTGGTGTATAGTCATCCCATGCTGTGATAGTCCCAGCCCTTGTTGGCTTATATAAAAAAGGGCAGCCCGGTGCACTAAAGCTCCCACTATGCGCAGGGTCCGGGGAAGGGAGCCACCACAAGAATGTATTGTATGCAACCTTACCTTGCATTTCTGCCAGAGGTTGTTTTCAAGGCTTGAACTTGTGACCTCCTGGTCACATGGCAGTAACTTTAATAATAACTTATAGAACTTTTTATGTAATTTTTATACATGTATTTTATTTCAAAAAATAAAATTCTATATTCAAATATATGATTAAGTGGCTGGTTGACCATGGAATATTTTTACTTTTCTTTTTCGAAGTTGAATTCTGGAAAGTACGTTCGGCAATAAATTTTCTGAAAATTGATTTTTCAGAGATTAAAAAAATAAAAATAAATTATTTTTACTTCAAATTAGTCATAAAAATTCAAGAACAACTCTAATGACCAAATACAACTCTAATTTTGCGAATATCATTTTTTACTTAGAAAATAAATATAATTATCTGAAAATGAAACATGGCGACACCTTGTTACAACCTTAGGAGAACCACACCCCAAAAGCTAGCTATTAAGGTGGGAGAGCCCAAGGCTATAAATACCCCACACCAATACTTTGTAGTATCGATGTGAGACTTTTTGCAATGAATCATAACAAACCACCACACTTCGCATCCGTCGTCCTCGACGGCTCCACTCTGGGTAGCTTTCACTTTACTTTTTGTAGGTAGCTCTTTCCCAGGTAGCCCTTTTCGAGCGTCTCGACGGCTGTGCGCTAGACATTACTAGCCTCGGCCGAATACTGCCATACCAGCATCACTATCCCAGGCACGGCGGGTGAAGGCTGACTCTGATACCACCGTTACAACCCTAGGAAAACTACACCCTAAAAGCTAGCTGTTAAGGTGGATGAACCCAAGAATATAAATACCCACACCAATACTTTATAGTACCGATATAAGACTTTTTGTAATGAATCAGAACACACCTACTAATAAAATTAAGAAGTTTGAATGTAGCAAAGGATTGGGGGAGAATGGTTGTTTATTTTTAAATTTAAATGATATATTTGCAGAGGGCTTGGGTGATGTGCAAATGAGTGGGTGGGAGGCGGAATAGTATAGACCCTAAAGATTGCTTAAACCTAGAAGATTTGTTGGTCAAAGAAAGACTTTGATTCTTTGTGGTTGAAAGCATAGACGCTAACGTGCTATACTAGTAGAAAACAATGGCGGTCGGCGGCCGTACTTTTACAGCGGATGACATAGTAGAAAAGTCTCCAAACGATAAGCGTTTGTACAGATACATGCAACTCCCTAATGGCCTCTGTGCTCTTCTGGTTCACGATCCTGATATCTACCCCGATGGACTTCCAGAACATTCTGGGAATTGCGAAAACAACGAAGATGAAGACGAAGACGAAAATGATGAGGAAATTGAAGATAGCGATTTTGAAGGAGAAGGAGAAGAAGAAGAAGAAGAAAGTGATGACGCTGATGAAGAAGAAAATGATGTTCGAGACAAAGGTCCTTCTCTGAAAAAGGTCTCTGTGATGTATATAATCATCAACAAATTCAAGATAGCTATTCAGTTTCTTGTTTTTTCATCCTTGGTTGGCATTTTGCAGGCAGCAGCTGCAATGTGTGTAAGAACCGGCAGTTTCTCTGATCCTTATGATGCTCAGGGTCTTGCACATTTTCTTGGTTAGTTTTGTATATATTATGATTATTAAAATACTTTATCCTTCACAAATCTTGTGGTGGTTGTGCAAATTAGCTGATTGATTATTACCTTATTAAAAAGTAGCAAGAGTTGCTTGGCCAGCTATTATAAAGTCAGAATAGTAGTGGGAGGAGAGAGAAGGAAAAGCTAAGACTATGTAACTTAAGCCTAGTTTTATGGCAACGAGAAAGGTAATTGTTGTGGAACTATTTAGGTATTGTGGGAAGAAATACCTTCTCTGTTTCTGGGATAAATCCTTCTAAGTCACAAAACTGGGAAAATTGGTATGAGATTATTGAATGAAGAATGAAATTTGTTAACATAAATGATAGCATTTGACAAGTTATAATATCTTGGGTGTTAGAAGAGCGGGCTTATTATCCACCGAATTTCGGTCCTTGAGCCATTCACTTTTGGGGATTTCTAGGTTTTAAAAAGTTTGCGTCCTTGCAACTGCATGAAGTTGTTTTGCAACTGTATAGAAACTGGCTTCGAAGGAAAAAGGAAGTATTTATAGAAAATGGAAGAATATTAGTCAACTTTATTCTTATGTTGTCTTTCAAAACTTCAACTGTTTTGAAAGATATCAAAGTGGTATTTGTGAAAGGAAGCACCGAATCTACTATATCATTCCGGAGATTGGTGAAAGTTTGTGGAAGTAAAATCATCAAATTGGTGGAGAAAAGTTCGTGTCTAAAGGAGATGTCTATGTTTGATGAAGTGGAGTTTTGCCCAAGTTGCTCAGATAACAAGTTGGCCAAAAGAAGATATTAAAATCTTAAAAGAAGGAAACTGTAGTAATATATTCTTAGTTGGCAAAAACACCCTCAGATTAAGAATAGAGTACTTGTATCTTTGTTCAGTTGGTTGTTTTGGTGACTCCAGATGTTGCTCCTAGTTGTTGGAAAATTTTAAAAATAGGTGGATAGAAATTAAAAAATTCTGACTTGAGTTAACGAATCACATAGTATTTTTTTCATGTTTGAATTTCCTTGAAGAAGTGAAGTGAAAAGATGACTACTGGGCTTTCAAAAATCTTGATCAACATCATGAATGGTTCTCGCCAATCAGTGTTTTCCACTGTAGAAATTGGCATTCCGATCATGAATTGATTAAATGGCTTGGTTTTCCAACTCATTTTCCGTTGGAGAACATTTTAAATAGATTGATGACATATTGGTGGCTTTCTAGAAATGGAAGATGACATGGATTTAGAGTTGCGTGAGGTAGGTTGGAATTCGTGTGCTCCTTGCATTTCAAATTCTCGATCGCTATAGCGTTTATGGATGCGGAATTTAGATTTAGTGTTGCAATATAGGTGGAATCAAGATATTGGGTGGAAAAAGCTGGTTGACATGTCATTTTTGATTTATTGGAGGAGTGCACTGGGAAACCGAAGGTTGATTCGTTGACTTCTAACACTAATTCATCATTGTATTCTAACATGCATACATGATGCCTATCAAATTTATGGCGCAGTTCAAATTTTAAGTATGTTAGAAGGCCAGCGTGCGAAAGAACCTCTAATTTTATACCCGTTAGGCGTCAACCTTTTTATAAGAAGAAAAATAGCAAAGATGGCCCATCAATTTCTACTAAAAATGTTTGTCAAACATGGGGTGATGTTTAAAAACTTATATACCGACACAAAGCTACCAATCCATGTCTTATGGCCCACTCTTTAAGTTTTTCGATTTTTTCTCCATTAATTTCTAAAACATATCCGATATTGAGACGGAGGCCAGAAACCACATTGAAATTACCTTGTTAGAAAGTTGCAAACTCTATGCAAATGTCGGGAATGGTGGAAATCAAAGGTACAATAGTGTCAAAATCTACTCATTTGGATGTTTACGTCCAAGATATCTCTGTTAGATAGGATGAAACTTATTTTTGGATAATGTTGATGGTGAAAGAGGAGAGTTGGATCCGGTCCGTCATTGAGATAGTGTTCCATTTAACATCAGATTAATAAGAACTCCATTCACCAGAGAGGGTAAGATACCAGAGTTTTGAAGAAGAATTTGACAAGACATGCAATTGACTCATGGCATACTCTTCCTTGGATAAAGGTGAAGCTCACAGTTCTAGTGATAGTTTAAGTAGGTGTTTGGCCATATGTTACAAATATTTTTCACTTTATTTTGGAATTTATGGAGTATTGGAGTTGGAGTTGAAGATGAAGTTGTGTCTGGTTATAGTTTTTGCAAAGAATATCTGAAATAATGTTCATGTTTGAATGCGCTTTACATAACAACAACATACCCCATGTATTCCCACAAAGTGGGGTCTGGGAGGGTAAAGTGTACGTAGTCTATACCACTACCTCAGATGAAGTAGAGAGGCTGTTTCTGATAGACCCCTGGCTCAGGACAAATAACAGTATAACAAGCAGAAAACATAAAAATAAACAACAGAAAGGGGTAACACACCGCTAGATAATAAAAGAAACAAGACATCCACAGAGTAATACTATGAACTATCTATCCGAAATCACAAACATCACCAAAACACCACGAACAAGAAACTACAAGACACATGCATAACACTTATGACTGTAGGTATATCGACAAACAAAACGCTCTTCCCTACTAGTAAGGACGCACTCCTACCCACTAACCCTGTATCCTAATCCGCATCCTCCACACCTTCCTATCAAGTTTCATGTTCGCTGTAAGCTGTAACTGCTCCATGTCATGCCTTATCACCTCCCTCCAATATTTCTTCGGCCTACCTCTACCCTGTCTGAAACCATCCATAGCGAGCCTCTCACACCTCCGTACTGGGGCATCCATGCACCGCCTTATCACATATCCAAACCATCTCAACCTCACTTCCCGCATCTTGTTTTCCACCGAAGCCACTCCCACCTTATCTCGAATAATCTTATTTCTAACCCTATCACTCCTAGTAAGTCCGCACATCCATGTCAACATCCTCATTTCCGCCATCTTCAACTTTTGGATGTGGGAGTTCTTAACTGGCCAATACTCTGCTCCATATAATATAACCCATCGGACTGCCACTATAGAACTTACCTTTAAGCTTAGGAGGCACCTTCTTATCACACAAGACTCCCGAAGCGAGCCTCCATTTCAATCATCCTGCACCAATACGATGCATGACATCCTCATCAATCTCTCCATTCCCCTGAATCATAGACCCAAGATACTTGAAACTATCTTTCTTCCGAATGTCCTGAGAATCCAGCTTCACTACCACATCAGTCTCATGCGTCAAATCACTGAACTTATACTCCAAGTACTCTGTCTTGGTCCTACTCAACCTAAACCTTTTAGACTCTAGGGTCTGTCTCCAAACCTCCAACTTATCATTAACTCCTCCCCGGGTCTCGTCAATAAGCCCTACATCATCAACAAATAACATACAATAAGACACCTCCCCTTGAATATGCCGTGTCAATATATCCATCACCAAGGCTAATAAAAACGGACTAAGAGTCGATCCCTGGTGCAACCCAGTCAAAACAGAAAAGTGCTCCGATTCTCCTCCTACCGTCCTCACACGAGTCTTCGCTCTGTCGTACATGTCCTGAATCGATCTAGTGTACGCCACAGGCACACCTCGAACCTCCAAGCACCTTCACAAAACCTCCTTGGGGACTTTGTCATACGCCCTCTCAAGATCGATGAACACCATATGCAAGTCCTTCTTCCTCTCCCTATACTGCTCCACTAATCTCCTCACGAGATGAATGGCTTCGGTAGTCGAGCGACCTGGCATAAAACCAAACTGATTCTCGAAAATAGTCACGATCCTCCTACCACTCTTTCCCTAACCTTCATAGTATGACTCAACAACTTGATACCCCTATAGTTGTTGCAACTCTGAATGTCCCCCTTGTTCTTATATAAAGGAATCGTCGTATTCCATCTCCAAGCTTCCGGCATCTTCGCCGTCCTAAAAATAATGTTAAACAACCTTGTCAGCCACTCCATAACAACCCCGCCAGTGCTTTTCCAAAAATCCACCGGAATCTCGTCTGACCCAGTCACCCTACCCCTACGCATCCTACGAATAGCACCCTTGACTTCCTCAACCTTAATGTGCTTTACATAAAAAAATATGAAATATAATTTATAGTGTGCAATTTTTAAAAACTAGCAAAACTACACTACTTGAATAATTTACCTGGAACAAACAACCAAATCTGCTTTAAAAGACTAATATCACATAATAGAGTCCTACAATGTCATATATTTGATCCCATATATGTGCTACTACATGCTCTTACACTGCCAATTTTAAATACTATTACAACGCTCATTAATACAACATTATCACGAGGCTCAGAAAGCTCAAGTGACAAAACCCCGCCAGAAGCACCGGAAAATATACACTTCATGTGCTCTCACGCGCGGGCCAGATGTACGATTTCCGACGAGATCTGGGTCGGGCGTGGGAGAGCTTTTCTGCTCGATTTTTTGAGTTGTTATTTTTTGTTGAAGTCGTCCAAGTCTTTCGAGCAATTCATACCAGGTTTCTTTAGATTTCGAGCATCGGATTAAAGTTTTGGCATAGTTAGATCGGATTTTTCGGGTGATCTCTGCATTTTTCAATGTGTTTTAAGTCAGATTTTGCCTTTTTGGAGGGCCCACCTGCTCCAACACTACCCATCTTATTTTTAGAATTAATCGACACCCGGATATACGTTATTTGTTCTTCCACTTAGATTTCAGGCAACTTTCATGTTAGATTTTAGGCCAATTTGAGTTTTTAGATTTTATCCTTATTTCAGACATTCTTTTGCACCTTTCGACGACTTTCTCCGTTATGTTTTGTGATCACGTATTTCGGGTTTGAATTTTTTGGCTAAAAAAATATTGGAGTTGAAAATTCAAGTCCCATGATTACTTAAAAACCCTTAGTGAGAGGATTAGAAAATCAAACATCCCAGTTTAGGGAGAGTCAACGAAGAGGAGGTTGTTTTCGATGGTCTCAACCTAAGGTGGTTATTGCACTAGGCTCGGAACTATGCTATTCTCTGCATGGTAGACCACCTAAGAATGCTCATTTGCATAGACTAACCACTACAAGTAATCAACAGGTTTATTTACCTGAATACAAATAATGAGTTCCTTTGGTATCGAACTAGTAAGCAGACATCTCCACAAGTAGCCTCAGTCGCACAGTCTAATACCCTTGGATCATGGTTGTGGATTCCGACACTTCTGATCATATCATATTTCTGGTGATAAATCACTTTGTCAAATATTATTTATTCACAATCTCTTTTGGCTGTTACTTTAGCCAATAGGATCCATAAAAGCAAAAGGAGTTCTACAAGCTAATCTGCTATCCTTTGTCGCTCTAAATTCTGTTCTTTATGTTCCTGGTTGTCCTTTTAATCATGCATCGATAAGTCATTTGACTCGTGCCCTAAATTATGCCATGATATTTCTTGATGATTCGTTTGTTATGTAGGACCATAGTACAGGACAGTCGATTGGCATAGGACATGAATCACAAGGCCTCTATTACCTTACATCTGCTAATTCCTCCCTAGCATGTCCATTTACAAATTCTCGTAACTTAATTCACAAATGTTTAGGACATTCGAGTTTGTTCAAGCTACAAAAGATGATAACTAGTTTGTCTAGTTTAGTGCTATCAAAAGCTAAGAGCACAAAAAAGCTCTAAGGTCTGACCTTTCAAAAAAAAGCTCTAAGGTCTGTTAGGGCTTAAAGCGCAACTAAAAGCGTAGGCTTCAATGAAAAAAGGCGCAAAGGGAGAAAAAATACAAATATTTAGAAGAGACTCGTTGGCAAGGAAAAGTATGCCGTTGAAACTTGATGACGACAGTGAAGCCCACATAATACAGGCGAAGCGCTCAACACGTTTTGAGCCTCGCTTCAGGGCTTAAGTGTGCCTTTGATAAAAATGGTCTAGTTTGTCCATTCACCTCGACTATCGAGGCCATTCACCTCGTGAGGAGATTAGTGGAGCAGTATAGGGAGAGGAAGAAGGACTTGCACTTGGTGTTAATCGATCTTGAGAAGACGTACGACAAAGTCCCTAGGGAGGTTCTGTGGAGGTGCTTGGAGGCTAGAGGTGTGCCCGTGGCGTACGCTAGGTCGATTCAGGACATATACGTTGGAGCGAAGACTCGCGTGAGGACTGTGGGATGAGATTCAGAGCACTTACCTTTTTTGACAGCATTGCACCAGGGATTGACTCTTAGTTCGTTTTTTATTCGCGTTGGTGATGGATGTATTGACGCAGCATATTCAAGGGGAGGTGCCTTGGTGTATGTTATTTGCTGATGATGTAGATCTAATTGAAGAGACCCCGGGAGGAGTTAATTATAAGTTGGAGGTTTGAAAACAAACCTTAGAGTCTAAAGAATTTAGGTCGAGCAGGACCAAGCCGGAGTACTTGGAGTGCAAGTTTAGTGATTTGACACATGATGCTGACGTAGTGAAGCTGGATTCCCAGGCCATTCAAAAGAGAGATACTTTTAAGTATCTTGGGTCTATGATTCAGGAAAATGGAGTTATTGATGAGGATGTCACGCACCGTATTGGTGCAGGGTGGTTGAAATGGAGGCCCACTTCGGGAGTCTTGTGTGATAAGAAGGTGCCTCCTAAGTTTAAAGGCAAGTTTTACAGAGTGACAGTCTGACCGGCTATGTTGTATGGAGAGGAGTGTTGTCCAGTCTAGAACTCCCACATCCACAAGTTAAAGGTGTTGGAGATGAGGATGTTGAGATGGATGTGTGAACTTACTAGGAGAGATAGGGTTAGAAATGAGATTATTCTAGAGAAGGTAGGAGTGGCTTTGGTGGAAGACAAGATGCGTGAAGTGAGGTTGAGATGGTTCGGACAAGTGATGAGGAGGTGCACGGATGCCCCAGTACGGAGGTGTGAGAGGTTGACTATGGATGGTTTCAGGCGGGGTAGAGGTAGGCCGAAGAAATATTGGAGGGAGGTGATTAGACATGACATGGAGTAGTTACAGCTTACGGAGGACATGATCCTTGATAGGAAGGTGGGGAGTATGCGAATTAGGGTAGAAGGTTAGTGGGTAGGAGTGTGTGCTTACTAGTAGGAAGGAGTGCTTTGTTTGTAGTTGTGCCTATAGTCGTAGTGTTATGCGCGTGTCTTGTAGTTTCTTGTTCGTGGTGTTTTGGTGATATGTGTGATTTCGGATAGATAGTTTATAGTATTACTCTATGGGTGTCTTGTTTCTTTTATTATCTAGTGGTGTGTTATTCCATTTTGTTGTTTGTTTTTATCTTTTTATCTTTTTATGTTTGTTATACTGTTATATGTCCTGAGCCGGGGGTCTATCGGAAACAACCTCTCTACTTCATCTGAGGTAGTGGTATGGACTGCGTACACTTTACCCTCCCCAGATCCCACCTTGTGGGAATACACTGGGTATGTTATTGTTGTTGTTGTTGGTCTAGTTTGTCCACATTAGATTGCAATCTGCCAACATGGAAAACACATTCGCACTACCTTTCCACGTAGTGCTGAGATAGCCTAAAGCTCGACATACATCAAAGTCGCTCTAAAATAGCTAGCATTTGCCCAATTCGTTCCAAAAGTACCCAATGATTCAATCTACACAATTACATTCATACACACCAATAACATCTCATATCAAGTCTTCGACTCATTTGGATCTTTAGCACTTTAAGGTTAAAGTTACAAAAATTCCATATTCTCCATTTAAGACTCATCATCATTATCATCATCATCATACCCAGTGTATTCCCACCAGGTGGGGTCGGGGGGGGGGGTTTAAAGTGTACACAATCCATACCACTACCTCAGATGAAGTAGAGAGACTGTTTCCGATAGACCCCCGGCTCAGAACCAATAACAATAACGCACAAAAATCACAAAAAAAATCATAAATCAAAAATCATAAAAATCATAAAAATCATAAACAATCATAAAATGAGAAATCAAAAATCATAAGAATCATAAAAATCCTAAGAATCGTAAAAATCATAAACCAACAACAAAAGGGGTAACACATCGCTAGCAACTGGAAGAAGCAAGACACTCACAGATCAACCCTATAGCCTAGTTATTCAAGATCACAAATATCACCAAGATAGCTCGAACAAGACTCTGCCTAAGAAACAACAGTCAAAGATACAAGGAAACACTCTTCCCTGCTAAAAACGGACACCTTCCTACCCACTAACCCTCTACCCTAATCCGCATCCTCCATATCTTCCTATCAAGGGTCATGTCCTCTGTAAGCTGTAACTGCTCCATGTCATGCCTAATCACCTTCGTCCAATATTTCTTCGGCCTACCTCTACCCCGCCTAAAACCATCCCCAGCCAGCCTCTCACACCTCCGTACTGGGGCGTCCGTTCTCCTCTTTTTCACATGTCCGAACCATCGCAACCTCACTTCCCGCATCTTATCTACCACCGACGCCACTCCCAACTTCTCTTGAATAATCTCATTTCTAACTCTATCACTCCTGGTAAGTCCACACATCCCGCGCAACATCCTCATCTCCGCTACCTTCAACTTTTGGGTGTGGGAGTTTTTAACTGGCCAACACTCGGCTCCATATAACATGGCCGGGTGGACGGCCACTCTGTAAAACTTACCTTTAAGCTTCAGGGGCACCTTCTTATCACACAAAACTCCCGAAGCGAGCCTCCATTTCCTCCACCCTGCACTAATACGCTGCGTGACATCCTCGTCAATCTCGCCGTTCCCCTGAATCATAGACCCCAGATACTTGAAACTCTCCCTCTTCTGAATGGCCTGGGAGTCCAGCTTCACTACCGCATCATCTTCATGCCTCAAATCGCTAAACTTAGATTCCAGGTACTCCGTCTTAGTCCTGCTCAACCTAAACCCTTTAGACTCAAGGGTCTGCCTCCAAACCTCCAACTTATCATTCACTCTTCCCCTGGTCTCGTCAATCAGTACCACATCATCAACAAACAGCATACACCAGGGCACCTCCCCTTGAATACGCCGCGTCAAAACATCCATCACCAAGGCAAGTAAGAACGGACTAAGAGTCGATCCCTGGTGCAACCCTGTCAACACGGGAAAGTGCTCTGAATCCCCTCCTACCGTCCTCACCCTTGTCTTCGCACAGTCGTACATGTCTTGGATCGACCTCGTGTACGCCACGGGCACACCTTTAGCCTCCAAACACCTCCAAAGAATCTCCCTGGGGACTTTGTCATATGTCTTCTCAAGATCAATGAACACCATATGCAAATCCTTCTTCCTCTCCCTATACTGCTCCACTAATCTCCTTACCAGGTGAATGGCCTCGGTAGTCGAGCGACCTGGCATGAAACCGAACTGATTCTCTGAGATAGTCACTACCCTCCTTAGTCTCCATTCTACCACTCTCTCCCAAACCTTCATAGTATGGCTCAACAACTTGATACTCCTATAGTTGTTGCAACTCCGAATGTCCCCCTTGTTCTTATATAATGGAATCATCGTGCTCCATCTCCAAGATTCGGGCATCTTCGTTGCCCCAAAAATGATGAGTGAGAAGCGGATGTTGGTGAAAAAAGGAAGTTGAGTTCAAGTTTGGAGCACATGGCATAAGCCAAAGATCCTATAAACCCCTCCTAGGATTATCTAGAGCGCGAGCCCCACGTTGCTCCCAATCTAAACAACCTCGTCAGCCACTCTATACCTGGCCCGACAGTGTACTCCCAGAAATCCACCGGAATCTCGTCGGGCCCAGTACCCCTACGCATCCTACGAATGGCACCCTTGACCTCCTCCACCTTGATACGCCTACAATAACCGTAATCGCGACGCCTCTCTGAGTGTTCCAAGTCACCCAACACGATACTTTTGTCCCCCTCGTCATTCAAAAGTTTATGAAAATATGACTGCCACCTTCTCCTAATGAGGGCATCCTCCATCAACACTTCGCCATCCTCCCCCTTGATGCATCTCACCTGGTCAAGGTCGTGAGCCCTCCGCTCCCTAGCCTTGGCCAACCTATACAACTTCTTATCCCCTTCTTTCTCCTCTAACGCAGCATACAAACTCTCAAAAGCTGCTGTCTTAGCCGCCGTAACCGCTAACTTAGCCTCTTTTCTGGCTACCTTATACTTCTCCCTACTCGTCCGCCTCTTCTCGTCATCCTTGCTCTCAACCAACTTAGCATAGGCCACCTTCTTCGTCTCCACCTTCCTTCTCACTTCTGCGTTCCACCACCAGTCCCCTCGGTGTTTGCCAGAATGGCCTCTCGAAACACCCAACACCTCTCTAGCGCTCTCCCTGATACAACTGGCAGTCGTCTCCCACATAGTATCCACAACTCCCCTACTCTCCCAAGCTCCCATATTCGTTAGCTTTTCCCTTATTTTCAGAGCACTAGTCAAAGTCAAGCTACCCCAATTAATCCTGGGGCGATCCTCCACGCCCCTCTTTTTTCTGCCTTTCTTGATTTCCAAGTCCATCACTAACAGCTTATGCTGGGCTGGAAGGTTCTCACTAGGTATGACTTTACAGTCTTTACATATCGCTCTCTCACCCTTCCTAAGGAGCAAAAAGTCTATCTGGGTCTTGGCCACTGAGCTACGAAAGGCAATAAGGTGCTCTTCCTTCTTCGGGAAGCTCGAATTCACCACCCACAATCCAAAGGCCCTAGCAAAATCCAAAAGTGTGGTTTCTCCTTCATTCCTCTCCCCGAAACCAAAACCTCCATGCACCTCATCATAACCTCTCGATAAAGACCCAATATGCCCATTGAAGTCCCCTCCTACTAACAACTTGTCAGTGCTCGGAATACCTCTCACCACCTCTTCCAACACCTCCCAAAAGCTCTTCTTCTCCTCCTCATCCAAGCCCGCTTGCGGCGCGTAGGCACTAATAACATTCCACGTTAACCCTCCAATGACCAACTTAATCGACATCAACCTATCGTTGACCCGCTTAACCTCCACCACCTGCCCCCTAAGCTCATCATCTACTAAGATACCTACCCTATTTCTATGCCTCACGCTACCAGAGTACCACAGCTTATACCCGTCCACGTCCCTCGCCTTAGAACCTACCTATTTAGTCTCCTGGACACACGCTATACTAATCCTCCTTTTTCTAATTGAAGAGTCCCTATGTTCCAAGATCCAACTCTCAACTTAGAGGTTCCCTTATCCCACTTATCCTTAGTACCCCCCGCCCCCGAACTCGATCCTAGGCTAGACCCTGAACCCGCCCTCACCGTAGACCCAAGCCCTAAACCCGACCCCAACCCGGACCCCGACCTATGACATGACCCTAGTCTACTATTGACCACCACAACCACTACTCAATCCGAAAAGAAGGAGGGCAAGTAGGCTAAAGACGCCACGTGAAAAAAATAAATACAAGGTACAAAATACAAGTAAAAAACACGAGTCAACAGCGTATACCAAACAGCCAACGACACTAAATCAAATTACTATAATGCAAGTTTATTCAACAACAGTCAGTAACAAGAATTAAACCACCCAAGAAAACAGTAAGTCCACAAGACAAAGAAACTAAGAGAGGTATGCAAGAGATATGGAAGAAATACAAATATGAAACGAGTGAACCTGGCCCGGCGAGATTGTGGAGTGGACCTCAATCCGCTGCAGGTCCCGCCCCTAAAATTGGTCGCCGGAGAATGTACGGCCCGAGCTGCCTTCGAAGATGTGCGTGGCTTGTTGTACCTGAAAGGGGTTATAAAGAAAAAGGAGAGAAGAGAGGAGTAGGATAAGGAAAAGATCTGCACGCCGGAGGAGTCGCCGGAAAAGACGCCGGCGACTGCTTTTCCGGTCAGATCTGAGCCTTACCGTTCAGATCCGCAAGGATAAGATCGGAAAAACCCCTTTCGGCGTTAGATCGGAGCAAACCGGATCAAATCGGAGCAAATCGGAGGAGGAGCTCGCCGGTCAACACTATTACACCGGGAAAACTGACCGGAAGATGAGTTCCCCGGTAGACGAGCTCGACCGAAGCAAGTTCAACACTCCTCTTCCCCAACCTCGACTCGCCAGCAAAAACTCCGACGAGCACTGTGACTTACAGCGGCTTCAATAAAGCAAATCCAAGGTAAGGTAACTTCCAAGCTCTGGCAGCGGCGGCCACCAGCAGCGACGGCCACCAGCAGCAGCAACGACGGAGAGAGACAGAGGGGACAGTGACTGGAGACGAATTCAAAGATAAAAAAAGAAAATGTAATTTTACGAACCCACCCTAGATAAATACCTTGAAAATAATGTAACTTTTTAGTAGTTTCTTGGTTATGTGAAACTCTTTTTTTCTAAAAGTTGGGTATAGTTGGAAGAGCATCATTAATGTCTTCTTGATTAGCTATAACACCACTTATTTTGAAACAAAATAAGCTAGTGTTTGGCCATAGATTTCCAAATACTTTGGCAAGTCATTTTTGGGTGAAGCTTTGGGTGAAATTTCACCATGTGTTTGGCCTTAGTATTTGAGAAACATATGCACTTTTAAAAGTTCACAAAAAATGAAATTTAGCCCAAATACTAGTATTTTCTAGTATTTGGGAATTTGGATTATTTGCCAAATAATGACAAATTGTATGGCCAAACACTATTTGCCAAGTTTTCCCCCAAAAACTACTTGGGGAAATCTATGGCCAAATGGTCATAAGTGTTTTTTCTTTAGTCCACTATGATATTTGGGGTCCTAGTAGAGTCAGTTTATGGATTCTCCTTGTGAGAAATATTGAAGAAAAATATTATTGAATTCTGTATTTGCATAATTACATTGAGACCTTATTTATAGACACTACATTACAATCCTTTTCCAAGTAGGTTTCTATATACTATTCTTCCTACTAGGATTCTATATACTATTCTTATTCCTATTCTAACATTCCCCTCAAGCTGGTCATACAAGTCATATGTACCTAGCTTGTCACAAATGTAATTAATACAAGGATGGGTGAAGGACTTGGTGAATATATCTGCAAGTTGATCACTTGACTTCACAAATTTTGTAACAATATCTCTTAAGCGTATCTTTTCTTGACAAAGTGACAAGCAATCTCAATGTGCTTAGTCCTCTCATGAAACACTGGATTTGATGCGATATGAAGGGCACGTGTCAAATGAATAACAGATGCAAAATTAAAATGGACAACCAAGGATATAAGAGAACAGAGTCTAGAGTGACAGAAGATACGGGTTTGGCTTGTCCAACTCCTTTTGGTTTTGTTTGGATCCTATTGGCTAAAGTAATAACAGGATGAGATTGTGAACAAACAATATCAGACAAAAGTGATTTGTTACCAGAAATATGATCAGAAGTGCCCGAGTCCACGACCCATGATCCAAGAGTTCTAGACTGTGAAACACAAGCAAAAAAATTGTCAACAACAGAAGCATCAGGCTGAGCAACCCAGGCTACTTATAGGGACGTCTGCTTAGTTGCTCGATACTGAAGGAACTCATCATATTCTGTCCAACTCTGAGCAATATGAGCATTATTGGATGGTCGATTAGGCTGAGCAACAGAGGCTATTTGTGGAGATGTATGCTTACTTGCTCGATTCCGAAGGAGCTCATTATATTCTTTTATAGCAATAGGATCATAACTGAGTGGTGGACCATGCAAAATATAACACATGTTCTGAGTGTGTCCAACCCTATGACAATAACTATGGTTGAGATTTTTCATAGCAACCTCCTCCCCGCCGATTCTTTGTAGACTGATATGGTCGTTTTTCCATGGTTTGAGATGCTAGAATAAAAGATTCAACTGTGGGTGATGAAACTACTTTGTGACTGGAAGGCGAGACAAGATGAAGTAGATGAGAGAATAACTCATCAATTGTAGGAATCGTAGGACTAGCTAAAATCTGATCACGTACTCAATCATGGTTTGTCTATGCTCTTGTTGTTTTTCCACACTCGTAGTGACGGGCATCAATGTTTCAAATTCCTTTATGACTGCTTGTACCTGTCTTAAGTAAGTAGACATATCGAATTCTTGTTTCTTTAAGTTGGTCATTCGAGATATCGCATCATAAAAACGAGTATGTCATTAGTGTATAAAACACGTGTCTTGTCCCAAACTAAATAACATGTCTAGAATGGGCGAAACAAGGGCATCAACTTGGAATCAATAGATGCCATAAGAGACGACATCATTGAGCGTTAACCTTCTCCCATTCTTTGGTTTCGCATCTTCCTCACTAGACTTTATCTTTTCATCTACCATACTAGACTTGGTCGTTAAGTGATCTTGGACACCTTGACCTTTGCACCACAACTCAACCGAGGAAGTCCAAGCTAAATAATTTGAACTTTCCATTAATGGTTCAGAAGTGATCATAGGGCTTGAACTTTCAATTCCAGTATTTTTGGAGCCAAAAATATCACACCCAAAAGACATCTTGTTAATTTTGACTTGAAAGCAGCAAGAAACAGAGATGTGAATGTCTGATATGTTTGAGAATTCAAATCTTATCGGAAAACTCTCCACAAAAAGAACTACGAATTTGTCGGAGATTGGAATAGGGAAAAAGCGGTTGGAATATGGTCGAAACACCTGGACAACTCCGACAAAAGAAGAAAATTTAGAAACTAGATCGGAAAAGGTCTCACTAGCCCAACGCGTGACACAGATCTCGCCGGAAAACCTGACTGTCATCGGCGCGTGAGGTGATGTTTTTCGGTGGTTCTTGTCGGGGTTTGGTCGCCTGAAATTTCTCGACCGTGGTGGTAGTGTTGGTTTTCACACAACATTTACCAAATAGAAGATGACACAAATTAGTCACCGTAAATTGACGCACAGTGACTGAGTTTTATTTTCCTGAAGTTTCTCACCAATAATCTGATACCATGTGAGAGATATTGGAGAAAAATATTATTGAATTGTGTATCTACATAATTACATTGAGACCCTATTTATAGACACTACATTACAATCCTTTTCCAAGTAGGTTTCTATATACTATTCCTATTCCTACTAGGATTCTATAGACTATTCTTATTCCCGTTCCTATTCCAACACTCCTTATGGAAGTCATTGGGATGCAATTGTTCAAATTCTGCGATGTATAAAGTCTACTTCGGTAAAGGACTACTCTTTAAGGATCGAGGCCATGAGCATATCATTGGATATACAGATGCTGATTAGGCAAGATCACCTTCTGTTAGATGTTATACTTCCCGATATTGTGGTTCTTAGTAAGAGGTGATTTGGTGTCCTGAAAGAGTAAGAAACAAAATGTGGTTGCTCGATCTAGTATAAAAGTAGCATATCAACAATGATTATAGCAACTTGTGAGCTAGTTTGGATTAAATAGTTGCTCGAAGAACTAAAATTTGGAGAAATTAGTTAGATGGAATTTGTGTGTGATAACCAAGCGGCCCTTCATATCGCATCAAATCTGATATTTATGAGAGGACTAAGCACATTGAGATGGACTCTCACTTTGTTAGAGAAAAAGATACTCTCGGAGATATTGTTATAAAATTTGTTAAGTCAAGTGATCAGCTTGCAAATATTTTCACCAAGTCCCTCATGGGTCCTCGTATTAATGACATCTATAACAAGCTCGGACATGACTGGTATGCATCAGCTTGAGAGGAGTGCTAGAATATGATTTATATATATAGTAGTATCCTAAGTGGAAAAGGATTATAATGAGGTGTCTAAGTAGGACTCATGGTAATAATGTCGATACATAATTCAATAATATTTTCCCTTGTCTTTATTTCTCACAACGATAACAATACAAAGTTCTCTTGTAGCCTTTATTGGGATATAACAATACATCTTGGTTGGTACTCGCATAGTACACCAGGAATATAGCAATTGTTTGACGATAAGATCCTATATTTCATTACATGTGTTGTTTTATGCCTGGTTTAAGGGAACTCTTTCTTTTCTGCCACAATCACCAAGCAATGACGCTTAACATGATGATGTTCCATAGGCATTAAAGTTGTTTCCTTATGTTCTCCTAATGTCATTTTCGTACTGCTACTTTCAGTAATGCTCGAATCACCCACTACACCCAAATATTTTTTCTGATAAAGTAAATAAATTTCATTAATGAAGGGTAAAGACACCCATATACAAAGTAGTATACCGAAAATAGAAAATCTAACTAAAAGATATGATTTTCACCCCAAATATATTTTGGAACATGTAGGAGTGTTCATACTTTGGTAGAATACTAAATTACCATACAGAAACTGAAATTTTTGATACCACAATTTCGGTATTTGATACAGTATTTTTTTTTTGATAACTGTGGTGTTCGGGCCAGCTTGCGCGCACCTCGACTAATTCCACAGGATACCGGCCACCTCCCACCAGCAACATGTATCAGGTAACTCTGTCCACCAAGGCTAGAACAGATGGGAAGAAATCACCTAGTTATGGTATTTTGTATGCATTTTAAAAATATATTTGGTATTCGGTATTTATAAAAAAATATTGAAATGCTGAATACCGTACCAAAGTATTTAGTTACATATATAATCCATATATATTATATTTTTTTTCAGAAAATATATATATTATATTAGTACTAACAAATATATAATAATATTAGTACTAAACTACATATCACATCTCATTTAATGCCATTTTATATCTTACATAGGTTTGTTTTCAAGCACTGTCTACATATCACACCTTTTTTAGTGTAAGATTGTATAGTAGGACTGTGCTTAGTTTGGGAAATGTTGTTTAGACTTTGGAACTTTGATTACTCTATCTTGATTGACATGTCCTTTTTGTGTAATTGATTTATTGAAGGGAGTTGCTAACACTTCCTTCCAAATTTCTATATGTGTAAGGTGATAGTTTGATATAGTTGAGATGTTTCTTGAAATGTCGACTTCATAGTTCTTTATTATATGAATATATGTAAGTCGAAGTTGAATTAACTATGGTTACCAATTCATCGTACTACAAAATTTTGTAACTGAACTTAAAAATACTGAACCATACCAAATTAATTTTGTATGGTATGGTGTAGTATTTTAGAAATTGAAAATACCGTACCGAATTTCTCAATAACGTACCATACCATGCCCATCCCCCGAACAAGGACCATACCTACCATGAATATGAACAACACAAAGTAGGTCTGCAGGGATTTATTGTCAGACTCCCACAAAAAATATCTGTTCCATAGTTTAATTCCCCTCATAACTATCAAACTCGGCCGATTCTCCTTTGTTGTTGCTTTATGAAATTGTAGAATTAGCTTGTGTTTGAACTCCTTATTTTTTTGGGTGGACTTTTTTACACTTTGTCACCTTTTTAATGTCGGACATCCTGCGTGACTTCAGGCATAATCATATTGAAGCTACATCTTTATTAGAATTATATATCCCACGCCCTTGGTTTAGGACCTAGAAAAGGTTTATTTTTGTGACGGTTTACTAAATTAGTCCATATAAAAATTAGTTCAAATAAATCATTGACAATTTAAACAATTGATTGCCCTTCCTTGGTTCTTTTCTGGGTGAAGTGCTTTGTACCACGTCTTGGAGAGTCTCTTCTCGTCACTTAGGCAAATTCATGTTCTTTTTGTTCTTCTGGGAGAATCGTGTATCTTGAATGATGTTATATGATCATATCAATTAGGTAGTTTCCAATGGCTAATGTGATAAAGTACTAGGCACCATAGTTGTGAAGATCTAAAAAACCACTGGAGTCTTGAGCTTTAGTTCTTGACTTCTTTTGTAAAGGATACCCATCTTTCCATTGCCAAATAAAATTATTGCAAGATGTCCAATTCATCCATGGTCCTTAAACATATTGTTTAAGCTTCAATTGGAAGTTTGATTTTGTTATCTTGGTGATTGAAATCATGAGACACTTGAGCAAAAATATGAATCTGTCCATAAGAATTAAGTAGCATTTTACACATTGTTTGGGGAGAAGGGAAAGGATGGAATGTCAAAAGGTTTTCTTCTCAGGTGTTTCATTCAGCAAAAGGGGAAATAAATAGAAAGGGAAATAGCCATCTTCTTTTTTTGATAGCTGAGAATCCCTGACAGCCAGTATGTGCACAGCTTGGAATTCGGTGGATAGTGGGTCTGGCCCTCTACCTTTCTTCTGGGCAATTTCTTGTGGAATGTGATGAGGAGATACTGGTTATCTTTTCTTCCCCAGTGTGGGAATACACTGGGTATGTTGTTGTTGTTGTTGCTTTTCTTCTCTCTTAAATCATGTTAATATAACAATTTCTTATTACAGTCTGCAATTTCCTTTTTTAATCTTATTTTCCTCCTACCCAAACAAAATATTATTCTAAAATTTTACTTTCTCATTCACCAGTGTCAATAATGCTGAAGATCATATCACAAAATTGACTTTGGTAATGTGCATTTTGATATCATTCGTCTTGACACCCAAGTAATCCATCTTATTTGTTATGCATTCAGAACACATGCTATTCATGGGAAGCACCGATTTTCCTGATGAAAATGAGGTGCGTCGTTCTTTGCTTGCCTCTGGATATACTTGTGGTGTCCTCCTTTAATTATTTCTCAATCTCACTTAAAAAATTATCATTTGCTCAAACCTAATCATGTTCTCTTTGCAATTTCTCACATCTCATACTTATGTTAAAGCATTAAGTAATATGAGTGCATGGCTTAAGAGGAATGAAGTGCCAATTCTTGCAGCCAATTCGAGAATGTGGATCTCAGTTTGTCTCTTTTCTTTGCTAGTATGATAGTTACTTGTCCAAGCGTGGAGGGTGTTCAAATGCATACACAGAAACAGAACACACCTGCTACCATTTTGAAGTTAAGAGGGATTGCCTTAAGGGCGCCCTGAGAAGGTAAAATGCATGTTTTATGTCTCTTTTAAGTTTATGAGCACTAATTATGTAACCTAGGTGACGAAACTGGTCTTGTTTGCAGCTTCTTTTTATGTATTTGCAACTTCCTTCATATTAATGCGAAGTTACTAGAAATTTTCCAGTCTTATTGAATAATTGGCGTTATTCAGTCCTCACATAGTGTCATCTCGCAGTCATGTGCAATGGGTTATTCTTACCACTCCCTCAGAAAGTGCATGCATATTTGTGTATATGTGTATGCCTGATGCAGTATAGACTGGATAGAAACATATTACAAGGTGTCAAAAGAAGGATTGCATGACAAGCACCAATTGCTGCGGGACATGTGTCATTATGTTTTTAAAAAATTAAAATGCTGTAAAAAATGCCCTCTCCCCCTAAGTTTCATTTGTTACAATTCAATCCCAAAATAGTTTTCTTGCAGATTTACCCTCTTCTTCCTATATGTCTGATGTGGCATTTCACTGTGTATGTTGTTGTACCTATATGTCTGATGCAGTGTATAAATTATATGGAAAGATGCTACATGGTGCCAAAAGAATGATTGCATGACAGGCGTCAATGGCCACGCGACATGTGGCATCACGTCTTAAAAAAATAAAAATGCCCTCTTCCCCTAAGTTTCATTTGTTACAATATAATCCCAAAATAGTGTTGTTCTTGCAAATTTGCCCTCTTCTACCCAAGAAGAACCACCTCCTTTCCACCACTAACACCACCCGGACCCATCTTCTACCTGCTACAACACCACCCGGACCCATCTTCTACCTGCTACAACCACCTTCTTCCACCACCAATAAACCAGCACAGTCCCCCGTATCAGCACCATCAAAGATGTGACCAACAGCTGAAGTTGTACTCCAAGAACCTACCGGAAAAATTCAAGATGCCAACGATGGTGCGCACAAAAAGAGTGAAAATTCCATCGGTTCATCTAAACCAGAGGAAGAAACTGATGATGCCGACGGTTGTGCAGTGGATAAGGATAGTGATGCAGCAGTAAATCAGTTTCCTGATCACTGCACGATGCACCTCCCATTTCCTTTTTTGATTTTTTTCTTTATTGCTCTCCTTCCTCCTCAGCTTCATTCTGCCGACATTCCTCTGACCATCAATTTTCTCAGTAAGTCCACCCCATCCCTCATTGAATGTGTTTTCTGGTAGAATAGTCACTGATTTCGACAGCCCATTGACAGTGATGATTGACATGAACCTACCATATTTATTGTACTTTATGGAACAATAAATGTGGGTAGATATATCTTTACATCTCCAAGACTTGCCTTGCCTTTAAAACCTGAAGCCTCCCCTAGCCTTTTGCAAATCCACAATAGAGCCCCTCTACTCAGGCTCGTTCTCCTCATGTGCACCCTCGCACTCTCTATCCACTCAAACCATGTGCCATTTGAAGTTCTTGGCTCAGTGAGTTCATAAAATATACCCCCTAATCGGAAGTATATTCTGTTCTCCATGATCATGAAGAAAAGGAAGAGAAGGAAGAAAGGGTGAGAAGGTTGCTCTGGCAAAGGAAGTTTGTTGGAGAAGGATCCCTAGGATCAGAAGGGCCATTAGGATGTTATCTTGGGGAATGTGCCTGGGAGCTTAGTCCTGTTAAATATTTTGTTGCCAGATGAAATTTCTCCTTAGAGAGTCTAAACCATTCCTTACCTTGCAAGGTAGAGGAAACAAAGACATGACATAAGTAGGAAGAGCATCCAGAACACTGTTAACTAGGATGACCATTCCACCCAATGACAGATACTGTCCTTTCCAAGTAACAAGCCTCTTTTCAGACCTTTCCATGACTCTATTCTAGATATCTGAAGTTTTACTTTTTGCACCTAATGAAAGCCCTAAATAAACAGTAGGTAGGGCTCACATCACTAGCACATGAATATTGTCCACTTCCTTGACCGGAAAAATCATACTCTTGGGCCAGTTTACATGTAGCCCTGACACTGCTTCAAAGATCACCAAAGTGGTTCTCAAGTATTTCACTTGATTGATATCAACGTCACAAAAAATAAAAAATAAATGAAAATCATCTACATATAGTAAGTGAGTGATCTCAGTTCCAGTGTTCTCCCTAGTTTAACTTTAAACCCCCATAAGCCGTCCTTTGCTATCTAAAACATCTGATTCAATCTTTCCATAGCAATAAGAAAAAGGAAAGGTGGAGGGGATGACCTTGTCTCAAAACTTTCTCAGAAGAAATGAAACCTTCTGGAGACCCATTCACCAAGACACATAATTTAACAGTCTTTATACAAAAAGAATCCATCTAATCCGCTTCTTACCAAAGCCCCCATCTTTTAGAACTTTAAGAAGGAAGTTCCACTTAACAGTCATAGGCCTTCTCAATATCAAAGTTTGCAAAGGATGCCTGCTTCTTGTCCTTTAAGTGGGGAATCAACACTCATTAGCTATCAAGGCTGCATCCATAATTTGTCTACCACTTATAAAGGCCATTTGATGCCCATCCACCAACTTCTTGATCATTCTCTTGAGCCTCTCTGTGAGTAACTTGGAGATAGTTTATACACACTCCCAATTAGATTAATTGGTCTGAAGTCTCTGTGTCTCTTGGCACCATTCTTAGGAATTGATGCAATAGAAGTTGCATTAAAGCTCTTTTCAAAATATTCACTTCTATGAAAATTCCTAATAGTGTTCATCAGATCCTCTTTCACAATCTCCCAGAAGCAAAGGAAGAATCATAGAATAGCCATCTGGACCTGGGGATTTGTCAGCAACACATGACAACACCTCTTGTTCTTCAAATTCTCTTTGTAACCATTCATTCTCCTCTTCAGTAACTTTAGAGCCCTCTTGAATATTGAAAATAGGTCCCCAAGATTCTGTCTCAGTGTAAAGTTTAAATTCACAATTTCTCCCTTAATTCTTTCTGGATCAGTGATGGTATCTCCCTGGGCTTCTAACATGTTAATATGGTTGAATCTCCTATGACAATTAGCCATCTTCGGAAAGAATCTAGTGTTCCTAACCCCCCCTTGCTTCATCCATTATATTCTAGGTCTGCTAAGATTTCCTCATTTTTTACCACTTCCTGATACTCCATTTGTGAGCTTGCTTTCAATAATAATTGCTCCTCTGGTTAAGATCTTAGCTCCTGTAAGGTATCCGTAGAACAGATTTGGTAACGAATATTTGCCTTCTTAGCCTTCATATCCCCCCCATCCCCCACCCCACACCCACCCAGCCATACACACCCACACCAAAAAAAGAGAAATATTCCACTGTTTCAATTATACTTTGAGGAATTTCAGTTTCAGTTTGCAAGCCAAGATATAATCTGATCTTCCTGGGGTCTCAAAAGAGTTCCACCCTTTTCTTGAATCCTGCGACCTCCATCGACCAATTTTCAAATTTGAAGGTAGGTTTTGAGAAATCCCACTCCCCACATTTTAGAGATGTAGGGCAGTAGTCTGAGATGATCCTGGTTAGCACAGACTCACAGACTGCTTAATCTTGCTGAACTTTTTATCCCATTCCACCAAGTATAATTGTCTATCAATTCTTGAGGAGCATTCTTGATTATACCTATAAACCAAGTGTATTTTCCACCAAGGAAAGGAGGATTAATGAGTTCAAGATCCTCAATGATATTAGAGAATTCCTTCATAGCTCTCCACTTAACTCTGATATAATCTTTTATTTCTAATAGGTGTTCAGACTTAAATTTTTTCTCTGGAATGGAGGGAGTACATTAACTGGCCTTTTCTTTATCTTGTCTTTAACTTCAAGTTCTTAAGGTGCTTATCCCGACCCAACTGTCCGCGACCAAAAAAATTAGTTTTAAAAGGTGGTTATATTCTTTACCTCGTTATGTCTCCTTTTCAGGTTTTCTCAATTTTTTGTTTCACCTTTGGTTAAAGCTGAAGCCATGGAGCGGGAGCTTCTAGCTGTGGACTCAGGTATGCAGGACTATAATTTTCTTGATCTCACTAACCCAAGTGTCTTACCAATTTAAATTCTGGTATCTGATGCTTGTGTTACAGAATTTAATCAGGTCTTACAAAATGATTCTTGCCGCCTGCAACAACTACAATGCCATACGTCTAATCCTGGCCATCCCTTTAACCGGTTCTTTTGGGGTAATCTTACGACATCAAAATCATCTCTGTTTTGTCTTTTCCTTTGGATGATATATTTTAATCTATGAACTGTCCTTTCATGATCTTCTCGTGATTTTGTGAAGGGAACAAGAAGAGCCTTGCTGATGCGGTGGAGAAAGGAGTCAATTTGAGGGAGCTAATTCTAAGACTATATCATGACAATTATCGTGGTGGATCCATGAAATTGGCTGTTATAGGTGGAGGTAACTTTTTTGCGATTTAGAAATAAGGAAAGAAATTTGAATAAATAATGTTAGAAGTTATACTTTAGGTTAAATCCACTTCAAGGAGATTTTTGTTGGTAGATGACAATTTGAGAAAAGAGTATTAGTTTGTGTAGAAACTGGTCTGAAGACAGTATTAGTTTGTGTAGAAACTGGTCTGAAGACACATACTGGCCACATTGATGTGGATATCTCCACTCTAATTGCTCTTTTATTATATTTGAAAATTTTCTGGTAATATGTTCATGATATCTTACTTTAGCTTGGCCGTCAGATAGTTATGGAAGTAGCCACATAAGTTTTCATTGCGAAGTGTTCCGTACTAATTTTATAATTTTTGAATACTGCAGAGTCCCTAGATATCCTTGAAAGTTGGGTTCTTGAATTATTTAGCAGTGTCAAGAAAGGCCCTTTGGTAAATCCAGACGGAGGAAGTGTACTTCCAATTTGGAAGGCTGGCAAACTTTATTGGTTAGAGGCAGTTAAAGATGTTCATATCCTTGATTTATCATGGACACTGCCTTCTCTTCGAAAAGGGTACTTGAAGAAAGCTGAAGATTACCTGGCTCATCTGCTGGGGCATGGTAAGGTTTATCAGAGGTGTTATCAGTCTTACCTTTGGTTTCATGTCAAACATATGTTACAATGTAACGGAGGTGTTATTGGTAGTTCTTTTGGCTTCATATCAAAGATATATTGCAATGCACCTTGTTATGCATTATAGTTGCCCATTGGCTTGCTTCTTCTTCCCTTTATTTTATTGTTTACAGGCTGCAAATCTGTTAGTTTTTGCTTATAGTTGGTTAGACAGACTGTCATGTGTTCAACTGCAGTCAATGATCATCGTAAGTTGGTAATGATACATTAGTAAGACATCAAGCAGAGCTAAGAGAACACTATCATATAAATCTAACACTGATTAAGCTGATTTAGACTCGGACGATACAGTTTTGCTATCTCTAACTCTCTATTTTCCGTTTGATGCGTTTATCTGTCATATTCATAATTTGAGTTGTTTGTGTCGTGACCTTACTTTGTAACAGTCTAAGAAATTTATACTGTATCATTATCACACTTAGATTCACTGGCAACTATTCAGTTGTGATGATTTTGTGGCTGGAAATTTTAAATTTGTAAAAGTGTGCTTCTACTTAGTGGAAGTGGTAGTTATACTGTGATCTAAAATGTTTCAGAAGGAAAAGGGTCCTTGCTTTTCTTCCTAAAGGCTAGAGGCTGGGTAACATCAATATCTGCTGGTGTTGGTGATGAAGGAATGCATCGCTCCTCATTCACGTACATCTTTGGCATGTCAATACATCTAACTGATTTTGGCTTAGAAAAGGTTGTTTACTTCGCTTCTCTTATTTTTCTGATCAATACCTTATATTCAACAGTGGAGTCATTTGACATACTTGTCATAATCATTGATACTTTTTTTGATGAAGTACATAGCATTCTAACACTTCATAATCATTGATGCTTGTAAAGGTTTTAGTATAATTTGCGTGGAAAGGCGACTTTTTGATGTGTGAATGTTAATTGATAGCAAGGAGAAGTATCTTTGGTTTAAATAAACACTAGTAAATGTGCCCACACTTCCCGCGGCTGTACAAATGAATCAAAATACTGATAAATAAGTAATGTTATGATTTTATGATAAAAGGTCCATCTTTATTGATCAAAGAAGCACATAGAGAAATACAATTAGTAAAATTACGGTCTCGAGATAGCCCCTAGAGCAAAATCCCAAACAGTCATCCTCAAGATTGATTAGAATGTAATTCTTTTTGTATTTTGATGGTATAGTATTTCTATATATATAGTATAGAAGTACAGAAGTACTTTACCTTCATAAAAAAAAATATAGAAGGACAGAAGTTATTCAATTGCATTTTACCATTTATATTAAAAGAAAAGACAAAAATTACAGATAACACTATTTTCTTCTAGTTTACATAATTTCATTTTATAGATCATTAAATCAATTTAGAAATTTTACAATGGTTAGCTTACTTTTTTTAAATCTATGCGATTTCATCTATTTTTATTTAGATAAACATATGTTGCATAAATAATTTTTCTTTCTTTGCACCTTTAGTGTATATTTGGTTTATTTCCTTAATTAGAGAGTCCAATAATGGTTTTTTCAAAAGTTTTCTCCATTGTTAAGCATATAGATATATCAATTTGTCGTCTTCAAAGTTTTTAGTTCAGCTTACCAAGGACATGACCTTAGATAAGAGGGTGTAAAGGTCACGGATTAGGATAGAAGGGTAGTTGGTAGCAGTGCATTGTCTTGCTGTCTGTTCATTTTAGTAGTCGTAGTATTGCTGCTGTAGTTTATTGTCCTTCGATTAGTGTTACTCTCCGATGATTTTTTGTACCTCGGCTATCGTGTTGTTTTGTTGATATCTACTGTTATGGTTACTATATGTTATTTCTTGTACTTACGTTACTAATTTTTATGGACTGCTTTGGACTGTTTTTCCTTGAGCCGATGGTCTATCGGAAACAACCTCTCTTCCTCTTGAGGTAGGGGTAAGGTCTGCTTAAACTCTACCCTCCCCAGATCCCACTTTATGGACTACACTGGTTATGTTGCTGTTCCTTGTTCTCCCCTCCCTTCAGATTTCTTCTTTCCCTTTGTCCCTCTTCCTTATCATTTCTTCCCCTTGTTCCCCTTTCTTTCCTATTTTTTCACCCACTAACCACTACTTCACTCCAGAGCTTTTGAAAATGTACTTCCTTCAAGTAACCAAGTCAATTCCTCTTTCTTTCCTCATAATTTTCTGCAAAAAAACAACAACAACAAATTATCTTGTTTCTTCAAATAGCTCCTCCTACCATTTTATTAGTTAATATTCAACAAAACTATTTGTGGCAATTTTGGTTGCTACCATTATTTTAATTGTTCTTTTTTGTATAACTATTTGCTGCATAAAAACTGCAGTCGTCCATACTTACAAGGGAATATTGGAAGATGTACTAAGCTATAGCCTATACCATTATTGTAATTGTTTCACTTTCCTCTTGGAAAGAAGACAAAATATATTTAATAGAAAAATGAGTAGGAAAATGCAATAAAATGTAAAGTAAAAATATACAAAAGTTCGTAGCATCACACATCTACACTCTTTGATAAGCTTTATTTTTGTAATCCGTTAGTGTAACACTATCAACTACTTTTGAAATTCTTAATCCTTTTTTTGGGATTTTAATGTGTATAAGAAGCACAATACTTCCATAATCATATGATACACCAGTAGGCAGTAAGTAATATGTATTCATTATGCGTTTCAAAATAAAAATGTAACCTTGCAGATATTTTTGTTGAAATTAACTTCAACATCATATGTAAAATGGTCAAACACAGACTTTAGTCTTGTTCCTACAAGAATATACAAGTATATATAACACATGTTTCATGTGTAATATAGCTATGACAATGCTTTTGAACTGAACTTGTGCAGGGATAAAAGATAAGGATCCTTGAAAAGGGTAAAAGAGAAGTTCAACGATAGTGAAAAAAATTACTCTAGTACTTGAGAGATAATAGTCAGCATTGTAGATCATACAATTAGTTTGGCTACCCACGTTACCGCTATTACATATTGTGATAATTGCCAATCATAATTTTATTATTTCACTTTCCAAATATTTTTACTCCTATTTCATATTTATACTAGTGTACTTGTCTGTGCTTTGTGGGTCACAAGAAAAAAAATAAATCATTTAGAATCTACTAGTACTCGTAAAAAGAAATATCAGGCAAGAAAAACTCCAAAGTAAAACTCCACAAAAAAATTAATAATATGTGAGTTAAAATGTGTTTAATTCATATTACTCGGAAATCCACAACCAGATATTCTTTTATTTTCAATTTGAATGGTAAATACTATTTTTCAACTCCCCATTTTTTCTATCCTCTAAACCTTAAAGAAAATCTTAAATTCATAGAAAGGGCTTTCATTATTAGGTTAAAAATAAAAGAAATTAAAAACAAAATAAAAAAAGATATTGATGTGGTTCATAGATCTTTTCAGTATTTTCCCCTCATTGTCATTCTTTCCTTCCTCTTTCTTCTTCTATTTTCCTTTCACAATGCATGAATAACACCTATTAAAACATATTGATGTATGAATTAAAAAAAAAATAGATACATGGCCATAAATATGGATTATCGATCCTTCCATCAACATCTGAAAAGGGTAACAACAATAGTAACACTTAAAATCCTGCTTAACTAAGGTATCATCAAAGTAAAAAATGTCTCTCCTACTTTCGGAAGCGCATAAACAACACGCTATTTTATGGCGTACAATAGACCCTTGTGGTTCGGCCCTTCCTCAGACCCCGCGCATAGCGGGAGCTTTAGTGCACCGGGCTGCCCTTTGGAGGGGGAGCCTTAGAGTAACTGATAAAGTTGTTGCAATGTGATCAGGAGGTCACGGTTCAAGCCGTGGAAACAACCTCTTGCAAAAATGTGGGGTAAGGCTTCGTAAAATAAAACCCTTGTGGTTTGGTCCTTCCCCAGAACCCGCGCATAGCTGGAGCTTTGGTGCACCGGGTTGCCCTTTTATAATTATTAACACAAAATTTACAAGTCACTCCCATTGCAGAAAATTATTTATTAAGAATCCAAATTAAAAATGATCAGAAAAAGATCAAATGATAACACAAAAAAATGTGTGTTTTTCTTCTCTGTAATAGCCGCCACAATCACTATGTAGACATCAAAAATTATTTATTAAGAATCCAAATTAAAAATGATCAGAAAAAGATCAAATGATAACACAAAAAAATGTGTGTTTTTCTTCTCTGGAATAGCCGCCACAATCACTATGTAGACATCATATGGCAGAAATTCATTAAAGTCCCTTCTGTTAGAGATCAATGCACGTTGTCCTTGGTAAAATCCGCATCCAGCGTAGGATCAATGCCGCCAGTAAATGGGTTGAGTCATTTGGTTTCCTTCTGCCTATTCCCCAAAATTTTCATTAAACTTTTGCCCATCAGTCTAGTGTATATATTATTGACTGAAAAAAAAGCCATTTCATTAATGCAACACGTCATAAATTTAAGATATTTTCTGCACAACTTTAAAGTACCTGTGACTCTGAATCATGCTTGAGAGGAGGAAAACAAAATTAATAGAGACAGAGACCAAACTCTTCTATAAAAAAAATGGAGAAAATATTTTAAAACGATAGTGATGGAGTACTTTCTTTGTTAATTACAGAAAGGATGCACCCTATTATATTGAGTCTTGAAGCACTAATGATCCCGCTTCATCATCGATTTACCGCTTCACCATCGACTGACTGCTTCTTCATCAACATATTCACTGATGATTATTTCCATGCCCATTTTTTCTCCCTTTTCAACCAACAGAAGTAATAATACATGCAAAGAAAATTCTAGTTATTGCAGACTTGACAATGGTAAAAAAAAGATGAAAGAACCAAAAATCCATAAATCGAAGGAACTAAATAGTGAGATCACAAACTCAACTGGAACATAAAAGAAAAAGAAAAGAGCCGGTACAGTACCTTTTGATGTTTGAAGCATGCACAGAAAGAAGGTAACAAAACCTCAAACGGAGACAAAAGGGTCGAAAAGCTTAGGGGAAGTAGAAATATATTTCTTGTCCATATGTGCAAACTATGATAGAGGTTTGTGGGTTCTTTAATATGAGTTAGTATAAAAGAACGGCTATGTCTTCAAATATATTAATAATAATAATGAATGATTGTGACGTTATAATTGAGTTTAAGAAACGGTTCATTCTTTAATTGTGTGTCTTTTGCTTTGATCTTTTTTTTTTTGGTTTTTATTTTTTATTATGAATTGAAGTGAAGAATGTTGGCAGAAAAATAAAAAAATTGAGTAAAAAGTTAAATCCAAATCCTGGCTTAGGCGAGTGACACATTATCGACACCATTTCCTTCCTTTATATATATATATAGATATATATGGATTATGACAACTATAGAAAAGCCACATAAAATTTTAGATAGAAAAAGGAGCAAAAAAAGTAATATCATGATAGCAGAAAGTCCTAAAACTTTATTTTTAAATGGCTATTAGAAGTACTAATCTGAAAGTCCATTCTTCAAACCCTGAAAATTCTTCACGTAAATACCCTCCTTGTTTTCTTTCCAGTTTTCAATAGTATCACTCCCACTTTCAATGTATCTCTTTCTTCTAGCACTAAAGAGCATTGTCTGTAGTTGTTTTGGTTTGCATATTTTTGACACAAATGTAGTGAAAGCAGCATGGATAGCTCTCCCTTTCTACATTTTCCGTGCTGTGCGGTAAGAAAGAAACAAGAGATGCTTTAAGGACAAATGTACTGCCATCTTTTGCTTCAAATGTAGTTATTTGCAGATGTTAACATCTTGGTGTAATTTTTCCCTGCAAGTTTAAGGAGTGGGAGGATATTTTTTCTGCTAGCATGGTTTGCACCTCCGATCCTTCATGCTGCAGTTTAAATGAAGTTTCTTCCTTTGATTGTTTAAGCAGGAAAAAAGATGAATTTGTGTCGATCATTTCGACTGGTTCTCTGATCTACAATAGTGGCTGAGTAGATTACGTCGGTTACGAAGGATTGATGCCAGAAATTGGAGACTTAGATTCAGTTTTCGTTTGAATCAAATTCCAAATGCTTTGGTGTATGAATGGGTTGAGAAATTAAAGGAACCTGGACAGAAAAGCCATTGATGGAAGCGTGTGTCAGTTTTTACATTGACAATTTTTTTTTTTTTTTTTTCACATTGTGCCATTGACTGTATTTGTGGATAATTTACAACTCTAGAAACTGTACATATGGTTGCAACAGTAGCAATAACTCTCGAGTACTGTTTCTTTCATTAATGATCATGAAAGCACATGATTTTTTGGCTTCTTAATTAAAACAAATACAGGGGGAAATAAGAAGAAAAAGCCAAAACATGAGAAAAAAGATAAATGTGTTTTCTGATCTTAGAGACTGCCAAATCAGCGGGTTGATGTCCCTCAATTATATGTATATATATAGTCAGATCTTTAGTAGCATGCTGATACTAGAATATGAGCATGTAGGTATGCGGATTCATTAAATCATTAAGATGAGATCCTTAAGAGGGAAAGTGTATAGCTTTTTGATCAACTACTGTGTCCTCAATCACAAGCTAGTTGGGGTCAGTTATACAAATTCTCATTAACCATGTTGTTCCATTGAGACTCGTGCCAATCCAATATTTGAAGATTTAGGTTTTCTACCAGAACTTCTCTATTTTCTGTTGACATACCAAATCTCCCTTAATTACAATTAATTGGTATTGTTTATATCATTTTCCCCCCTCTTTGATTGTGCTAAGTTTGTATTGATTCCATATATTGATTCCAAGAGATTATATTTCTTTCTACACAACTTCCTTCCATGTTGTTTTAGATCTACCTTGTCCCCTTTTAATCACCATGGTTTCACACTTAAGACCATTGCTTCTGGAAATTGTGACATAGGACATGAATGAACAATCTCATGTGACCTATTGGCTCACTTTTGTTTGGTTGCTAATGATGGTGGCCAAGCCAGCTTGCCCATGTTAACTGATCCACCAGAAACATGCTACCTCCCTCCAACACATGTACCATGTTATTAGGCAGATGATAGGAAATCACCTAGTATTCTTTGTCTTTATTGGGACTTGAGCTATTGCTTACAATTCTTTTGTTCTCACTTCTGATCTTCTCTCATTTTATCCCCTATTTGTACTGCTTGCATCTTCTGCTGGATGTGATCATTTATAATTGTGTTTAATCTTGTATGACGGCATATCCATCTTAAATTCTCTCTCCCAAAAATATCCATCTGAAATTCTATAATTGAATTGCTGTGACGCTCATTTAGTGCATGTGTTAGACCTTAAAAGCCTAACATTCACTCTCATATAGATTGTTACCTTTCTCAAAAACGTTCTCTCTCAATATACAATATTTTTTTAAAATTACATAAGAGGATAGAGAAAGGGACCCGGGGTTGATAGCAGCCACTTTGGGTGCTATAAGAAGAGGACAGTGAGAATTGAACCTACTTATTATTATGAAAGAGACTCTCACCGGTACAAATAAGCTATAAATCATTGTGTGGGTTAAATTGGATTTAAACCTGTGCCTTCCATATACCTGCAACTGTAGCTTTCTGATTGTCTTCACTAATATCAGTAACTACAGCTATACCTTTAGTGGTACATAATCATCTATACTTGGCTTGATTGGTGGCTTTAATATGTATTATTTATTTTTGTAGATATTTGAGATCATTGGTTTTGTCTATCAATACCTCAAGCTCCTGCGTCAAAATTCTCCTCAAGAATGGATATTCAAGGAACTCCAAGATATTGCAAATATGGAATTTAGATATGCGGAGGAGCAACCTCAAGATGATTATGCTGCAGAACTTGCTGGTTATCTACCTTTCCTTGTGTATTTCTGGATCTCTTTCTGTTTACAACAACATTGAGATATTGATCCAAGCTTTTGCAAGTTGCTGAAACTATTTTTTTCTTTAAACAAATTATTTTTTTCAAAATATTTAATCTGGCAACCCCATTTAGTGTTCTGACCAACTCAAAGGATCCATTGAATATCACAAAAGAAATGTTTCCTAGAATATCTTAGTTCTTGAGAAATTTAAGTATATGAAGTGAGTAGTTTGGGGAGGATGGGGTTGTGAGCAACTGTTTAAGCCCGATCTGGTTGTTGAACACTTGAGGCCTTTCATTCCCCACTTACCCAACAAACAAAGAACTCCTTTGTTTCTCCATGGCCAATAGGGTCTAGAAGTAAGAGAGATTAGTTTTAACTCTTTTCTGTGAAATTGTACCTTGACTAAAAGAGGCATACAAGTATTAAATGCATACTCATCCTGTACATGTACTGGTGGGAGGATGCAATTAGTCAAGGTGTGCACAAGCTGTGGCTCAAACACCACCATTATCGCTTTAAAAAAAGTTTGCTCACCCTTTTTCACGGGGTTGTTTCGCGAGTAGTTGGTGGCTTGCAACAAGCTTGTTATTTTCATTTGTAGAAAGTTGTTCAGAATCCGTTTCATCCTTTTCCTTTTTTATATAATAGGTGTGTTGTGTTACAGGGGAAGCTTTGTGTTTCTGAGTCGTATTTCTCATATTTATTAATATAGTTTGTTTGCTGCAGAAGGCTTACTTGTTTATCCTCCCAAGCATGTCATTTATGGTGACTATGCGTATGATGTTTGGGATGCGGAATTCATAAAGTATGTTTTGGATTTCTTCTGGCCCGAGAACATGAGAGTTGATGTTGTAACAAAGTCTTTTCAGAAGTCAGATGGTAACTTCCACGACCTCATTTTCTTAGCATTTCAAGTTTACAGTAACATATTTGTCTTGTAAAGATGACTTTGTTTACAGTATCATCTCTGCATTGTAAATATGACTTTGGTACCCAAATTCTGTTTATCAAGACAAAGTGTAGACAATCGGTTTCAGATAGAAAACAGTTTGGTGATATTTTTCTTCAGGTTAAAGCTTAGAATATTAGTTCAATTGAATGGAAGTAGGATTTTCCTCGAATATGTTGTGATGGAGTTCTTTTAGGTAATTCCCATTAGTTTATTTTTATATATAGATAGCATGGGTGTGGGTGTGCATTGATATGAAAAACTGCACTTGACATACGGCATTCAAAAGAAAAGGGCCGCACCTTGACCAGACATTTTCTCAACCCCAGTAGATAATCTAAGATATTATATTAGTGGTCAATGAAGTGGGAGGAGAACCATAAGCTCAGGTTCAAATCCCAGTGGAGGCAAAAAAACTCTAGGTCATTTCTTCCCTCTGCCTAAACGTTGGATAAAGGTAAGTTGGCGGACAGAGTTACCTGATACCTGTGCTGGTGGGAGGTAGCAGGTGGAATGTATGAGGTGTGCGCAAGCTGATCGGTACACCTCCATTGTAAAAAACGATTCTGTTTTAGAACATCTGCTATATCTTTCTTCAGTAGGGCCTAGTCAGGCAAATCAAACTATCTGCCAAGCTCCTTTCAAGGTTTATGATGCAGGTTCTATGCCATAAAGAGCTGGCGGAACATTATAAAGAGCGAAATACATTGATGACCCCTTAAACTTGACACCAATTTTCATTTTGACAGCTAAACTTTAGCAGTGGCCTATTGAACACTTCAACTTGTCAAATATGTGTGTATTGAATCTTAAGTTCTGACATGGCAGGTCTTGTGTTGCATAGTTAAAATTAAGCTCGAAAATAAACTCAATTGTGCTGACATAGTTACTAAAATAAACTCTTTTTCTCTATTGAGAAAGCGAAACCTTCCTGGGTTTTCTTCATCTTCTCTCTTCATTCTTCTTCAGCTAAGATAAGCCAGAAATGTATCTAATCCATTCACAATTTACAACTCATTATTATACTTTCTCTGCATTGTCCAGAAAGAAAAGCAATTTGCTAATAAATCTGATCTCTTGTATATAAATTTTCCCCCACCACAAGTTTGCTTCTTTTGCCCATTTCCAAGGCAGTTTTATCAAAGGTGCTCACCTTAGCACCTTAGGCGAGAGGCGAGGCGAGGCAACACTAAGTCGCCTTTCTGCTGCGAGGCGAGAGCTGTGAAAAAGGCGAGCAGAAGGTGACGAGGCGAGGTGAGCAGAAATGCGTAGCCTTTTAAAAAAAGAAAAATATGCAACTTTAAAAAAACAAAAAAACATGGCTTGTACTTTTAGGGTTTTATTTTCACTACCTCTTTTCAGTCGACTACGCGACTGAGTTCTCCATCTTTTTCTTCAAAAATTCAGCTGCAAAAGGTACCTTTCTTCCCCTTTCTTCTTCATCTTCTTTCTTCTTCCTCCTCTGTTTCTGGCGACTGTGCACTGACAGATTCGTTCTGGCTTCTTCCTTCTTTCTTTTTACTTAAGTAATTTAGTATTGCTTGTGTTATGAATTATTGAGTCATTAAAGTTCAGACTTTTAGTATCCACTATTTAGTTTTAGTTTTTGAATTGAAATATTTGCTAATATATTATTGCTATTGAGGCACCCAAGGGTGTGGCCTAGTGGTCAATGAAGTGGGTTGAAAGTCTGAGGTCTTAGGTTCGAACCCAGCAGAGACCAAAAACACTAGGTGATTCTTCCCATCTGTCCTAGCCTTGGTGGACAGAGTTACCTGATATCTGTTGCTGGTGGGAGGTTGCAGGTATCCCGCGGATTTAGTCGAGGTGCGCGAAAGCTGGCCCGGACACCACGGTGATTAAAAAAAATTAAAATTTATTGCTATTGAGATTTTGGTTATTTATATTTGCAATTAAATATTTTAATTTTTTGGTACTAATTGGTGCCTCACTTCAAAAAGGCGAGCGCGTTGCCTCTCGCCTCTCGCATCAATGAGGCAGGCCCTTGTCGCCTTACGCCTTCCAAAGCACTGTCCAAGGATGAACTCCTTCTTTACCTCCTTGCTTAAAGTAAACTATATAACTGTGTTAATGAAACTCTTAAATTGCTGGGTGTCTCAAGAGTAATAAGATTATAAAGTAGTATAAGAAATTAGCATGACTGAACAGTCCAAATATCATGACAAATTGAGAGATCTGAAAAGGAAATCCTTTCTGTTGGTTCTTTGACCCTTGACCTTTTCGACAACCCTAGTCCCAGTTTCTTAAATATGGCTATTAAAATATTCTTCATTTCAGGCGAGAAGTCATTCGAATATTAGATATCAGTGAGGATAGCAACAAATGGTTCACCTAGTGAGAATTGAAATGGTTGGCCTTCACAGAGCGAGGTAGAAGATTTACTAGTAAAATCAAGATTGATGGGGAAAATCTTCTTTGGGTCTGTGATTCAATGCTGCAAGCGTCACTGGGTAGAGGGAATTTCTCTAGAAGGTGGGGAAGAAATATTCAAGCATACGTACAGGGTGTTCTAGAACTACAACATTCATGTCAAATGTGTTAGAATTGAAGCTTGTGTAGGGGACAGGAAAAATACCACTCTTATTCCGGAGAATGATTAGAACAATGAATGGGGTGACATTACAAACAAAATCAAACATTTTTCTGGTGAATTATTCTGACTCGAGATTCTTGCTAACAGGCCAGCAGTCATGTAGAAGAGGCAAAAATTCACCAATGGCCAACATGAGGTGAGCAGAATGTTGTGAATATGCCAAACAGAGTTGATTCCAGTTATGCAGCTAAATGTGAAAACACCCACCATCTTTCAAAATGCCTTGTGGGTTCGTTTCAATGACACTTCCCATCAAAGTCCCAATCCTGAGGCGATCCACAAGTGATTCTTAAACAAGTGGAATGTCTCAGCGGATCTTTTTTTTTTTTAATAACTGTGGTGTTCGGGCCAGCTTGCGCGCACCTCGACTAATTTCACGGGATACCTGCCACCTCCTACTAGCAATAGTTGCTAGGTAACTCTGTCTACCAAGGCTAGAGCAGATGGGAAGAAATCACCTAGTGTTTTGTCTGTGTTGGGAATTGAACCTGAGACCTCATGGTGCTCAACCCAACTTCATTGAACCACTAGCCACACCCTTGGGTGCAAATGTCTCAGCGGATCTCAAAGTTGCAGTTATTTTTTCTTTTTGATAATGGTAGCATTCTATATATCAACAAGGGAACTATACCAACTTTATAATCCCCAAACAGACAGTTACACACATAGAAACATTCCACAAAGCTTTATACTGTCAATGATCTCCCGTTCCTCAAAGGGCCTCTATACTCAACCTTCCCTTTTCCTGATCAGTGATTTCAGGGCCCTCAATTTGACTAAACTTTGATCTCTATCTTTCAACTTCTGAATAAAGTTGCTTGTAAAATTTGATTATATTCCGGAATACTTGTTTGGGAAAGAGGAAAAAAATGCTCCCAGGCACGTTTCTCAAGAATTTTTCTCTCTCCTACTTTCTAGGACTGTAGAACACTTTCTCCGGCGAAATTTAAATCGAAATCTGACCTTTTTTTTTCTTCAGCCAACAGTTATCACCCATTGTGATTACTGAGATAACCACTTGGGAATTTCTACATCATCATGGGGGAAAATAGAATCTGCTTTGCAGTAGGTTTTAAGCCTTATGATATTACGAGGTTAGCTACTAGAGCGGAAACCTAGTCTTATGATGCAGTGCTCATCTCTTGTTGTTATCTGATTAACCGTATGCCTTCTTTTGCTATTCAAAATCAGGTTCCACACTCTATTTTGTTTCCCATGTCAACCTTGTTTTCTCTTCCACCACGTGTCTTTGGGAGCACATGCTTTGTCCATATCCTTACTCCAGGAAACGACAAATCAGCTCCTCGTGCTTTTAAATGTGTATTTCTCGGTTATTCAAGGGTACAAAAGGGATATCGATGCTTCTCACCTCATCTCCAGCGATACCTTATGTCTGCTGATGTTACTTTCTTTGAAGGTCAACCCTACTTTACATCCTCTCCTATTGAACAATTAGGCATTTCTGAGGTTCTACCAGTTCCATCTTTTGGGGATCCTTCCATAGTTTATCCTTCCACATCACCTTCTACAACTTCATCTTCCACTACTGCACCTCCACCGCTATTGACTTATCATCGTCGTCCACGTCCAGATGATTCACGTTCGCTACCAGAATCCTTGCATGCTGAGGACTTGTCTACACAGAGTCCCATCGCCACTCGAAAAGGTAATCGCTCTACTCATAACCCTCATCCTATCTATATTTGTTTGAGCTATCATCGTTTGTCACCGACTCATTCTGCTTTTGTATCATCACTATCATCTGTGTATATTCCTAAGACTACAGGAGAAGTTCTTTCTCATCCAGGCTGGCAAGCTATGATTGAGGAGATGTCTGCCTTGCACTCTTGTGGTACTTGGGATCTTGTTCCTCTACCTCCAGGTAAGTCTACAGTTGGTTGTCGTTGGATATACACAGTGAAGGTTGGCCCCGACGGACAGATTGATCGCCTAAAGGCTCGATTAATGGCCAAGGGCTATACACAGATTTTTGGTCTTGACTATGGTGATACCTTCTCTCCTGTGGCTAAGATTGCTTCAGTTCATCTCTTTTTATCCATGACTGCTGTTCGCCATTGGCCTCTCTATCAGTTGGATATTAAAAATGCCTTTCTTCATGGAGATCTCGAAGTTGCGGTATATATGGAGCAACCACCTAGCTTTATTGCTCAGGGGGAGTCTAGTAACATGGTGTGCAGACTACGACGAACACTCTATGGCCTGAAACAATCTCCTCGAGCATGGGGTGGGAAGTTTAGCATGGTTATTCTGGAGTTTGGCGTGGTACGAAGTGAAGCTGATCATTCTGTGTTTTATTATCACTTTGATCTAGGTTTGTGCATATATTTGGTGGTGTACGTTGATGACATAGTTACCATAGGTAATGATGATGAGGGAATTACCAAATTGAAACATCAGCTTTTCCAGCACTTTCAGACTAAGGATCTTGGTCGATTGAAGTACTTCTTGGGCATTGAGGTTGCTCAATCCAAATCAGGAATTGCTATTTCACATAGGAAGTATGCACTTGATATTCTTGAGGAGACAGGGATGACAGATTGTAGGCCTATTGATTCTCCAATGGATTCAAATGTTAAGCTCCTACCAGGTCAAGGGGAGCCTCTAAGCGATCCTGGAAGATATAGAAGGCTGGTAGGAAAGCTGAATTATCTGACTGTGACTTGACCTAACATTACCTTTACGGTTAGTGTTGTAAGTCAGTTCTTGAATTCTCCTTGTGATAGTCACTGGAATGCAGGTATTTGTATTCTTCGATATATAAAATCTGCTCTAGGGAAAGGAATACTTTACGAAGATCGAGGACATGAGAAAATTGTTGGATATTCAGATGCAGATTATGCAGGGTCACCCTTTAACAGACGATCCACTTCTGGATATTGTGTTTTTTTTTTTTTTTTTTGATAACCGTGGTGTCCGGGCCAGCTTTCGCGCACCTCGACTAAATCCACGGGATACCTGTCACCTCCCACCAGCAACAGATATCAGGTAACTCAGTCCACCAAGGCTAGGACAGATGGGAAGAACCACCTAGTGTTTTTTTGTCTCTGCTGGGGTTCGAACCTGAGACCTCAGGTTTGAAACCCACTTCATTGACCACTAGGCCACACCCTTGGGTGCCTGGATATTGTGTTTTAGTTGGGGGAAATTTGGTGTCTTGGAAAAGTTAGAAACAAAATGTGGTTGCTAGATCTAGTGCGGAGGCAGAATATTGGGCTATGGCGGTGGCAACATGTGAACTCATATGGATCAAGCAACTACTGAAGGAGTTGAAATTTGGAGATACTAAAGAAATGGAACTCGTGTGCGATAATGAAGCTGCACTTCACATTGCATCGAATCCGGTGTTTCACGAGAGGACCAAACACAGAGATTGATTGTCATTTTGTCAGAGAAAAGTTACTCTCAAGAGACATCGTCACAAGGTTTTTGCGGTCAAGTGATTAGCTTGCAGACATATTCACCAAGTCCCTAGCCGATCCTAGAACGAGTTATTTATGTAACAAGCTTGGTACATATAATTTGTATGCACCAGCTTGAGGGGGAGTGTAGGTAGCTTGATTTACTCCTATTATAATTAGGTATTAATTAGATATTGATTTGTATTGATTATGTAGCTTGATTTACTCCTATTATAATTAGGTATTAATTAGATATTGATTTGTATTGATTAGGTATTTATTTGTATTCATTTCCTTTCCTTTTAGGACATGTAAACTTAGCTATTTAAACCCCAATAGCCTGAGGGAATAATCAAGCTGAGTTTTCTCTTATTTCTTTTCCAATTCACATTAATAAAAGACGCATTCAGACAGTCAGCATATGCTTCATGTGCCTACGACAATCAGAAACTAATAGATATCTACTGCTGCATTGCGCTGTTGTTACAGATATCTGGCACATGTTCCTTGCTGTTTTTGTCATCAGCTAGGTTATGCCACAGAACACTAAAGCAGCCTGTAAATGCTGGTCTCCATGGAAAGTTGATAAGTCCATCTTGTATTTTTTGGTGTGTTTGGAAAAAAGAAACCATAGATGCTTTGATGGGATATCAACTCCCCGGTGCATTCTTAAAGCTAGATGCATCTTATGGTTGTTTAGTTGGCATAATTTAGCTCTGCAGATTGTCCTATCAACTTTTCGGACTTTGTCAGCTCTTGCATAGGCCTTTTTTTTGTTCATAGCTCTTTATTACGTAATCTTTTCTACTTTTGCATCTTCTTGATGCTATCTGTAAAATTTCCTTCATATAAAAAGGATAATAAAGTTGTAAAGTGGAATTAAATTGCTGGTATTTCTCCCTTCATGTACTCTCATTTCTCAAGCCCAGTTTTTGCCGTGTTCCTAGAGAATTGAAATTTTATCTTCTAACATCAATCTGATCTTCCTCTGCAACTGATTCTGTCAAAATCCAATATGGCTAAGGCTTCATCATTTGCTCCATTCCTCAACTGTATCAATACTTGGGAATTGTAGAAGCCATCTATAGACCTTCGAGTTCACCATTTGGTGTTCTCTATAATTTCCATGAAAAAGAGGGTGAGTGAGTTTAATGGGTGTTTCTCTGATTTTTGAGTGCAAAGAACCAGAAGAAAAAGGAACAAAAATGAAAAAGAAGAAAAACAAATGAATGAAGAGATGAATTTATTTGAGAATTGATGATAAAGACTAGAGAGAGGAGGAAAGAGATGATGGTCCTGTTCCCTGAGAAGGCTAAAAGTTTTGGGTAGGTGGGTGTGTGGGGTGGGGGTGGGGGCATTTCTCAAACTAGATATTTTTCTTCAAAACCTTTAAATTATTTGGCTTAAAGCTACGTGTCTTATTTTGATTCGTATTCCACCTCATTCCGTTTTCATTTCACTCACTTTGTTTTATTGGTTGTTAGTGGAGGGTTCAGTAGACACATGTCTTCCAAGTCCAAGTGTTCAATAGGTTGAACCCTAAGGTAAGATGTCTAAATGAAAAATGGTGTCAAATTTACGTTCAAAACTCTTTAATTATTTGGTTTAAAGCTGTGTCTTATTTTGATTCGTTTTTCCACCTCGTTCCGTGTACATTTCACACACTTTGTTTTATTGGTTGTTAGTGGAGGGTTCAGTAGACACATATCTTCCAAGTTCAAGTGTTCAATAAGTTGAATCCTATGATAAGATGTCTAAATGAAAAATGGCGTCAAGCTTACCTGCAAAAAAATGGTGTCAACTTTAAGGGGTTGTCGATGTATTTAAACTTAAAAAGATGATTAGCTGATTAACAATATAAAAACAAGAACATGATTAGCTGATTCTTCCTCTTTCTTAGGAAGAATATTTTTGATAGGTAAGAATCAATTTGCTAATCTGAATCCTCCAAGTCGAAGACTATACCAAGTCAAATGATCCCATACATGCTGTCCATATAAAACTTTAAACTTCAGAGTTGCACAACTTTTCCAAATAATTTCTCTAAGGTAAATGAACCTTAGACTGACTTCAAGATATGATACTTTAGTTAGATGATTTAACAGAAAAGATGCAATGAGTTGGATACATTTCCCTGCGCTACATGTTGTTTTCAGATAAAGTTTGCAAGTAAAACTTCACTTCTTGCAACAATGTAATATGTGGTGAAGGCACTTGTTGTTTGAGTTTTGGATGTGATGGTATATATCTACTCTGTACTGCTGACTGCTGAGGCATGCGTTAGACGTATCTATTTTTGTCGAATGAGCACAATTCCAAAATCACCTCGGCTAGCTAGTGTTTTGTTTCTGGGATGCAGCTTCATATTCATATACATTCCTCCTTTTTCATTCCTCCCCCTCCTCTTCTGCGAAAAGAAATCCAAAATGTACAGTGATCTATATCTCGTCTATTTACCTGTGTTTTCCCTTTTCTTGTTTTCTTGATGTCCTTTCTCTTTCAGATGTTCAGGAGGAACCATGGTTTGGGTCACAATATGTGGAAAAAGATATTCCATCTTCTCTATTTGAGTTATGGAATGACCCTACAGAAATTAATGTCTGCTTACATTTTCCTGCGAAGAATGAGTTTGTTCCATCTGATTTTTCAATACGTACTGGGAAGGCTAAGTGTGGCTCAGAAAATGCGAGACCAAGATGCATACTTGATGAACCGCTGATGAAGATCTGGTACAAGCTGGATAACACATTTAAGCTTCCTCGGGCCAATACATATTTCCGTATTACACTGAGGGGGGGATACAGTAATTTGAAGAATGCTTTGTTGACTGAATTATTTATTCACCTTCTAAAAGATGAGCTGAATGAGATTTTATATCAGGTTATTTACTTGATTATTGCCCTCTACAAAGATGAACAGCTTTTAAATAACTCATTTACAAGAGAACTATTAAGAGCAGCTGTAATACCGTGCAAGCTCTTTTACTAGTGGTCTTTTTAGTTGTTGAATTTCTATGATTCATTTTGTGGTATTTGGCTGTTAATGTTGCATCTAAATGCAGGCTAGTGTGGCTAAATTGGAAACTTCTGTTTCTCTATATGGTGACAAGTTGGAACTTAAGGTCTATGGTTTCAATGATAAGCTTCCAGTCCTTTTATCAAAGGTTTTGGCAATGACAAAATCATTTTCGGCAAGGGATGATCGCTTCATGGTATATGCGAATGCTTTGAATATGCTTCCCTTGATATATTTTCCTAGATATTGCTTGTTCTTTTTTTTTTTTTTTGAATATTATGTTTCTCATAATTTCTTTACTGCTATGTTTGAACATTAAGGAAGGAAATAAAAAGGAGAGTGGAAAAGGATTGTTTTCACTTTAACTACTGAAATTTTTGATTCCTTGTTACCTAGCAGACGCAAAATGAAATGAATGTATTTTTTGTGGTTAAAGTTGAAGGAAGAAAATGTATGCAGTTTACCACCATTCTTTTATTAGTGTATGCTTGAGGACTGAAAGGATAGTTCTTTGATGATCACTGATTCTTTCATTTTTGACTAACTCATTCGCTGTCTCCTCTTTGTGACTATGATGTATGAATCTGAGTTCAGTTGCGGCCTAAGTTATGTGTACTTCTGGTGATAATTAGCTAGTAAGGTGCTTGTAAATGGGCATGTGTGTTTACAACCACTATTTGGTACATGTTAAATGGGAGTGTTTGTAACCACTATCTGTTTCTGAAGAACTTTTTGGCCCATTCGCATGATTGGTAACTGTTTAGCATCTTAAGCATAAGCTAAACGCTTTACCTACTTGACCATTTTGCCTTTTGGAACCTTCTATTCTGCGATAATGATTTTGGTATAAATGAGATTTCGGTGCTTTATTTCTTGAAATAAGGTGAAGTTTGACAGGTTATCAAGGAAGATATGGTAAGAACTTTGAAGAACACCAACATGAAGCCCTTGAGTCATTCATCATACCTGCGACTGCAAATCTTGTGTCAGAGCTTCTGGGACTTGGAAGATAAGTTGTTCTTGTTAAATGACTTGACTCTCGCTGACCTGAAAGCCTTCATTCCAGAGCTTCTTTCCCAGGTGTGCCAGTTAAAGTCAATAAGTTTTTAATCTCTAGGCAATTGTCAATTGTCATCAACTTATTGACAGTTCTCTGTGAAGGTCTTGACCTTTTTAAGAGCCTTATTTTTTTTTTTTCCTGAATGATGATGGTATGTCAAATGGTTGTGTATATGTGCAACAATTGAGTGGTTTTATATTGCGCAAAAGTTGAAGGGGAAGGCCTTTTTTCTTGAAGGTATATGTTCCTATAGTAAGCAAAAGGCAGGATTAAAGTTCTGGTATCATGTTTGTCGTCTTGGCTAATTATTGCCTTGAAATGACTTGGATGGATAAATTAACTAAAGTGATACTCAAGTTTACTTGCCAAAATATATAACTGAAGGTACTATTTATTGCTATATCCTAGTAAAAACCGATGAGTTTAGCCAGTGACCTTGATGCATAGTTCTGAGTGCTTTTACCATGCCTCTAGTGATTGACCTTTTCCATATTGCTTTTGCTGCTCTTGTAACTCTTATTTGATGAAAAATCCTTTTGGCGAGAAACAATACTTGGTTACATAGTTCTAGGTTATCAATATTTACAAGAGACATATTTGGAAACTTGGAAGATACACAAGCTGGGAAATGAATTTAGGTCCTACGAGATCAGAAAACCTTTGGCCTTTTGGGTTCTTTCAGCTATGCAGATATGAGGGTAGTGGTGTTCATGAGAAAAATAAAAAAACACTAGCAGAACTCTAATTCTAAAGAGGGCCCTCTGCTGAGGCTGGGGTTCGACAACTACAGTAGCTGCATGCTCAAAATTTTTTAAAAAATGTCGAAGAAGTGTACAAGAAATATATCGAGTACCTACTGCCAGTCTGGCAGTAAATTATTAGCCACTTTTTGGTCTTACTATTTATTGGCTTATATATGGCTGACTCAGTGGTTTACAGGGGTTGCACTCACACTATCATTCATCTTGTGCATTGTGATAAGTTTCATTAATATACAGTATCGACGCAATCATTTGTCACTAATCTCTTTATTATTGCAGCTGTATATTGAGGGCCTTTGCCATGGCAATTTGCTGGAGGAAGAAGCACTCAGCATATCAAAAATATTTAGAAGTAATTTCTCTGTGCAACCACTACCATTTGAAATGAGGCATAAAGAGAGTGTCATGCGTCTTCCAACCGCCGCTGATCTAGTCAGAGATGTCAGAGTAAAAAATAAACTGGAAACAAACTCTGTGGTTGAGGTAATTAAAAATGATTATTTATGCATTTTTTGGTCTTATAATTTTCTCCTCTGTGTGTGTGTGTATATATATATATAACAACAACATCATAAGTGTGTGTGTGTATATATATATATATAACAACAACATCATACCCAGTGAAATAAGTGGGGTCTGGGGAGGGTGGTGTGTACGCACTATGCAGCCTTACCCCTACCTTGTGAAGGTAGAGAGGCTGATTCTGATATAATGAAAGTGTTCGCTCTTGTATCAGATATAGAGTGTTCGCTCTTGAAGGTAGAGAGGTTGTTTCTGTTTCTTTCAGTCTGTTCAGTTCTTCCTGAAATCCAATGAATCATGTGACTAATCTGTTTTCTTTGCCTGCAGCTGTATTTTCAGATTGAACCTGAAGAAGGCACTGCATTGATAAAATTGAAAGCAGTAATAGATCTCTTTGATGAACTTGTGGAGGAGCCATTTTTTAATCAGCTAAGGTATAATGAGAGTGTTCGCTCTTGTAGGACCACCTTTGAATAAGGACTGTGATTGCAGATGTATCATCTGGTTCTTCTGAAGCTCCAAGCTGTCCCTAATAGCGAGTGAATTAAATACAACTTCCTTGTGAGAAGTGTTACAATTTGCATTCTGCGGATCTGACATACTTCATGTGGCTGTTATATTCGTGGCTTGCATGTGATTTTCTATTAGTTCCTTTTAATCCTGACCCACCTAATGCCACCTAATGCCATTCTGGTCAAGTGTTATCCTTTCATGCGTCTTTGATGTTTTCCGATGGGTCCTTTTCTTGTTATGCTTAACATGTTTCATTACCTCTTATACACTCTGAGCAACACATCTTCTAGTTTTCTTATGTTATATTAATTTTAGGATATCTTTTGAAGCCGCTTCCTATAACTTTTGAGAACTGTGTGCTTTGGTCCTGGTTATGTATGAAGCAGCAAACATGTCCGTAATGTGTTCACAATTGTGATTACCTTAAGGACTGCTGTTACTTTATTAAGTCTTACCCTTTCTTCTCTGAAATAGGACAAAGGAGCAGCTTGGTTATGTTGTTGACTGTGGTGCACGTGTAACATATCGCGTAATGGGGTTCTGTTTCCGTGTTCAGTCATCTGACTATGATCCTTTCTACTTACAAGGGAGGATTGACAACTTCATAAATGGTGTGGAAGAATTGCTGGTAAGCATGAATTTTTTTTGGTTAAGTTGTTCATGAGTTGCTCTAATGCGCTGTTTAGATACTTGCTTCTCGTTCTGCTTGGGTAGAATAGAATTTATAGTTATTGGCCAGAGACTTTTCATATGCCTAATGCTACTCTTCATTAGTCATTACTAGGAGTTTGTCCCAAATTTGTATATTTGAAAATCTTAGTTTGTCCCAAATTTGTATAGTTGAAAATCGTGGTGTGTTACCTTGCTTTTGTTGTTTGTTTTTATGTTTCCTGCTTGTTATACAGTTATTTATTCTGAGCCGGGGGTCTGACGGAAACAACCTTTCTACTTCTTCTGAGGTAGTGGTATGGACTGCGTACACTTTAACCCCCCACCCCCCCCACCCCCAGACCCCACATTGTGGGAATACACTGGGTATGTTGTTGTTGTTGTTGTTAGTTTGCACCATTGCGTGAGTGCTGGGATGAGATGAATAGGAAGATAGGGTTGCTGATATTTGCCCGGTTGCAATTTGTGATGTTTAATTTCAGGCACATTAACTTAATATTATTCAATAACAGGATGGTCTCGATGATAAATCTTTTGAGAGCTACAGAAGTGGGTTGATAGCAAAACTTTTGGAGAAAGATCCATCGCTCGCATATGAAACAAATCGCTTTTGGGGTCAGATCACTGATAAAAGGTATTTGGTCTATGCCATGTTGCACAATGCTGGATATCTAGATATCACCTATTAACTACGACTACGAGAGTTTAGAAATGTGATGATGCGTTATTTGCAGTATAATTGTTTCGGTGATTTAATTGTATTTTAATCATTCTAGTTCATGTGAACATGTAGAATCATGTAAAAGTTTTTCAAGTCTCCACAGAGCCTTATTAATTCATGAGCATGCCAACTAATTATAACTAGTTTATTACATTTTCGTTATGGTGATATTAGCACGACTCATAATTACTTTCTCCATCCCTTTTTATTAATGGTGTTTGATTGGGCATGATGTTTAAGAAACAAAAACTGACTTTTAAAACTTGTGGTCTAAGACAAGCCTTAGATATTTGTGCGACCATATATGAGAAGTTTAATGTTAAATCGTTTTTCTAAATACAGAAAGGTATCATTCTTTTTTTGGGACAGACTAAAAAGGTAAGTGTGCTGCATGAGATGGGACGAAGGAGTAATATAGTAGTGTGTTTAAGAGGTAACTGCTCTTTGCCAAATTGTGCGACCTGTCAGCTCATATGGTGGCAAAGGAAGCTTCTCATTTGATGGTGATGGTATGTAAGGGGTCATGAGTTACCCAACATGCTTCTGGGTGGAGCAAAAATTGAGAATTTGACGCTAGCTGAAATGTCACCAGGATGGATACCTATTATGACCTATGTCACAGAATCTCCTGCCGCACCCGTGTCAATCCAACTCAATTTGGGTGTGGATGTGTCCTCAGGCGGTTTCGATTCCTAGCTATGACACTCGGTATGTGCAATATAGTAGGTTGCCCTGTCAATTAGTCGAGGTTGGGCAAGTTGGCGCGAGCACCATCATACAAAAAAAAAAAAGAAATGCAAAAACAATGTGGGTGTGGGATAGACACTAGATTTGATCAATTCACCTATTATGTGTGTTGGTGACAATTATGGCTGAGAAACCTAGGATGGCTGGGTTTTCTGGTTTCAATTTTTGGGTTATATGTAACATACATATATATAAAGTAAAGGGTATTCAGAGGTGCTTTTATTTAGGATCTATCGGCTTGTGATGATTGGTTGGTCACAAATTAATTAGACCATGCAAGTTTATGGAGATGATCTGAATCGCTATCATTGTGGGGGGTGGGGGGTGGGGGGGGAATTGATTTGCTGGCTGTATAGATTGAATGCCCTAATATATGTTGTCGCTACAAACTGGCTTGGGAAGGAATTTGCTTAATTCAACTCCAAGCAGCTCACCTTTTTCTTTGTCTAAAAAGTGTACATCTTTTGTATATTTATTCATTGCTTAAAATATTAAATACATAACATCTTTATTAAGAAGGTTTTAGAGTTTAACAGCATGGTCGCGCTAGTAATTGTTATAACCAGCAGAAAGTACTTCTGATTATAATTTTGTGGTGTCCAATCCATAAAGGTGCATAAGAAACTTTTCATTTTCCCAGCGGCTGTAGAGAGCGGGCTTAAACATCACGTGATGGCAGTTAGACTTGTAGAAAATGAATCATTGTTGTCAAATGAAATAAGAAAAAAAAAAAAAATAGCTTCAAGTTTAGTGTGCTCCTCAACTCTGTTTTACTGATTTTCAGGTACATGTTTGACATGTCTGAGAAAGAAGCAGAGGAGCTGCGGAGAATCCAGAAAAGTGATTTAATTGAGTGGTACCACACCTATTTAAGACGACCATCTCCCAAGTGCCGGAGACTCTCTGTTCGGGTATGGGGTTGCAACAGTGACTGGAAAGATGCTGATTCACCTGTAGCATCTGCTCAGGACATCAAAGATCCCACTTCCTTCAAGAAGTCAGCCAAGTTTTATCCAAGCCTATGTTGAGAATTATAAATTCCTGTATTATTAGTGTTGGCCAGACATCTATAGTCTTGAGGTCTTCATTTATCGTTTGAATATGCGGGAACCTTACTTGAAGGTCTTCATCATAGAAAATATGGACAGACAATTTAGCAAATCTTTCAATAAATAACTGCATTCATTTATTTTGATATAGGTGGAAGTTCGTACTTGCATGTCCTAAGGTATGTAGCCTTGTGTCTTGGGATTCCATCTGGATGTACGGGATACTTGTTTTCCATTTGATTATTTGTATTCAGGAACAGCTGATATGTCAGTGTAGACATTATCTGGAGTTTTCTTTTGCTTCTTCAGTTGTAGCACTCGCTATCATTTTGGATACTGTTGTAGGTCTAAATATTGATGTGAAACTTGGTAACCTTTTACCAAGCTTGTAGAAAATATGAAGAAACAAATTGGCTTTGGTCATAATGCCGAAGGTTTGTAATTGTTAATCGCTAAATTATGCTCACAAAGGGCGTGTGTTTGTCTGTTACGCAAATGTAGGAGCTATAGAGGATAACTCGAGATTTGCAGGCTGATTCAGGAACTAAGTTTGAGATTTCAGCTCAAGATGATGAATTGAGAAGAAGAGAGAAGAGAGAGAATTCAGAAGAAACTGATATTTTGTATTAATGAATGATCATTCCTTGTACATGTTCCCTATTTATCAATGAAATGAAATCGACTAAGAGTACAATTGTAACTAACTATTAACAGAATTGAAAATGAACAGTACACTAATGGAACAGTAAAAACTGCCTAACTAATTGACAGTTATAACTGCTTTCCGAAACTTAGTTGCTGATGTGGACTGAACTTCTTTAATCTCTAATGACAGCTAGTTGATGTCTTTCATTCTTCATTTCCATCATTTCGTGTATCAACACTCCCCCAACAAGAGATCCTTGTCCACAAGGATTAAAAGAGGGAAACCTAGTCAACAATGCATTGTAGAACTCCAAAGTAGCCTCATCAGTAGATAGACCTTGCCACTTAACCAAGACCTGAGCCACAACCTTATTACCCTTCTTCACCATCCTTCTTTGCAAAATACTCTCAGGAAGGGGGCAGTGAGGGTGAGCAATATCCAAGGCAGGAGGATAAGAGATAGTAGAAGGTAGCTCATAGCACTTCTTCAACAATGACACATGCACGATAGGGTGAATCTTGACAGCTGCAGGAAACAAAAGAGTATATGCGACTGGTCTAACCCTCCTGATAATCTGGAAAGGACCATAGTATCTAGCAGATAACTTGTGATAAGACAGAGTAGAAACAGTCAGCTGCCTGTAAGGTTGAGTCTTAAAGTAGACCCAGTCACCAACTTCAAAGGACCTGCCACTCCTATTTAGGTTAGCCTGCTGCTTCATTCTCAGCTGAGCTCAGGCCAAATGGTTCTTGAGAAGTTGTAAAATCATTTTTCTATGGAGAAGAGTAGTGTCAACTTCAGCTGAAACTGATTCACCAGGAAGGTAAGGCAAGTGTAAAGGAGGAGGTCTGCCATACAATGCTTCATATGGAGTCAGATGAATAGTTGAATGATAGGATGTATTGTACCAATATTTAGCCATAGCTAAACAATTTGACCAATTAGAAGCATCTTTACCACAGAAACACCTCAAATATGTCTCCAAACATCTGTTCAGTACTTAAGTCTGTCCATCAGACTGAGGATGGTATGCTGATGAAGTGTGTAGATGGACCCCTTGCAAGGTGAATAACTCCTGCCAAAAGGTGCTGAGGAAAACAGCATCTCTGTCACTAGTAATTGCATCAGGAAGACCATGAAGCTTCACTACCATATCCAAAAATACCTGAGCAACAGATGCAGTAGTATAAGGGTGTTTAAGAGGCATGAAATGAGCATATTTGCTCAACCTGTCAACGACCACTAATATGACATCATAACCTCTAGAATTAGGAAGACCAGTAATAAAATCCATACTGATTTGAGACCAAACTACATCAGGTATGACCAGAGGTTGCAGTAAACCAGGAGAAGCTGCTAAGACTGCTTTGTTCTTTTGACACACATCACAAGCATGAATAAACTTCTGCACATCAGATCTGATTCCTTTCCAGTAGAAAAGAGTCAACAATCTCTTCAAGGTGGCTTCCATGCCTGAGTGTCCACCATGAGAGGAAGAGTGCCACAAAGTGATGATCTGAATTCGCAGCTGTTGATCATTTCCCATCACAAGCCTTCCTTTCCTCCTTAACTGATCATTACACCAAGTATACTGCTTGTGAGTACCAGGAGTGGTCTGGAGGTGATGAATACGAGTTTATGTCTCAGGGTCAGCTTGCCAACTGCCAATTATGGCCTAGAAAAGATCACAAGTAGAAGTAGATAGCACCAATAACATAAGTTCAACACCTTTCACTCTTGATAAAGCATCAGCCATTTTGTTTTCCACTCCTCTTTTATATTCAATTGTGTAGTCAAATGGCATAAGTTTGGTCAACCACAAGAGTTGAGAGTTAGTATGCAACTTTTGTTCCATTAACAACTTCAAAGCCTTCTGATCAGTCTTGATGACAAAATTTTGACCAAGAAGGTATTGTGACCACTTGGTAACAGCCTGCACAATAGCCAATTACTCTCTATCATTTACTGACATGGCTGCATGTTTAGGGGCAAGAGGTTTGCTAATAAAAGCAATAGGATGGCCCTCTTGCATGAGAACAACACCAATACCAGTTCCACTTGCATCGGTTTCCACAATAAAGAGCTTAGTAGCATCAGGTAAAGCCAAAATAGGAGCCTGAGTAAGTCTTTCCTTAAGAGTTGCAAATGCAGTAGCTGCTTCATTAGACCATTTGAAATTGTCCTTCTTTAAGAGGTCAGTTAATGGTCTACCAATGATGCCAAATCCCTGAATGAACCTCCTATAATAGCCAGCTAATCCCAAAAATCCTCTTAACTTCTTTAAAGTAGTAGGAACAGGCCAGTTCTACACAACATCCACCTTTTGAGGATCAGTAGACACTCCATGCTCAGTAATAAAATGGCCAAGATACTCAATTCTCAACACCCCAAAGAAATATTTACTTTCTTTAGCATACAACTGGTGCTGCAATATAACCTCAAAAACAACTGTAAGATGCAACAAGTGATCCTCCATGCTCTTGCTGTATATAAGGATATCATAAAAAAAAAACTAATCCAAACTTCCTCAGAAAAGGTTGAAATACAAAATTCATAAGTCCTTGGAAGCTTGCTAGTGCATTTGATAAACCAAAGGGCATTACCAAATATTCAAAGTGACCTGAGTGTGTTCTAAAAGCTGTTTTAGGCACATCCTCCTCTGCCATTCTCAGCTGATGGTAACCAGACCTGAGGCCAATCTTAGAAAAGATCTTGGAACCGCCTAACTCATCCAACAAGTCTTCAACAATAGGAATTGGAAATTTGTTCTTGACATTATGTTTATTTAAATCTCTATAGTCCACACACATCCTCCAAGATCCATCCTCCTTCCCAACTAAAACAACAGGAGAAGCAAAAGGACTACAACTAGGTTATATGATCCCTTGGTCCAACATTTGTTGTACCAAACCTTCAATAATATCCTTCTTCACAGATGGATACCTATATGGTCTTTTGTTTACAGGTTCAGTACCATGGTGTAACACAATCCTATGATCAAAAACACCTCTAGAAGGTGGTAGCTGAGTAGGTTCTGTAAACAAAAGTTGAAATTGCTGCAATAGACTTAACAACCTTACATCTGTCTCAGGTTGTTCCTTAGTTTCAATGGTATACCATTGTACATAACTACTCATAGAGGGAACTACTTAGATCATACATAGTTGAGACTGATTATGTAACACCCCGTACAATTCCGACCCTATTTGACAACCTTGAACCATGTTTACCCTAGGTTCGAGAGCAATAAGTAGGTATTTTGTATTGTTATTGATGGAACATTAGATATTGTGCTAGTAAATGTGATCAGACCTTTGTAGTAGGTGTTTGTGACTTTTTGGAGCATTTGTGGGGTGAAAAGTGAGGTTTAAGGGACATCCAAGCAAAGGATCTTAAAGATAAGAGGCAAGCAAAATGTTGGGACTTGAAAGATCCAACCAAATCCGCAAAGAAAAGTCGAAATCAAAAATTTAGTGTGAGGAGCTGCAGGTGGTGTGCCAGGCCGCTTCTGGCTGAATTTTGTTTGGCACAGACAGCAAGGGGGCGCACCCAGGGGCGTGCCAGGCCGCTCCTGGCCACCTTTTCCAGAGCTGAAATTTTTCTAAGTCTCAGGGGCGCCCGAGAGCGTGCCGGGGTGCTTTTTGCCCGATTTCTTCTACGATTATTAGTTTATAAAGAGGACTCTTGGGTTATGGTATCATTATTCCATCATAGTAGGGCTACTCTTGAGCAAGTTTGGCATCTGATTTGAGGTTAATTCTTCGTCACAAGTGTTTTATCAAATTATGTTCAATTAAGTCAAGAGTGGCTAGAATTTCTTATTTTTGAGATTGAGGCTACGAACATGAATCTCGTGAGTTGGATATTGTTGTGAAATTGAGGGAATTATTTAAACATGAGATATATGGTAGATCATGCATTGAATTTGGTAGGCTACATTAACATGTGTAATTGGGCTCAATTTAAGGCCCAAAATGAAGCTAAAATGCAAGGCCCAAATGGGAAAATGACCCATTCTTGTATTGACTATGTGGACATGGCATTTAATGCCCAAGAGGTGGCAAAGGATGACTTGAGGGCTCTAGATATTTCCAAAACATTTCTCTATCTTCCAAATCCTAAGGCAACTATTTTCTTTGGACACTTTGGACAAGATCATCACTTTGCAAGCTTGGGTAAGTGTTTATTCTTGTGATTTAATATATTATATACATGAGAGATGGTGTAGATCATGATGGTTATGTTGGCAAGGTTGAATAGGGTACTTTTGCTTTTTGCTAAAAGATGTGCCATCTTTGTGATTTAAACTTGAAAGGAGACTTGGGGTTTTGATGAAAGTGCATGGTGTGAATGAAATATCAACATGTATAGTGTGGTTATGTTACTTGACTTGTTATTTTTTTCTATGAGTGTAAATTATGGGATTGTTGTCGATATGTTGTTATGAAGTGAATTGAGGTGACTTGATAGAGTAATGGTGATATTGTGTTGATGGAGAAGTGTAAAGTATGAACTTGGTGTGACATGCTATTGGTTTATGATGTATTGGTCAATGTATGGAATGTTGTGGTATTTTTGGTATGATAATTTCATAAATGGTATTGTCAAGGGGAAAATGACATTTTAAGGCAATCATGTAACTCATTGTCATCGTATGCACTTGTAAGGTAGATGGTTGTTAACGTGAGCTCCGTTATATACTTGTGTTGTAGAGTGAAACGTAAGGAAGGAGCTGGACTATTGTTTTCACATATAGGATTGTGTATTCATATTAAGGAGATAAGGTATGTAAGGCTACTCTTTCCGTATCCTTCTGCAGCACATAGTGTTCACATTGACATTGTATTTGTTCCATTCCGAAATGTTCTAAGGTATCTCATTTCAGGGTGTTATCTATTGTTATTCACGTATTTCCTTATTCATTGGTCAATGGTTATTCATGTGTATCATAGTCATGGACTACTATTACAAGCTCCAAAAATGTTATGACTATCAACGTATCAATATCTCAAAAGTAAAGGAAAAAAGTAATGCTAAGAAGTAATTCATATATGGTTACTTTATGGTTCTTTGAGTACGGGTGGTAGGTCGGGAGGCATAAGCCTAGCTCGGGCCAAACCTGCTTTATTGATTTACGGTATTATTGACGGTTATACATTGACGGTTACATTTATTGACAGTTGCATACATTGACGGTTATATTTATTGACGGTTACATTTATTGACGGTTGTATACATTGATGGTTTCTTATATTGACGGTTACATTTATTGATGGTTATGTATTTAACGGTAATGGTTGATGGTAATGTACATAAGGCAAGAAATTAATGAATATAAAGTACATGGCTCCAACATTCAAATCTATGGTTTGTCCATATTGGCTATTCTCTCATATTTGATTCCATTGAGGGCCTTATGTATCATGCAGTTTCTAATAGCCTTACATACTCAGTACATTCTTCGTATTGACGTCCCTTGTGGGACTTACCTTACTTGCTGCAGGCACAGGTGCTTACAGAACTCCACAGTAGGTTGTGGGTCATTTACAGATCATTGGTGAGCTCCAGTTGGTTCGGGATTTTTCGAGTCACATGTGTACATTTGTTTTGGTATTGTAAGTTGTGTAAAGCGGGGACTTGACCAGACTGTAGGTTGGTTATGTATGTGTATCTGTAGAGGCTTTGTAGACGTATGGGGGAAGATGAATGTAAGAGATGTATGACTATTTTGACTTGATGGCCCTAACGTCCCAGTTTCCTATATGTATATATTCCATGTTGCCATGACTTTCGCTATTTGTATCTAGTCAGATGAGATAGAATGCTATTCATACGGAGTGATGCATATGAACGTACTTGAGCAAAGATTGGTTCTCTCGGGCCTCAACGGCTTCGGGTGCCAGTCCGTCTCGTTGGAATTCGGGGCGTGACAAAAGTGGTATCAGAGCGAGTCGTCCTAAGGGTGTCTACAAAGCCGTGTCTGAGTAGAGTCTTGCTTATGGATGTGTTGTGCACCACATTTATAAGTAGGAGGCTACGTGACATTTAGGGGTTGTTTTTTTTCTTAATTTCTAGATCGTGCAATAGAGCCAATGAAGTAAGAGGAATCATATCTGACCATTGTAATTGGTTTTCTTGTTTATAGTAAAATGTTGATAACAAGAACAAGAAGAGGTAAAGGCAAGGGTAAGCAGGTAGATATGCTTGCCGGTGAAGGAACGAGTAAATCACCACCTGACTAAGCTAGTCAAGGTAGGGATAACACTGAAGTTGCATCGCGGTCTTCTTCTACTTTTCCATTTCCAGAAGAGCCAAGAGGTAGAGAAGTACCTGCAGAACCGCCTATAAATGCCACTGATTAGGATTTAAGAAATGCAGTACATATGTTGATGCAACTTGTTGCTACACAAACTCAAGGACGAGTTGGTCCAATGACAAGTGAGGATGACGCGACTAGAGTAGCTAGTCGGCGGACGCAGGATTTTCTGAAATTAGACCCTCTCATATTCACAGGGTCAAATCCGAAAGCAGATCCACAGGACTTCGTGGACCAAATTCAAAGGGCTCTAGATGTTATGCACGTGATTGGTGTAGAAACAGTTGAGCTTGCGGCCTATAGATTGAAAGGTGAAGCTGTATTGTGGTATAAAGACTGGAAAAGATTGAGGGGTATTGATATACTTCCAGCTAGTTGGGAAGAATTTAAAATGGCATTTCTTGATCATTACCTCCCATATGAGATTCAGGAGGCATGTACTGTCACACCCCGAAATCCCATTCAGGCCGGACTGGCACCCGAAGCCGATATGGCCCGAGAGAACCAATCTTTGCTCATGAACCTTCGTATGCATAGCCTCATATGAACATCATACTATCTCATTTAATTGATAACATATAAAATGCTTATGGCGAAAGTCATGAAAAACATGTACAATATGTGAAACTTGGCCGTTACGATCGTCAAGTCGAGTGAACATACATCTCTTGCATCCATATACCCACATACGTCTACAAAAGCCTCTAACAGATGCATATACAAGACCAACTTAAATTCGGGACAAGTCCCCGCTTTATACAACATTTACAACATCAAAACAAATGTACAACTGTGACTTGGGAAGTCCCGAACCAACTGGGGCTCACCAAAAATCTGCAATTACTGTCAACCTATTGTGGAGGTCTACTAGTGCCTGCACCTGCAGCATTTAAAGTAAGTTCCCCAAGAGGGGTCAGTACAAAGAATGTACTGAGTATGTAAGGCTCAATGAAACTGTATGATACGTAAACATGTCAATAAACTCAAATACAAGTGAGTGATCAATATGGATAAGTCACTATACTAAACTTTGGATACCATGTATATTGCTTCCATTACTTTCTTTGCTTATATGATTATTCATCTTTGCCTGTGACCTGTGATACCCGGGCCCCGACTGATCAGTGGGTTTACATAACATAACGTTATGTTGGGATGGCTCGAGCTAGGCTTATGCCTCTAGAGCTTCCACCCTAAGAATCAATATATTGGGATCGGCTCGAGCTAGGTTTTTACCTCTAGAGCTACCACCCATAAATCAACATATCAGGTTCAGCTCGAGCTAGGTTTATACCTCCAGAGCTGCCACCTGTCAGGTTCGGTCCGAGCTAGGCTTATGCCTCTAGGACTGCCCCCTGATCCTGGGATCGGCTTGAGCTAGGCTTATGCCCCCAAAACTGCCACCCATACTTGATCATTAACCACATATGCATTACTTCCCTTTTTTACTTTTGAGAGATTGATACCTTTACTTGTGAGAGATTGGTACATTCACTAGTAAGAGATTGATACATTCATTTGACATAGCATTTTTGGAAGCTTTGGAACCATAACCAAAATAGGAGACATGTGAATAAACATTATTGGAAACATAGCCTTCTTGGAGACATAACACCATTGGAACCATTGGACAATCATCCATAAACAAGATACATGAGCATAATCACTTTTGAAACTTTGGAAAACAACCTTATTGAGATTTTGGAACAATATCCATGACTATGAGACATGAGATTCACAATTGATCTATGAGTAGGAAACATATGATAATGACCATTGATAATCGGATATAGAATACCTTAGCACATTTCGGGATGGAACAAACGTAATGTCAATGTGAATACTATTTACCGCAGAAAGATATGGACAGAGTAACCTTACATACCTTGTATTCTCAATACGAATATACAATCCTAGATGCGTATAAAATAGTCCCACTCCTTCTTTATGTGTCACTCTACAACACAAATATATAACAGAATTCACATTAACCACCAACTACCTTACAAATGCATAGAACGTCAATGAGTTACATGTTTGCCTATAAACATGCCATTTCCCCTTGACAAAACCATTGATGAAATTACTATCCCAAAAATCCCACAATATTCTCAACATTGACCAATACATGATAGTCAATTCATTTCACCACAACACTTCTCCTTTACACTTTCTTATCCACACCACATCACAAATAATCCATCAAAATTACCTTAATACACCTCATAGCACATATCGGCCAAAATCCCACAATTTACACTTATAGAAAAATAAAAAGTTTAATAATAAAATCACACCATACATGTTCATATTTTATCCATACCATGCTCTTTCATCAAAGTCACAAGTCATAATTCAAGCTTGAATCTTATGGATCACAAATCTTATATAAAAACACAAAGTACCATGTCCAACACTTCCAAGCATAAAAAACATGATTTACATACTCTCCCATGCATATAACATATTAATCCATAACAATAATCACTTACCCAAGCTTGAAAAGTATGATCTTGCTCCAAAAGTGAGCTTTGAGTCCTTAGGGTTTGAGAGCAAATATCTTATCTTTTGGTCTAAAAAGGCATGAGACTTATGAAGAATAAAAATCAGATTTTTTGGTCCCGTTTATAAGACTTTATGTCCATCCTTTGTCACGACCCGAATTCCATCGGGACGTGATTGTCACCCGTAGCCGATAAGGCCCGAGAGAACCAAGCTTTGCCTATATTCATTCGTATGCATGCCATAAGAAACCCATGATCATAAAAGAGTAACCATACTATCAATGGACTTTAGAGAACCTGGGACATATATAAACATATGCGAAACTTGGCCGACGAGGCCAGCAAGTCAAAATCGACATGTACCTCTTACATTTATACACCCACATCTGTCTACAAAAGCCTCTAACAAGTGCATTGACCAACATGAACTAAAAGTTGGGACAAGTCCCCGAACTATACAACATATACCACGACAAAACATATATACACTCTGACTCGGAGAAGCCCCGAACCGACTGGGAGCTCACCAATGATCCGTAGGAAACCCGTAGCCTAGGGTGGAGGTCTACTAACACCTGTCCCTGCAGCCAATAAAGTAAGTTCCCCAAAAGGGGTCAGTACGAAGAATGTACTGAGTATGCAAGGCTATAAGAAACTTCATGAGACTTAAACACTTTAATGAACTTGATTTCAGGAGACCATTCAATGTGGATCAATCATATATTAGCATGAGTGGCAATAGGTACTTTATGTTCATTACTTCATTTGCTTTTATGCCCATTACCGTTAACAGTTAGAACCGTCAATAATGTATAAACCGTCAATATGCAACCGTCAATATGCAATGCATCCGTCAATATGCAATGCATCCGTCAATATGCAACCGTCAATATGCAATGCAACCGTCAATATGCAACCGTCTCAAGTTCGGCATCAAGCTAGGCTTTTACCCCACTGAGCTTCCCCCCTGCTACCACCCGGAAAACAAGGAAGCAGGTTCGGCATCAAGTTTGGCTTTTACCTCACTGAGCTTCCCCCTTGATCCAGTGAATATTTACACTTAGTTTTTCAAAAAAATTCCGTTTTTCGACTTTTCTTCGCGGGTTTGATTAGATACTTCAAGTCCTATTCTTTAGCTTACTTTTTACCCTTAATATCCTTTGTTTAGAGGTCATATTAGCCTCATTTTGAACCCCACAAATTCTTCACAAAATACCTCCTACGAAGGTTTAATCACATATACGAGGGCCAAATTCACTTATCTCATCAATAACATTACAAAATACATATGTATGGCTCTCGACACCTATGTAAGCATTGTTCAACATCGTCAAGTAGGGTTAGGAAGGTACGGGGTGTTACACGTGCAAACCAGTTTCTCAATCTAAGTCAAGGGAATATGAGTGTCAGAGAATACAACCCTCAGTTTAATACCTTGGCTCGATATGCTCCGAATGTAGTAGCCACAATGGCCGATAGAGTCCATCAGTATGTGGACAGATTGGAACCATATTTGGTGAGGGACTGTACTATTGTTGTGTTAAATAGAGATATAGATATAGCAAGAATACAAGCCTTTGCACAGAAAATGGAGGATCAAAGGCAATGGAGAAGGACACAAGAATTTGAAGAGGAGTCGTCAAAGAGGGCTAAACCTATCGGATAGTTTATGGCATCCGAAGGAGACTTTAGGCCTAGGATTTTTAATAGACCTCCGAGACCCTCACTTTCTTATCCTACAACAGACACTCAATCCCAATTCCAAGGGCTTAGAGACAGTTACGTCGATCAAAGTAGTGGGATTCGAGGTTCACAAATAGTGGGGTATCGAGAACAAGGAAGTATGAACCAATCGGGGTTTTCTCGCCAGCCGTGTCAACACTGCGGAAAGCTTCATTTAAAGGAATGTCGATTTGGAACGAATATTTGCTTTTGGTGCGGTATGTCCGGGTACCTGGTGAGAGACTGCCCAAGAAGGGGCACGGTTAATGTGAGACGACCTATGGGATCAACCGTTGCATCATCATCATCGATTCCCTCATTAGGCCGAGGTGTACAGCCTGTTGGTCTTGGTAGAGGTGCTATGGGAGCAGCCGATTTTAGTGGAATACAGAACCATACCTATGCTCTAGAGGGTCGACAAAATTTGGAGGCCTAACCTGATGTAGTGACAGGTACATTATCTGTCTTTTCACATAAAGTATATGCATTGATTGATCCGAGTTCTACCCTATCATATGTTACCCCATTGATTGCTGGAAAAAAATAAAATCAAAAGAACACCAGAATTATTAGTTAAGCCATTTGAAGTATCGAAACCTGTGGGTGAATTTATTATAGTTAAGTGAGTATATTATAATTGCATAGTAACTGTTTGCGATCATGCTACGTTGGCTAATCTTATTGAGCTGGAAATGGTGGATTTTGATATTATAATGGGTATGGATTGGTGGGCTTCTTGTTATCCCACGATAGATTGTTGAGCTAAAATATATATATATATATATATATATAAATAAATAATAATACATAGTCGTTTTCCCCAAAGGATGATCTTGAAATGAAGGGTAATGTTGGGGTGAACCAGTATTATATGTACGGAAGAAATATGACACATTGATAATGTGTATTGATTGTTGGTAACTGGATAAAGTAACGATTAAGAACAAATATCCCCTCCCTAGAATTGACGATTGGCTTGATCAGTTACAAGGTGCCAAATGTTTTTTTTTCTTTCAAAGATTGACTTGAGGTTGGATTACCACCAAGTCAGGGTTAGAGACAAAGATATACCCAAGACAGCTTTTCGAATACGGTATGGTCACTATGAATTCTTAGATATGTCATTTGGACTAACAAATGTACCAGCTGTTTTCATGAATTTGATGAATAGAGTGTTCAAGCCATTCTTGGATGTATTTGTGATCGTGTTCATAGATGATATTCTGGTTTATTCAAGATCACAAGAGGACCATGCCAATTACTTACGACAGGTGTTACAGATTCTTCGTGATCGTAAATTATATGTAAAGTTTTTTTAAAAAGTGAATTTTGTCTAAAATCCGTAGCATTCTTGGGTCACATTGTGACGGATGAAGGAATAAGAGTAGCTACATAAAAGATTGAAGCAGTGAGTATGCGGATTCTATGTTATCGCAGCTAAAAGAGGATGTACAACAAGGTTTGATGAAGGCATTTGATCTTACACAAGAGGAAGCGATCCAGCGCCCAAGAAGATTATGTGTATCGGATGTAGATGAATTAAGGATACGGGTTATAACAGAGGCACATCATTCACAGCACGCATCATTCTATTCATCTGGGATCTACCATAATGTATTATGATTTGAAAGACATGCATTGGTGGGGTAACATGAAGAACAACATTGAAGAAATTGTGGCTCAATGCCCAAGTTATCAATAAGTAAAAGTAGGGAATTAGAAACCTCAAGGTTATATGCAATGTAGAAAACTTCCAGCCTGGAAGTAGGACATGATTAGCATGGATTTCATCACAGGTTTTGTCTCGTACACTTCAGGGAATTAGAATTTTCCATAGGTGATTAGGTGTTTTTTTTTAAGTGTCACCAATGAAAGGGATAATGAGATTTGGGTAAGTTGCATATAAATTAGCACTACCCCAAGAACTCTCCACAGTTGATTCAGTATTTTGTGATTTGATGCTTTGAAAGTGTATAGGAGATCCATCTCGTATTGCTCCCAGTGGAGATGTACAAGTTACGTAGGATCTCACATACGAAGAGATACCTACTACTATCTAGAAGATCGATAAGTGAAAGGATTAAGAAATAAAGAAGTAGCGTCCATAAAGGTACTTTGGAAAAATCAATAAGTAGAAGAAATCACATGGGAAGTCGAGGAAATGATGAAGTCCAAGTACCCTCATTTGTTTCAAATGGAAGAGAAAGTTCGAGACGTGGAATTAGAGCAATAACAAGTAAGTATCTAGGAGTATTATGTGTATATGTATATATATGCTAATATAGAGATGCATTTGTTGTAATTGAAACAATGTTATTAACATTAGAGGATGCATGTTTCTAAAGGGGGAAGAATGTAACACCCCGTACAATTCCGACCCTATTTGACAACCTTGAACCATGTTTACCCTAGGTTCAAGAGCAATAAGTACGCATTTTGATTGTTATTGATGTAGAGCCTGTGTGTTCCAGTGCATGCTGGTCTGCTTTGTTTTTCCCTTCAATTTGTCATCTTGCACTTGATTATCACTTTTCATATCATCCTTTTCAGGTTGTTTTTCATCTCCACCCTTTTACGCATCAACATCACGTCCCTTTACACTTCTAGCATCATTAAAAGTGCTATCTACATCTTGCTTCTCTATACCCTTTAGTGCATCAAAAGTATTGCCCATCTCAAACCCTTTATCTTCTGATGTAACAACAACTTCTTTCTTCTCTCTTGGAAACCTTTTATTAGTAGGATTCCATTACTGCACAAATCTTCTGCTCCTTCCCCTATACTCCCTGTTAATAGGTTTCTCTGAATCCTTGTCCTCTTCTTTCTTCTCCTTTTGTCTGCTCAATCTTAATCCTGGTTGAAGTTCCTTGCACTCTTCTCCATCATTTCCCTGTAGCTTATAGGTTTTGCAATATTTAGGAAGAAAATCATATTGGATCTTTATTCTTTCAACCCTTGTTGTCTTGCTAGGGTCATTCACAATCTCCATCTCAACAAACTTAGGTAGTTTAGCTGATAAGTCCACTTGGAATTTAACTCATGCACAACTAGGTCTGGTTCCTATTTATAGTTTCCATGTCAAGATGAATAGGCTTCCCTAGTGCCTTTGCAAGTGAAAATAGGGATTCCTTGACAAAGAAAGTGGGCAACAAATTTGGAAAGGAAATCCAAGCCATGGTCTGTGTCATTTATTCATCCACCTTAAACTTTGAGTCATAAATTAATGATCTTATTTGGTAAGCAACACCTTCCTTGTCTAAAATATAATATGCATTCTTAGACAATATGTTAACATAATCCTCTATATGATTGAACCTCATTAAAATATGTCTATTTCCAAGCAATCCAATATGACAATCCCTTTTTATGTTACATTGTTTTGGAAATTGTACACGAAGATCTTCCAATTCAGGCTAGCCATAGGAAAACTTACCAACAACAGCGTATTGTAAATTTTCCATAATATTAATCTTCTGTACCTCTTCCTCAATCCAAGTCACTCTAGGAATCCCATTATTGAATGTCCATTCCTTAATAGGAATCATTTTCTGTACTCCTCCTTAGATCAAATTAGAACTCATGTTACAAGGTCTCACCAAATCTACATATTTAACTTTTACATTTGGTTCTGCTTGATTCTCTCCAATGATTTCCTTACTATGCAACTCCTTATTCTCTGTTGGCAAAATCTTAGGCTCGATAAGCAAATTTGTAGGTTGTTTGGGTGAGTTAGGGTGATATTAGTGAGGAAAAAGTTCAGCTGAAGTTAAAGACGATGCCAGGACAGTCTTGTTAGACTGCCCGGTGGCCTGTTCGGCCACAAATGGTGGTGATTATCGGTGGTATGGCTGTCGGGCGGTGGTATGGCGGTCGGGCGGCGGTAGGGTTTTTCTTTGATCAAAACAAAATAGCTTTAGAAAGGACAAGCAACTGGCAAAATCATGTCTACTCCTGATATATTGGATATGTCACGACCCAACTAACTGAATCGTGAGGGTACCTACTATAAACCACCTAGATAGAAGAACCCTTACCACCCAATTAGAGAACATACGAAAGTCAAAAAGAAATCTTTAAATCTTTCAATTATTACAAAACTAGTTACAATTCTTCAAATTCAAAAGAAATACTCTACCCCGAAGATCTAGTAGAGGCAGGTACAAGATCTACTACAAGGAAATTTAGAAATACATATGATTCAGCTTCCCCCGTAAGAGACAAGGATGGAAGCTGCTGGAGATATCTACCACATCAAGAAAAATATATCAGCTGATCCTGCAACCAGACTATACCCCAAAAAAGGGTATAGCAAGAGTAGTATCAGTACAAAACACGTATTGGTAAGCATCATCGGTCGACCCAAATTAAATCATATAAAGAACACATAAATATCCGGAAGGAAACATACACCTTAAGAGTTCTTATTTATCAAACAACCTTCTCCTCCATATTCCATACACTCTCATCAATAACTCCCTTATCCTTTTCCTTTAGCAAGTCTCAATAATTTGTAAATCAACTATCACACCATATTTAACTCTAAGCAACACTTATCCGCACTCCGTCACCCTATTTATGCTTTTAACACCCACCTAATTAAGAACACAACACAATGGCCATTACTAATAAATTAGCAAGACGACAATGCTTCATTTATTTATCTTAACAATGTCAACTAGTGAACTTTTCAAAACACCAAAGAATTCAGTCAAATGTAAGTCAATAAAGATAATATACCAAGTCAAGACCATGACTATCAACACAAGACAAAGTCAACAAGTCCAAGACCCACAACAATATGTTACACCTTATCTCAAATATATAAATAAGTAGACAATAATAGGAGAAACACCATTCATTTATATTTTAGCCCGAACCACTCAAGGATCTAATTCAATAATAACAATAATAATAAACACCAACCCGATTCACTCAAAGAACCATCACACTCACCAATACCTTGTACACACATGCTAAAGGTCTTATGGTCGCCCACTAGCCAGGACCTATAGGGGATGAGCTCTTGTCCATGTACCAAACATCCCAGATATCTATTGTCTACCAACCTTATATCAACCAATCCCGCGACGATGATCTTTACCGGCTCATCTTACAATAATAAATAAATCCTGTGAAGATGTCCTTTATTGGCTCATCCCATAATAATAAGTAAATCTCATGAAAATGTCCTTTACCGACTCATCCCATAATAATAAGTAAATCCCGTGAAGATTTCCTTTACCAGATCATCCCACAATAATAATAGATATCACAACAATTTCAACCATAATGAGAATAAAACAATCATTCTTGTACAATCAACAAGTCTTTAATATGACCTCATTATATGTGATTAACACTTAGGATATCATTCAACAATTTACTCTCCTTGAACATGCATTGTAACAAGTACATGAAAATAGTTAACATGCACACATAAATCAAATTGGATTTTCAACTACATTTAACCACCACCTGCTAGGTCACATGCCACACCAGTATTCTGTATCTCAATTGAGGGCTTATCTAGGACTTTCAATGTCTAAGATTCACATCCACACACTCGGTTCACACCTTAATATATCCAACCTTCCATCTTAACCCTAAGTTATCACTAAGTGTACTTCTCCACCTAGCATCCACATTTAACTTACACCGAGTTACCAATTATCTCTAAAATGGTCTTCATTAGGTTCTAACACATCTTTCGAGTGTAATACCATTACATTCATCCAAAATTTGTTTTAGCATTAACAACAATACATACCCATTCATATCATAATCTCAATATTACACACAACATCAAGGCGCATTCAACCAAATCCAGAATTATTATTTTTATCCATCCAAACACCATGCCCGCAGGCCTAAATATGGAATCTCCCATCAATCTATGTCATGCATATATTTTCTAACCCAGGTCTATACTACTCAATTAAACCTAGTATACCTAGATGTCAAACAGCTGTTACAAAGGCATGAACACAAACTTCTGACTCGGTGCTAGTGATTTTCGGCATGAAATCTATAAGAAAATAATGGGTTTTGCCCCATTCAAGCATATTCCTCCCTCTCTATTGCTCCAAGGCCATGAGACAACCCTAGGAGTTTTTAGAAGTAACCCTTGTCCTATTTACAACTGAAGAGGAGAAGATAAAATAATAAAATGAGGGACTTATTTCTGGTTGTTGGCGTCCCACTATAGCAGCCGGTAGGCCGCTACCATAGCACCGCTATAGAGTGAAAATTCCCTCTATAGAGGAATAATATCAGCCTGACTCAAACTTTCAAATCCTAAAATTTTCAACTATACGCACTAGCTCGAGACCATATTTTACAAGAATTTCTATACCCCATGCCCTTGGATGAGGTGCCTTTAGCAGCGACGGAACAGGTCATTAAAGGATAAGTAAAAAGGGACGTATGGAGTATTTTTCAATGGTTATGTTTGTGTCAAAAAGGGTGTACTTTTTTAAAAATATAATAGAAAATAAACAAAATTTGTTTTACCTTTAATGAGTTGAGTTACTACCGCATAAATATATAACTTCTTTTAAAGCAAAAGTTTAAAAATCAAGACATAACGTAAACGATAAATAAAGCAAAAACAATATACGAAATTGTAATTCCACTTATCACCTATTTTTTTGTAAGTACAATAAAAATGTTAATACAAAGAAAAGAATAAAAAGAGTACCATTGAGCCCGTGCAATAGCATCTAGTTAAAGAGAGAGGGTGGATAAAATCCTTACGTTTCTCTAACGATGTGGTACTCTTAGAATTTTAAGGATTGTATTGATCCTTACATGAGAACAAAGTTTGATGTGTTATGACAAACAAAGTCTGAGATGTCTGTGTTACAAGTTAGTCCCATTCTTGTTTTGGCAAAAGGATTAATGATATACTATGGGGGTGCAATCAGTTGGTTCAGTTTGATTTTTTGTATTTTTGATTTGATTTATCGGTTTGAAAATATTCTAAATTGATAACCAAACAAATAAGATATTTGTTATCGGTTTTCATTTTAATCAATAAGAAAATGCTCCTCAATTTTTTTGTTTTCTTTTCCTATTTCTATATGTTCATATATACACTACCTTCATGCATGAAAGACTACACACATTATACTAAAACAAACTTCTTTTCTTCTGATAAGAGGGAGTTGCTCGGATGGTAATCACCCCTCACTTCCAACCCGAAGGTTGTGAGTTCGAGTCGACAAGGAAGAAAAAGGGGTGGAAGCTCCTAGGGAGGGGTGTAAAAACTTATTTTCTTTTAAGTTATGTAGCAAAATTAAATACAGTAGCAATGATAACAATCTCTCAAAATGAAAACAATGTCAGTTTATTGTTTACACTATGGGTAGAACCCCATCAAATCAACGACGTTAGAAAGAAACTAACAACACTAAAACAACTACTATAAAATGCAAAAAATATAGGGTACGAGGGATAAAATTATAATTTTAATATTATCTTATTGGGCTATCAATTTAACTATTAACTAAAATATTAAATCAAAAACTAAACCGATAGCCCAATAAAAAAATTTACAAAACTATTTAAAAATCGTAAACCCAATAATCCGACACTGATAAATCAATAACCTTTTTCGATTCAATTTATAGCTAAACCAGTTTTCTCACACCCCTAATATACTGTTGATTTCAACCAAATGAAAAACAAACAACAAAAGAAGAAAAGGAGAGATTTGTTATCTAGTTGAAATAAGAACAGTTTAAATACAAAGAAATCTTAATAGATATGATGTAAATAATGCAGTAATGTAACACCCCGTAAATTTCCGAACCTATTTGATTGTCTTAACATTTATGGAATTATTTAAACTTGAGATGGTTGGTGTATTACACATTAACTTTGTTGGGCTGAATTTGATCTTGTGATTATGGGCTCAATGAGGCCCAAAATTAAGCAAAAGACATGGCCCAAATGGAAAAATGACCCATTCCTAAGTTGACCAAGTAAACACACATTAATGTTTGGATAAGGATGACCATGAGGGACTATAAAAGGCACAAAATCAGATTTTTATTCACCAAAATACACTTGCCATATTCTAGAATTTTCCACAAGATATTTTCTTCTCTCAAACCCTAAGCAACCACTCCTTTGGACAAGATCTTCCCTTTGAAAGCTTTGGTAAGTGTTTACTCTCATGGTTTAATATATTATATGCATAATATGGTGTGTAAAGTATGTTGGTTATATTGACAAAATGTTGAGCAGTCCACTAGTGAAACAATCTACTTTTGCTTAATCGGTAAAGGGTTTTGCCTTCTAAACTTGAAAGGAGACTTGAGATCTTGAAGGAAGTGAATTTAATGGATTAAATGTCAACATGTAGGATGTTTTTATGTACCTAACTTGCTTTCTCTTTGTGTATGACTTTTGGAATTGTTGTTATGAAATTATGTATGGAACCGGTGGCGTATTAAAAGGAAAATGTAGTTTTGTAATGTTCATGTGCGTTATGAAACCATGATTGTTCGTTGGCATCCAAGTTAACCTAAAATATAAAAATAGAAGCTTACTTATGTCCATGGACCATTTATTACAAAGATAGACCCAAAAGAGACCCATTTTGGCCGAATCGGCCATCCGCCTTCGTTGATGGGGCACCTGCGGGCGCAGATGCCAATGCAGGTGGCCCTAGACAAGGCCATATGGGAACCTGCAGCCGCACCTCACCCACCTGCAGGTGCAGGTGGCTCCACAGGTCATTCCAAAATTTTGTTTTGATTGTTTTTGCTTCTCTTTGACCCCCCAAGGCCCCTATGCCCTTCTTGGATGCAATCATCAAATTATGGTACCCTTTGGATGGCCCTAAGGGGTAGTCCGGAGGAATTTTGAATTGTATCACTTGTGGATTGATTTTAATGTGTTATTGTGAAAAAGTATTTAAGTGACTTGAGGGAGTAAATGTGACGTGGTGTTGAAGGGGAAGTGTAAAGCATAAACTTGGCGTGAAATGCCATTGGTTTGTGATATCTTGGTTAATATGTGGAATGTTTTGGTGATGTTGGTATGGTGATGCAGTAAATAATATTGTAAGAGGGTGAAATGACATTACATGGCAGTCACGTAGCTCATTGTCGTCTTATGCATTTGTAATGTAGTTGGTTGTTAACGTGAGCTCCGTTATGTACTTGTGTTATAGAGTAACACGTAAGGAAGGAGCTGAACTGTTGTATTCACATATTGGATTGTTGTATTCATAGTGGGAAGATAAGGTATGTTTGGTTACTCTTTCTGTATCCTTTGGCAGCACCTATTGTTCTCATTGTTACTGACTTGTTTCCATTCCAAAATGTTCTAAAGTATCTCAGTTCAGGTTTGTCATATATTGTTATTCACACGTTTCTTATTCATTGACCAATGTTTCAAAGCTCCAATAATGTTATAACCACCAATGTATCAATCCCACAAAAGTAAAGGAATGAAGTAATGTATATATGGTTTATTGTTGAGAATGGGTGGTAGCTCAAAGGGGCACATAAACCTAGCTCGAGCCGATCCCAATGTTATGTTATGTTATGACCCACTGATCAGTTAGGGACCGAGCACGATATGGTGAATGATAGTGATGATGAACGTAAAAGTAATGAATGTAATGTACATGATTCCACACGTACAGAACAGTGGTTTATCCATATTGATTATTCACTTGTATTTGATTCCGTTGAAGTTCTTATGTTTCATGCAGTTTTGTATAGCCTTACATATTCAGTACATTCTTTCGTACTGATGTCGACTTACCTTACTTGTTGTAGTCACAGGTGTTTGTAGACCTCCGCAGTAGGATACGGGTCGAATTATTGGTGAGCTCCAGATTGGTTTGGGGCTTTCCGAGTCACATGTGTACATTTGTTTTGTACTATGTAAAGGTTGTATAAAGCGGGGACTTATCCCGACTGTAAGTATGGTTATGCATTTGTTAGAGGCTTTGTAGACATTGTAAGACGAATGAAGGAATGTATGTCCATTTTGACGTGGTGGCCCTAACGGCCAAGGTTCATATCTATTGCATGTTTCTCCATTACTTCTACCATTGGTATCTTGTATTTATATGTGATAGAATGTGGTTCACTCAGGGACACGCGTATGAATGAACATGATCGTAGGTTGGTTCTCTTTGGGCCTTAACGGCTTCGGGTACCAGTCCGCTTCAATGGGATTTGGGGTTCGACAAGTAACTAAAACAGAAACATCCTAATAACTAGGAACTAAATCTACCAACAACCATACGCCTAATAACTAGAAAATTCACAACTAAAACTTAAACAAAAAATATCTAATATTTTTTATGAATAAAATCTGCATCAACATCTATATATATATATATATATATATATATCATGTCAACTCAACATCGATTAACAACTCATGAGGCATATTTCAACACTCCTCCTTACATCTAGAGCTGTAATCCTAAGTTTCATTTTTAAGAACTCAATTTTATTTGCGGGAAAACTTTTGTCAAAATATCGGCTAGATGCTCTTCTCTTTTGCAATGTACCAGATTCACTAGACCATCCTTTTGCACTTCTCTAAGAAAATATAGCTACATTGAAATGCTTGGTCTTTCTATGGAATGCTGGATTGTGAGAAATAGCAATGACAACTTGTTTGTCCATAAATACCTCAATGCTTTCATTAATCTCTAAATCAAGATCGCAAAGGATTTCCATTATCCATAAAGCTTGATTGAATATTTGATCTTGAATTTGTTTAATCTCTATTCCAAGAAAGAAATCCATCTCTCCAAGATCCGTAATTTCAAAAACTTTCATCATCTCTCTTTTGAACTTTTCTATGAGCACAACATTTCTTCATGTTACTAAAAGATCATCAACATATAGAGAAAATATAACAATGTCAGAGTTAGTATTCTTTATGTAAAACGTTTGATTTACTTAGTTTTTTTTGAAAGCCGATGATCATCGATCTATTGTACCAAGCCTTTGGGGCTTGCTTTAATTCATAGAGAGAATTTTTTTAGAAAGTAGACTTTGTCTTCATGTCCTTCAACAAAAGTTTGATCAGACTGCTCAACATATATTTCTTCCTGTAAGAAGCCATTCAGAAAAGATGATTTAACATTCAATAGGTGGATTTTTCAATCCTTTTGTGCTGCAATTACAAAAAGAATCTATAATGACCCTCCAGATCATTTTTCACTTCTTTGTGCTTCTTCTTCATTTAGAGCTTTCCTATACCTGTCTTAAATCATTTATGACTTGCTGGTACTGATAGTTTAGCTCTCGAGCAGTTCATTTGGTCTTTATACCAGGTTCCCTGTTGGAGCTTCTGAAATTGAGAAAATGGTCTCGGACCAAAACTTTAGATAAACGGCCTTAGATGATAATTCCAAAAGTTATGTTAGCTTTATAATGTGGATTTTAGGCTAGAAGGACCTTTGGTTAGGGTCCTGAGTCTTTCGGGTTTGTTTTGGGCGATTGGTTAAAATTTGGTAAAAACTAGAATATTGGGTGTGGGACCCACTTTTTGTTGAAACAATCTTTGTTGGAAATTTTGATGGTTCCATTGAGTCCAAAATGCTGAATTTGGTAGGGTAGCATAGTTCGTTTGTATGTCCAGAGTTCTAAATGACTCCCAAACCCCTGTCGGAGTCCATTTGGACTTAGAAAATTGTCGGTGCAACAGGCAAATCAAAAATGGTATCGCGTTCGCGATACCTTGACCGCATTCACGAGGGTCAAGGATTCTTTACCTTTGCATTTGCGGGTTGGTCGTCGCGTTGTAAAGAGAAAGACGGTCTGGCCGGTCCAGGATTGTTCTTTATGTTTGCGGTGGACCGACTGAGTTTTTGAAGGCCTGGCCCGATATATTCCCTCATTTGCAACAGGGGTCCTGCATTTGTGAAAAAGGAACCCCTAGCAATATAAATATTGCTCCCTTCATTTTTCAACTCTATTTTTCTAAGTGTTAGCCCCATGATTGATAGTTGGGAGCTAAAAAATTATGGAGAAATGTTAATTTGAAGCTTGGAATAATTAAGGGTCGTTAAGGTGATCATTTTTCGGTCATTAACTCATAAGTTCCTGGCCTATTTTCAATTTAATTCTCTATTTTGCTCTTGATTTTCTTGACTTTATTTGGGGATTTTTTGGGATGATTAAGGAGCTGGTGGTGCTCAATTTTTGAGCACAAGCTCATTGTTCTTCGAGGGATGTTTCTACGGTTTCAATTTTTGAATTCCATAAGTAGGCTCCATCGATGATTTTTAGCCTGATTTTTTACTCGGAGCAAATTTTTACCATATGGGTATTGTTATTCTCATCGTGATGCCTAGCTTACTATGTTGATAGTGTGACAACAATCGGAGGCTTTTCGGAAGGGAAAAGCTCTGATTTAGTGGATTTCAAATGCTTTTGGCGGCATCCAGGTAGGCTAGGCTTACCTTTATTTAGACTTTGCTCTTTTATGGTATTGGTATGGTATTGTGCTAATTATTAGTGGGATTTTAGTGCTCAAATAGATCTTTTTGGTAGTTATGATCATGGTAGCCGGTTAGGGGGCTTTAGATCGTAGATTTCTGCCTTGATTTCCTTAGGTTCGGTAATTGTGTCTCCCTTAGAACTTGACTTAGCATACTTAGGGCCTTAGGTTCTGGTTTAGAAGCCTTAATCTAGGTTCGGGTGGATGCTTGCCTTAGGTTGGGTTTTCGGGGTTGTAGTCGGTTTGATCGTTCCTTTTTAAGATATTAGTGTCCTGTCCTATAGTAAGTAGATATAAAACACTTAGGTGTGCTAGTTATCAAAACTGGATCGGTTTTCTTGCTATATTGTGATTGTTGACTTGGTATCCTTGGCATTTTAGCATTTTTTACCTTAAACCCCTGTTTTAACTTAATAAATGGATCCTTGCACTTCTTTAATGAATTTGGCCTTCTAAAATGGGAAAAAGGACTAGATAGACTTGGGTTAAAACAGAACTCTAGATTTTTACTACCTATTGCGTAATAATTTCGATCTGAGTCTAGCACCTGATTTACTGATTATTACCTATTAGTATCGGCGAGTCCGACATTTATTATTATTGGTTTCTGGTTGGAAATCTAGTTCGAGATCGGTATGATTTATGGTTATGAATGAAAGAGGAATATACAGTATGCTTATCGCATATCTTGGCTCGTTTTCATATTTCTTATTGTTGTATTTGGATTATATTAGTATTATTCCTTATCTGCACCCACCATACTTATGAGGGCTCAGTTGGGTTTTGTTTTATTGTGTTTTATTGTGTGTACCTTCTAGGCTTATTGGGGTCCAGTTAGGTCATAGCTAGGCATTTATTTCCACTCTTGCCTGTTATATCCTTTCTGACCCTCCTTTATTGTCTCTTAGTATAGATTCACACTTTATTATGCTTTTACTTTAATTGAGCTCAGTCTTTCTATGATACCTACTGAGTACCACATATTTTTGGTACTCATACTAAACTTTTGCATCTTTTTTCCAGATGCAGATCTTAATATGAGTCATCACCGTTGAAGCTGAATTTGAGTGGAGCTGCAGATTGGAGATTAGAGTGAGAGTTTAGCATCTGGATCTCATACATCTCCTTCTGTACCAGTACTAGTCTTATTTTGTACCTTCAGAGACTTAAAGTATTCCTTTTTGCACTTGTCTAATATTCTTTGTATATAGTGGCTCTTGTACTGGTCATACCAGGTCTTGGGGGATTTGTTTTATATATTTTGTCCTCTTCTCCTCATTTTTTTTGGTATGCCATGCTTGTATATCTCTCCCACGTAGTTGCTTTAAATTACTATTTTACCCCTATTTCCCTCTCTTCCGTTTGTTAGCACATTACTCGCTATCCTGGGCTATTGTTTGGCTTACTTACTGGCTGGTTAAAGTAGGTACCATAATGACCTGAGTTTTTGGGTTGTTACAAAATCCTAATCATGTCAAGTTTTGTGATTGGTAAAAATGTTTCAGAAAAATCTAAACCAAAAATCTGAGCAAAGCCCTTCCCCACAAGCCTATCTTTGTGTTTGTTAACTAAACCATCTGCATTTAACTTAGTTTTGTAAACCCATTTAACTCCAAAGGACTTTCTATCTTGACATCTTTCAACCAGCTCCCACGTGTCATTTTTCTCGATCATGATTAGCTTCTCCTGCATTGCAATTATTCATTTCTTGTCTCTTTCAGCTTCTGCATAGTCAATTGGTTCAAATACTACTACATTGCATGTTTGATCTGAAAGTGATATGGTTCCTCTAACCAGAAGATGATCAACGCGTTCCTTAAAATTGTGCAACTCATTAGCTTCCATTTAATTTTTTCCACCCCAATTTCTTTGCTTTTATTCAACAAATTTCACATCACTACTTATCAAAAAAATTTCAGTTTATGCTTGAAAAATTCTGTAAGCTTTTGACTATGAAATATAGCCAATGAAAATTTCAAGTTTCGCCTTCTTGTCGAGTTTATACCTTTTCACCTGAGGTATACACGAAAATCATAAGTAAATAAAAATTTTGAGGTTCTTTAGTAAAGGTATGTGCTAATGCCAAGCTACAAAAGGTGTTTGACTATTCACTGTATTTGTGGACATCCTATTCAACAAAAATACAGCAGTATTGGCAGCCTCTGCCAAAATTTTTTTGGCAAGTTCTTTCTCGTGCAACATACACTTTGACATCTCCATAATAGTCCTATTCATCCTATCACTTACTCTGTTTTGCTATGGAGTATATGGAATAGTAATATGATGCTCTATTTCATCAAATTCACAAAAGTTTTTGAACTGAACTGAAGTGTACTCAGTCCCATTATGTTATCTGAGTACTTGTATTTTGCAGCCACATTAATTTTCTACCAGGGCTTTGAATTTTCAAAAACTTTAGCAACTTTTGATTTGAATCTTAAGAAGTATATCCAACACAACCTTGTTAGATCATTAATAAAAATTATGTAATACCTTCTTCCTTTCAATGATGAAGTTCCTTGGGGGCCTTCAAGATTTTAATGAACCAGTTGTATTTTTTGAGTTGCTCTCCACGTTGATTTTGTGAATGACAATCTTGTTTGCTTAACAAATTGACATGCATTGCAACTTGAGAGTTCCTCTTCAAATGGAGATAAACCATTTGCCATCTCTATTTACTGTATATACAAAAGAGCCTTGTGGTAGAAGTGACCCCATCATTTGTGCCAAGTTTCTGCAACAATGAATTGACTTGGAAAAGCTATCTGTTCTTCCTCTTTTGGATTCAAAGAAAAACTTTTTCCCTTCATATCAATTATAAATAATTTCTAACCACTCGAATCAATTATTAGACACACATTATCTTCAAAAATATTTTGAATTCATTTTCTAGCAGTTGTCTAACAATTAATAAATTCTGATTAACTTCAGGATCAAACAAAACTTCAAAAATAGGTTTTGTTCTTGTATAACTCTCAATAGCTACAGTCTCCTTTTCTTTTGCTGGGAGGTATTCTCCATCTTCAGTCTTGATTCTTGATGTATTTGATCTATCAAGCTTTTTGAGAAGCTTTTCATCATTGGTCATATGCTTAGTACAATCACTATCAGTAAGCCATTTGTCACTTGAAATACTAGATGCAAAACATGCCCAACTTGAGCTTACTTGTTGCTGTAATTATTTTTCCTTACAAATGATCTTAGCATGCCCAAATTTTTGAAATCTCATGCATCTCATATTTGACTTTCTCCAGTATTTAAAATGAGGATAATTCTTCCTTCCATAATGCTGACACAAAGGAAATTTGTCTCATCTATTGCTACTTGAGTTGTGGCTACTTTCATTACTAGCAAAAACTTGATTATTTTCAGCATAATTTTTCTTCCCTTTTTCTTTTTGTATTTTCTTCCTGCATTATTTTTCAACTTAGCTTGTAGTGCACCTTTTACTAACCCTTTCTATCTCATTAACCTTCTTTTCTCTTGTGCCTACAATGCAGTTAGTAATTCTGTCAAAGTGATTTTTGACAAATTCTTACTATTTTCTCATAGATTTTTCTTTGGGAAAATCTCAGATTGCTTTTGCTGATTTTAATGTTATGATGGAAAAATTGTGGTTGAAATTGCAACATATAAGTAAGATTTTGCCTTGAATTTCTTGTCTTTTTTTTCTTGTGAAGTTTGATCTAAGCCATTGTTGAATTTTCAGGTAAAATAATAAATTTTTAAAACCTCATCTACTGCTTCCCAGAGATCACATACCCCCATGTGAATTTGTATCTTAATAGCTCATTCCTGATAATTCTCTCCATCAAACACTGGTGCTGAGCTAGCAAAAGAATCAGAAGAATTTTTTATTTTCATGTGTTTTGATGGCTTTTCAGGAAAATAGGTAGGAGACTTTGTTTATACTTCACCTAGACTACACTTACAAGTCCCTTAAAAATAGAATCTTGGATACTAATTTGTTGATATTAACCAGATCAAAAATAAAAGGTAAAAGAAGAAAAGAGAGATTTTTTGTTAAGTCAAAAGAAGAGCTGTTTAAATACAAATGAATCTTAACAAATCTGAAGTAAATAATGTAGTAACTGAATTTTTTTTTCCTATTCATAGGAACTAAATCTACCAACAGCCACATGCCCAAAAACTAAGAAATTTACAACTGAAATTTAAACAGAAAATATCTAATATCTTCTGCAAATAAAAAACACATCAGCAACTATGTAATCATTCCAACTCCATCGATTAACAACTAACTTATCAGTGTAAAAAGTAATGTTAAGGATTATCTTACATGTATTTTTTATTTGTTTGCATATTTACTTATTAGGAATACAGATTGTTGTTATTGATCATATTACATGAAGTTTATCTGTTTTAATATATACAGTGACATGAAAGTTAAAATATTCAATTAAATGATTCTCAATTAAAAAGGATAGGTGAGTGAAAGAGAAGTATCAAATCTTGATTCGCTCAACGTAATAGGACCTTCCCTCATATCACACCTTTTAATTGTAATCACTCAGGAACTGAAAGTTATGGATTTCTACAATAACTTCAAGATACTATACGACAATAATTTGACTTATAGTTAAATATTATAGATATTTAGTAAATATTTTAATAAATTACAATGCTTAAGTCAAAATTAGTGGATTATCAGGAACTTGCACACAACAATATGGATCTGTCCGACTGTGACATCCACTATTCTTCTCTGTCTTTTTGATTTATATGCATATATATATATATATATATGTCACGACCCAAAAACTCAGTTCATGAATGGTAAGCCAAGCCATAACATGAACAACAAGTAACGGGCGAACGGGTGGAAGATAATGAAAAACTAGAATAAAAGCGACAATGGTAAATAATAAGCGGAAAACAAAGAGATATACCAATAGATAATATACTAAACAAGAGAGGGAAAGAGGACAAAATATACAAAAGAAATCCCTCTCAAGACCTGGTAAGGTCAGTACAAGAGCCACTATAAGCAAACCGTGAGTACTAGACAATATCCAAAATATATATACATAAATAGTGTCAGAATATACAAAATACTATCACTGAAGCTGAAGGAGGAGGATCAGCTCCGAACTCCAGAAAGCTCACCTTGTCTCCAAATCAGTAGCAAAACCCGAGGACAATGTCATTGGCGGTGACTCATACTAGGATCTGCATCAGAGAAAAAGATGTAAAAGTGCAGTATGAGTACCAAAGCAACAGGTACTCAGTAGGCATCATTAATCGACTGAGCTCAAAACACTAAGAGTCTAAGTAAAGTGTGGGAATGTAAGCTAAATTCAATAATAAAGGACATAAATGGAAATAATATACTGTGCTAGGAAAGTACAATAATTAAGGATTAAATAACTCGAGAATGAAATTAAGAGCCTAGCTATTACCTAATTGGGCCCATATAAGCCTAAAAGATTTACACACAAGAAGAAAATAACCCAACCGACGCCCCATAAGCATGGTGGGTAAAAACAAGTGTAAAACTAAAGGACGGACCATCATCAACAATATTAAACATAAAATGCAGCAAGGTGGACGATATGCGTACCGAACATCCCACTCCCATCTAAAACCGAAAACCTTACCAGTGTCAAATAATTTTCCAATCCCAAATCCACGTCAATAGTGGTATTTCGGGCTTGAACTAGAACTTGTGGATAGTAACAAGAGGCCACATACCGGACTCGAATCAGAAATAGTGGATAATAACAAGAGGCCACATGGATGCTAGACTTAAGCCAGAACTCTTAGATAATGAGCTGTTGCCATAAATAGATGCCGGATTCAAACTGAAACTCATAAGCAATAAACTATGATCATAAGTCGAAGCCAAACTCGAACCAGAACTCATAATGATACCAATAAAGTATATGCCGTACTCAAATGGGAAATAATAAATATTATTATAAGATCAATAATAACATCCCAAGGTTCACCCTATCCCAAAACCTTTCAGTCGATATAATCGAATTTTAAGCTGTCAAATCCCATAAGGCAAGTAGATTACAATTATTAAGTCCGAAAAGCACGGCCTAAGGTCAAACATTATGCTATCTAGGGTAACAAACCTAAATAAGCATAAAATAAGGCCTAAATCGACCTCAAACCCTCGGTGATAACCTAAGAAAGCAATGCTGAGTGATGGTGAAAGTCAAAAGGGTACTATTCTAAGTATTCTATATAACCTAAGGAAGCAATGCTGAGTGATGGTGAAAGTCAAAAGGGCATTGTTCTAAGTATTCTATCTATAAAGGATAGTGAGGCCCACTACCAACCCCAATAACCCAACCTAAGGCAAACACCTACCCAAACCTAGGCTAAGGCTTCTCAATCCCGTCCCAAGGCACTACAAGCACTAAGTCTAATCCTAATGGATGATAGTATAGTAACCTAAAGGAAAACGAGACCAAATTATACCGAAAAGGGCCCCTAACCGGCTAAATAAAGCACGACATGCTAAAACAACAATCGAGCCATAAATACCCACTCATAGCTAGCACAATGCTACACTAATACCATAATTAAGCACAGTCTAGAAGAAAGGTAAGCTTAGCCTACCTGGACGCCATCGAAAGATCACAAAATCCTCTACACAAAGGCTTTTTCCTTTCGAGAAGCCTCTGACCGCTACCATGCTATCAAAATAAGAATATACACATTAAGATATAAATAATGATACCCATATTGTATATATATGCCCTGGGTAAAAAATCAGACTAAAAATCCCATGTGTGTCCCACTTGCGGAATCACAAAATTGAAACAGTCATAACGTCCCTCTTATCTCAAGGATCATTTTACCTTAAAATTAAGCAAAATCCGAGCTCAATTCAGTAACAAAACAGCCCCACGCCTAATCAAGGATCATGGATTAAATTGAAGAATTTACACGGGAATTTAACAGGAAACTTACAGAATATCGATGATATAATACCCACAAACACTTTCCCAAGCTAATCCCAGCTCAAATGCATAATTTCCCCATAATTTCTTAGCTTAAGGTCTCTTTAATGGTGTCCAACACTTAAAAAAATGTCTAGAAAAATGAAGGGAGTAATTTATATACTGCCAGGGGTTTACTCATCGCTTTCGCGAGGTCCCCTGGTCGTGGTCGTGACAACCCACTAACGGGACCATCACGATCGTGGTGGCCTAGCCATGCGGACGAGATGAGTAAAATGGCTCGAACCCACTGCCTCCTTCATCGCGGTCGCGAGTCCTTAATCTTGCGATCGCGATGACCAAGGTCTAGATCCTTGCAATCGCAGGGGTCCTCATCGCGATAACGATGAAGGACCTGGGCCTTCACAAGGTGCTGATGCACTAGTAACATTGGCAAGTTGTAAATATTTCGACTAGGAACAAATCCCATGAATGTAAACGAACTATGCTAACCTACCAAATTTGACATTCTGTACTTAACAGCGCCATCTAAATTTCCATTCGAGGTCATTTCGATAAAAAATGGGTCCCATACCCAAGGGGTCATTTTAGCTAAAATCCATCCAATAGTCCAAAACGAATTTGGAAGCCTCGAGACCCAAGCCAAGGGTCCCCCTAGCCTAAAATCAACATTCCGGAGCTGATGAGACTATCAAAAATAGCATCTGAGGTCATTTGACTAAAGTTTTGGCCGTCGACCCATTTCTCAACTTCAAAAGATCCGAAACAGGAAAATGACTCTAAAAACCAAATGAACTTTCCGGTAACCGAACTATCAGTCCCAGCAAGTCATAAATGACTTAGGGCAGATATAGGAATGCTCTAAATGTAGAAAAAGTACAAAAATATCAAAAATGATCTAGAGGGTCATTACAATATATATATATATATATATATATATATATATATACACACACACACACCCCATTTTTATTCACAATTTGTAGAAAAATGGAGATGATTCAAAAAATCTAGAAATTATCACATTTGATAGTTAAACTCATGACCCTTTGAGTCCTCGTTACTATGCAAACTTTCCATGTGTTAACACAACTCAAACAATCTATTCTACATTAAAAACATGAACTCCCTAACTTGAAACTCAAATTACTAAAATATCCTTATCCTATTTATTTATTTTTTGTTTTTTACTCAAAAAGAATACAAACATACTTGACATCATGCTTGAAGAGTTTCGTTCCTTGAAAACTCCTCTACAAATGCCTCCATCCAACAATCATCTTTGGAAGAGTTGCGCTATTTCCCTTGCTTTGCTTTTTTTTTTTATAACTAAGAATGAGAGCACTTTTTACCCTCATATATTTAGTGAAGGATACTCTCATGGTTTTTGGAGAAATAATTGCTGTCAAACAAGTTTGAATTTTATTTCTCTCAGACTATTTTTTTTTGTTTGTCTCATCTTTTACATTATATTCTTTATTTGCTTTGCCACAAATAACTGCTACAATGTGTGATAGCTGCATTCTTATCGCTAATTGAGGCCAAATATATTATTGTATTGGAGATTACTTAATTTTAACATAACTAGAATCTGAAAGTCCTTTGTAAGTACATATACTTGGTAATGGTTTGACTGCACATATCCTCTTTTGATAGTAAGAATTTGTAGTCTTTTATGAATTACTGAATAAGTGCTACAAGCTGCGACTGACAGAAATGTCAAAAAACTTGAAATCTAATCGAGTTTGACATTCTAATGTTCAAAGAGATGGCTTGTATAGAAGAAGAATTTTCTGCTCTTGACCAAAAAAATTTACTAACCAAAACTTTAATTGAAGATAAAGTGAAATGTGTTACTAATATGATACTTTCACAAATAATAATAGTGGTTTGTAATTTATTGTATATAATCGAGGAGAGGAAGAATTGTTTTTGCACCATTGGAGAAGTCATTGGAGGCATTTCACAACTCCAATGACAACATGTATCACTGGTGTTATATGACTTTGCTTGTCTGGTTTTTTTTTGATAACATATTTCTGGTATCATATGACTTTCATTTAATTGGCAGGAAAAAGATAATAAGACTTAGTATCATTGTCTGCAGGGCTAATCTTGTTTTCCCTGGGTGTGTACAAGACAAAGAAAAAGAAAAGTTTTCTTAGTCTTCCGCTTTTCTGATGATATCTATAAGAAGGAATTTTTTAGAATTTCACAGCTAAATTATAGTTCAAATAACTTAACCATCAAGGAATTTTCCATGACAAAACAACAACAAACTCAGTATAGTCCCACAAGTTGGGTCTGGAATAAGTAAAACATCATAAAATATTCTGAGGAAAAGAGGAACAATAACTGCAATAAAATATTATGATTATAGATCAAAGTACATAAAACAATAGATTTTTCCATGACATGGGTACATATTTGTTGAACAAAAACATAGGTATGGTGATGATGAAGAAAAAAAGAAAGAAAACATGGATTTCAGTATATTAAAAATGAAAAACCTTAAGCCAAAAGTTAAATGACTAAAATATCTCTCTCTCTAACCTAAATATCCTTTTGATAAATCTATATGAACTTTTAAAACCATATTTATTTGAAGGTATGTAATCCTTCATACAAAGATATTAATGTTCAGAATAGGTTCCTTTTTAATTTTGTTATCAACAGTTAGTAAACGTCTCATTGAAAAAGCACTAGGCTCTATTACAATTTCTTCTGTCCCTTCGACCTTTCATAATGAAGAAGCTAATATATTTTACACAAATAAAATCAATCAATCCTATTTTCCCCATTAAGCTTCTCCAGATTGATTAATACTACACAAGACACTTCTTCTCTCCTCTCATTTTTTAGTTAGTGATATACATGTTTCATTAGATTTATTATCTTCTTACGCATTTTAATTTGATAACTTAGTGTTTGCCTTTTCGTTATTTTTTCTCAGGAGAAGGCTGAGTTAGTTGTGACAGAAAGAATCCGTTAGCGTTAGTTTCAATTAATACATTTTTTGGGTAGAATTCATGAAATAACTTTTTTGTGTGTTATTTAGTGTTTTTAATACTTTATGTAAAAAAAGTGTTTGAAATTTATGAATGTTTTTTTATAGTTATGTGGCCAGCGTTTTGCATTCTTGATGTTACTACTCTTTCAAACAATAAATGGGAAAAACTCAAATATTTCGTCGAACTTTGCAAAAACAATTCATCTATTCAATCCGTTAGTAGTTGAGCTTAAGTATGCCACTGCTGTTACTAAAAGGAAACATTCATGCATTTATTTTTTATCACTAAATTTGGTCGTTTTAGAAAATTATTTTTTTCACGCGACCTCTTATTAGAGATTCACATCACCAATTTTAAACCAGCCAAAAAATTTAAAACTAAAACCTAATCCATTAACATCATACTCGACCCACCTTAACCCATTTCCATTTAATTTCTCCCCTAGACCCTTAGATCGATCAATTGGAGAGAAATGGACAGATCATGAACTCATCATTACACATTGTAGAAGACAAAGGTGCGTCCAAAATACTAATTACAGAATACTAAGCAAAATTGTGCAAGAAGCAGTAAGAATAAGAAGCAAGAAAATGAAAAGAAACAAACTTTACTGCACTCCAAGTGAGATTATGGAGTTCAAGATCAAACCCACAATTTTGGAAGAGTGAGAAAAGAGTGACGGAGCTCCGTGTCAAAAGAAATTGGAAGATTAGGGCCAGTAAGCATAATTTTTGAAACATTTGCAAGGAAATCAAAGGGAAGTCAAACATTAAAATGGGAGAAATGAGATCTAAGGGTCTGAGGGAGAAACAAGTAATTCAAGAATTTGCATCATGGAAAGATTGGGATTTTTTTTAATCAATCCAAGCTTTGTACAAAATTAATATAATGACCCTGTAGGTCATTTTTCTCATTTTCATGTATTTACTGCATTTAGAGCATTCCTATAGCTGTCCCAAGTCATTTATGACTTATTGGGACTGGTAGTTCAGTTCCCAGGCAATTCTTTTGTTTTTATATGAGTTTTCCTGTTTTGGAGCTTTTAAGTTGAAAAATTGGTTTCAGTCAAAACTTCAAGTAAACGGCCCCAGATGAGAATTCTGACAATTTCGTTAGCTCGAAAATATAAATTCTAGGCTGGGGGACCTTTGATTCAGGTCCCGAGGCTTCCAGACTCATTTTAGGCTATCAATTGATTTTTTGTTAAAACAGAAGGGTGGGTGTGGGCCCACTTTTCATCGAAATGACCTTTGATAGGAATTTCTTCAATTTAGTTGAATTGGGAATGTCGTTTCCTGTAGAGTAGCATATTTATTTTGCGTGCATGAGGTTCTGAATGAATCGCGAGCACCCGGGGAGCCTTTTTGGACTTAACATAATTTTCTAGTGCATCAGCTGGTGGAACCGTTTTTGCCGCCCTTGAGTCACTTAAGCGGAGCTGCTTAATCTGCCAAAGCTGATGTCAGCTCCCACCTCTCAAGCGGCCTCTCCTCCACTTATACGGTATGCTTATGCAGCTTGGGAGTCGCTTAAGCGGAAGGGTGGGCAAACAGTGACCACCGCTTAAGTAGCCAAACCTCTGCTTAAGCGGAGTAGCTATATATATACCCTCCACTTTGATCATTTATTTTTTTATTTTTTTAACCGAATTTCCTCTATTTTTGGACCCTTGGTGTCACGACCTAGTTTCTCAGGTCATGATGACATTTACCTTAACCCACTAGTAGGTAAGCCAAGCCATAACCCGAAACAATAAGTAATGGGCGAACGGGCAGAAGGTAAAGGGAAAAAAGAATGAAACCAATACATAACAATAATATAGGCGGAAGCCAAAAAGATATGTATACATAATATACTGTACAAGAGAGGAAAAAGGATAAAAGATACAAAATGAACCCCGCTCAAGACCTGGTAAGGCCGATATAAGAGTCATTATGACCAAAAAGAAGAGTACTAGACAATATCCAAAATATACATATATGCACAATAGTCTCAGAAATACAAAAACCTATCACTGAAGTAGATGGAGGAGGATCAGCACTGGACTTTAGAAAGCTCACCCTGTCTCCGGATCAGTAGCAAGGCTCGAGGATAGCATCAGCGATGGTGGCTCGTACTCAGATCTGCACCAGGGAAAAGAAACAGAAGTAGAGTATGAGTGCCAAAGCAATGAGTACTCAGTAGGCATCATCGATTGACTGAGCTCAAATATAGTAAAAGCATAAATAAAGTGGGAGAGTGTAAGCCAAGTCAACATTAAAGGGGGTAGAAATATAAATAACAAGATATGCTAGGCGAATGCAATAAAGGAAGTAAGTAATTCGAAAATGAAAGCAAAGAACTACCTACAACCTAACTGAGCCCCTATAAGCCTAGAAAGCACACACAAGAAGGCAATTAACCCTACCGAGCCCCCATAAACCTAGTGGATGCAAACAAGAGGAAAACTAAGGTAAGAAACATAAATAACCTTTAACTGCACCAGTCTCAAACAACTTTCTAATCCCAAAACTAGAATGAATGTATATACCGGGATCGAACTAGAACCAATGGATAATAAAAAGAGGACAGACCACAGACTCAAATAAAAAATAGTGGATAATAACAAGAGACCAAAAGATCCATATACAACTGAACCTAGTACAACTCTCAGAATTCCCAGTATCAATAATAATCAACACCCGAACATCCCAACTGTAGTCATAGACTATTGCTAGACTCAAATCGAAACTCATAAGTAGCTAACCATAACCAGAAGTCGATGCTAGTCTCGTACCAAAACTCATAATAGTAGAAATAGGGCATATATCGAAACTAAATCAAAACTAAAATGTATATCGAAAATGCATGGGTTTTACTAAGGCAAGATGGGTCCCAATTTCTAGGTCAAAGAGGTGCGGTCTAGGGTTAGTTACTACTATACCTGGGGAAAAAAAGCTAAAACGGATAGTAGTTAAGTCTAAGTCAATCCCAACACAAGGTAATAGCCTAATGTACAACCATGAGTCTAACTAAGCTTAAATGAGCTTCATTGCATGCATTCTATCTAAAAAGGGGTAGTGGGGTCCACTACAAGGTCCCGAAAACCCAACTTAAGAAAGAACCTAAATAAGGTATAAACAACTAAAGAAATCACTGGGCCATAAGTACCCACCCAAAGCTGGCACAATACCACACTAAAACCATAATTAAGCACAATTTAGAGAAAGGGTAAGCCTAGCCTATATGGACGCCACCAAAAGCTCATTGAATCCCTCATACTGGAGCTTTCTCCTTCTGAGAAGCCTCCAAGTGCTTCCATGCTATTAGAACAATGATCTATGCATCAAGATGAGAAAATTAATACCCATATTGCATATATACGCTCCAGGTCAAAAATCGAACCAAAAATCCAATGTAGGGCTTGCTTACAAAATCACGAAATTAAAACCATCACAACATCCCCCTCTGCTCAAGGATCAATTGCCATATAAATTTAGCTAAATCTGAGCTCAAATAGTCCCAACACCATCGAGAACTTAAGAAACAAACTGGGGAATTAAACTAGAAATTAAGCAAAATTTACAGAGATATCAATGAAAAAAAGGTCAAGAATCCGCCCCAAGCTAATCCCAGCTTCAAACACTCAATCCCTCACAATTTCAAAGCTGTATATGGTCTATAATGATGACTTAACACTTAGAGCCTAAGTGTAATTATCCTTTAGGTCATTTTCTCATTTTTCATGCATTTCTAGTAATTCGAGCCTACCCACAGTGGCTACAGGTCATTTATGACTTGCTAGAATTGTTGGTTTGGTTATCGGACAATTCGTGTGGCTTTTAGGCTCATTTATATATTTTGGAGCTCTCGCTATTAAGGAGTTGGTCACGAACCAAAAACTACTAGTAAGCATTCTCAGATGGAAATTTTGACAGCGCCATCAACTCTGAAATGTTGATTTTAGGCTAGGAGGACCCTTGGTTCAGGTCTCGAAGCTTTCGAACTCATTTTGGACTATTGGGTAGATTTGGTGAAAAATGTAACTATAAGTGTGGTCCCCACATTTAATAGAAACGTTCTCGGATGAAAGTTTTGATGGTTCTATTGAGTCCAAAATGTCAAATTTGGTACGATAGCATATTGTTTTTGTGAGCACGGGGTTCTGAACGAATCCCGAGCACTAGATCGGAGTCCATTTTGGACTAAGCTAAAATCTGGTGTCTGATATCTGGTGTGACCACTAAAGTGGTCAAAGAGCTGTTTTAGCAGTAATCGCTTTAGCAACCCTGAGCCACTATAGCAGCCTTGGCTACTCGGCTAAGGTCCGGTTTAGCTGTTAAGGTTTGCTTAAGCGGACGTTGCATTATAGGCCAAGTTCCACTTTAGTGGCCTCCGCCTTTCCTTGCTCGACAGCTTTAGTGGTCCTGTATCGCTTTAGTGGTGACCTCTTAAGCAGCCAAGTGACCGCTTAAGCGGTACCTTTTTCCAACCCTTTTCTCATTTTCTCAACCCTTTTTCCAACACTTTTGAGAGCTTGAAAAGAGAGAAAGTGTGGGGAATCTTCCATTTAAGCTAAGGTAAGTTAGTTCTACACTCATTGGTCCTTATTCATCATTTTACCCATTGAATTTCGTTCTATTTTATTGTAAATTCTTAGAAATTAGGTCTTTAAATTCTTAACTTTGGGGAATGATTTGAACCCCAATTTACGTTTCATTTGTGCTCAACTATTGAGCATACATTTCTTGCCCTTCGAGGGATCTCGTGATGGATTCAATTTTGGATTTCATTTTCAGGACCAGTAGGCCCGTTCTTAACCCAAATTTTGACTCGAGCTTTTTATATAGAAATATGGGTATCATTTTACCTGTTAGAACATGTAGTTTAATATTTTGATAGCGTGGTGGCATTTTGAGATCGTGGAGCAAAAATGAGTGAATTGTGGATGATTCGAGACTTATGGTTCTAAATCGAGGTTGGCTTCAGTCTACTTTTCTCTATGAGATTGTGTATGATATAAATTTCATGCTAGATAGGGATTATAGGATGGACTTATCACTAGTATAGCATGAATTAGCCCATTTAGGGAATTTGGGGCAGAAATGTGACCCGAACCTTAGTGTAAAATACTTGTCATGGATGTAGAATCCTATTACCCTCAATTATAAGCATGCTAACCATAGTTTAATATTAAGGATCCCTTAGTATAGGATTTATCATTTGACTTAGTAATTTGGGAGGTATTTTCCCCGATTAGATCCTTTTAGTGGTTTTATGCCCTTGATTACTATATATTCTCGAGTTTAGAGGCTTGTTATGTTGATTATGTATTATTGGGCCCTGGGCCATGCTTATGATACTAGTTGGAATCCAGGCGAGTATCCTATCCTTCAGAGGATGTGGTTCTAGTTTATAGACGCGTAGGCACTTATGGTTGTATTGTTTGGATACTAGTGATGGCATGCATACTGTTAGGCGCATTCATGCTCACTTAATGGTATGATTCCAACCCCAAACCTTAATATTACTACTATTTTCCAAAAAAGGGATTTATTCCCACTTTTCACTTTTAAAATAGATTCTTTTATAATGGGAATTGTACCACCTTATTTGATAATTCGTGAGCCTTCGGAACTCAAATCAATGATTTAGAAAGTAGACCAAGATTGATTTTGATCCGTTATTAATAAACTCATTTTACCACTTCTATTTATTTTGATCGATGGAGATTCCAACCCTTTCTACATTATTATGTTGATTAAGTCCAAACTTGATCTCGGGCAATGGATTTACAGACTTACACTCCTTTAGTCACAATTTGAGTTCGTACACCTATTATATTATGTACACTATTTTAGTCATGGTTTGAGTCCGTGTTCTTATTATATATATAAATATATATCTTCGGTATTGGACGAAGTAGATTGATTATGATAGTTATTGGAAGTCCTGGTTTGGAACCAGGCGGTGTATATGAATATCCCAAATCCCCTATGGGCCTCTTCGTCTATGAGCCGTAGTAACGAATAAGGATGGTTTTCATAGGTCTTACCTTTGCGAGCTACTGAGTTGGAGTAGGTGTATACACTTATTACATTATGGTATTTATGGTTATGTTGCATTCATTAATTTATATACATTGCCTATCACCAGTATGACTATTTGACGCCTGTATTTATCTATCTTATAGGGGCTGTATAGGTATAGGTTACAGTTGTTATTTGCTGAGTGCTTTCGTGAACCTTCCGTGCTTATGGGGGTCCGATTAGTTATTTGTATATCCAAACTAGACGATTACTTTATTATTGGTTATTATGGTTAGTTCGAGGTAGGATGAGTATGGACTGGTACCCAGATTGGCGGTACATTTTTGATTCCCTTCTTTATTATGGTAAATTACATTGTTGATAAACCACCTCATGCTTAGTCACGTTTTGGTTAGAGGTTTGAGTATGCTAGCATTAGCTCTCTTACTTGGCCATGATCCCCGAGATGTCAGGCTGACTCCCTCAGGTATTCACCTTAGTGTTAGTCCTTTATGTATGTATATATATATATGGCATTACCATATATCCCTCTCTTTCTTTTCCACTCCAATTGTATATGTATTGTATATATATATGGGGCATTACCATATATCCTCTCTTTCTTGTCCACTCCAATTGTATATGTATTCTTTGGCCTTGTATACCACTATATATACTTATTTCACTCTTTATTGGTATATTGACTAGTGATATATGATATTGTACTTTAGCTCCTGTGTACTGACAGGATAGGGTACTTATCTTTATCATTCCATTAATACTGTTATGCCTAGTTCCTTGGATAGTTGCCTGTAGTTACATTTATGCCTTACATGTCATTTTATACTTACATTATTTCTGGAGCTCATTTGGCCTATGCCTACTGAGTACCACGTGTTTGGTACTCATACTACACTTTTGCATTTTATAAGTTATAGTTATCACCATTGATGTGTGTACGTGCAGAGTAGCTATGGATCCTGGCATTTTAGAGTATCCCTACTCTCCCTCTTATTGTTAGACTGTTCTCTATGTTGTACTCAGAGACATCTTTGTATATAAATTTATCATGTATTTCACTTGTACTCTTGATGTATTAGAAGCTTTTGTACGGGCTCCACCAGGTTTTGGGATTATATTAGTCTTTTATCATATTTATTCTGCAGTTTTCTTCCTTTCTATTGGTAGTCCGTTACTAGCTATTCCGGACTATGGGCTAGCTTACCTACTAATGGGGTAGAGTAGGTGCCATCATGACCTAAGAAATCGGGTTGTGATAAATTGGTATTAGAGCCTAGGTTTACCAGAGTTGTTGGTACAAGAGCTAAGTGTTTAGTAGAGTCCTCTGGATTGGTACGGAGTCGTCTGTATCCTATCTTTGGGAGGCTACATGGCATTCTTTGGAAATTCTATTCTTGAATCCCTGTCGTGTGTCCGCATTTCTATGAACCTCTTGTACTTTTTTTGACTCTATTCCTTCCCAGATGGATAGCACGAGGTTGTCGATAGATACAGATGGTACTTCTGCGCGTGTGACCAGAGTTTCAGTCCGACGATGGACTAGGAAGTTAGAGATTGATATAGAGGATCTTCAGCATCAAATAGAGGTTATGGGGCCAGCCCAGGCTCCGACAGAGTTTTTGACTCCCTCAGCTTTTCAGGATTTAGTGTTAGGAATTTTGAGTCTTTTCATGGATGCTTCACAGTCAAGGGTATTTCCTGGTATATTGAGTGATTCTCAGGCTAGAGTTGGGTTTGTTGATGCTCAGCAAGGTTCCTTACCAGTTTTTGAGTATGAGATTGGATTTTTTGAGTGGGCTAGTCTGACATCTATGTTATAAGCTACTGAGCATGAGATGGTGTAGAGATTTATCATTGGATTGGCTTTACCACTCCATTTGGAATTAAACATTTAATAGCAGTTGAGTCTCCTTTCTATGAGGTTGTTGATCATGGTAGTGTTGTAGAGAGGGCTTGCTTTGAGATGTAGGGAGGTGGTAGCAAGAGGCCATGACAGTAGTGCAGTGTTAGTGCTATTTCGTCTGGAGGTCGGGATCTTTCCAACAGAGATTAGCATCACTTGCCACCTATTAGGTCCATACAGGTAGCACCTCAGCTTATGGATAGCTCTCAGGTAGATCATGGTGGTAGCATTGGACAGAGTTTTGGTTAGGCAGTATGGGTTATCCGGTCTAGGTTGTCAGACCGTGGAAGCTGTTCTGGGTTTGTAGGCATAGTACATCAGAGTGTTCAAGGAGCTTTTTTTGACTGTGGAGAGGTTTGTCATTGGTCTAAGGAGTTCCCCAGACGTGAGTTGATGGTCCAGACAAGGTCAACATATGTTCCTCGCTGGCCTATAGCTCCCGAGGCATGTTATGATTGCAGAGAGTTTGGTTATTGGTCTAGGGAGTACCCCAGATGTGAGTTGGTTGTCCAGACAGGGTCAGCATATGTTACTCACTGGCCTAGAGCTCCCGAGGCATGTTATGATTGCGGAGAGGATGGTTACTTCAGTAAAGAGTGTCCTTGACGTTAGTTGGTTAGCCAGTTGAGTCCAACTCATGTTTCTCGCTAGGTTAAAGCTTTAGGGGCTTGTTATGAAGGTAGATAGACCAGTCACTGGTCCAGAGAGTATCCCTGATATGGGATTATGTTGTTGATATTATTGTCATTATTTTGACATTTATTGATTCTTATTTGATAGATGGATAGACTAGCGTTATCTAGTTAGCATTTTCCCTTCCTTGTGATTCTTATTTCATTGGCTTTGATGGCTACCTCGGTTGGTTAGCCTTCCCTTTCTGTTAGCAAGGTCGGTTGTTGATCGAATTATGAAAGTGAAGGTAAGTTTGACCTTCCATGGCTTTGTTGTGATTTTAGCTTTGGTGGTCTTCTTCCATAGCTTGTTTCTATTGATGATGCATTTGGGATTAGACTCCTTGAATCTGGATAGCTCATCTCCCAGTAGTGGTCTTGATATTGATGTTTATGTTTATTTGTAGTTAGTAATTCGATTTTATTGCCTGTTGCTAATGTTGGAAAGTCTAGGTGTAGCTTCCTGAACCATTGAGTTGATCTCCTGGTGATTGTTTTGATCTCAGTATTGGTATGGAGTTGGGTACTATATTCTTCCTATGATGTGTTTCATGGACTAGTCGAGTTTAAGTTAGTTTTCATGGGTGATCTCAGAAAATTTTCATTTCGACTCTTATTCGGCCTAATATGACTTCATGGGATGCTCTTACTCAATGGTATGTTCTTGATTATCAGTTGTTGGTTACCAAAGTAGGCATCTTTGGGAGTGAGTATTTGTTACCATAGATTAGGCATTAGATTGGCCAGATGTCATTTGAGTTATACTTTTCGAGTTGCTCGAGTTCTTGCTACCATTGGTGCTTTTGCATCCTTGATAAATTCTTGTTTATGCCTTGATGCATTATGACCTTCAGCTGATGTGGAGTTGGCTCCATGTATCTTTAGCTTGTGGTCTTCCTCCGTCATTACTATGTCCTCAACGACATTACGATTTCAGCCCTTGCAAGGACCATTGAGTATATGCTCGATTTCTGATAATGAGGTTGATTTGGGTATTTGACCCTAGTGAAGGCTCGTTGACTCCAGTTTTAGATTTTAATGCCTTCGAATGACGGCTTGGGAGTTATGATAGATTTTGGTATGTGTATGCTTACTCATCAACAGGATCGATTTGGATAGTTGAGATCGAGTAGTTCAGTTTCAGTGTTGGGATTTTACCTTGGGTTTGAATAACTTAGTTGTAGCCTTATTTCAAGATTTGCCTCAGTTGAGTATTCATTCATAGGCTGACTAAGCCTACTTCTTGCCTACCGATTTGGTTCTTTTTAGTCCAGATAGACTGGGCTTGATTGATGCTCAGAGGATAGTTTGTTGGCACATGGTATTGGTTTCTACTGCTTTTGACCTTGGCTCTTAGTTTTTGTCAAAAGTTTGGATTGTCTACTCAGTAGAAATTGTATGCTTAAGTTGGGCTTAGCATGACTTCATCCACAGTTGGTGGGATATTTTGGAGTGGATTGTTAGGTTTCGAGAGCTTGTGCTCCAGACTCGTGATTATTAATTTCGAGGGTCATTTAGACTAGTTGTAGCTTTGGCTTAAGAGTGTAGACTTTGGTCACCACTGTTTGTGTGTCCTGGTAGCACTTTATGAGCCTACTTGTATGCTTGCCATTATGGATTTTCAGTGAATCAGCCTCAACCTTTCAAGGATTATGTGATGGGATTGTGCGGAAAGGAATTGAATGTCATTTTTACGCGGTTAAGAGTTGGTAGCAGGGTTGGAAAGGCAAAAGAAAGTTAGACTTAGAAATTGGAATTGGTTTTATGATTCTTTCCTTGGATCACCTTTAGCTGGGTTGAGTATCCGTTGATTGTACTTGTTTCATCTTGGTTTTCACATGCGGTGTTTTGGGTTCATATGTTTCCATCGCCCCCGATTTAGTTAGAAGCCAGTTGGTTGTTGAGGGTGAGTTTCGGTTATTTGGGAAGTAAAGTCAGGATATGAAGGAACAAGGGATGCTTTGGGTGGTCTTCAGCTAGGCTGGGTTTTTTCTTGGTCGTGATGGTATCGGTAAGATGTCAGTAAGGTGTGGTTTGTGTTTACATGCTTTAGTAATTCTCAGTTCAGTTGACGGTCAGTTGGTTGTCGAGGCTGAGTTGTGGCTATTTGAAAAGTGAAGTGGGCAGGTTGGTTGAAAAAGGGATACTGTTGGTGAATTAGCTTGAAAGTGTTGTTCTACTTTAGAGGTTATATGGGGAGTCTTGCTTGGAGCATGCGGGCCCAGTACCTTGCCCCTTCAAACTTTCATGCTCTTTCTATCCATTGACTTTCACGGATGAAAGTCCTCTTAGTAGTAGATATTGTAATGACCCTCCAAGTCATTTTCTCATTTTTTGTACGTTTTCAGCATTTCAAGCCTGTCCACAGTGGCTACAGGTCATTTATGACTTGCTGGAACTGTCGGTTTGGTTATCGGACTGTTCGTTTGGCTTTAAGGCTTATTTTTCTGTTTTGGAGATTTCGTTGTTAAGAAATTGGTCTCGGACAAAAAACTGCTAGTAAACGATCTCAAATGCAAATTTTAACATTGCCATTAACTCCAGAACATTGATTTTAGGCTAGGGGGACCCTTGGTTCAGGTCCCGAGGCTTCTGGAATCATTTTGAGCTATTGGGTAGATTTGGTGAAAAATGGAACTATCGGTGTTGGCCTCACATTTAATCGAAACAATCGGATGAAAGTTTTGATGGTTCCATTGAGTTTGAAATGTTGAATTTGGTACGACAACATAGTTCATTTGCGCGCACGGGGTTCTGAATGAATCCCGAGCACCCGATAGGAGTCCATTTTGAACTTAGTTAAAATCTAGTGTCTGATATCTGGTGTGACCGCTAAAACGGTCAAAGAGCACTTTAGCAGTAATCACTTTAGAGACCCTGAGCTACTTTAGCGGCCTTGGTTACTTGGCTGAGGTCCGCTTTATCGGTCAAGGTACGCTTAAGCGGACGTCGCTTTAGCGGCCAAGTTACGCTTTAGTAGCCTCTGTCTTTCCTTGCCCGACCACTTTAGCAGTCATGTACCGCTTTAGCAGTGGCCGCTTAAGAAGCCAAGTGACCGCTTAACGGTTCCTTGGGGTGTTAAATCCCCCTTTTTCACCCGATTCTCTCTCATTTTCTCAACCCTTTTTTCAACACTTTTGAGAGCTTGAAGAGAGAGAAAGTGTGGAGAATCTTCCATTGAAGCTAAGATAAGTTAACTCTACACTCCTTGGTCCTTATTTATCATTTTGCCCGTTGAATTTCGTTCCATTTCATTGTAAATTCTTATAAATTAGGTCTTTAAATCCTATATTTTGGGGACTGATTTGAGCCCCGATTTACGCTCCATTTGTGCTAAACTTTTGAGCACACATTCCTTTTCCTTCGACGGACCTCGTGACAGATTTAATTTTGGATTTTGTTTGTGGGTCCAACAGGCCCGTTCTTGACCCAAATTTTGAATCGAGCTTTTATATTTGATATAGGAATATGGGTATCGTTTTACTCATTATGACGTGTAGTTTAATATTTTGATAGCGTGATGGCATTACGGGATCGCGAAGCAAAGTCGAGCGAATTGTGGATGATTCAAGACCTCTAGTTCGGCATCGAGGTAGGCTTTGGTCTACTTTTCTCTATGAGATTGTGTATGGTATAGATTACTTGCTAGGTAGGGATTATAGGATTGACTTATGACTAGTATAGCATGACTTAGCCTATTTAGGGAATTTGGGGTAGAAATGTGACCCGAACCTTAGTGTAAAATACTTTTCATGGCTCTAGAAGCCTATTACCTTCGATTATAAGCATGCTAACCATAGTTTAATATTAAGGATCCCTTAGTATAGAATTTATCATTTGACTTAGTGATTAGGGAGGTATTTTCCACGATTAGATCCTTGTAGTGGCTTTATGCCCTTGATTATTATGGATTCCCGAGTTATGAGGCTTGTTATGTTGATTATGTATTATTAGGCCCAAGGCCATGGTTACGATACCAGTTGGAATCCAGGAGAGTATCCTATCCTTCAAAGGATGTGGTTCTAGTTTATAGACGCTTAGGCGCTTATGGTTGTATTGTTTAGATACTGGTGATGGCATACATACTGTTAGGCGCATTCATGCTCACTAAGTGGTACGATTCCAACCCCAAACCTTGATTTTACTACTGTTTTCCAAAAAAGAGATTTATTCCCACTTTTCACTTTTAAAATGGATTCTTTTATAATGTGAATCGTACCACCTTATTTGATGATTCATGAGCCTTTGGAACTCAAATTGATGTTTTGGAAAGTAGATCAAGGTTGATTCCGGTCCATTATTATCCACTCATTTTACCACTATTATTTACTTCTATCGATAGAGATTCCAACCGTTTTTACATTATTATGATGATTTAGTCCCGAACTTGATCTCGTACAATGGATTTACAAACTTACACTCCTTTAGTCACAGTTTGAGTTCGTGCACTTAATATATATATATATATATATATATTTAGTGTTGGATGGAGTAGATCGATTATGATGGTTATTAGAAGTCCTGGTTTGGAACCATGCAGTGTATATAAATATACCAAATCTCCTATAGGCCTCTTCGTCTGTAAGCCGTAGTGCCGAATAAGGATGGTTTTCGTAGGTCCTACCTTTACGAGTTGCTGAGATGGAGTAGGTGTATACACTTGTTACATTATGGTATTTATGGTTATGTTGCATTCATTAAATTATATACATTGCCTATCACTAGTATAATTGTTTGGCGCCTGTATCTATCGGTCTTATGGGGGCTGTATAGGTACATGTTACGGTTGTTGTTTGCTTAGTGCTTTAGTGAACCTTCCGGGCTTATGGGGGTCTGCTAGGTATTTGTGCATTTGGACTAGCCGATTACTTTATTATTGGTTATTATGGTTAGTTCATGGCAGGATGAGTATGGACTGGTACCCAAGATTGGCGGTATGTTTTTGATTCCCTTCTCTTTTATGGTAAATTACATTGTTGATAAACCACCTCATGCTTAGTTACATTTTTGTTAGAGGTTTGAGTATGCTAGCATTAGCTCCTTTACTTAGCCATGATCTCTAATATGTCAGGCTGACTCCCTCAGGTGTTCACCTTAGAGTTAGTCCTTTATGTATGTATGTATATATATATATATATGGCATTACCGTATATCCCTCTTTCTTGTCCACTCCAATTGTATATGCATTCTTTGGCCTTGTATACTACTATATATACTTCTTTCACTCTTCATTGGTAAATTGGCTAGTGATATATGATATTGTACTTTAGCTCTTGTGTACTGACAGGATAGGGTAGTTATCCTTAGCGTTCCATTAGTACTGTTATTCCTAGTTCCCTGGATAGTTACCTGTAGTTACATTTATGCCTTACATGTCATTTTATGCTTACATTATTTTTGGAGCTCAGTTAGCCGATGCCTACTGAGTACCACGTGTTTGGTACTCATACTACACTTCTGTAGCCTGCATGTTATAGTATGAGTTATCACTTTTGATGTGTTTATAGTGTGGAGCTGCTATGGATCGGAGATTCGGGGTGAGCTCCTGGCATTTTGGAGTATCCCTACTCTCCCTCTTATTGTTAGACTGTTCTCTATGTTGTACTCAGAGACATCTTTGTATATATACTTATCCTGTATTTCACTTGTACTCTTGATATATTAGAAACTCTTTGTAACACCCCGTACGTTCCCAACCCTACTTGACGACATTAAATAATATGTACTTAGGTATCGAGAGCTATGAGTATGTATTCGGTGAGGCTATTGATGAGATAATTGAATTTTGGCTCTTGTTATGTGGTTAAACTTGCATGGAAGGTGTTTTGAAATTTTCATTGCGCATTTGTGGGGTTCAAAATGAGTCTACGAAGACCTCTAAACAAAGTACAATAAGGTTAAGAAGTGAGTTAAATAGTAGGACTTGAAGTATCTAACCAAACCCGCGAAGAGAAGTCGAAAAATGGAATTTTCGGAAAAAATTAAAGAGGGGCGCGTTTGGCACCGTGCCACGCCGCTCTGGGCTAAAATTTTTAGCCCAGAGTCAGCAAGTTGGCGCGCCCAGGAGCGTACCACCTTGGGTTTTCCACTTTTTCGAAAGTTGGAAATTTCTAAGTCCCAAGGGTATCCGGGGGCGTACCGAGCCAATTTTTGCTACGTTTCTTATACAACCAAGAGTATATACATGAAATGAATGACATATTACATTGGTATGATAAAATTACTCGAGAACGAATTTGGGGTCAAAAAGACAGTTTTGCCCCTAAGGTCAAAATAAGCCAAACATGGCTAGAATCACTTGTTTTTGGGATCGAGGCTACGGATATGAATATTATGAGTGGGAATATTATTGTAATACGTATAAAGATGAGAAATTATTGATTTTATTGGGTTAAGTGATTTGGGCTCAATAAAAGCCCAAAAATGTGATAAAAGGCATGGGTCACATGACCCAATCTTCATTTGACTTGGTCAATTAAGGCATTAAATATCAAGAGAGGCTAAGGATGACTCAAGGACTATAAATAGACCCACAAAATCAGATTTTTATTCATGCTAAACTCTCATGCTTTTTAGACATTTTCTCACACATTCTACACTATTCTCTCAAGAACCCTAAAGACTCAAAAGGCAATTTTGGAGCAAAATCATCCCTTTACAAGTTTGGGTAAGTGAATATTATTATGGATTCACATATTATATGCATGAAAGAGTATGTAAATCATGTTGTTTGTGCTTGGAAATGTTGGATATGGTATTTTGTGCTTTTGTATAAGATGTGTGATCCATGGGGTTTGAACTTGAATTAGGACTTGTGCCTTTGATGAAAAATCATGGTATGGATAAAATATGAACATCTATGGAGTTATTTTTGTTGTTAAACTTGTTCTTGTCTATAAGTGTAAATTGTGGGAATTTGGCCGATATGTGCTATGAAGTGTATTAAGGTGAATTGATGGATTGTTTGTTATGTGGTATGGATAAGGAGGTGTAAAAGAGATTTGTTATGGTGAAATGCAATGATTATTATGTATTGGTCAATGTTGAGAATATTGGAGGATTTTTGGAATAATGATGCTATCAATGGTTTTGTCAAGGGGAAATGACATGTTTTAAAGCAAACATGTACCCCATTGACGTTATATGTATTTGTGAAGTAGTTGTGGTTAATGTGAATTCCGTTATGTATTTGTGTTGTAGAGTGACACATAAAGAAGGAGCGAGACTATTGTATGCACATCTAGGATTGTATATCCGTATTGGGAGTACAAGGTATGTAAGGTTACTTTGTTCGTATCTTTCTGCGGCAAATAGTGTTCACATTGACATGTCACTAGTTCTATCCCGAAATGTGCTAAGGTATCTGATATCCAGATATCACTAGTCATTGTCATATATTTTCTACTCATGGATCATTTGTGAATCTCATGTCTCATATTCATGGTTAATGTTCCGAAAGCTCAAATAAGGTTATGTTCCAATACTCCAATAGTGCCTATACTTGTGTCTCTTGTTCATGGATTATTGTCCAATGGTTCTAATGGTATCATGGTGCTAGTTATGTTATATTTCTCATTGATATTTATTCACATGTCCTTCACTTATTGGTCAATGATTCAAAGTTTCCAACAATGTTATGTTCCAAAGTTCCAAAGTGATGTTATGACTATCAAAGTATCAATCTCAAAGTAAAGATCAAAGTAATGCAAATGTGGTCAATGATCAAGTATGGGTGGCAAGTCTAGGGGCATAAGCCTAGCTCGACTCGATCCCGATGTGTTGATTTATGGGTGGCAAGTCTAGGGGCGCAAGCCTAGCTCGACTCGATCCCGATGTGTTGATTTATGGGTGGCAAGTCTAGGGGCATAAGCCTAGCTCGACTCGATCCCGATGCATTGATATATGGGTGGCAGGTCTTAGGGGCATAAGCCTAGCTCGACTCGATCCCAACATGACGATAAGTCATGGAAAGACCCACTGATCAGTAGGGGCCCGGGTACATTGTGACACATGTTTTGATAAGCAAGCATTGAATGTAAAGAAAGTAATGAAAGTAATGAAAGCAATTCACATGGTTCCCAAAATGCAACATGGTGACTTATTCACATTGTCTAGTCATTTGTGTTGAGTTCATTGGTATGTTCATATGTTTCCAAGTTTCATTTGAGCCTTACATACTCAGTACTTATTTCGTACTGACCCCTCTCGGGGAATTTACCTTACTTGCTGCAGGCGCAGGTCCCAGTAGGCCTCCTCAGTAGATTGCCAGTGTTAGCGGTTCCTTGGTGAGCTCCAGTTAATTCGGGGTTTCTCCGAGTCAGAGTAGCTATATGTTTTGATGATGTACATGTTGTATAAAGCGGGGACTTGTCCCGACTTTTGGTTTGTATTGGTCAATGCTCTTGTTAGAGGCTTTTGTAGACGGATGTGGGTGTATTAGTGTAAAAGACATATGTTATTTTGACTGGATGGCCTCAACGGCCAAGTTTCATGTACATGTATAACTATGTCCCATGTTATCCTTTATTCGTCTTGCATGTTCTTACACAGTGGTGGTTTTGATTATGATATGCATTTGATTGAACATAGGCAAAGGTTGGTTCTCTCGGGCCTTATCGGCTACGGGTGCCAATCATGTCTCGATGGGATTCGGGGCGTGACACTCTTGTACTGGCTCCACCAGGTTTTGGGATTATATTACTCTTTTATCATATTTATTCTGTAGTTTCCTTCCTTTCTCTTGGTAGTCCGTTCCTAGCTGTTCTGGACTATAGGTTGGCTTACCTACTAGTACGGTAGAGTAGGTGCTATGATGACCTGAGAAATCGTGTCGTGACACTAAGCTGGAAAAGAGGAGGAAGGACGATTTATAACATACTAGCGATGGCCGCTTTAGCGGCTAAATGACTGCTAAAGAGGTCACCGCGAAAGCTCCTAATTATCGCTAAAGAGACCAAGCCTTGGCTGGCGAAGCTCCGCTAAAGTGGTCCAGGACCGCTTAAGCGGCTGCCGCTAAAGTGGTGCCCAAATGCTAAAGCGGCTACTGCTAAAGCGGTCTCTTGGCCTCTAAAGTGTCTGCACCAGATAATTTGGCACCAACCAAATTCAACAAGTCCTAACGGACTCCGATCGGTTGCTCGAAATTGGTTCAAAATTTCGTGTTCACAAATAAACTATGCTACGCTACCAAATTCGATATTCCAAACTCAACGGTGCAATCAAAATTTCCATCCGAGGTTATTTTGATGAAAAGTGGGTCCCACACCCCAAGGGGTCATTTTAGCTAAATTCCAACCAATAGCCCAAAATGAGTTTGAAAGACTCAGGACCTAGACCAAGTGTTCCCCTAGCCTAAAATCGATATTCAAGAGCTGATGGGACTGTCAGAATTGTCATCCGAGGCTGTTTACCTAATGTTTAGGCCCGATACCCTATTCTTAATTTCAAAAACTCCAAAATAGGGAATTGGCTCCAAAAACCAAATGAGTTGCCCGGTAACTGAACTGACAGTCCCAGGAAGTTATAAATGACCTAGGCTAGCTATAGAAAATCTTTAAATACCAAAAAAGTATGAAGACAGTGAAAATGACCTGGAGGATCATTACATTTGGAGCTTGGAAAACTCTGTGAAAACATAATTTGGAGCTAAGGCTAGGTTGTTACTTGATCCTTGATTATTTTTGCATCGATAATTCATAAGTTCTAGCCCAAATTTTGATTCAGTTCTCTAGTTAAATTCTTGGTTTTTCTTTGATTTATGGGACTTATTTGGGACTCAAATAGGAGGCTGGTCATGCTCAAATTTTGAGCATGAGATTCTTATGCGACGAGGGACACAATTGCAGGTTTGATTTTGGATTCCATAAGTGGGATGGATGGGTGATTTTAACCTAATTTTGACCTAGAATGTAAATTTATAATATGAGTATCATTCTTTTCCTATTGATGTGTAGATTATTAATTTGGTAGTATGGCAGTGGTCGGAGGCTTTTTGAAAGGGAAAAGGTCCAGTTTAGTAGGTTTTGAGTGCAATCTTCAAGGTCCAAGTAGGTTACGACTTACCTACCCTTAGACTTTGTTCATTCAATATATTTGTATGATGACTTGCTAATTATTGGAGTGATATTGTAGCTTGTATGCACTCTATTTAGGTTTTTTTGATCCTTATAGCTTGTTTAGGAATCCTAGAGTAGAATTACGCCTTGAAATCCTTAGCCTTGATAGTTGCTTTTTCTTTAGAACTTGGCTCAGTGTACGTAGTATCCTTGGGGTTGAACTCATATTCCTTGGGTTAGTTTTGAGTAGTTGCTTGCCTTACGTGTGGTTTCCTCGGGAATTTATGGTTAGTGCTGCATTTTACAAAGAATAACTACCCTAGGATAGTATATTTTCTATGCTACGGGGCTAGCCTTAGACTCCTTCGCTATTGTGTGGTTGATTTGGTATTAACCTTTGACTTTTTTATTTACTTTATTTTAGCTTATTTACTTATATCTCTAGTTACTGCCTAGATTTGACCTATTATGTTCACTCTGACCTTCCTTCACTTTTCTTTACTTACATCCACATATTGTTGTACTTTTATCATATTCGAGTTAATCGTCCTATGATGCCTACTGTGTACTATGTGTTTTGGTACTCATACAATACTTCTGCATCTTTTTCTCTGATGTAGATCCTAGTATGAGTCATCACCACTGATGCCTTTCCTCGTGTGAAGCTGTTGTCTAGTGATATAGGGTGAGCTTTTAGCGACCAAAGATGATCTATCTCCTTCTATTTTTGGACTAGTCTTATTTTGTACATTCAGAGACTGTTCTGTATATATTATGCCTACCTAGTACTTTTTATGCTGTAATGGCTCTTGTACTGTACTGACTATAACAGGTCTTGGGTATTTTTTTTGTATATTTTGTTCTTTCCCCTCTTTATTTGTATGCCTGTTCCACCTATTGTCTTTATTAGTCACTTTATTTAGTGTTGCTATTCTGTTCTTCTCTCTTATGCTCATTTGCCTATTAATTGCTGTTCTAGGCTATAGATGTGTCTTACCTACTGGCAGATTATAGTAGGTGCCATCATGACCTGAGTTTTTGGGTCGTGACAATTTGATATCAAAGCCTAGGTTCATCAGTATCATTGGTACAATAGCAAATGTCTAGTAGAGTCCTATAGATTGGTAGGATGATGCCCGTATGCTATCTTTGGGAGGCTACAAGACATTCTGTAGGAAAATCTCACCTTTATCGTGCATTGTGTTCTTGTTTTTTGGGTTCTCCCTTGTTTCACTCTTTTGCAAATGGTTAGGATGAGGGTTATAATCGGTGAGGGCAAGGGCCCTACACCTGTACTAGGGTCCCTACTAAGGGCAAGGTCGGGGCCCACTGTGAGGACGGGGCCAAGGTAGAGTACCAAAACCAGAGCCTGTTAGTGCTCTGGACTAGCTATCGCTCCAGATCCAGCTATAGATCTATAACCAGCACCAACAAATCAACCACCATAACAGCCAGTGAGTTAGAGATCGTCCCAAGATCTACCCAAATTTATAGCCACATCAGTTCTACGAGATGTTCTAGTCTAGTTATTGGGTATGATTGGAGGTCAATCGACAAATGGGGCCTAGACATCCATTCAGGGAGCAGCATAGGGTGGACCAAGTATAAGAACTCAATCGACAATTACGACTCCCTAAGTAGATGTTTTTCTAGTGCCGATGGTTGCTCAGCCTATGAAAGCTTGACCAACCATGAGTTTTGCCAGTGCCAATGGTTGCTCAGTTAATAGAAGCTTGACCATCCATGACTTCTAAGGAGAAGAATATGCTGGGTCAATTCCTTAGATTGGGCCCTCCGTGATGTTCAGGTACTCCAGGGGAGGATGAACATAAGTTCTTTACAAGTTGCCAGAAGAGGTTACATAATCTTGGCCTAGTGGATTCTCATGGTGTGGATTATACCGTATATAAGTCTGACGGTTCAGTGAGGCAGTGGTAGGGGGAGTACATTGAGTACAAGCCAGCTAGGTCCCTTCATATGACATAAGTGCAGTTCTTCGAGGCTTTCTTAGGAAGTATATGCCCCGTAATATACGTGAGTGACTTAGGGATGAGTTTTTAAGGTTGGAGAAGAGTTCCATGACTGTGTTTGAGTATGAGGCTAGGTTTGACGAGTTATCCAGGCATGCCACTATGACTCTACCTACTAAGCATGAGAGAGTGTGTTGCTTCATTAGGGGATTGATACTTTAGCTCCGACTAGCTACTATGAGCATGGTATCTTTGGGTCGGTCATTCTTAGATATTGTTGATCATGCATGCACTATGGAATATTTACATTGCGACGCCTATGGGGGAATCAATAAGAGACCCCACCATCAGGGTGGTTTTACTAGTAGTCATAATAGTTCATAGTTTCGAGGTAGGGGTTTCCTTGGTAGGCGTCAATATCATCAGTAGTAGTATCAGTAACATGGTCAGTCTAGTAGGCTCATTCATGCATCACTTTAGATTATCGATGGGGGTTAGCCAGGTTATAGTGATTTCAATAGTTAGAGCTCTGGTAAGCCATCACGAGATTCTCAATCTGGGTCTTTGGGCTGTGGTAGGCAGTTTGGATCAGCCGATTTATCTCATCAGGGTAGGACACCTTAGGCTTGCTATAATTATAGGGTTGTTTGTCATTTTACTAGAGAGTATCTCCAGTATGGGATGAACGAGCCTTCAGTGCAGACAACTCAACCTCTTACATTAGTGGTGCCACTAGCCAGAGGTGGTTCATAGAATGACAGAGGTAGTTCTCAGGGTTTTGATGAAGGTGGTAAGCTGGGCAGGATAAATGGTTGGTCAGGTTCTTAGTCCAGTAGAGGGCGTAAATAGTTATATGCCTTTTTGATAAGACAGAGGCACAAACATCGGACTCAGTGATCACAGGTATGATTTCAGTGTGTCAACAGTCAGCTTCTATATTATTTAATTCGGGTTCTACTTATTCTTATGTGTTGATATATTTTGCTTCCCAGTTGGGATGATTAGCGAGCCTATTCATGTTCCCATACGTGTGGTTACTATAGTAGGTGATTCTTTAGTAGTGGATTAGGTTCTGAGATCCTGTGTGGTGACTTTTGTGGAGTTTGACATTTGGGCTTATCTTATATAGCTTGATATGGTTGATTTTGATATTATTCTAGGCATGGACTGGTTATCCCTTATCACACAATCTTTGATTGATTCACCAAGGTTATTACCTTAACTATGCCTGGCATTCCCTTGATTATGTTGTAGGGTTCTGATAGTTACATACTAGCAGGGATTATTTCTTACATTCGGGCTAGGAAAATGTTGTCAAAGGGGTGTTTGGATTATCTTTCTTATGTCTATGAACTAGTGCCGACACTTTTTCCCTTGATTCTATTCCTGTGGTTTGTGAGTTTGCTGATGTATTTCCTACCGACTTGCCTAGCCTCCCACCTGAGCATGATATTGACTTTGCTATTGATGTTGAGCCGGGCACCAGGCCTCTTTCTATTCCACCCTACTATGTAGCTCTTGATGAGTTGATAGAGCATTATATTTAGCTTTAGAATCTTTTAAGTAAGGGTTTTATCAGTCCGAGTGTTTCTCTTTGGGGTGCTTCTATTCTATTTGTGAAGAAGAAGAATGGTTCTATGCATATGTGTATTGATTACTGGCAGCTGAACAATGTAACTATAAAGAATAAGTATCCGATGCCACATATTGATGATTTATTTGACCAACTCCAGGGTGTAACCATGTTTTGTAAGATTGACTTGAGATCTAGCTACCATCAGTTGAGGGTTAGGGCAGCGAACATCCTAAGACAACCTTCAGGACTCGCTATGGCCATTATGAGTTCCTAATTATATCTTTTTGATTGAACAGTGGCCTAGCAACATTTATCGACTTGACGAATCATATGTTCAGGCCCTATTTGGACTCTTTCGTGATAGTATTCAATGATAACATCCTTATCTATTAATGGAGTAGGGAGGAGCACGAGCATCATTTAAGGATTGTGCTCCTGACTTTGAAAGATTAACGGGTTTATGCTAAGTTCTCAAAGTGCTAGTTTTTATTTGAGTCTGTAGAATTCATGAGGCACATAGTGTCCAAGGATGGGATTATGGTAGACCAAACAAAGATTGAGGCAATTCATGATTGGGCTAAGCCTACTTGTCTTATGTAGGTTTGTAGTTTCTTTGGGTTGGAAAGTTGCTATAGATGGTTCATCGATGGGTTCTCTTCTATTGCAGCACCACTGACTAGATTGACTAGGACAGATGTTCCACTCCAGTGGTCTGTCGAGTTTTAGGCCACCTTTATGAAGCTCAAGGCCATACTCGCATCAGCTCTGATTTTGATTCTTCTAGTTGAGAGCTAGTGGTTTTTAGTTTATTTTGATACTTTAGGTGTTGGGCTGGGTTATGTACTGATACAGTAGGGTCGAGTGATAGCATATGCTTCTAGATAGCTGAAGGTGCACGAGTGCAACTACCCCACCCATGACTTGGAGTTGGCAGCGGTAGTTTTTGCTTTTAAGATTTGGAGGCATTACCTTTATGGTGTTCATTGTGAGATATTCACCAATCATCATAACCTGTAGTACATTCTGAGCCAGAAGGATCATAATTTAAGGCAGCGCAAGTGTCTAAAGTTGCTAAATGACTATGAAATTTCTATTCTATACCATTCAGGTAAGGGAAATATTATAGCTGATGCCTTGAGCCGGAAGGTGGTGAGTATGGAGAGTTTGGCTTTTCTTTCAGTTTTGGAGCGACCATTTGCCTTGAACATATAGGTTTTAGCTAACAGGTTTGTTCGACTTAATATTTTAGACCCAGGAGAATTCTTGCCCATGTTGAGGCTCAATCTACTTTGTTGGAGCAGATTTAGGGACATCAATTTAAGGATAGTCATTGTTGTAGCATTCGAGATTAGTTATTGTGGGGTGAGGGGAAGAAGGCCACCTTAGACCCAATGGGTGTCTTGTGATTCGAGGGCCGTATTTATGTTCTGAGGGTTGGTGATTTGACTCAATTGATATTTCAGGAGGCTCATTATTCTAGATATTCCATTCATCCTGGCATAGCTAAGATGTATAGGGTTTTAAGGCAGCATTACTGGTGGTATGGGATGAAGAGGGACATATCGGACTTTGTATCTCAGTTTTTATGTTATTAGTAGGTGAAGTCCGAGCATTTGAGACCTAGTGGTTTACTTTAGAGGCTGCTCATTCTAGATTGCAATTGGGAGTAGATTATTATGGATTTCATGATTGGTCTGCCACACACTTCGCATGGTTCTGATATCATTTGGATCATTGTTGATTGGTTGACCAAGTCTTCTCACTTTCTACCTCTTTAGTCTTCCTACAATACCAAGAGATTAGCTTAGATCTATGTGTGAGAGCTAGTTCATCCTCATGTGTTGCCAGTTTCCATTATTTCTGATAGAGTTTCCTAGTACACCTCGAGCTTTTGGAGAGCTTTTTAGGAGAAACTGGGTACACAGGTTGATCTTAGCATAACTTTTCATCCCTAGACTGATGGTCAGTCTGAACAGACTATTCAGGTGGCGGATATGCTCCGGGCGTGTGTTATGGTCTTTGGAGGTTAGTGGGACCAATTTCTAGGCTTAATAAAGTTTACCTATAATAACAGCTACCTTTCGAGTATCCAGATGGCTCCATTTGAGACATTGTATAGTAGGCGGTGTAGATCTCCTATTGGGTGGTTTGATACCTTTGAGGCTAGGCCATAAGGCACTGTTTGTTGTAGGAATCATTAGATAGAGTTTGGATGATTTAGGATAGGCTACCGTAATGACCCATTCCATCATTACTAAAAATATCCGTGATAAAGGCATAAGAACCTCATTCTTCGCAGGTGTTAGGTCAATTATTTAGTATGGAAGTGCATTACATATGAATTAAGGTCATACAATACCCCTAGCAAAAAATTAAGTCAAAAGTGTCCTTATCGATTGCGTTTTGGTCTAAGTTTAAACTAGGGTCAATTTCAAATCAGCGCTCCTCCTAGAATATAAAGAGTTATGTGTCACAATACCCGCCAAATGAAAGATCTTCGAGTCTTCTTTCCTACGCCATCGAATGTTCATTAATTTGACATTAGAGTAAAACGTTATGACAGTTTTACGGAAGACTGTTTGGGCTGAAAAGCTGGGGCCGCTATGACAGGATACAGGATGCTATTGCAGGGTTCGAGCAGTATATATGCTTATTTTTTTTGGGTTTCAGTTCCATAACTCAAAAACATCATTCCAAAGCCCTAGATGGGCGATTTTCCAAGGTCTAGGGTGAAAATTCTTTGTTAAGGTAAGTTCTTCCATCATCTTCTTCGTCTTTCGATCCTATAACATCTTAGAATTATTAGAATGATCTTTAATAGTGGAATTAAGGGTTATAACCCTAAGTTCATGAAATTTTAGGGAAACCTATGGGTGGGGTAATATCACCTATAATTACTTCTAGATTGTTAACTAATAATTCCTAGTATGAATTTATTTTCTAACATATGAATTTTGATTGTTAGGGACCTCAAATTCAATAAAAATGGGGTTTTTTAGCTTTAAAACTCCATTATCTAGAGGGGTTGAGTATGATAGAACTAGTTAATGATTAATCAACTCTTTGGTAATCTTGTAGACCATGAATAAGGGTCGAACTAGTGGGTTTGGATTCCCAAATTATTTGTTTTAAGAGTAGTTGATTAGTTACTCTTATAATTATTATTTATTAGATGATTTAGCATTTGGAAATGTTATGAAAAAGGAAAAACATCTGTGGTATAGCTTACTTATTGCCGGAGCTTGGCACCCAGGTAGGTTATGGTTTATGAGTAGTAGACTATGGTTAGAAATCATATTCGTAATCTTGATTTGAAGGGAGAAATCATGCTTAGGCCTGCGGGCATGGAGTTTGGATGGATAAAACATGGAATTAATGTAATAAAGATCTAATTGGGTGTTGTTATGTGTTATGTGTATCCCTTGATGGGTATTTTGTGTTTGTATGACTTACGTGATGAATTACAAGGCGAATATGTGAATGTGGGTAAAAATAGAGGAATTGTGTAAGCTTGTAATTCATAAAACTCATCTTTAATACATTAAAAAGGGTGAATTTGATATTGTGTGTGTTTGGAATATGGGGTATTCTTGCTGAAAGATAGTTATGATAATGAATTATGATAAGAGAAAGTAGTGGCATAACTTAAGAACCTAAAATCATGTTAGGATGTAAGATGTATAAGGTGCATGACTAAAGCTAGAATAAGATGAAGGTTGTAAAGTAGAATGGGTCCAGTCTTAATAAGTGGTTGTGGTAGAAGAATACGTATGGAGGTTAAGGAATAGTAATGGTTGCTTGTTTAAAAAAATAAACTTGTAAGGGAATTGTGTGTACCCCTGGGTGTTTATAAAATAGAAGGTCAACCTAAATTGATTGTATGTATACTCACTTATTATATGTTGCTTGGCCCCCAGAAACTAATGTCTGTTGAGTAGGTAGTGGTTGAATTGGAATTGTAAACTCAATTTGATGTATGTGTGCATGTTAACTACCTAACTATCTACTTGTTGTAATGTATGTTATTGAATGTTGAACTTGTTGGATAATTATACAAGATAGCTTGATCACTTGAAATGAGAGTATGTAAAAAGGGCTTGTTTTAATATGCAAGTGTGGTTGAAATACCTCATTTTGTAATTGTATATGCTATAGTATTATTTGATATTGTGAGATGCACCAGTAAAGGTTGGTCGAATTGGAATTGTTTGATATTATGAGATGAATCGATAAAGGTTAATCATCACGGAATTGGTGGACCTTAGGGAGTATAAGGGTAGGGATATTGGAATAAGGGTGGTATAACACTTGGTTTGGGATAAGGGTGGAAGAAACTAGTTGTCTGGATTATTTGGTACATGGATTGAGTTCGTCCCCTGCAGGTCATGGCTTGTGGGTATTTGTAAGACCCATAACATGTGTGTACACTGTATTGGAAAGTATGACGATTCTTTGAGTGAATCGGGTTATGATATTGTTTATTATTATTAGATCCTTGTATGGTCCTATTACATGACATTATATTAGGATCCGTATGTGGTCCGATTATTTGACATTATATTTGATTCCTTGTATGCATCAGTTACTTGTAGATACTATATGGTTCCTTGTGCGGGTCGATCCTGGAGGTGATAATAGTAATTGGAAGCTTACTTGATGACTTAAATGTCTACTTGATGATATGAAAGCTTAATAATTGGTGATTGAATTCTAAGTGATGACCATATATGTTTTAATTTGACAATGGTATATTCTGGCTGTTGTATATAATCCCTATATTGTTGGGTTGCCTAGAGTTGTGGGTGAATAATTTTAATACATGACTTTTGACAATAGAGTCATTAGTTAATGAGAGTTAAACTACTAATTTGTAGTAATTGAGGTGTAAGTGAAACAGATTGACTTATAATAATCATTGGGGTTAGACAAGCGAGAGTTATGATGGATGACATTTAATGTGAAGAGTGATGTATGATTAGTTAGATTAAGTTTGAATGGTATAAGGGGAATATCAGTGGTACAAATTGCCTTTTAAAAAGGAATTGGGTACAACTAAGTCATCAAGAGTAAGAATGGAAATACACTTAGGTAATATGAGAGAAAAAGATAACATAAGTGGGTGAAAGTGATGCTGTGAATTAAATTGTTATATAAGTTTTCATGCTTTCTTTCTATGATTTCTATATGATGTTTACATGATCTAACCTTAGTCGATCTATGATACCTATTAGTACGTGTGGTTGTGATGATACTGCTCTTGCTATACCCTTTTTAAGGTATATTCTAGTTACAAGATCAGTTGATGTTTCTTAGGTGACGTGGATAGTGATATCTAGCAACTTCTACTCATTTCATTCCAACGATAGGAGCTGTGTCTTTTGTTTTGTCTTTTACTGTATTAGAATCTCTTGGACATGTCTAGACTAGGTCCTTGAGAAAGGTGTTTAATTCTCTGTATTTTGAAAATAGGTTGTAATAGTTGTTAGATTTTGAGATCTTTAGTTAAATTGTTTATAACTTTTGTATTTGTTTTGAATAGGTGGTAAACGTTATCCTATCTAGGGAGATTAGAGTAGATGCTTGCATGATCCTGTTAATTGGGTCATGACAGTTGGTATCAGACCACTAGGTTATCGGTATCACAAGTATAAGAATAAATATCGAGTAGAGTCCTGCAAATTGGTGTGTAGACAACCACATCAAATCTCCGAGAAGCTATGAGGCATTTTAGGAATTGTTTCTCTTTATTTGTTCCTATCGTGCTACCTCAGATGTTGTCTATCAGGGTTAAGCCTCATGTCTGTTGATGACTGGATTGTCTTTTAGATAGTTGAGAGGGTTGATATGGTAGCCCTTAGCTTGAAAGTTAAATGATGTGGGTGATAACATATAATTTTTATGTGATCTAACCCTGGTCGACTGAGGATACCTATAGGTACGTATGATTGTACTGATACTGCTCTTGCTATACCCTTTTTAAGGTATATTCTAGTTACAAGATCAGTTGATGTTTCTTAGGTGATGTGGATAGTGATATCTAGCAACTTCTACTCATTTCATTCCAACGATAGGAGCTGTGTCTTTTGTTTTGTCTTTTACTGTATTAGAATCTCTTGGACATGTCCAGACTTGGTCCTCGGAAAAGGTGTTTTTGTTCTCTGTATTTTGAAAATAAGCTGTAATAGTTGTTAGATTTTGAGATCTTTAGTAAAATTGTTTATAACTTCTATATGTGTTTTGAATAGGTGGTAAGGGTTATCTTATCTAGGGAGATTAGAGCAGGTGCCTGCATGATCCTGTTAGTTGGGTCATGACAGTTGGTATTAGAGCACTAGTGTACCGGTCTCACAAGTACAAGAAGAAATGCCGGGTAAAGTCTTGCAGATTGGTGTGTAGACATTTACATCAAATCTCCGGGAAGCTATGAGGCATTTTAGGAATTGTTTCCCTTTATTCATTCCTATCGTGCTACCTCGGTTGTTGTCTATCTGGGTTGAGCCTAATGTCTGTCTGTTGATGACTGGATTGTCTATTAGATAGTTGAGAGGGTGGATATGGTATCCCTTGGCATGAAATTTGAATGATGTGGGTGATAAGATATAATATTTACGTGATCTAACCCTGGTCGACCGAGGATACCTATCAGTACCTATGGTTGTGCTGTAACTACACTTGCTATACCCTTTTTGGGGTATAGTCTAGTTGCAAGATCAGTTGATATTTCTTAGGTGATGTAGATAGTGATCTCTAGCAGTTTCTACTCATTTCATTCCTACGGTGGGGAGCTGTGTCTTTTATTTTTTCTTTTACTGTATTAGAAGCTTTTTTATATGTCTAGACTAGGTCCTCGGGAAAGGTGTTTTTATTCTTTGTATTTAGAAAATAGGCAGTAATAGTCGTTAAATTTTGAGATCTTTAATAAAATTTTTTATAACTTCCACATTTTTTTTAAATGGGTGGTAAGGGTTCTCTTATCTAGGTGGATTAGAGTAAGAGCCCGCACTATCTGATAAGTTGGGTCGTGATAGCTACGGGCAGCTCAGAGCTGACAGAAGAATTCTGCTGACCATAGGATTTGTCTATTGGAGTTTGGAGTTAGTGACCGTGTGTTCCTTTGAGTGTCACCCATAAAGGGTGTGATGAGGGTCGAAAAGAGGGGAAAGCTCAGCCTATGTATATCGGGCCATTTGAGATTCTACAACTAGTTGGGGATGTAGCATATGAGTTATCCTTACCGCCAGTTTTTTGTCATTCACCCTATTTTCCATGTATTGATGCTTTGGTGTTACATTTTAGATGAGTATCACGTACTCTAGTGAGATTCGATTAAATTGGATGACATATTGACTTTTGAGGAGTAGCCAGTTGCTATTGTAGCTAGGGATGCCAGATGGTTGTGATCTAGGGATATTCCAGTGGTAAAGGTTCAGTGGAGACACCATCCAGTCAAGGAGGCTACCTGGGAGACCGAGCATGACATGCGGATCCAGTATCCTCAGCTATTTAAGCCTTCAGGTACTTCTCGACTCTTGACTTTTGAGTATGAAAGTCCTTTTAGTAGTGGATGTTGTAATGACCCTCTAGGTCATTTTCCTCATTTTTTGTACTTTTTATGTTTAGATCTTTCTTATAGTAGCCTCAATTTATTTATGACTTGCTGAGACTGGTAGTTCGATTCTCAGGTAGTTCATTTGATTTTTATGTCAGTTTTTCTATTTTGGAGCTTTTGAAGTTGAGAAATTGGCTTCGGCTAAATCTTTAAGTAAAAAGCCTTGGATGAGAATTCTAACTATTTCGTTAACTCTGGAATGTGGATTTTGAGCTAGGGGGACCTTTGGTTTAAGTCACGAGGCTTTCAGACTTGTTTTGGGCTATCAGTTGAGTTTTGGTTAAACAGACGATTGGTTGTGGGGCCTACTTTTCATCAAAATGACCTCTGTTGGAAATTACATTGATTCCATTGAGTCTGGAATGCCGTTTCTGGTAGGTATTATATTTCATTTGCATGTACAGAGTTTCAAATGAATCCTGAGAACAGTTGGAGTCTTTTTGGACTTAGCATAATTTTCTGGTGGATCAGCTAGTGCAGCCACTTTTGCAGCCCTAGGGTTGCTTAAGCAAAGTCGCTTATGCACTTAGGGAGTCACCTAAGTGACCAAGCTGATGTTAGATACCATTGCTCAAGCGATTTCTTCTCAACTTATGCGGCTTGGGAGCCGCTTAAGCGTAGGGGCAGGTAAACAGTGACCACCACTCAAGCGGTTGGTAAGTCGCTTAATTGGCCTACTCTCTGCTTAAGCGGAGCTAGTTGTATATGGAACTTTGATCATTTCCCCATTTTACCTGAATTTCATTCATTTTTAGACCCTTAGAGCTTGGACAACTCTATGGAAACATAATTTGGAGCTAAGACTAGGTTGTTACTTGATCCTTGTCATTTTCCCGTCAATATTTCATAAGTTCCATCCTAAATTCTGATTTAATTCTCTAGTTAAATTATTGGTTTTTATTTGATTTGTGGGACTAATTTGGGACTGGGGGGTCATACTCAAATTTTGAGCAGGAGATCCTTATCCCACGAGGGATATAATTGCGGGTTTGATTTCCAGATTTTATAAGTGGGCCCCATGGGTAATTTTTAACCCAATTTTTAATTTGGAGCATAAATTCATAATATGGGTATCATTCTTCTCCTATTGACGTGTAGATTATTATTTTGATAGCATGGCAGTGGTCGAGGTTTCTTTAAAGGAAAAAGCTCCGGTTTAGTAGGTTGTGAGTGCGATCTTTAACGTCCAAGTAGGTTATGGCTTACCTAACTTAGACCTTGCTATTTTAAGGTATTTATTTGATGAGTTGCTAATTATTGGTGGGATATTATGGGTTGAATACACTCTATTTAGGTGTTTATAATCCTTATAGCTTGTTTAATGGCCTTAGAGTAGAATTACGCCTTGAAATCCTTAGCCTTAATAGTTGCTTCTCCTTTCGGACTTGGCTTAGTGTATGTAGTATCTTTGTGGTTGGAATCAGATGCCTTAGGTTAGTTTAGGGTAGTTGCTTGCCTTAGCTGGGGCTTTCTCATGGACTTATGGTTATTGTGGTATTTTCCAAAGAATAACTACCCTAGGATAGTATCTTTTCTATGGTACGAGACCTTAGACTCCTTTTCTATCGTGTGATTCATTTAGTGTTGACCTTTGACTTGTTTATTCACCTTATTTCATGTATTTTTGTTGTATTTCCATGGCATATTGACAACTTGGTATAAAATGCTATTTTCAGCTTAAAAATGGGATTCTTGAATACTTTAAATGGACTTAGCTTTCTTAAAGGAAATTGGACTATTTTAGCCTCGATTCGAGTTCGGGGACTAATATTATTGTTCTTATGTTGGAAGTACTGTTCGAGTCCATGCAAGGTACACTGAGTAGGAGGAATATATAATGCAGTTGGACATTTCTCTCATGTCATATTGTATTTTGTGGCATTCTTCTGCAGTTATTTACTTTCTTGCTTGGCTTATACTTAGTATTACTTGTTGTTTGCATCCACCGTGCTTATGGGGGATGATTGGGTTTTATTGTCTGGTGCTTGTATCTTCTGGGCTTATGAGGGTCCGGTTAGGTTGTAGTTAGACTTTTATTATTATGTTTTCTGAGCTATTTACTTATATCTCCACTTATATCCTAGATTGACCAGTTATATTCCTTCTGGACTTCCTTAATCCTACTTTACTTACATTCGCACTTTCTTGTACTTTTATGCTATTCAAGCTCGGTCGGCCTATGATGCCTATTGAGTACGACCTAGTTTGGTATGCTACTACACTTCTACATCTTTTTTCCTGATGCAGATCCTAGTATGAGTCATCTTCCTAATACTCCTTATGTTGTAGTGGCTCTTGTACTGTACTGACTATACCAAGTCTTGGGTGATCCTTTTGTATACTTTGTTCTTTCTCCTCTATATTTGTATGCATGTTCCGTCTATTTCCTTTATTAGTTGCTTTATTTAGTATTGCTTGTAAGCGTCTAAGTTTCTTCCCTGAAAAATAGCAATCAAGAAAAGGAAAATAGCGACAAACAAGAGTATTTTATTTCAAAATATGCGCGGGGTTACAATCTTTATAAAATCTTTAAATAAAAAGATGTAATCCTCTGATTCTTCTCCTCACGTTCTACGCCTTTTTCTTGAATCGACTGGGTATTTGTTTGGATTTTACCATGAATTACGGAGCTAAGCTTTGTTCACAATCGTTGAAATATGGAGGTATGCGGCTCACCACTTGGAGACGAAGACTTCTTGATATGCGAAAGGCTTGCGGATCACCAATGAAGAGGAGAGCTTCTCTCTATGTGTTTATGTATTTCTGTGTTTTTTTTGTGTGTATTTCTTTGGTCAAGACCCCTTTATATAGGCATGAGTTAGGGCTAGGGGGTATTTTGGTCTCCAAGTAACCCTAACAAATCTTGGGCTTGAAGTGCATGAGTTGGGCTCGTCTTGTCAACTTAACAGACTGGCCCAAATGTAATTGGACTTCATTTAAGTTGTATAACTTTAACTTAAAACTCAATCTGACTTTATTAACTAATAATTTGACTTGGTCAATATATCATGAATTTAAGATTTAATCCAAATTTAATATGGATTTATCCAATAAAATTTCACTGTCTACAAATGTCCCCTGCTTTAAGGCTTGTCGAGGTGTATATTAAAGACAAGACTCGAAGTATACGTGAAATAATTTTTTTTTCATGTGGTTGACTTGTTGCGAAATATTTGAAACTTCACAAGAAATGACAATACCAACATGTTAAAGCTATCCAAGCTCATACATGCCAAAGTCTTTTTGGTAGCATTCTCTAATTTGCAAGAGATTCGTTTGACTTCCGATCATTTGTCGGCTCATTTTTGTTTGAAGTGTTCCCATCTTGTGGAGGATTATTGCATAATGGGAACTCTCCATAACTTGATTCTAATGAAAACTTTTCATAATTTCGGGTCCAATGGAATTTTTCCATAATTTGGTTCCAATAGAAATTTTCCATAATTTGGTTTCAAGGAAATATTTCCATAATTTGGTTCCAATGGAAACTTTCCATAATTTGGTTTCAAGGGAATTTTTCCATAATTTGGTTCCAATGGAAACTTTCCATAACTATAATTTTTCGTAATTTGTAGGAACTAAACCTATGTCAATGTCTTTTGACATCTATAAATGCCCATGTTTCTACGGTGGCTGATTGTCAATTTGCGGCGTAATCAAGCTCGTTCTCCATCTCTATCAGGTAATTTCTTTTTATAATTTTCGTCACTTTCTATCCAACTCAGCACATTGTGGTAGAAAATTCATATCTTGCCATAGAAACAATGAAATCAAGATCCGTTTGATGTTACATAAACTATATTTGTAGATATACAACATATCCAAAAATCAAAGCCAAACATCTTCTCGATTAACGGCAATAACTTTTTAAAGTTGTGATGAATCTATCTGTTTTTTTTTTTTTTACAGATTTGTACCGTTTAACGAAAATGCCTCCGTCTTGGTGTAGGAGTTTTCAGATGATGTATGACTTGATTTTATAGAAAATAGACTTGGAATTCTACAACATATCCAAAAATCAAGGGCAAACTCCTTCTGTATGAGCCGCAATTAATTTTTGAAGTTGTCCATAAATCTGACCGGCTTGTTTGACAGATCTGTGCAGTTTCATCAAAACATCCGTATCTTGGCGTAGAAGTGTCCAAATAAGGATCGACTTGATTCATTTGAAAATATACTTGTAATTCCACAACATATCCAAAAATCAAGGCAAACCTGCTTCTGAATTGGCCGTAATTTATTTTTGAATTTGGCTATAAATCTGACCTGCTTGTTTGACAGATTTATGTAGTCTCATCAAAACGTCCATATCTAGGTGTAGGAGCGTCTAAATGATGAGAGACTTGATCCCATAGAAACTAGACTCAGAAATATACAACATATACAAAAATCAAGGGCAAAATCCTTCTGGATTTTACCACGAATTGCAGAGCTAAGCTTTGTTCACAATCGTTGAAATATGGAGGTATGCGGCTCACTACTTGGAGACGAAGACTTCTTGATATGCGGAAGGCTTGCGGATCACCAATGAAGAGGATAGCTTCTCTCTATGTGTTTATGTATTTCTATGTTTATTTTGTGTGTATTTCTTTGGTCAAGACCCCTTTATATAGGCATGAGTTAGGGCTTGGGGGTATTTTGGTCTCCAAGTAACCCTAACAAATCTTGGGCTTGAAGAGCATGAGTTGGGCTCGTCTTGTCAACTTAACAGACTGGCCCAAATGTAATTGGACTTCATTTAAGTTGTATAAATTTAACTTAAAACTCAATCCGACTTTATTAACCAATAATTTGACTTGGTCAATATATCATGAATTTAAGATTTAATCCAAATTTAATATGGATTTATCCAGTAAAATTTCACTGTCTACATTACTATCATGTTCTTTTCTCTTCCACTCATTAGCCCGTCACATGCCTTTCTAAGCTATGAATTTAGCTTACCTACTGGCGGGTTATAGTAGTTGCCATCATGACCTGTATTTTGGGTCATGACAATTAATTACAATTTATCTATGTTCTTACTTCTTTTTATCTCAAGTTTTGATATTGTTTTCCTATGTTAACAAATTGTTTTATTTCAAATTAATATTTTGAAGCTGAGTTATTTCCTCTTTACTTTTTTGGGATTTTTTTTGTTCTCTTATTTAGTTGAAGGATATTTTGGACAGAGTGGAACTGAAGAAAACACTATTTTAAAGATTAATCTATTTTCAACTGATTATCTGTCTTTTGCAATTATAGAGGTTTATCTCTTCTTCTGATGGTTTTTGGGGAAATGTAATCTTTATTTCTGCTTAACTTTGAGTTTCTTCTATATTCATATCTGCTCTTATTGTGTAGTTTATAGTTCTCTTAGCATTTTATTTATTCCTTTTTAGTGTATTTGAAAAATCTCATTTAAAAAAAAGAAGAATCATTATTCCGTCTCACATTTAGTTATGTCCTCTTTTGAATCTTGAGAACCCAAATTATCAAAATTATTCAATTTTATATTTATTGAAAATACTAAAATATATTTTGAGTTGATTTGGAGTCTTGGCTAGGCAAAATGTCACACCCCGTATCCATACGAGGAGTGATTGGCACCCGAAGCCGATATAGCCCGAGAGAACCAATCTTTGCTCATGAACCTTCGTATGCATGCCCTCATATGAATCTTAATCTTCCTTATACAACTATGTGGAAATCATAATCATGGAAACATATGCAATAAACATATATATAAAACTTGGCCGTTGGAGCCATTACGTCAAACTGAACGTACACTTCTATCATTCACATACCCACATATGTCTACAAAAGCCTCTACAGATACATTGACCAAGACCAACTGAAAGTCGGGACAAGTCCCTGCTTTATACACTGATGTATAATACCAAAGCATCTGAACAACTGTGACACGGAGAAGCCCCGAACTTTGCAAATGATCCCCAGTCTACCGAGGAGGTCTACTAATGCCTGCACCTGCAACATGTAAAGTAAGTCCCCACGAGGGGTCAATACGAAGAATGTACTGAGTAAAGTAAGTCCCCACGAGGGGTCAGTACGAAGAATGTACTGAGTATGTAAGGCCATAAACAAACTGTATCAATGCGCAAGAATTTCAATGGAAAGGATTATAAGAGAAAATTCAACATAGGGAACCATGTACCTTTCTTTCTCTGCTATCATCTCCAATGAGTCATACATAACAACAACAATGATGAATTCAACATAAATGAATTAAAGAATGTGGATAAACTCTCTTTCTGTAGGTGGGATACCATGTACATTATGTTCTTTCTCTTCCTTGCCTTTACGTTATTTTATTTTATTTATTTTTACATTACTCAAATGCTGTTACTGTTAGGGCCCTCATCATGCAGGTGATCTTGTCACCCCATGGATAAAATCATGTCATCATGCAGGTGTTCATTGCACCCCATGGATACATCATGCAGGTATTCTTTTTACCCCATGGATAAGATTATGTCATCATGCAGGTGTTCATTGCACCCCCTGTATAAATGGCCATCATCATGCGGGTATTTGTACCCCATGGATAAATTAACATCGTCATGCAGGTGTTCGTTGCACCCCATGGATAAATTAACCAATATGCATTACTTCATTCTTACGTCATTTCTTTACTTTTGAGATTTATACCTTACTTGTGAAAGATTGATATTTTTAATACTCATAACTTTACTTGAAACTTTGGATCAATGATCAATGAGTGAGAGACATATGAAGAACTTGGCAATATGACATTTTGGAAACATCGCCGTCATGGAAACATAACACTATTGGAACCATTTGGACAATACTCAATGAACACGAGACCTATGTATAACTTCTATTGGAATTTTGGATCATGACACTAAAGCATACACTTGTATCCACCTTTCACTTCACTCATTTAACTCTTGAGATTGATATCCTCACTTATGAGGAATCATTATACTAACTTGCTCATCACCTCTCTCATTACTCTTATGAGATAGGTAATTTTACTTATGAAGGATTGGTACCAAGAAATAATCATCACACTCTAGGACTTTGGAACATGACATGATTGGAACAATACTATTCAACTAAACAAGCCCTCTTGACCTCATTACTCGTGTTGAGATGGTCAATATTGGGCATGTTGTGGTATTATTGATATGACCATGCCGTAAATGGTATTGTAGAGAAAGAAATAACATGTTCAAGCCAAATATGTGACTTATTGATATTGTATGCATTTGTAAGGTAGTTGGTGGTTAATGTTGGTTCCATTATGTACTTGTGATGTAGAGTGAAACGTAAAGAAGGAGCGGACTTGTTACGCTCACATATTTGATTGTGTACTTACATTGGGAAGATAAGGTATATAAGGTTACCTTTCTATCTCTTTCTGCAACATATGTTGTCCACATTGTCGTAGTACTTATTTGATTCCGAAATGCTCTAAGGTATTCCGTATTCGGTAGTTGGCTAATGTTACTCACATGTTACCTATTCATTGGTCAATGGTGAATTATATGACTCATTTTCATTGGTTGACTTATGTTCATTGATTGACTCATGTCCATTGGTTGACCCACGTTCATTGGCTAATATGTCAAGAATTCCAAATGATCATTATCCCAAGGTTCCAAAAGTGTAATTTTCCAAAGGGGTTCTGTAGTATTCCAACTAAGGTTGATACATATTATTATTCATATGTGTTTTACTCCTAGACGAATTATGACCCACTTAGTGCTTATTTATTGACTGAAGTTCCTAAGCTGTCATAGTGTTGAAAAATCTAAGAGAACTATCTCAACACGAGTAATGAGGTCAAGAGGGCTTGTTTAGTTGAATAGTATTGTTCCAATCATGTCATGTTCCAAAGTCCTAGAGTGTGATGATTATTTCTTGGTACCAAGGAATTAAACTGCAAACTATATTCTCTAACACTCATATTCCCTTGGCGTAAATTTAAAAACTGATCCGTACGAGCCTCACGGATCTCATAGGGAAGATAGTGATCCAGAAATGCCGCTTTAAATTCTTCCCACGTAGGTGGGTTTGCACCAATACCACGAGCTTTCTTCCAGTCCTCATACCACAATATGGCCTCACCCTTCAATCTATAAGCTGCTAATTCAACTATTTCTACACCTGTTACGTGCATTACCTCTAGTGCTCTTTGAACTTGGTCCACAAAATCCTGTGGATCCGCTTTCAGGTCTGACCCAGTAAATATAGGAGGGTCCAATTTTAGAAAGTCCTGTGTACGCCGACTAGCTGCCCTAGCCACGTCATCTTCATTTACCATTGGACCAGTTTGTCTTTGTGCTTGTACAACCACCAACTGTGTCAACATATGAACTGCATTTCTTAGGTCCTGATCTGTGGCATTCATTTGTGGTTCTGCGGGCACTTCTCTACCAACTGGCTCCTCCGGAGCTGGAAAAGTAGATGAAGACCGCAATGAAATTTTAGCATTTTCTCCACCTTGACTAGCTTGGTCAGGTGGTAATCTACTCATTCCTTCTTCAGCAGGCATAACCACCTGCTTTCCTTTACCTCTGCCTCTTCTCGTGTTTGGCATTTTACTATACCAAATAAAACAATTACCATGATCAGATGCAAGTAAACTTACAACACTGGCTCTATTGCACGATCTAGAATGAAGAAATGAAACAACATCCTAAATGTCCCGTAGCCTCCTACTTATAAATGTGGTGCACAACACATCGATAAGTAAGACTCTACTCAGACACGGCTTTGTAGACACCCTTAGACCGACCTGCTCTGATACCACTTTGTCACACCCCGTATCCATACGAGGAGTGATTGGCACCCGAAGCCGATATAGCCCGAGAGAACCAATCTTTGCTCATGAACCTTCGTATGCATGCCCTCATATGAATCTTAATCTTCCTTATACAACTATGTGGAAATCATAATCATGGAAACATATGCAATAAACATATATATAAAACTTGGCCGTTGGAGCCATTACGTCAAACTGAACGTACACTTCTATCATTCACATACCCACATATGTCTACAAAAGCCTCTACAGATACATTGACCAAGACCAACTGAAAGTCGGGACAAGTCCCTGCTTTATACACTGATGTATAATACCAAAGCATCTGAACAACTGTGACACGGAGAAGCCTCGAACTAAGTGGAGCTCACCAAAACTTTGCAAATGATCCCCAGTCTAACGAGGAGGTCTACTAATGCCTGCACCTGCAACATGTAAAGTAAGTCCCCACGAGGGGTCAGTACGAAGAATGTACTGAGTATGTAAGGCCATAAACAAACTGTATCAATGCGCAAGAATTTCAATGGAAAGGATTAGAAGAGAAAATTCCACATATGGAACCATGTACCTTTCTTTCTCTGCTATCATCTCCAATGAGTCATACATAACAACAACAATGATGTATTCAACATAAATGAATTAAAGAATGTGGATAAACTCTCTTTCTGTAGGTGGGATACCATGTACATTATGTTCTTTCTCTTCCTTGCCTTTACGTTATTTTATTTTATTTATTTTTACATTACTCAAATGCTGTTACTGTTAGGGCCCTCATCATGCAGGTGATCTTGTCACCCCATGGATAAAATCATGTCATCATGCAGGTGTTCATTGCACCCCATGGATACATCATGCAGGTATTCTTTTTACCCCATGGATAAGATTATGTCATCATGCAGGTGTTCATTGCACCCCCTGTATAAATGGCCATCATCATGCGGGTATTTGTACCCCATGGATAAATTAACATCGTCATGCAGGTGTTCGTTGCACCCCATGGATAAATTAACCAATATGCATTACTTCATTCTTACGTCATTTCTTTACTTTTGAGATTTATACCTTACTTGTGAAAGATTGATACTTTTGATACTCATAACTTTACTTGAAACTTTGGATCAATGATCAATGAGTGAGAGACATATGAAGAACTTGGCAATATGACATTTTGGAAACATCGCCGTCATGGAAACATAACACTATTGGAACCATTTGGACAATACTCAATGAACACGAGACCTATGTATAACTTCTATTGGAATTTTGGATCATGACACTAAAGCACACACTTATATCCACCTTTCACTTCACTCATTTAACTCTTGAGATTGATATCCTCACTTATGAGGAATCATTATACTAACTTGCTCATCACCTCTCTTATTACTCTTATGAGATTGGTAATTTTACTTATGAAGGATAAATAAGAACTAAGTGGGTCATAATTCATTTAGGAGTAAAAAACATATGAATAATAATATGTATCAACCTTAGTTGGAATACTACAGAACCCCTTTGGAAAATTACACTTTTGGAACCTTGGGATAATGATCATTTGGAATTCTTGACATATTAGCCAATGAACGTGGGTCAACCAATGGACATGAGTCAATCAATGAACATGTTTGCTTAGGTGTCGAGATATATACGTATGGATATGGTAATGCTAATGACAAAAAAAAATTTTGAAATTTGGCCACGTACATGAAATTAGACTTTCATAGGAAGGGTTTTTTGTTTTTTTGATTTCGTGGAGCCTTCATGTAATACCCCGTACACAGTCTAACCTCATTTGGTGAATTTAAGTCATGTTTACTTGATGGTTAGATCACTAAGTAAGTATTTTGCAGTGTTTGGATAAGGGATTGGACGATACACAAACATTGGACAAGTGGCCGAAAAATTCAGCAAAGTGCTGAAACTTGCGCCACTACCCTGTTTCAGGGGTGTGGCGCAAACCACTGATTCAGAGGGCAAGAAAAACTTGCGCCACTACCCTGTTTCAGGGGGTGTGGCGCAAGGCACAAATATTTTGCCTTCCCGTACTTATTTCGCGACGCAATTCTACGATGATTCTTAGATGGTTTTAAATGGTTCTTTGGAGTTCTTTGAGCATTGTTAAAGCTTCAAATACTTTAATACACTCCTACATACTCCTTCATGATCAAATCATGAAATGTGAATAGTGATCCAAAATGTCTAAAGAAGCCATGGGCAACTAGAATTCCTATTTTTGCGATCGAGGCGACGAATGAGAATCTCGTAAGAGAATATTGTCGTAACATTATGGAATTATGTAAACATGAGATATATGGTGAATAATACATGAAATTTTATGGGTCACATGGATATAAAAGACTTGGCCCAAATGGGTCCTTTGACCCATTCTTGCCATGACCACTCAATTATTGCTCCTAAATGGCTAAGGATGACTTGAGCACTATATAAGGGACCCAAAAATCAGATTTTTATTCTTAAAAACACACAACACATTTGGAGAATTACAAGATATTTTCTTTTTGGTTCTTTGGTTCTCTCAAACCCTAAGAACCCTAAAGCACTTCTTGGGGCAAGATCACTCATTTGCAAGCTTGGGTAAGTAATTATGCTTATGGATTCATCTATTATATGCATGGGAGAGCATGTAGATCATGATGGTTATGCCTAAAAGTGTAAGTGGTGCACTTTTGTGTTTTGGTATAGATGTGTCATTTTTGTGAATTAAACTTAAAAGGTGACTTGATGTCTTGATGAAAGTGAATGGTATGGACAAAATATGAACATGTATGGAGTGATTTTGTTATTAAACTTGTTATTTTTCTATAAGTGGAAATTGTGGAATTTTGGCCGATATGTGTTATGAGTTGTATTAAGGTCACTTGATGGGTTATTTGTGATGTGTTATGGACAAGAAAGTGTAAAGGAGAAATGTTGTGGTGAAATGTATCAATTGTCATGTGTTGGTCAATGTTGGGAATATTATGGCATTTTTGGAATATTAGTATGATCAATGGATTTGACAAGGGGAAATGCAAACATGTAACTCATTGATATTATATGCATTTGTAAAGTAATTGATGGTATAATTATGATGTTGTGATGGTGAGAGTGGAAGGTATCATAATTAAGTAGGGTTGGGAAGGTACGGGGTGTTACACAAAAGGCAAATGATCAGTAAGTTTTCATTTTATCTTTATTTTATTTAAAGTATGTTTAAAGTTGTTGCGAAATTTGCTGATTAAATAAGTAAATATTTGAATATCATATCACAATATGACTTTTGTTTCTCTTTTAAGATTGTAACTTGAAGATGCTTTTACAGTGATTTTCTTCTCAAAAATATGGAACGAATTCTCCAAAAAATATTTCTGAACATTAATAGTTGAACAAGAAACGAAAATGATAGTGAAAACAACAACAACTATTTTTAAGTATACTAAGAATGTGAATATAATGGCATTTTTTTGAGTTAATATATTTTTAAAGATGTAATCTTTGATACCAAAACTTATTTTTCTCTGTTTTTGAACTCTCTATAATGACTAACAATGTCGCTTCTTTGATAGGGGTTGAGAGTGTACCTAAAATATTTTTCTAATTAGAATTTTGGAACTATGTCTACTAACATCTATTCTTTGGCTTCTCTGTTGGAAAATAAGTTCTTTTGATGCTTGCTCTATATTATTTCATGTGTTTTACTATATAGTGAATGCAATGTTTTTGTACCAAGAAGAGCATGTCTTGTGTGTTTTGCTTTTTCAAGAATATCATTACTGAATATCTACACATTTATATTTTATTTTTTCCGGTATAAGTATCTACTAAAAGTTTTGTGTTCATAATATTGATCTTATCTTTACAAAATTATGTACTACATCACTTGGTATACACGTAGAAGGCACATGTCGAGAAACTAGTATGTATATATATACATTAAGTGCCTATTTAGTTTCACACCCCTGTTTTCATATGAGAAGCAGAGAAAAGGGTTTTCCAATTAAAATGACAGTATTGAATAGGGATTATTTTTATTTATTTACAAAGTCTTCACTTGAAACTGAGTTGTAGTGTTCCAAGTCGCCTTTATTGAATCCCTAATTAAAAGGAAGTTGACTCTTTTATTTTTTGGTCTGCAAAAATAAAAGACCTGATAAGGAATTCTATTGACTTAGGAGAAGGTGTGAGTCATTCCTTGAGTCCTGTCATTCTAGAATGGTTGTGTCACGCCCCAAAATCATGGAAGCACAACTGACACCCGATGCCTCACTTGATTGAGCAAACCACTAAATAGCTAACCAAGTAACACAACCTGTGACATGTCGGGACCAACAAGGCCTGAATGACACCACCCATTACTCATAATATAAAAGTAGAAGAATAACATAGCAGACCGAAATGGTCACTTTAAACCATAATCTACACGAAAGCTTTCCCCTCAGATGAATAAATATATTAGGCCGACAAGGCCAAAACTGAGAATAGAACTGATAACAAGGCCTAAATCGCCAAAATCAACTTATAAGACCCACAACAGCTATATACAAGCCTCTAGGATGATAAATCACTAATCACTAGTTAGGAAAGGTCCCAAAGGACCCATTAACTATAAAAAGCCAAAGTAAACTCTAGACTCATCGAATTCGGAAAGAACAGAGTATACCAACATCAACTGAACTCGAGCACATGTAGCGAAGACCACTGTCCACTTGATAACCTGCAGGCATGAATGCAGTGCCCCCAGGCAATGGGGACGTCATTACAAAAGAATGTACTGGATATGTAAGGCATAAAGTGACCATAGGTAAAACAAGAACTCAAACAAAATCAGGTAGCAATGTATAACTGTATAGATAAGGATAAAAGTATACCTTTTCTTATACTTGTGAAATAATGTACATTGCATTTTTTGCTTTACTTTACTCTTATTTGCTTTATAAGCTTTATAGCATGTGATACAATGACTAGCTGATGGTAGAAAAGAATGACCCATGCTAGGCATTTTAACCCCTGGAATACGGTCCTCATAAATATACAAATCGAGATCGACCCTTGTTAGGTATTATAACCCTTGGGATACCACCCATAAATATACAAATTTGATTTAAGGATCGACCCATGCTAGGATTTTGCCCTTGGGATACCACTCATAAATATACAAGTTTGCTTTTGGGATTGACTCATGCTAGGCTTTTTTCCCTATGATACCATCCATAATTACATTAATTAGGATCGACCCATGCTAGGACTTGGCCCCTGGGATACTACCCATAAATATATGAATTCACTTCACCATGTTTCATTAATCTTTGAGATTGTTCTTTTGATGGTCATAATTCTTTTGAGATTTAGGACTATAGATCAGTGATGTAGACATGTGAATAAAATCTTTGAGGTCGTAATAATGATTTAGGAAGCAAAATGTAACTTCAGTGTGATACTTAGGAACTTATATGACTCAATGAGCTTCATTGGACACAAATAATATATACAAATAAGCCATGAGGTCATGTGACAAGTAAGGACTTTAGGAAATACAACAATGGTGCATTAAGGTGTATAACAAGTGAGAAAGTGATTCTACTTAGCACATGGTTTGTTTAAAACACATTTAGACAAACTAAGTCCTATAAGTGAATTTTCCAAGTTCTATTATTTAAATAAAGTTACAGAGAGGCGTGAAAGGATCAAATACATATGTGAAATTATCAAGAAAATGGTCCATCAAAGAGTACATCTACCAACCTATCACCCTAAAGCAACACTTAAGCAGGATGGCATAATAATCTGTAATAATAGGTAACTAAAGTACAATAAATTCCCTCTATTGCCATATGAGCCAAATGACCACCTTCCTTATCCCGCAAAAGTGCAAGGCAATTAGATCCATACTCTTTTAACAACCAAACTATTTAAGGAGTAGCAATTGTACAATTTAGTATTCCTAAACATATAGGTGACAATTATCTAAGAACCACATGAAAGCATATTTTAATAGTCAACTTCAATAGCACGTGATTACTTGATAAGAACACAATAGATAATTCTCATTCAATTACTAAGATAAGTAAGTACCTATTTTAGGATATTCCTAGTAAATTATAAAAAAATCATATCATATTAGAGATCTATATTTGAATATAATGTCTTTCATTTCTTTTACCTCCTTTATTTCACAATCTTAACATCACAATCAAACCTACAGTCATCATAATTCAATAATCATAACAATATATGCACCACCTCCTACTTCCAACTTGACTCGAGACCGACATCACCGACAGGGATTTTTAACAAGATCTATACCAACACCAATTTAGAGACACCTAATAATCAACTCTTTTAATAACACGATAGACCTAAAAGTCACAAATTTTATGAAATCATGCCAAAAAAAAAGAAATATCATTAAAATACCTAGAACCCGAGCTCGAATAACTTGAGTAAACAATCAATTTCTTTTCAGAGATGAAATTATAATGTCAAAATTGTTTTCTCATAAAATTCATCCTTTACGTGAATTGCAGTAATAAGTGCAACACCTTTAGAGAAAGAAATTTTAACTTGCCTTACTTTGAGAAATAATTCATAATGAATAAAATGAATGCTTCAAATATTTGTAAAATAGATGGCTAGTGCCCGTGCTCACACGGGCATGTTTGCAATACCGCTGTGCAAAAGTCGCCTCATTTAGAAAAACAGCTGGACTAATAATTTCCTTAAGCAAAAGTATATTTCACAAATAATAGATAAGAAAACTTAGAGAAATTATCCCACTACCTACTGCAGAATAGAAATCAGTGCAACTTTATGTCATTCCTTTACACCATTTACTAAACAAGATTTCTTCAAAGAAAATTTCATAACACCACTGGCCCCACCATTGGAGGAAAATTTCCTCTATGTTTGGTATTGTAGTTTCATTTCAATGCTTCATACCGCAGAGAACTTTTGCTCAATTAGAGCATGAGATTTTGTAGTTTAGGGAAGTTATTAGCTGCTGCAGCAATTGCAATATGTAGTAAAATAGGTTGAGTCCCAACTTTTTTATGCATTAATAAGCACCCCTCGACCTAAGATTCATCAAGAGAGGGCAATCAACATTGCATCTAATCCTCATAACATTTTCTTGCAATTCTTACTAGCATTCCTTTCTCTACTTGAGAAAAACTACAGTTTTTCTTCTACATTATAACCCCCTTGTAACGATCCTTTCCATCATTACAGTAAAGTCTGGTATGCCAAAATTTGGTTTAAGGTTTCCCCCGAATAAAGAGTTAGAAATTTTAAGCTAGGCTAGTCTTGGATAAAATCGAAGTATAGTATTATCTAGGATAATCAAAGAAGGGATTAGTGGATGATTTTATGACTTGAGGATATTTTATGATAGCCAAGACATTTAGGAGTCCATAGAAATTTTGGAAGTGAATTCGGGTTAGTAGAACTCCCGATATCGCGCTTGACATAAATGGGTTAGTTTGTGATGTCAATATCTGGAAGTTTGTTATAGTGGGAGGCAGGCCACTACCACTGGCCTGCTATAGTGGAAATATTCTTGCTATAGTGGGAGTCATAATCGATCAATCCAACCATAGTGGGCGAATCCCTCTATAGAGATTCCGCTATAGCGGGAATTATCCCACTTAGTGGGATAAGCACTAATTTTTGCAAAAGATAGACCAAAAATGTTATTTTCATTCCATTTTTTTCCAAGGGATAGGAGAGGTGGTTTCAGGAAATTTCAACTGATTTTCCACTAATTTTCTTCATTGAGGTAAGTAAATCCATTCCATTAACTAGTTTTTCGATAATTAATCCCTAGAATCACTAGTGTTGGTGTATGAGAAAGGATTAAACTTGACCTAGGTGAATTTTCTGGTGCAGTTAGATGAGTTGGGTAGAGAATCCTTGGGTTTTGGTCAAGCGTTACTAAATTAGGAATGCATGCCTATAATTCATCTCGATAACCATGAAATTGGTAGAATTAAGGTGGAATGATAGTACAAAAGCCCAAGAATGAGGGGATGATCATGAATTTGACCTAGGAGTTATAGGATTAAGTTGTAATTCTTGAATGTGTTAGGTCATTGTCTGAATTAAGATTACATTCTTTTTTTTAGACAACGACCAAGCTGAGATTACAAGAAAAGATAAGGCTCAAGTTTGTTAGAGTGGTTCAAAGCTTGGATTAAGGTAGGTGATGGTTAAATATAGTTGAAAACCAAACTTTGTTTATGTGTCATGTTAACTATTTCTTCATATATTTGTTACAATGCGTATGTTAAAAGAGAGTAAATTATTGAATGATATCTTAAGTGTTAATCACATATAATGAGTTTATATTAAAGGTTTTTTGATTGTACAAGTATGATTGTTTTATTCTTATTGTAGTTGTGATTTTTGTGATATCTGTTGCTATTATGAGATGATCCAGTAAAGGACATCTTTACGAGATTTGTTATTATTGTGGGATGAGCCAGTAAAGGATATCATCATGGGATTGGTTGATATAAGGTTGGCAGACACTAGATGTTTGGGGTGTTTGGTACATGGACAAGAGCTCGTCCACCGTAGGTTATGGCTAGTGGGCGACCATAAGACCCTTAACATGTGTGTATAAGGTATTGGTGAGTTTGACAATTTCTTTAGTGGACCAAGTTTGTGATTATTGTTATTGTTGTTGTTAAATTAGATCCTTGAGTCGGCCAGGCTAAGAATATAAATGAATGGTAATCTCCTATTGATGTCTACTTATTTATATATTTAAGGCAAGGTGTAACTTATTATTATGGGTCATAGATTTGTTGAGTTAGTTTTGTGTTGGTAGTCATAGCATTGACTTGGTATATTATCTATATTGACTTACCCTTGACTGAATTCTTTGTTGTTTGAAAAAGTCTAACTGGTACATATTTGAAATAAAGTTATTCAGTAGGTGTTCATGGTTGTATTTGTTTATCAAGTTTTGGTTATTTGTTCATATTTATTATCTTGGGTTGGCCGATGAACATACCAGTACATTGTGGTTTTGCACTGATACTACTTGTGCTCTTTTTTTTGTTGAGTGTAGAGCATTTTCCAGTGACTACATCCAGATCTCAGCTTTAGATTAGAACTCATTTCGACTCAAGGGTGAGCTACATCTTTTGGGAATCCATGAGTCCTCTATTTAGTTCTTGTCCATTTGTTTCACACATGGAAACTTTCATTTTGTTTTGGGTTGAACCCGTTATTGACAATTATTAGTGTTTTGGTACAACGACTTTTAGTCCTTGGGGTATTTTATACATTCTCTATTTGTTTTGCATTGATTTTGTTATTAGACTATTCGATCCCTTAGCTTATTTAATGGAATGATTAGTTTCTCTTTAAACTGACTAAGTGTTGGTGTTGAGTAGTTTGGATTGGATGGTTCTCCCACTGGAGGATTAGTGTGGGTGCTACTCACGATGGGTTAGGGTCATGAAAAAGTTGATATCAGAGTACTAGGTTCATTGATCTCATTGTACCAACATAGGTTCAGTAGAGTCTTGTGGAAGTTTACATAGACGTCTATACTTTTCTTCGAGAGGATATAGGACTTTAGGAAATTATCACTTTCTTTATTCTTTCGTGCTATAACTTGATCCCAATTGGTATCTGGCGATCCAAATTGGTATCTGACCCTTCATTTTTTTATCTACGAATGGTGAACAATAGATCCAAAGCAGCAGCCCCTACACCAGTAGTTCCAGCTGTGGAACCAATTGTTCAAGGTTGAGGAAGGGGTAGAGGAAGAGCGAGAGGTAGATCAACACCCACTAGGGGTGGAACTTGGGCGACAACTAATCCACCCCATTAGAGATCTTAGACAGCTCCCCCACCCCAATATCAGTATGATGAGATTATGAATGAGGATGTTATGGAACAGAAGGAGGCAGCACCAACTAGGGGTGCAACTCTTCCTCAGATGTCTTTAGAGTTGATCCAGTAGGTGCTTGCTTTTTTGAATGGGTTGGTAGGTAGTGTAACCACTCCTACTATGCCTACTTATCGATTTTTAGGTGCTCAACGTGATGCTACTTTTGCTCCTAGGATGGGTGAGACCTCGGTGATTGAGAATTTTCCTCGCCATGGGTTAGGACCCATTATCATTGGGACTTAACATGACATGCTGACTAAAATTCTTATGATGAAACCTCATACTTTGGTTGGTTCTGAGACCGAGGATGCGTTCGAGTTCATGTTTGATTGTTATGAGAGGTTGCATAAAATAGGTATTGTGGAGCAGCATGAGGTTAAGTTTGTAACCTTCTAACTTTAATGTGATCCAAAGCAGTAGTGGAGGGATTTTGTGGAATGTCGTTCATCAGCTTTACCTCTATTTATAGGGTCCAGTTCCATAACTTGTGTTTGCAAAAAAATACTCTTCATGATTGCAAGAAGGATGAGTTTATAGTAGGGAAATATGTCTGTTATATCTTACGAGGCAATGTTTCATGCCTTTTCCCATTATGCTACTCAGTTGATTGGTATAGAAGAGGAGAGGATTCGGTTGTTTGTGAAGGGTTTGAACACTGACTTGCAGGTGTTGGCCGTGCATATGACTTTTGTTGGATAGACCTTTAATGATATTGCCGATTATGTGAAGAAGGTAGAAGAATCCAAATAGGTTGGCTAGGCCAAGGTCATAACAAAGAAATCTCAGAATACGGGTAACTTTGGTGGTTCTTACTTTAGGGATTATAGCCATCAGGCCTATTCGACTTTCCCTATTCACTCAACTTTGCTAGCTTTTATAGTGGGTTCGTCAGGGTCCACTTAGTAGTCCTCAGTTATGAGAAGCCAAGGGGCTTCAGATTCTACTGCTAGCAGGCCTTCCCTAGATCGAGGTTGCTATACTTGTGGTGTCATGGGGCACTTCAAGAGAGAGTATCCTTATAGACAGGCTGGATTTCAAGGGCAGCAACAGACTAGAGTTGTGGTTCCTATAGGTAGACGTGGCAGAGGTAATGGTATAGGTCATCCACAGGATAGGCAGGGTAATCATGAGGGAGCCTATGGTGGAAATTGAGGTGGTGGCAATGCAAGGAGAGGTGGTGCACAACCTACTAAGAAGGTTGAATAGTTTGATGATAAAGTTAATTGTTATGCCTTTCCAAGAAAATTTGAGGCTGAGGCTTCCGATGCTGTCATTACAAGTACTATTATCGTCTATGACCAGATGGATACTGTCTTATTTGAACTAGGTTCCACTTATTCTTATGTATCTGTTAAATTTACCTTGAGTTTGGACATGGTTTGTGATATGCTTGAGTCTCCTATATATGTGTCTACTCTAGTTGGAGACTCCATAGTAGTGACCCAAGTGTATCATACTTGTTCTGTTATGTTTATGGGTAACCAGACTTTGGTTTATTTAATAATCTTGGATATACTTGATTTTGCTATCATGCTGGGTATGATTTGGGTATCTCTGTATCATGCTATTCTAAACTGTAATACTAAGACTGTGACCCTAGAGATTCCTAGGATGGATAAGTTGGAATGAGAAGGTGTGTATAAGTTTGGACCTGTGAAAATTATATCTTTTATTTTGGGCTAAGAAGTTAGTTGGGAGGGGGTGTTCGACCTTTCTAGCATATCTTTGGGATATTAGTGCAGAGGTCCCTTCTATTGAGTAAGTTCCCATGGTGTTAGAATTTTAGGAGGTATTTTCTATCGGCTTGTCAGGTATGCCCCTAGATTGGTACATTGACTTTTGCATTAATTAGGAGGCGGGCACTCGCCCAATTGCTATGCCTCCCTATCGAATGGCTCTGGATGAGTTGAGATACCTCAAGACTCAATTACAGGAGTTACTTGAAAGGGATTCATTCATCCTAGTACTTCACATTGGGGTGCTTAGTGTTGTTCGTCAAGAAAAATGATGGTAGCATGATAATGTGTATTGACTACAGATAGATGAATAAGGTTACCATCAAGAATAAGTATCCTTTGCCCTGAATAGATGATTTTTGACCAGTTGCAGGGTGCTTCAGTTTTCTCCAAGATAGACTTGAGGTCAAGTTATCACTAGTTAAAGATTCGGCCTGTGGATATACCTAAGATAGCTTTCAGGACTCGGTATGGGCATTACGAGTTCTTAGTGATGTCTTTTGGGTTAACCAATGCGCCAGTAGCCTTCATGAGTTTGATAGATTGTAATTTTTAGTCTTTTTTGGATTCGTTTGTGATTGCTTTTATTGACGACATTTTGGTTTACTCTAAGAGTAAGGAGGAACATGTAGGTCATCTCCGTATAGTCTTGGGGATTTGGAAGGAGAAACAACTTTATGCTAAGTTCTCTATATGTGAACTTTGGATGTCTTCTGTAGTCTTTTTGGGGCATGTTGTTTTGGAAAAAAAGGGTGATGGTATATCCCTATATGATTAAGGCTATCAAGAGTTGGGTTTAGCTAGCTCTGTGACTGAGGTTAGAAGTTTCGTGGGTTTTTCTAGTTAATATCGCAGGTTTGTCAAGAACTTGGCCTCCATATCTACTAACTTACAAGACTGACTCAGAAGGAGGTGCCATTTGTATGGTCTGACAAGTGTGAGGAGAGCTTTCAAAAGCTCAAGTCTCTTTTGACCATACCACCCATTCTTGCCTTATCAATTGAAGTTAAGGACTTTATTATGTTTTGCAATGCTTCACGCTCTAGTTTAGGTGTTGTGTTAATACAGGACAAGAATGTAATAAGAATTATTTGACTTATGATTTGGAGTTAGCAGCGGTGGTTTTTGCACTTAAGCTATGGAGACACTATCTCTATGGTGTCAAGTGTGAAGGGTTTAAAGACCATCGCAGTTTACAACATGTTTCTACCCAAAAGATTTAAAATTGAGGTAGAGGAGGTGGATGGAATTGTTGAAGGATTATGATATGACCAATCAGTACCATCTGGGCAAGGCTAATATGGTGGCATACGTATTGAGCCAAAAATACGTAAGCATGGGTAGTTTGGCTTATTTAAGAGTATCAAGGTGACTTTTAGCTAGAGAGATTCAGACTTTAGCATCGCTGTTCATACAGTTTGGTATATCTGAAAGGGTGGAATGTTGGCTAGTCTAGAGGTAAGGTTAACATTCCTTGGTCAAATCAAGGCTAGACAGTTTGAGGATGCAAAATTGAATAAGATTCTGAACAAGGTGGTGTGTGGTGAAGCTTCAGCTGCCACACTTGATGTGTGCGGAGTGTTGAGGGTGAGGGGACACATGTGCATGCCTCGTGTTGGTGATCTTATTCCTAGTTGGATTCCAGAAGCTTTTGGTTCTCGATACTCTATTCATCTAGGTGCAACCAAGATGTACCATGACTTGAGACAACTCTATTAGTTGCCTCAAATAAAGAGAGATATAGTGGAGTATGTGACTTGATGCAACAACTATTAGCAGGTGAAGTACAAACATCAAAGGCCTGCGGGTTTACTTCAGAGAATGCCCATTCTCGAGTGGAAGTGGGAGAGGATAGCCATGGATTTTGTAGTGGGTCTTTCTAAGACCTTGGGGCAGCATGACTTGATTTGGGTTATAGTATACAGGCTAACCTAGTCCGCTCACTTAATTCTGGTTAAGGTAGACTACAATTTGAGCTAGTTAGCCAAGACTTATGTCAAGGAGTAAATTACACTTCCCTTAACAAGTATAAACGGTCATTGTCAAATATATAACTCAACAAAGGTTGGGGTCGAATCCTATTGGGAATATGGTGAACACTAAGTCGTTTGTGAGTTAAATGACTTTTAGTATATGATTTCTGTAAAATGGGGCTTTGTAAAAACTGTTTGTATCAATATCCAGTTGTTATAAGTAAAAATTGTCAAAGTTCTTAGAATATAAATCAATAGAGAAATCAAACTAGGCTTGTGTTCACCATGACGTCATAACACTTTCGTATCGATAATGGTAATAGATTCTTCTAATGAACGTGATGTAAGACAAGTGATTTCTAATGTGCATCTAAATGTCTCTCAACCTTATTAGATGACTATCACCTTAATTCTTTTGAACTTAAAGAGATGAAAATAAGAAACTCAATTATAGCCTCAAGTTGGTTAATCTTGTTATAGTATTACCCATTAGACGGAGGTTAGAAAATCTGAATCTTGTTATTAACCCTTTTTCCTAGTTTTAACCTCTTATATCAAGCAAGTTAAACCTAGGGCTTGTTCTAATATTTTTAACCATTAGAAAGCGGTTAATATGAAAGGATTAGCAATACATACATAATTATTAGTAGAATCTAAATTGAAATCAATCTTAGAGATGTTATTTTGCCATGGATCCCACAACCCTAGTTCTGGGGTTTTAGCCGCTCATCATCTTGGAAGAAAATATGATAAATGAAACATAATTGAAAATTCCCCTTTCAATAGATGAACTAAAATAAACTTGTCTTCCAAAGAATCACACAAATTGCTAATAACCAAGAGAAATTGAATTCCCAAGTTTATTTTGTTTAATGTAATGTAAGATATCTCAAAAAGCCTTAGTTGCAGCTATTTATAGTATAAGGAAACTTGGATTTAAAATAAAACTCAGAGTTTGCCCACTCGGATGTGACGACTAGACTGACGGCCCATCACACGACTTATGACTCGTTAGTGTTGTTCATCACTTGAATCCCAATTGGGCCAGTTTTTGTTTAAGGTTGACGGCCTGTGGTGAGGAATCATCACAGGGTTTATGGCTCATCACCTTAGGCCATCGTTCAACTTGTGTTAACTTTATATTCTGTTAATCCTGACAAGATGAGTGATGAGCCATCACAAGGTTGACATCTCGTCACTTTGGCCTTCACTGCTCCTCTTTAGCGTAGATTCTCCTGTTTGCTACCTATTGCCTTTTTCTGCACACTAAAGGTGAAAATCAATTAAAAACAACACAAGTTGCTTAAGAACTTACAATTATTCCTATCCGAAAGCCTCAAATATGCCGGAAAAATGCCGGCACATCAACACCCTCAACTTAGAATATTTACTTGTCTTCAAGAAACTCTACAACACCACACTATGCAAATAACAAGATTCTAAGGAACAACATAGAAGTCATAGTCATTAAACTCATCCCCATCAGTTTAAAACAGGTTCACATACATGGACTATTTATCAAACTAACCAACAAGGATCCATGATTGGCATTATGATACAAACAGGTAAGATTGCATACATATATAGTAGACAACCTAACAACTAGCAGTTAACAGTGCTATCCACATGCCCTCACCACAAAGAAGTCCCACACACAAGATATCAAATTAATTAGGGACTAAAATCAAATCTCTCACTCTCACAATGAATTTCAAACAATGCATTTACGATGCCATAGGCTTGCCCTTACTATTCTACTTCAGTTTTTTAGAAGGTTGACCAAGATCACTACATAACTTTTCATGGCTTATAATGAACGCTTGGGTACAGGTAGGATACATTTGTGGGATTAGTTAATCATCCCTCCTTTTCATTGACACACTCTTATTTCCACTTAAAACTGATTGTTCTTCCCTTATTCACCCTTTTATACCAATTATTTTCATTCTCGGGTGTAGAAACTCTTTTGATTCGACCTTTTCTTTTTCTTTATTTTTCAATCTTTTTCATTCTTTTCCTTTTTCTTTCATATGCTCACACCCACTAGTTCTTCTTCATCAATACTCGATCTTTTCATACCCTATTTCACTTATCATATGGCCCTACAGTAGCCACCCTCAACTTAGGTTATTTGCCTGCGTTGAGGTACATGATATCCAAGAAAAGACCAAGGACAAAATAGAGATTCAAAGATAAAAGAAGGAAGGTAAATGACTATTGAATAAAAAAAGGTATAATCAACTCAAAATAGGGATCAAGGGATTTATTCGCATTATTTGGACAATTTTGTAGGCTAAGTGGACTAGATTCAAACGAGGCTTGTGATTATTTCCTAACCAACCAACTTACAACTTAGTAAACTATAATTGGGTAAGTTCTAGATGTATGAACAAAGTAATAAAAGATGCAAAATAAGCTCACACACTCTTGGCACAGAATAGCACAATACACCACTATCTATCACATTCTTACCCAATCTTAAACAATAATTACCAAATTCATATACCACTAATGACAAGCACAGATTCATAGCAGTCAATTTATCATAACAGAACCATACACATACACAAAATTTTTTATGGGTCCTCATTTTTCAAAACATGCGACAACTATAAATTCCTTATCCTCTTTTTGCTCACATAATAAATAACATCAACTGAAAATAATCTAACATACCAGTTCGACTATATAGCACACGAGGGAAAAAAAACATGATAATAAAAACCCATGTGTGAACACAGGTACCCCTACCCCCATTAAAAAGGTATGAATTATCCCTAATACATTAGTAATGAAATGATAAAGTACTAGAGGGAGGACGTACCTACGACACCCTAGGCACTTGTGTCCTATGACATAGAGTGGGCTGCAGCATCAGCCGTAGTGTCTTCAGTAATGACATCATTAATGACTGACATAATCAATGTAGTAGTTGGTGGTGTAGAAGACTCTACGCTCAGCTTAGTAATACCAGATACCCCTGGTAGGACACTAGAGGAGGCTCCCACAGCCCGAGCCTGCAATGTTTCTTCTTGTGGTTCTTGGGCCTATTTTTCTCTCTTTCTTACTTCTTTTAAATCTCTCCTTTCTTGCTTTCCCCCTTTTTTCTCGACCTTTTCTGGGTCATCTGTGTCTTTTTTTTTTCTCTTACTCTTGCCCTTGGATTTGAAAGGCTTTTCCATCAGATTATATAAGGATTTTTCTTCCTTCTCTGGCTCCTTATCATCTAGAGTTGGGAATGCCAAGGTGTGTCTATTTTATAGCACATTGATGTACACTCGGGTCTTTTCCAATTTAGCTTTAAACTTGGCCAAATTTGGTACAGTTATAGCCTTCAGTCCTTCATTTATTCTATCCTTTATGTCATTAATATGACTATGGAGGCTAGCATATGGCACTAGTACAACTTTTATTGTTCAATTTATGAATGGATTGAATTATTTCTGATATCTGGGTTGTAGCAGTCGAAGTGTCTATGGTCTCAGCTCTAGGAGTAGTGCTTGTAGTGGAAATAGTGGTTGGAGCTGTAGAGACACCTAGCTGCATATCTAAGGTAGAGCCTTTAGCCTCTGAAGTAGCAGGTATCAACTCCCAAATTGGTATGCTTGCTCAGTCGTAATGTAGTCTTTCCTTCATCCTTAGATCTCACAAAATTATGGGTCTTAGTTGCAGTTGTTTCAATATCAATACCTATTAGCACTGAAACATGAGCTTCCTCATATAGTTATGTGTTAAGGCATGGAAAAGGGTAGGAGGTGTCAGAATTTGTAGCTTATATCCTCATCTCATCAGCTATGGTCTCCCCAAGCTTGAATCCCGACATCACTACAAGAAACTAGGCCTTAGGAACAAACTTGCTAGTAACCACTTCCAAACTGTTGCTATAAGCAGTCTAGTGTAATGGTTATGACCATTACCAAAAAATTTGGTAGCTATTGACACAGTTTAATCATATGACCGTTGCCATTATAATATAACCGTTGCAATTGGCTTAGCTATAACAACGTTTTTTGAACCGTTGCGATAAATACATCTATAAAAATAGTTGTATGAAAATTATTATGTATTGGAATGGTTAATTAATCCTCCATATTTTCCCTCCATATTTTCCCTCAATAATTTTTAGCACCCACCAATCCTATTTTTTTAATTATTTTTCCTTATTTCTTAAAACTCTTTTTACAAGGGAGATATATATAATAAAAACATATACTCATCAGACCTAGCACTCTCATCTCTCTAACCTCTCTCTAACTCTCAAACTATTCTCTTTCCTAAACCTAGCGCCGCTGTAAATCTAAGCTAATGTTCTTAGATTTGTGCTAATCTGTGCTCACTTTTGACTATTAGGAGCTAAAATCTACAAACCCCTCTCATCACTTTGAGGGTTTGTGTGATATTTACTGGTGTTTTGCTTATTTTAGTTGAAGATGGACTTGATTTTAGATAAATCTCTCAGATTTTAGTTGTTTCTGTTTGTGACTGGAGATGGACCTGATAAATCTTGGATTTCTTCAACAAGTTCGATATGATAGATTTATTTTTGGGTTTGTAGGTTGAGAAAATCTTGTTGGGTTGTTTGTACTTATCTGTTAATTTTTGTTTTTTTAGTTGTTTCTTGTTTTTTTTTCTTTTCTTTGCAACTATATCTAGTACTTGAATTGATGCAAACCCCCATGTGTTGATTTTGTTCGTTTCTTATTGTTTTTGGGGTTACGCTTGCTTGCTTCACTAATTTTTGACTTCTTTTATTTTACTTAACATGAATTAATGCTCCATTCAATATATATTTTCTCATTCGTTCCTTGTTTATCTATCTGGCTAATCAACAATTACTTCTAGCTTTTAGTCTTAAGCAGGCAACAACAGTCAGGAATGAATGTTATACTAAACTATCCGCCATTTCATTAGGACAACACTTGCTTAGTCTTTTTCTAGCTTGATTGTGAAGCATGGTTTGAAAAGGTCAGCTGAAATACAGTATTTTATTTATTTATTAATTATGATAATGATGTGATAGTTATTTGACCTTTACAATTGAAAAGAGAGATTGGCTTTAGAACGACTAATCACACAAAACAAATGGCTTTAGATGTATTGCTTTTCATATCGACCTCTCTATCCTTATGAGGTAGGGGTAAGGTTTTACTTGTGGGATTACTTACTCATGGTATATTATTGTTGTTGTTGTTGATTAGAACTAGCATATTCGACCTTGTATATTTGGTGTTAAAAGTTGTGAATCTGAACATTCGGAGTACATTCAGGTCAATTTTAATTTTAAAGTTTATATTTGGCTTTTCTTGGACAAATTCCATAAGTATCGTTCTTTGGTATTATGGCTGAAGATTGGCTTCTTTTAAAGTGGAAATCCTTCTTCATTGATTGTGTAATAGTTAATCTATTTCACCCCTTAATTTAGTTCAATTGTGAATATGGATTATAATTTAGAAGTATGCTAGTGCACATATGAAAGTGATTCAATAGATGAATAGCATCTCGAAATGTAACGATTTACTTCCATGAAGACAACAATGTTAGAGTCGATAACATAATGCAATTTTTTCTCCTGTTATCTCCTTCATACAGACACAAAGCTGATAAAATCATGGAAGTATCATGTTTCTTTATGATGTGATAGAGGTGTTTGAACTTCACAGTGTTTCTGCTGCTAATTTTTTTTATGTTGAATGGCAAGATACTAATTTAAAGTAGTGATTTATATTTATTGTTTTTTGTCGTTGTATATTTGGTGCTAAAAGTTGTGAATCTGAATAATCGAAAGTACATTCATGCCAAATTTGATTTTGAAGTTCATCTGAAGTTTATATTTGGCTTTTACTGGACTACTTCTATATGTATCATTGTTTGGTATTTCAGCTAAAGATTGACTTGTTTTAAAGTGGAAAACTCTGTGCATGAGATTGTATAATAACTAACATATTTCACAGCTTAATAGGTCATTGTGAGTAGGGATTGGAATTTAGAACTATGTTTGTGCACATATTAAATTGTTCAATAGCTTAATAAAGTCGCCTAAATGTCAAGATTTACTACCCATTCTTCTAGTTCTGTTTTACCCTCCATTTTCCAGTATTGGCCTATAGTTTATCTTCTATTATACTGGAGTAATTTTTCTATCTTTTCTTCATCCTGAAAGGGAGCTACTGATGCAAATGTGCTAGTTGGTATCCAAGTTCCACAAGATGAGGTAGATAAGTTCCAAGGACGGGCATAGACTCTTGGTTATGAATATGCAGTGGAGAGTCTCAATGAGGCAGTCCAATTTATTATGCATTGAAAAAGGTGTTTCCTATTATGGCGGGTTCTAGGATCTCGTTGCAAAGAAAATAGCGTGATATTCGCCAACTTCCCTTTTCTCCTGGTTAGTCAGATCATTCTGAATCCTCCTAGTCAATGGAAGATATGTGTCTCATGTAGAACCGGTGTACTAGATGATTTTGGGCTAGTCTTTATCTTGTGTATATAGCTATTTATCTGTTATTTTTTATCTAGAAGCCTCTTGTTCCATTATTAAACCATTTCACTTTAAAGCTACTTTAAGGAGTTATTCTGTTTCAACTTTGTGGGAATATGCTGGGTATATCATTGTTCTATTTCAACATTGGCCTTGAATACCAACTTCATCATGTGTTTCTTTTAAACTTATCTTTATTTTTTCTGTTGGTTGTCTTGTTTTTATTTTTGATTCATTTTTTGTTCCGTCAGGTATGTTGGGATTTAAATCATAAAGAATTTTTCTTGTTGAAAAAAAGAGTTCAACATTGTGGAACCAAAGTTTAGAGAAAAGAAACCAAAGGCTAATCCCTATAAAAGTCTAATAATAATTACAGAGGAATTTCTCAGAATATAAGGGCCATCTTCTTTTCAAATTTGATTCAACAATTTACGGGCAATTTAACTTTGGAAACCTAGCAAGCTCTATAAAATACTCCTCATACCCAATATAACATCTCGTTAATACAACACCCGGATCCCACATACCAGCCTTTTGAGTTCAACCCTCTGTAGTATATATAGTTCGCTGTGAAACTTGTCTTAAGAAAATTCCACAGGAGCAAGTTTTAGGGGCCTTAACAAATTCCAATAGGTGCAAATTTAGGGACGTCCATAAGGGCGAGCTTAAATTCGTTACTCTTTTTAGGAATAAATATATCAAATTCAAATTTTGTTTTTCATATGTATACGAAATACCTATATAGTTCGAGTGGAAAGTAGTGCGTTGCAGCTAAACTCATAGAATCCACTCTAGATCTACCTCTGAGTCATTCACGTATCACAGACTTTAATATTGAGCCTTCTGAGCCAAATGGAATGAAGAATCACATGGAAAACATCTATCTTTTAGGTGGTAAATTGACCTAAAAATGCCTCCTTAATTGAAGGCCCCTCTTCTGCATTCTAATCAGTGTTATCAAAGGCGCGCTTAAAGCGTGCTTAAGCCCTAAAGCGAGGCTCAGAATGTGTTGAGCACTTCACCTCGCTTTATGTGCGCTTCACTGTCGTCATCAAGTTTCTAAGGCATACTTTTCCTTGCCAATGAGTCTCTTCTGAAGAGGCGACACTAAATAATTGATATTTCACTTTATCGTAATTGTTTTTCATTTTCTTTGTTCATATATTTGTCATTCATGCTTATAATTATTAGTTTTGGACTAAATATTAATATTTGTACTTTTTCTCCCTTTGAGCCTTTTGTCATTAAAGCCCACGCTTTTATTTGCTCCTTGCGCTTTAATCCCCGACAGACCTTAGAGCTTTTTTGCGATTTTCACTTTTGATAACACTGATTCTAATGTACTTTTTTTGAGGTATTGACATCAAGATTTTCTCCAAATTAGGTATATCAATTGAAGTCATTTCAACAACAAAAAATTTCCAGTTCAACACATCACTAAAAAGTGCAATCTAGTGATCCTTCAATAGTACTATAACACATCCCATGTAAATTACCTCAACCATTCTTGGATTAGCCACTTCATAGCCACTAGGATAAATATAGTATTTGCTTTTCCTGATCATGCTATAGTATGACACATTCTTAGGAAGGTACTCTTGAATTGTGACTTATGGATCATTGTTTTTCCCCCAGTGTTCCATTAGTACTTGCCTTATGTAGCCATGAATTCCTCCCACATAGAAAACTAAAATAGAGTGTTGGGACGGAGATAGCCCTCCAATTAAGCCTTTTATTGTTCCCCGAGGGAGATAGATTTCTGGCAAAGTTGCATCCTTTGATTGGTTGAATCTTTCAAAAGTGTTCGTGTTGCATAGTACATACTATTTACATTTGAAGTTGTTAACTTTATGCTTCATATTAGGCGTCCCTTAGACATCAACAATCACACCTCTTCTTTCGATATATAAACAAAAATATGGTTTGTATTTAACTAAGTGTCCTTTCTGGTTTTTCTAATTTCTGATAGTCAAAAGGGGTCCAGATGAATATATACCCAAAAAAACAAATTACATATACGAAGCTTCTAATGTAATAAAAAAGGTAGTTCAATGTACATTGAATTACAAGTTTGAATTTTCAGTGTAATATTTTAGTATTATTTGTTAGAATTCTTGATTCCACAAGTTCAAATAGTTTTGTTTTGAATTTCTAGATATATATGTAGCTTCTTCGATGTCAAATAATGTTAGTTAATTTCCTTTGTTTGTTTACCATGATTGCGGGAGTAGGTAATTATTCAGAAAAATTACATGAAGCTCGAATTTAATAAAATTAAGTGTGTGTTGAAAATAGTTGAACATCTCTAATTTGACTAAACAAAATTTTGCTAGTCCAATTGCATTGCAATTCCTTTTTTATTTTATAAAGTGGGTTTGGGAGGATAGTATGTGCCCAATCCTTATCTCTACCTTGTCTGAAGTAGAGATGAGGTTCCCAATAGACTCTCAGCTCGAAAAATATTTTAAAAACAAGGTTGAAAAATAGAACAGTGAAAGCTCTTGAACGAACATACTAAGAAAAAAGAAGTATTGATGACTGAATATAAAGACTGTATAGAAATTCTGAATATTTGAATAAAGAGAGTAAGAGTTTCAGACATCTAACCATTTAACATAGTTGTCTTGTTATTAGTCTATTGTATGCTTTTATGTGAGTTTTTCTAATGAGTGGAATATGAGTTTGCTGATCTGTTTTATTTCCTAATCACCAAAATTCTTAGATTTTAGTTTCACTTGTCACCCTTTACACAGCGATAAAGACATGTCGGGATGAGAACATAAGTTTGTTAGAATTTTATAATATTCTCTATTTTTTTGTCAGACAGCATAATTTTTTTCCAGATGATACTCTATAAGAGAAAATTGATTTTTTAGACTTTTTATATAGAATTCTATGTTGATAGATGGTGGGTACCAACCGTTACAATAGGTATATTTATTGCTGCAATAATAACTGATTGTCTTGGTGGATACCTTGATCACAAGGTATATGCTTTTGTTGTTTAATAGAATCATCTCTTCATGAATTATATATTGCTTATAGCTCAAATTACAAATTTGTCTTGTTTGACATATCCATAAGAACTTAGGAACTGCCTTTGGTGCAGTTTTTGATCGAGTGGCTTATAAGGTACTTTCTCTTTATTATTCAATTCACATGTATGTTTCCTGGACCTTTGGCCATTTTTCTAGCAAAGTTGCTTCCATTATCCATAATGTTTGAGACACTTCAGCATAATTTCTTGTTAGGAAGGAGGAGACATTTTTTATACAACTCTTCTTTTCAACCGCTAATGGCCGCTGCCACCTTGATCTTTTTGTGCACTAGACCTTTGGAGGTTAGTGTGTTTGGGCAATTGCCATGGGTACTAACTGTGCCTTCAATTGCTATAATTGGCAGGAAGGTGAGTGATTATATGTACTTTTTTCATATTTTCATTTCCTTTCACATGTTTTTTCAGGAATAAAACTTTAAGTTTGTGATATATGTTAATAGTCATGAGATCAGGAACTTACATGACTAAATTTGTATAGTTCTTTTCTCTTGTAGGAGTTTTAACACCATAATGGATTTACATTTTTCATTTTCAACATGGTTTTATTATTGTAATACACCAGAGAACATTTTGGATAATGCATTTCTGAAAGAGTTTTTAGATCGTCCAGATGTTGTCACTAAGGTTATATTTCTGTTAAATTTTAAGGTACATTGACTTTAGTGAAATAGAAGATATTTGATGGGCCTAGAAAACTGTAGGCATTGATGTAAATACCTTTGATCCTTTTAGCATTCTAAACACCCTATCTGTATCTCATTATGGTGCATGGAAGCTTTTTTCTTGGTGGCCATTGTCTGATTGCCCGCTGTACATTTCAGTTTTTGTTTACTTATTTTTCTGGTGATGAGGGAAGGATGGGGAGTTGTAGGGGCTTAGAAGAATAAAGGTAGCTTAGATAAAAAGTTTGAGGCTTATAGGAATTGAATAATTCATTCAAGTTTAATTCTAATTAGCTATTTGAGCTTCTACTATAAACAAGTAGTAGCTATTTGAGTCATATTTATTTCCAAGTTGTTCAAAACTTTCAAAAGAATATAAAGTTGAGTACTTGTAATTCTTTTGTTGTATGTAGTATATTTTATTATGGTTTGCACTTCACCTTGACACTTCTAGTTTATTAAAATGCATCTGTTGGAGTGTTTTGCAATTGACCTTGACACTTCTAGTATGTTAAAATTCATCTTTGTCGTAGTATTTTACTGGTACTTGATATTGACACTTCTAATGAAACTACAATCTTAGATTCCAACTTTTGGACCTGTAAATTGAAATTGTACTATTTTGGATAGCTTTTATATGTTAATAAACTATTGGAACTGTGAATTGAAATTGTACTAGTTTGGATAGCTTTTATATGTTAATAAACTATAGAATTTTCTATGAACTCATATAAATGTTGGCTCAAAGTCTGTAGTAGCTCAGATGTTGGTTTTATGTTTTGAAATTCAAGAAGATAGATGCATGCTAAAGAAAATTTATTGGCTTTCTTCTTTCACCTCACTGCCTAATTTTAATTAGAATAAAATTGAAGTTGTAGCTAATACATGATTAAAATTGGTTTATAACTTTTATTTATCGACTTTTGTAGGTGAAGAAAACAATCAAGGGGATGATGAAAGCATTGATGAGGACGTCATTTGAGATTTAGTTGAAAGTGGTTGAAACTGTTGTATGACCAACTCTCTTGTTGACATTATGAATATTTATTTTGTTCACTGTCCAGTTGAAACATGTGCCAACTGTTGTATATTTTGTCCATGTTGTCATTGAAACATACACAAGAAAACCGTTACGAAACATCACTTGTAAAGATTTTAACTGTTCCAATTGATATAGGTAATAGTCGTTATTGTTGAATAAATAATCGTTGCCATAGATGTACTTTCAGCAATGGTTTTGAGAATTGTTACATGACCCATTACCATAAATCTATGGTAACGTGAGCTGGTGTGGCGGGCATAACCCCCTTGCCATAGTATAATTGGAACAGTTTTAGGGCCTATAGCAATGATTTTCATACCATATCCATAGATCGATTTTCTAGTAGTACATCAAGATTGCTACCAATACTGGACGATCATCACCTAAATTGTTGTCACCTCCCATAGGCATCAACCTGAACTGCACTAGTTCCCACTAAAATTTTTCTATGAAAGACAATATGGACTTAGCAATTCTTATGTTGTGTTTAGTCAACCACTCAGGTTTCCCCTTTAGTCAAAACTTGTGCTAACTAATATGTTGATTTGCTCTATCAGTCATTTCGTGGTAAAAGTCTAGAGTGCTAGTTGGTGGCACAAAATCTTCCCCATGCAAGAATCAGTTGATTATTCATTCTGAAATATTCACCTGAAACCCTGATCTAAAGCCTTGACAAGGTTTGGTAACTCAGTAATTTTCTGCCCCTTTTTGCAACTGATCTCCAGAGTGGTAGCATGATTAATGTAGAATTCATGCACCATAGCTAGGTAATACTTCCCATTGTCTGATATAGTCCATCCTAATTCATATTGATTGAACCATCGCTCGATCTCAGGATACTCTGCTAGCCCCAAAGTAGTTATTTTCACCTCCTCAACCAGTGGTCTCTTGGTACTATGCTTTCCAGTTGAAGAGAAACCATTTTGATAGATTTTGTCTGCCCCTTTCAATTGACATCAGAAACTACCTTAGATTCTCAGGTTTTTGCTCTTGATCACATCACCCACATGTTTAGGGTCTCTTTCTAGTTTAGTAGTGGTATAAGTGCCACCCCAACTTCATCTTTTAAACTGGTACTTTGCGTCCTAGATTAACTACCTACCGACTTAGCTCTCTCATCACTATTGTATGTTGTCTTGCACTCTACTTCATTCTGTAATTTGTGGCCTTCATCTCCTCATTCTCATTTTTGTGATTCAACAACTAGTTTACGGGTTGAGGTGGCCTTGCCGGATCTCTTACTCTTACCAATATGTGTAGGTTAAAACTTGGGAGGCATTTGTACCTGTGGAGGAATGATGTTAACTTGGAACAATAATGGACAACAAAAAGAAGTTAAAGAATTTATATTTTATATACATGCCTGACGACATAGAGTGATGGCTCGTCACAGGTGTAAAATCTTATCAACCCTTGTCATCAGGCTTAATAGATCCCAGATCATAGGTGACAACCTAAGGTGATGGATCATCATAGGTGTGATGACTCGTCAGTCCTTGCCATCAACCTTAAACATATTGTAGTCGAAATTATTTTGAATTGGCGTCCTGAGGTGATGGCTCATCACAGGTGTGACAACTTATCAGTCCTCATCGTCAACCTTAAATAGATTATACCCAAAGTTATTCAGAGTTGACAACTTGAGGTAACGACTCATCACACGTGTGATGGATCTTCACTTTAAGAAAATTATATTATGAACATAAGTGAGCAGCTATCTTGAAAATTATTAACACTTCATTATATCATTGAGGTTACAGGCTCAAACGAGGTGTAAATTTCATGGTATAATGGATTGTTCATGATTTTCAAGTGGACGAAGGGTTACTTAGACTTCATCTCAACTAAATTGGTGAGCAATCATATTTTTCCAAAGATTTTAAAGATTTGATAAAGGATATATTGCCCACGAATTTATCTATTTGCTCACTCATTTAAAATCAACCAAATTATAGTTGACTTAAGCTTTAAATAGATGATGGAATATTAAATAACTTAACATACCTTGGTGAAGATTCACTTATTCCCCACAAAAGAATTGAAATTAGCTCTAATTTTTTACACATTAAGCACGGGTTGGAGGATGAATTTAGGTGTTGGTGAAGCTTGGCAGTTGTGGGTGATTTATAGGGTGGAAGAATATGAATTAATGGGATTTTGAGGGGTAATTAACGTGGAGGAAGTAATGGAGAATGAATTAAAGAAGGAGTTATGAATTTAAAAGGTTTGAATTTAAACCGTTCCTTCTTTAATTGATTTAGGAGGATTGGGTCTAGGTTTTTGGATTGGGTCAGTTTGTGCCTAATTGGTTGGGTCAAAATTAGTGGGTAGTTGTGTTTAGGGTTTGAGGATTAATTTGTTTAAGGTGGTGGAGTTGGTTCAAATAAAAAAAAAACAAAAACTTACCTGGCCTCGACGTTAGTTGATAGCTCATCACTTGGCTGACGACTAGTCAGTGTTGCCCTCAGTCTTAAGTAGTTTAACCCATTTTGAATCACCAACTGATGACTAGGGGTGACGACTCATCACTTGGATGATGGCTTATCAGTGAATTCATCATCCTTAAGCAGTTTGCTTCATTTTGAATCACCGAGTGACAACCAGGGTGACAGTCCGTTACCTACTTGACGAGATGTTAGGCAGGCCATCAACCTTATCCAGAATCTAACTTTCCATGGTAATTTGTGACGACTTGAGATGACAAGCTACTAGTCTTCTAATGAGAAGTCACTCACGTCATCACTTCAAACAGTTATCTCCAGCTCTTTTTCTCTTAACTTGCACACTTTAGCGCATACATTAACTATGTTCAAGAATACAAATTACTCTATAGATTATGTTACAACAACAAAATATGGGTTGCCTCTCATTAAAGCCTGATTTAACATCATGGCACAACTTGGCTATCTTGATTACTCAAACTTCATCAAGATACACCAATGCTAACACTTTTACCTCCTTCGAGACTCTGGTGTATTATTTTACCCGTTGGTCGTTCACTTTGAAAAGCTCTCCATCCTTGTTCTCTAATTCAACAGCTCTGGATGGAAATACTTGAGTACCTTTGAATGGCCAAGAACATTTAGATTTCAACTTACCCAGAAACAACTTTAGCCTTAAATTGAACAACAGCACCAAGTCTCCGACCTTGAATTCTCTTTTCTCAATACTCTTATCATGGTACAATTTTATTTTCTCCATATAGAGGGCCACCCTCTCATAAGCTTGTAGCAGGAATTCATCCATCTCATTCAGTTGTTCCAACCTCAAATATCCAGTATCTCTCTAACTCAGATTTAGCTTTTTGAGAGCCCATAGGGCCTTGTGCTCAAGATCCACTGGAAAGTGATAAGCTTTACCAAGGACAGGTTAATAAGGAGACACATAGATTGGCATTTTGAACACTGTTAGATAAGCCCATAATGCATCATCAAGTTTGTGGGACTAATAACTTCGGTTGGCATTTACTTTCTTGGATAATATCATCTTAATTTCTCGATTCGATACCTCCACTTGCCAACTAGTTTGCAGATGACAGGGGGTAGCTACCTTGTGTTGCTTCATTCTATACTTTGCTAGAAGTGTACGGAACACCTTGTTGCAAAAATGTGACCACCCATCACTTATGATTGTTTGGGGAGTCGTAAACCTAGAGAAAATATTCTTTTTCAAAAATGTAGCCACTCTCTTACCATCATTGTCCACCAATGCCACAACTTCCACCCATTTTGATACATAATCCACCGCCAAGAAGATGTATTTGTGGCCATAAGAATTTATAATTGGGACCATAAAGTCGATGCCCCATATATCAAATAAGTTAACTTCCGTAACGATGGACATAGGCGATTCCTGTCTCCGAGAGATAGATCCTTGTCGTATGCATTGATCACTTGCCTTGACAAAGTCTTGGGCATCTTTGTGATAGTGGACCACTAGTACCCATATCGTAGTATCTTTCAGGTTGTACAATCACCCACATGATGTCCCCCAACTAGGGAAGAATGACAAGTTTGTAGAATGGTCAACATCTCCACTTGTGGTACATATCTCATAATTATATTATTAGCACATAGATGGAATAGATATGGCTCATCCAAAAGTAATTGCTTACATCATAGAGAAATTTCTTTCTCTGATAAAAAGTTAGTCAATTCTTTCGGCATCATATCACTGATAAGATAATTAGAAATGTCAGTATACCAAGGCAAAACATCAAAAGATGCGGCTAATACCTATTCATCTTGAAAAGATTCATCGATCTCCAACTCATCCTACACCTTTCCTTCATCCTCAAGTCTGGAAAGATGATCTGCTACTTGATTTTTACAACCTTCGTGATCTTTGACTTCAAAGTCAAATTCCAGCAGCAACAACACCCATCTAATCAACTGAGGTTTCAGATCTTTCTCTATCATGAGGTATTTCAAGGTAGCATGATCAGTATGCACAATAACTCTCGTGCCATGTAAGTATGCACAAAACTTCTTAAAGGCATATACAACTGCAAGTATCTTCTGTTGTGTAACAGTGTAGTTTTTCAGTGCCCCATTTAATGCTTTACTAGCATAATATATGGGATGAAAAACCTTCTCCCGCTTTTTCCCAAGAACAGCTCCAAGTACGACCCCACTACATCACACATCACTTCAAATGGTTTGGACCAATACGGAGTAATAATAATGGGTGCAACCACCAACTTCCCTTTCAGGCAATCAAGTAATTTCAAGCAGTCACTATCAAACACAAATTTTTCTTCCTTCTCCAACAACTTGCATAACGGATTAGCAATTTTGGAGAAGTCCTTAATGAACCTCCTATAAAAAACTAGGTGGCCAAAAAAACTTTTAATTCCCTTCACCGAGATTGTGGAGGTAGTTTTTCAATCACCTCTATATTAACTCTATCCACCTTAATACCTTTTTCCAAAATCTTATGCCCCAAAACAATTCCCTCCTTCACCATGAACTAACATTTTTCCTAATTTAGTACAAGATTAAACTCTTCAAATCTTGGCAAGGTACCGCTAAGATTTTCTAAGCAGTCTTCAAAAGAATCACCAATAACTGAGAAGTCATCTATAAACACCTCCAAAGTGTCTTCAACCATGTCGGAAAAAATAAACATCATACACCTTTGGAATGTAGTAGGAGCAATGCATAATCCGAAGGGTATTCGCTGGAAGGCAAATGTCCTATAGGGGCATGTAAAAGTAGTCTTCTCCTGATCTTTGGGTGTAATGGAGATTTGGTTATAAACTGAGTAACCATCCAAAAAGCAATACCAGTCTCGCCCTGCCAACCTATCAAACATTTGATCCATGAATGACATTAGGAAGTGATACCTGAGAGTCTATGAGTTTAGCTCTCTGTAATCCATGCAGACATGCCAACCAGTGACTGGCTTTCTGTAACACCCCATACATTTCTGAACTTATTTGACTACCTTAATATTTATGGAGTTATTTAAACTTGAGATAGTTGGTGTTTTACCCACTAAATTTATTGGGCTGAAGTAATATTATGTTTATGGACTTAATTGAGGCCCAAAATTAAGTAAATAAGACATGGGCCCAAAAGGAGATGATCGATTTAAAAATGGACCAAGTGTACACATCATTATACTTGGACTTTTTGACCAAATAATTGGCCAAGGATGACTAGAGAGAGGCGGTTTGGAGGGCCTATTTAAAGCTGAAATTCAGATCATTTTTCTACACAATACACTTGTAAAAATCAGATTTTCAATCAAACATTTCTCCTCTCTCAAAACCCTAGCCGCCCTAATTTTCTCTAAGGATTTTTGGACAAATCTTCCACTTGCAAGCCTTGGTAAGTTTTTACCATTATAGATTAATATATTATATGCATAAGAGGTTGTGTATATCATGTTGTTTATGTTTAAAAAGTGTTGAGCAGTCCACTTTTTCTTAATCGCTAAAGGATTTGCCTTCTATGTGGTTTAAACTTGAAAGGGGACTTAAGGTCTTGAAGGAATTGAATTAGATGGATGAAATTTTAGTATGTTTAAGTGTGGTTCTGTACCTAATTTTTTACTCCTTGTGTATGATTTGTGTAAATGTTTATACGTAATTGTGCATGGAACGTTTGGCGCAATGAAAAGAGAATGCTTTCTTGTTATGTTAAAGTGAATTCCAAAACTGTGTGGACTGTTTTTTGTATATTTTTGTGGAAGGTATTTATGTTACTTGATGGAATAAATATGTGGAGTTGCATTGAGGTAAAAATGTGAAGTATGCACTTGGTGGGAAATCTTGTCGGTTTGTGATGTCTATGTTGATGTGTGGACTATTTTGGTATTGTTGGGGTTGTGGGGCAGTAAATTGTATTGTAGGAGTGTGGAATGAAGTTATATGGCAGTAGAAAGTAAGGTGGAATGATATACCATGTGTTTGGGATGTTGGATAGTTTTTACTTCCCGTCAAGTAGCTAATTATCGCCTTGTGAACTTGTAATGTAATTGGCTTTTAATATGAGCTCCATTATGTATTCATATTGTAGAGTAACGCTTTAAGGAAGAGATGAATTATTGTAGTCACATGTTGGAAAGATAAGGTATGTAAGGTTACTCTTTTCCGTATCCTTTGGCCGTACCTATTGTTCACATCGTTACCGAGCTTGTTTCCACTCCAAAATGTTTTAAAGTATCTCATTTCAAGTTGTTAGCAATTGTTATTTATGTGTCTCTTATTTGTTGACTATTGTTCCAAAGCTCCAATAATGTTATGACCACCGATGTAACAATCTTACAAAAATTAAATAAATTAAGTAATGCATATTTGTTTGAGTACGGGTGGTAGCTCTGGGGGCGAAAGCCTAGCTCGAGCCGATCCCGATGGATTATTGGATACAGGGGGTAGCTCTGGGAGTGAAAACCTAGCTCGAGCCAAACCTGATTTATTGATTTATGGGTGGTAGATCTAGGGGCATAAGCCTAGCTTGAGCCAATCCCAATGTTACTTACCACTGATCAGTTGGTCCCGAGCATAGTATGATGTATATTGATGTAAAGGTAAAAGGAAAGAAATAAATGTAATGTACATGGTTCCACATATACAGTACGATGGTATATCAGTGTTATCTATTCACTTGTATTTGATTCCATTTGAGTTGCTATATTTCATACAATTACTTATAGCCTTACATACTCAGTACATTCTTTCGTACTGATGTCCCTTGGGGGACCTGTCTTACTTTCTATAGGTATAGGATCTAGTAGACCTTTATAGTAGGGTACGGGTCATCTACAGGCTATTGGTGAGCTCCAGGGTGATTCGGGGCTTTTTGAGTCATTTGTATATATTTTTGGTACTGTGTAGTAGTTGTATAAGGCGGGGAATTGTCCCGACCTTAGTCATGGTTATATATCTTTTAGAGGCTTTGTAGCTATTGTAAAGTCAAATGTAGAAGTGTCTTAACTTTTAGACGTTGTGGCCCCAACTGCCAAGTCTCATATCTATTTTGAACATCTTTATTTGACTTCCGTCATCGATATATTTTATCTGCATGTGGCAGAATTTTTGTTCACTTAATGGCATGCAAATGAACATGATCATAGGTTGGTTTTCTCGGGCCTTACGGCTACGGGTTCCTGTCCGCCCCGATGGGATTTGAGGCGTGACAAAAGTGGTATCAGAGCGGGTCATCCTAGGGTGTCTACAAAGCCTTGTCTGAGTAGAGTCTTGCTTATGGATGTGTTGTGCACCACATCTATACGTAGGAGGCTATGGGACATTTAGGAGATTTTTATTTTCTTCATTTCCTAGATCGTGCAATAGAGCCAAAGTTGTAGGTGGAGTCATATTTAACCACTGAATTTGTTTTATGTTTTTTGTTTCCTCAGTATCGCAAAATGTCCTTTACAAGGAGAAACAAGAATAAAAGTAAGAATATAGACAGGATTGCCAGAGAAGGAACCAGTAAATCACCACCTAAATAAGCTAATCAAGGTGAGGCTGAAGAAGAGTTTGCATCGTGGGCTTCTTCTACTCTTCCACCTCCCAGAGAGCCAAGAAAGAGAGGAGTACCCCCAGAACCACCTGTTAATGCTACTGAGTAGGATTTAAGAAATGTGGTGAAAATTTTCACTCGTATAGTTGCTGGACAAAATCAAGGACAAGTTGGTCCAACTACAAGTAATGATGGTGCGGATAGGGCAGCTAGTCGGCGGACACAAGATTTTCTTAAATTAGACCCTCCCACATTCACCGGGTCAGATCTTAATGAAGACCCACAATACTTCATGGACCAAATTCAAAGGGCTTTAGATGTTATGCATGTATCTGGTATAGAAACAGTTGAGCTTGTAGCATATAGATTAAAAGGAGAGGCTATATTATGGTACGAAAATTGGAAACAATCTAGGGGTATCGGTGCACTTCCAGCTAGTTGGGAAGAATTCAAAGCGGCATTCCTTGATCATTCCCTTCCATATGAGATCTGAGAAGCTCGTACAGACAAGTTCTTAAATCTTTTTCCATGTAATATGAGCGTCAGAGAGTACAGTCTTCGGTTTAACTCTTTGGCCTGGTACGCTCCTAATGTAGTAGCTACTATGGACGATAAAGTTCATCGGTATGTGGATAGATTGGATCCATATTTGGTTAGGGATTGTACTATTGCTACTTTGGATAGAGACATGGATATAGCCAGGATACAAACTTTTGCACAGAAGATGGAAGATCAAAGGAAAAGGAGAAGAACGCAAGAATTTGAAAGAGGACCATCAAAGAGGGCTAAACCTATGGGATAGTTCATGGCGTCCCAAGGAGAATTTAGGCCTCGGATTTTTAATAGACCGCCTAGACAATCATTTTCTTATTCTACAGCAGGTACTCCATCCCAATTTCGAGGGTTTAGAGGCAGTCAAGTTGGGCAAAGTAGTAGGAGTCAAGGTTCACAGACAGAAGGGTATCAAGAACAAGAAAGAATGAGCCAATCGAGGTTTTCTTATCAGCCGTGTCAGAACTGTGGAAAGCTTCATTTAGGTGCATGTCGGCTTGGGTTAGATGTTTGTTTCTGGTGTGGTATGTCGGGGCACATAATGAGAGAGTGCCCACAGAGGGGCACGGGTAGTATGACGCGACCTACTGGATCAGCCGTTGTATCATCCTCATCGAGTGTACAGCCTACTAGGTGTGGTAGAGGTGTTCGAGGAGCAACTAATTCTAGTGGAGTCCAGAACTGTACCTATGCTTTAGCGAATCGACAGAATTTAGAGGCTTCTCCTGATATGGTTACAGGTACATTATCCGTCTTTTCACATAATGTATATGAATTGATTGATCCGGGCTCTACCCTATAATATGTCACTCCATTGATTGCTGAAAAATTTGAAAGAACACCGGAATTACTAGTCAAGCCATTTGAAGTATCTATACCAGTTGGTGAATCTATTGTAGCTAAAAAAGTCTATCGTAATTGCATAGTAACTGTTTGTGATCATGATACGTTGGCTGATCTTATTGAGCTAGAGATGGTAGATTTTGATGTTATAATGGGTATGGATTGGTTGGCTTCTTGTTATGCCACTGTAGATTGTCGAGCTAAGAAGGTATATTTCTATTTTCCACAAAAGACCGTCTTTGAATGGAGGGGTAATGTTGGAGAACCGAGAGGTAAATTTATTTCTTATCTTAAGGCAAAGAAAATGATATCCAAGGGGTACATATGCCATCTAGTAAGAGTGTAACATATCGATGTGAAGCCACCAACTCTTCAATCAGTTCTGGTGGTAAATGAATTCCTTGAGGTATTTCCTAAAGATCTTCCAGGTTTGCCTCCAGAATGGGAAGTAGAGTTTGGTATTGATGTGATTCCAGGTACTCAGCCTATCTCTATTCCTCCGTATAGAATGGCCCCGACAGAGTTACGGGAATTGAAGGAGCAATTAAAAGACTTGCTGGACAAGGGATTCATAAGGCCTAGTATGTCCCCTTGGGGTGCACCAGTGTTATTTGTATGAAAGAAAGATGGAACATTGAGAATGTGTATGGATTATCGACAACTGAATAAGGTAACAGTCAAGAACAAATACCCCCTCCCCAGAATTGACGATTTGTTTGATCAATTACAGGGTGCCAAATGCTTCTCAAAGATTGACTTGAGATCGGGTTATCATCAAGTAAGGGTTAGATAAAAATATATATCCAAGATAGCTTTCCAAACACGGTATGGTCATTATGAGTTTTTAGTTATGTCATTTGGGCTAACAAATGCACCAGCAGTTTTTATGGATTTGATGAATAGGGTGTTCAAGCCATTCTTAGATGTGTTCGTGACAGTGTTTATAGATGATATTTTGGTTTATTCAAGATCAAAATAAGACCATGCTAACCACTTACGGCAGGTGTTACAGATTCTTTGTGATCGTAAGTTCCATGCAAAGTTCATTAAATGTGAATTTTGGTTAAAATCTTTAGCATTCTTGGGTCATATTGTGTCGGATGAAGGAATAAGGGTTGATACTCAAAAGATAGAAGCTGTGACGAATTGGTCAAGACCTACAACGCCTACAGAGATTTGTAGTTTTCTCGGGTTGGCAGGTTATTATAGAAGATTTTTTGAAGGGTTTTCGTCCATTTCGGTACCTTTAACAAAGCTAACACACAAGGCAACCAAATTTCAGTGGAATGAGGCATGTGAGAAGAGTTTCCAAGATCTGAAGGATAAGTTGACTTCAACACCTGTATTCGTACTTCCAGAAGGCACAGAAGGGTATGCGGTATATTGTGATGCTTCAAGAGTTGGCTTAGGATGTGTATTGATGCAACACGGTAATGTAATAGCTTACGCCTCAAGACAGTTACGACCACATGAGAGAAATTATCCGACACATGATCTTGAGCTAGCAGCTGTGATATTTGCTTTAAATATATGGCGCCACTACTTGTATGGGGTTCACGTTGACATATATACCGATCCTAAGAGTTTGTAGTATATTTTCACCTAGATTTGAGGCAGCGGAGGTGGCTGGAACTACTAAAAGATTATGAAATTAATATTTTATATCATCCAGGAAAAGCAAATGTAGTAGCCGATGCATTAAGCCGCAAAGCAATAGGAAGAACTGATGGCCAGCTCACGGAAAAGCAAGGTATAGTCAAGGATCTACATCAACTAGCCAGCTTGGGGGTTCGTCTTCTTAAAACTCCAAATGAAGAAATTATGGTGCAAAATGCGGCAGAATCTTCATTAGTAGCTGAAGTGAAGGAAAAACAGTATGCGGATCCTATTTTACTGCAGCTGAAAGAGAATGTACAACAAGGTTTGACAAAGGAATTTGATCTTATGCAAGAGGGAGTGCTTTAATACCAAAGTAGATTGTGTGTACCTGATGTAGATGAGCTAAGGAGACGGATTATAACAGAGGCACATAATTCACGGTATTCTATTCATCCAGGATCCAGAAAAATGTATCATGATTTGAAAGAAATGTATTGGTGGGGTAACATGAAGAAGAACATTGCAGAATTCGTAGCCCAATGTCCAAATTATCAACAAGTAAAAGTAGCGCATCAGAAGCCTGGAGGTTATATGCAATGTACGTGTCACGCCCCGAATTCCAACGAGGCATGATTGGCACCCGTAGCCGATAAGGCCCGAGAGAACCAAGCTTTGCCTATGTTCATTCATGTGCATGCCATCCGAAACACCCTTATCACGTAGGAGTTTATAATGCTAACAATGAAATTCATGAAACATGTGACATATATACATATATGAAACTTGGCTGTTGAGGCCATCAAGTCAAAAACGACATGTACCTTTTACATTTATACACCCACACCTGTCTACAAAAGCCTCTAACAAGTGCATTGACCAAAATGAACTAAAAGTCGGGACAAGTCCCCGCTTTATACTACATGTACAACACCAAAACATATGTACAACTGTGACTCGAAGAAGCCCGACACTAACCGGAGCTCACCAATGATCGACAACGACTGGCAACCTACTGTGGAGGCCTACTAGTACCTGCGCCTGCAACAAGAAAGGTAAATCCCCCAAGAGGGGTCAGTACGAAGAATGTACTGAGTATGTAAGGCCATATGAAACTTGTATGATATGTAGACATGTCAATAATCTCAAATACAATAAATGATCAATATGGATAAGTCACAGTACTGTACTTTGGAAACCATGTATATTGCTTTCTTTACTTTCTTTGTTTCTTTGATTCTATGGTTATTCATCTTTGCCTATGAACTATGATACCCGATCCCCGACTGAACAGTGGGTTTTAAACATAACATAACGTTATGTTGGGATCGGCTCGAGCTAGGCTTATGCCCCTAGAGCTGCCACCCTAGAATCAAAGCATTGGGTTCGGCTCGAGCTAGGTTTTTACCTCTAGAGCTGCCACCCATAAACCAACATATCAGGTTCGGCTCGAGCTAGGATTATACCTCTAGAGCTTCCCCCTGTTAGGTTCGGTCCAAGCTAGGCTTATGCCTCTAGGACTCCCCCCTGATCCAACAATCTTGGGATTGGCTTGAGCTAGTCATTTCTCCCCCAAAGCTGCCACCCATACTTGATCATTAACCACATATGCATTACTTTATATATTACTTTGAGATTGATACAATGATATTCATACTTTACTTTGAAGCTTTGGATCATTAACCAATGAGTAACAGACATGAGAAATAACATTATTTGGAAATATAGCCTTTTGGGAAACAGAACACTATTGGAACCATTGGACAATGATCAATGAACAAGATGCATGAGCATAAACAATATTGGAACCTTGAAACATAAATTTAATGGGCTTTTGGAAAATTATCAATGAATAGGATACATGTGATTCATAATTGACCAATGAATAGGAAACTTGTGATAATAACCATTGGTAAGCGGAAATAGTATACCTTAACACATTTCAAAATAGGACAAGTGTAACGTCAATATGAATTCTATATGCTGCAGAAAGATACGGACAAAGTAACCTTACATACCTGCACTTCCAAGTATGAATACACAAGTCTATGTATGAACACAATAGTCCAGCACCTTCTTTACGTCCTTACTCTACAATACAATTCATACCAGAACTTACGTTAGCCACTAGTCACTATACAAACGTACAAGGCGACAATGAACTATATGACTATTGTATAACGTCATGTCACCCCTTACAATACAATACAAGGCCTTATCATATCAACAATACCACAACATTATGCACATTGACCAAGAGATCATACATCGATAGCATTACACACCACACTTACCCTTTACGCTTTTCTCTTTATCATTCTGTCACAATTACTCCTTCATAACAACATATGAACAACCATACATACTTAATACAGTACAAAAAACCTCCATACGATACTTTAAAGTCATTAAAACGACATCACAAGTTGATAATTACATCAAAAAAGGGTATAGGGGCCATCGGGGATAAACTAGAAACGAAACCACTCAAAACGGAAAACTGGGCTGACCTGCGTTGCCACCTGCGCCTGCAGGTGGCTGAGGTGCACGTGCAGATGGCCTCTAGAAAATTCCAGGGGAATCTGCGTCGCAGATGCCCTCGTCTGCGGGGACGGATGCCCGTTTTGGTCCGAAATGGCCTCTTTTGGGTCTTTTCATGTCATGAATGGTCCATGATCATAAACAAACTTATTTTGACATATTTTTGATCATATTAAACACCAAAATTCATACATGGTCTCACAACACACATAACATCACCCAAAACTATATTTCACGGCCAATACGACACCAAAATCATAACCAATTTCACAATAATAAGTCCAAACGTTATACACAAGGATTAAACAAAGTAAGACTATAATAACATCTAACATGTCAAGACTATAATCACATATAACATGTCAATATTTACTCCACCAAGTTCATTTCCTTCTAGACCACAAGTGCATATTCAAGTTTACAAGACAAACCACCCTCCGATTTAGCAAACATGTAACATTTCACACCTTGTGAACTTATCAATACTCCACCAACATAACCAACATAATATAAACCATCTATAATGCATAAAATATATTAAACCATCATAACAAACACTTACCAAGCCTTGTACAAGATGATCTTGGCCCAAAGAATGACTTAGGGTTCTTGAGAGACCAAAAAGAAATTTTTGGTAAAGTCTAGAAAAGCATGAGAGTCTAAGTGTATTAAAAATATGATTTTTCTCCCTTTATATAGTCCATCAAGTCACTCTTATCTCTTCTTTAGCATTAAATACAATGGTTGATTTGTTCAAATGGAGCAAATTGGAAGAATGGGTCAAAAATCCCATGTTGGGCCATGTCTTCCCTTATGATTTTGGGCTTCATTTAAGGCCCAATGGTGTAAGACTTCTTAATGTCCACAAATTGATACATAATTCATCAATTCTCTCATGTTTCCATATTTCCATAAATATTACGATTCTCAGCTAGACTTAGAAACGTACGGGGTGTTACATTCTCCCCCCCTTAGGAACATTCGTCCTCGAATGTTAGTGTTATCATTTCAAAGTAAACAATTACAAGTTTAGGAACATTCTTCATGTCATCATACAAATATATACTCAAAACTTATATATACTTACTTGTCATTCTTTCCCTTGAAACAAATGAGGGTACTTGGATTTCATCATTTCTTCAGCTTCCCATGTGACCTCTACTATTTGCTGATTTCTCCAAAGTACCTTTACGAATGCTATATCTTTATTCCTCAGCTTCTTCACTTGTCTATCCAGAATGGCAATAGGTATTTCTTCATAGATAAGATCCTCTGTAACCTGTACACCATCAATAGGAGTAAAACGAGATGGGTCTCCTATGCATTTTTGAAGCATCGACACATGGAATACTGGATGAACTGTGGAGAGTTCTTGGGGTAGCGCCAACTCATACGCAACTTGACCAAATCTTATAATAATTTCATATGGGCATATATACCGTGGACTCAATTTCCCTTTCTTTTCGAATCGCATTACCCCTTTCATTGGTGATACTTTCAGAAATACCCAATCACCTATGGCGAACTCAAGTCCTCTTCTTCTAACATCGACATATGACTTGTGTCGACTCTAGGCCGTCTGTAATCATTGTTGAATCACTTTAACCTTCTCCATAGCATGATGAATAAGGTCTGGCCCAAGTAAAGCAGTCTCACCTGCTTCAAACCACCCAATTGGTGATCTACATTTTCTTTCATATAATGCTTCATAAGGTGCCATTTTAATACTTGAATGATAGCTATTGTTGTAAGTAAATTCAATAAGAGGCAGATAGTCATCCCAACTACCTTGAAAATCTAACACACAATCTCGTAGCATATCTTTAAGTGTTTGGATAGTACGTTCTGCTTGTCCATCAGTCTGAGGATGGAAAGTTGTACTCAAATTCACCTATGTGCCCAAACTCTGCTGAAAAGATCTCCAAAAGTGCACTGTGAATTGTGCTCCTATGTATGATATAATAGAAAGTGGAATACCATGTAATCGTACTATCTCTTTTACATATAAGTTTTCATAATCCTCAGCTGTATAGGTGGTCTTGACAGGTAGAAAATACGTTGATTTGGTAAGCCTGTCCACTATAACCCAGATAGAATCAAATTTCCGCAATGTATGGGGCAAACCTATGATGAAGTCCATATTAATCATATCCCATTTCCAGACTGGAAGATTGATACATTGCATGTAGCCTCCCAGTTTCTGATGCTCTACCTTTACTTGTTGATAATTCAGGCACTGAGCGACAAATTCTGCAATGTTCTTCTTCATATTTCCCCACCAATATATTTCCTTTAAATCATGGTACATTTTAGTAGCACCCGGATGGATGGAATAACGTGAATGATGCGCCTCAGTCATAATTCGTTTCCTCAACTCGTCTACATCTGGTACGCATAATCTGCCTTGGCATTGGAGCACCCCTTCTTGTGTAAGATCAAATGTCTTTGTCAAATTCTGTTCTACATTCTCCTTTAACTGCATTAACATAGGATCGGTAAACTGCTTTTCTTTCACCTCGGCTATTAGCAAAGATTCAGCTGCATTTTGCACCATAACTCCTTCATCTGAGGATTCAAGAAGATGAACCCCCAAGCTGGCTAGCTGATGTATATCTTTGATTATCTCTTTCTTTTCCGTCCCTTGACCACTAGTGCCTTCTACTGTCTTGCGATTCAATGCATAGGCTACCACATTTGCTTTGCCTGGATGATAAAGGATATCAATATCGTAGTCTTTTAAAAGCTCTAACCACCTTCGTTGCCTCAAATTGAGTCCCTTCTGCTTAAAGATATATTGTAAACATTTGTGATCAGTACATATATTGACATGAACTCCATACAAATAATGACGCCATATCTTTAAAGCAAAGACCACCGCTGCTAATTCAATATCATGTGTGCGATAGTTTCTTTCATGTGGCTGCAACTGTCGTGAGGCATATGCTATGACATTACCATGCTGCATCAGTACACAGTCGAGGACAATCCCGGAAGCATCACAATACACTGCATAACCTTCAGTACCTTCAGGGAGCACTAAAACTGGTGTGGAGGTTAATTTATCTTTCAATTTTTGGAAGCTTTTCTCACACGCATCATTCCACTGAAATTTCACTGCCTTATGTGTAAGCTTTGTTAACGGTGCAGCAATAGAGGAAAAACCTTCCACAAATCTTCGGTAATAACCTGCCAGTCCAAGAAAACTACGAATCTCTATGGGTGTCGTAGGTCTTGGCCAATTTTTTACTGCTTTAATCTTCTGTATATCAACCTGTATCTCTTCATCTGACACAATATGACCCAAGAATGCAACGGAGTTTAACCAAAACTCACACTTGGAGAATATTGCATACAACTTACACTCACGGAGAATCTGTAGCACCTTCCGTAAGTGATTAGCATGGTCCTCCGGTGTTCTGGAATAAACTAGGATATCATCTATAAACACCGTGACGAACACGTACAGAAATGGCTTAAACACCCTATTCATCAAATCCATGAACACAGCTGGTGCATTTGTTAGTCCAAATGACATAACTAGAAATTCGTAATGGCCATACCGTGTTCGAAAAGTTGTCTTGGGTACATCTTCTTCTCTCACTATGACTTGATGGTAACCCGACCTCAAGTCGATCTTTGAAAAACACCTGGCACCCTGTAACTGATCAAACAAATCATCAATTCAAGGGATGAGATATTTGTTCTTGATCGTTACCATATTCAATTATCGATAGTCGATGTACATTCTCAACGTGCCATCTTTCTTTCGTACAAATAATATCGGTGCACCCCACGGGGACACACTAGGTCTAATGAAGCCCTTGTCCAGCAAATCTTTCAATTGCTCCTTCAATTCACGCAATTCTGCTGGAGCCATTCTATATGGAGAAATAGAAATGGGCTGAGTGCCTGGAATCACATCAATGCCAAATTCTACTTTCATTTCTGGGGGTAAGCCTGGAAGATCATCTAGGAATACATCTAGAAATTCGCTGACCACTGGAACCGACTGCGGAGTTAGTGGTTCCACTTAAGTATCTTTCACCCGTACTAAATGACATATGTAACCCTTAGCAATCATTTTCCTGGCTTTCAGATAGGAAATAAATCTTCCTCGTGGTGCCCCTACATTACCCTGCCATTCAAGAACATTTTCTTGCGGAAAGCAAAATTGCACCTTCTTGGCCCGACAATCTACCGTGGCATAAAAAGAAGCCAACCAATCCATTCCCATGATCACATCAAAATACACCATGTCTAATTCAACGAGATCGGCCAATGTAACATGACCACACACAGTTAGCACACAATCACGATATACACTTTTTGCAACAATACATTCACCAACCGGTGTAGACACTTCAATTGATTTAAGTAATAATTCTGGTGCCCTTGCAAATTTTACAACAACCAATGGAGTAACATAGGAAAATGTAGAACCAGGGTCAATCAATGCATATACATTATTTGAGAATAGGGATAATGTACCTGTGACGACAGCAGGAGAAGCCTCTGAATTTTGTCGGTCCACCAAAGTATAAGTGCGATTTTGGACCCCACTAATATTGGTTGCTTCTCTAGTACCTTTACCCCTGCCCACAGGCTGCACAACTCATCCCAAAGAAGGAGCCGATGCTGATGACACAACGGCCGATCCTGCTGGTCTTGCTATGCCACCCATACTCCTCTGGGGACACTCTCTTATCATGTGTCCTGTTATGCCGCACCAGAAATAAGCATTTGTCCCCACTCTGCATGTACCTGCATGAATACGCCCGCAGTGCTGACACTACTGACGAGGAAAAGCTGCTGTCTGTGATCTGTGAACTCCACTACTCTGTCCATATAAACCACCTCTAAACCCTCAAAACTGAGAGTGAGCACCTGCTGTGGAATGAGAAAATGATGGTCTAGGTGGTCTCGAAAACATACGAGGCCTAGATCCTCCTTGAGGCATAGTAGATCATCCCATAGGTCTAGCCCTTTTGGACTGTCCCCTGTCAAATTCATGTACCCTTCGTCTCTGTCTTTGATCTTCCATTTTCTGTGCGAAAGCTTGTATTCTCGCTATGTCCATGTGTTTATTCAAGGCAGCAATGGTGCAATCCCTTATCAAATATGGCTCTAACCTGTCCACATATCTATGGACTCTATCTGTCATCGTAGACACAACATTTGGCGCATATCGAGCCAAGGAATTATATTAGAAACTATATTCTCTGACGCTCAAATTTCCTTGACAGAGATTTAGAAAATGATCCGCACGTGCCACACGGATCTCATAAGGCAAGTAATGATCAAGGAAAGCCACTTTAAACTCTTCCCACGTAGGTGGATTTGCACCAATATCACGGGATTTCTTCCAATCCTCGTACCACAATATTGCCTCTCCTTTCAATCTGCATGCAACAATTTTAACTGTGTCTACCCCTGTCACGTGCATAACTTCCAAGGCCCTCTGAATTTGATCTACGAAGTCCTGTGGATCCGCTTTTGAATCTGACCCTGTGAATATAGGAGGGTCCAGTTCCAGAAAATCCTGTGTTCTACGACTCGCCATTCTAGCCGCATCATCATCATGTGTTATTGGACTAGCTCGTCCTTGACTTTGGACTGCCACTAACTGTGTCAACATATGTACTGCATTTCTAAGGTCCTGATCTGTGGAGTTCATTGGTGGTTCTGCGGGTACTTCTCTACCAACTGGCTCTTCTGGAGCTGGAAAAGTAGTGGAAGACCGCGAGGAAATTTCAGCATTTGTTCCACCTTGACTAGCTTTGTCAGGTGGTAATCTACTCATCCCTTCTTCAACAGGCATATCCACCTTCTTACCTTTACCTTTACCTCTTCTCGTGATCGGCATGGTTACTATATCAAAGAGAAATATTTACCATGGTCAGATTTCAATTAAACTTACAACACTGGCTATATTGCATGATCTAGAATTGAAGAAAAGAAACCACATCCTAAATGTCTCGTAGCCTCCTACTTATAAATGTGGTGCACAAACACATTGATAAGTAATATTCTACTCAGACACGGCTTTGTAGACACCCTTAGAACGACCTGCTCTGATACCACTTTTTGTCACGCCCCAAATTCCAACGAGGCATGATTGGCACCCATAGCCGATAAGGCCTGAGAGAACCAAGCTTTGCCTATGTTCATTCATGTGTATGCCATCCTAAACACACTTATCACGTAGGAGTTAATAATGCTAACAATGAAATTCATTAAACATGTGACATATATACATATATGAAACTTGGCCGTTGAGGCCATCAAGTCAAAAATGACCTGTACCTTTTACATTTATACACCCACACCTGTCTACGGAAGCCTCTAACAAGTGCATTGACATAAATGAATAAAAGTCGGGACAAGTCCCCGCTTTATACTACATGTACAACACCAAAACATATGTACAACTGTGACTCGAAGAAGCCCCGCACTAACTGGAGCTCACCAATGATCGGCAACGACTGGCAACCTACTGTGGAGGCCCACTAGTACCTGCGCCTGCAGCAAGTAAGGTAAATCCCCCAAGAGGGGTCAGTACGAAGAATGTACTAAGTATGTAAGGCCATATGAAACTTGTATGATATGTAGACATGTCAATGATCTCAAATACAATAAATGATCAATATGGATAAGTCACAGTACTGTACTTTGGAAACCATGTATATTGCTTTCTTTACTTTCTTTGTTTCTTTGATTCTATGGTTATTCATCTTTGCCTATGAACTGTGATACCCGGGCCCCGACTAAACAGTGGGTTCTTAACATAACATAACGTTATGTTGGGATCGGCTTGAGCTAGGCTTATGCCCCTAGATATGCCACCTTAGAATCAAAGCATTGGGTTTGGCTCGAGCTAGGTTATTACCTCTAGAGCTGCCACCCATAAACCAACATATCAAGTTTGGCTCGAGATAGGATTATACCTCTAGAGCTGCACCCTGTAAGGTTCGGTCTGAGCTAGGCTTATGCCTCTAGGACTGCCCCCTGATCCAACAATCTTGGGATCGGCTTGAGCTAGGCATTTTGCCCCCAAAGCTGCCACCCATACTTGATTATTAACCACATATGCATTACTTTATTCATTACTTTGAGATTGATACAATGATAGTCATACTTTACTTTGAAGCTTTGTATCATTAACCAATGAGTAAGAGACATGAGAAATAACATTATTTGGAAATATAGCCTTTTGGGAAACATAACACTATTGGAACCATTGGACAATGATCAATGAACGAGATGCATGAGCATAAACAATATTGGAACTCTGTAACATAAATTTAATGGGATTTTGGAACATTATCAATGAATAGGAGACATGTGATTCATAATTGACCAATGAATAGGAAACTTGTGATAATAACCATTGGTAAGCGAAAATAGTATACCTTAACACATTTCGAAATAGGACAAGTGAAACGTAAATGTGAATTCTATATGCTGCAGAAAGATACAGACAAAATAACCTTACATACCTGCACTTCCAAGTATGAATACACAAGTCTATGTATGAACACAATAGTCCAGCTCCTTCTTTACGTCTTACTCTACAATACAAGTTCATACCAAAACTTACATTAGCAACTAGTCACCATACAGATGTACAAGGTGACAATGAACTATATGACTGCTATATAATGTCATGTCACCCCTTACAATACAATACAAGGCCTTATCATATCAACAACACCACAACATTACGCACATTGACCAAGAGATCATACATCGATAGCATTACACACCACACATACCCTTTACGCTTTTCTCTTTATCATTCCGTAACAATTACTCCTTCATAACAACATATTAACAACCATACATACTTAATACAGTCCAACACACCTCCATACGATACTTTAAAGTCATTAAAACGACATCATAAGTTGATAATTACATCCAAAAAGGGTATAGGGGCCTTCGGGGATCAACTAGAAACAAAAACACTCAAAATGGAAAACTGGCCTGACCTGCGTTGACACCTGCACCCACATGTGGATGAGGTGTGTGCACATATGGCCTCTGGAAAATTCCAGGGGCATCTGTTTTTGGCATTTGCGCCCGCAGATGCCCTTGTCTGCGGGGACGGATGCCCGTTTTGATCCGAAATGGCCTCTTTTGGGTCTTTTCATTCCATGAATGGTCCATGATCATAACCAAACTTATTTTGACATATTTTTGATCATATTAAACACCAACATTCAGCCATGGTCTCACAACACACATAACATCACCCAAAACTACATTTCACGGCCAATACGACACCAAAACCATAACCAATTTCACAATAACAAGTCCAAACGTTATACACAAGGATTAAACAAAGTAATACTATAATCACATCTCACATGTAAATATTTAATCCATCAAGTTCATTTCCTTCAAGACCACAAGTGCATATTCAAGTTTACAAGACAAACCACCCTCCGATTTAGCAAACATGTAACATTTCATACCTTGTGAACTTCTCAATACTCCACCAACATAAACAACATAATATAAACCATCTATAATGCATAAAATATATCAAACCATCATAAAAAACACTTACCAAGCCTTGTACAAGATGATCTTGGCCCAAAGAATGACTTAGGGTTCTTGAGAGACCAAAAAGAAATTTTTGGTAAAGTCTAGAAAAGCATGAGAGTCCAAGTGTAATAAAAATCTGATTTTTCTCCCTTTATATAGTCCCTCAAGTCACTCTTATCTCTTCTTTAGCACTAAATGCAATGGTTGATTTGTTCAAATGGAGTAAATTGGAAGAATGGGTCAAAAATCCCATATTGGGCCATGTCTTCCCTTATGATTTTGGGCTTCATTTAAGGCCCAATGGTGTAAGACTTCTTAATGTCCACAAATTTATACATAATTCATCAATTATATCTTGTTTACATATTTCCATAAATATTACGGTTGTCAGCTAGACTTAGAAATGTACGGGGTGTTACAGTATGGCTCTTCCAGTTTGAAAGTGGGACATGATTAATATGGATTTCATCACTGGTTTGCCTCGTACACTTCGGAAATTTGATTCCATATGGGTGATAGTTGATAGACTTACCAAATCAGCACATTTCCTACTAGTTAAGACTACTTACAGCTGAAGAGTATGCGAGATTGTATATTAAAGAGATAGTTCGATTGCACCGAATTCTAATTTCTATTATATCGGACAGGGAAGCTCAATTTACTGCAAATTTTTGGAAGTCTTTTCAGAATATTTTGGGTACACAAGTGAATTTAAGTACAACTTTTCACCCTCAGATGGATGGACAGGCAGAGCGTACCATACAAACACTGGAAGATATGCTATGAGCTTGAACATTGGACTTTAAAGGTAGTTGGGATGATCATTTATCTCTTATTGAATTCGCCTACAGTAATAGCTATCATTCAAGTATCAAGATGACGCCTTATGAAGCCTTATACAGGAGAAAATGTAGGTCACCGATTGGGTGGTTTGACGTAGGTGAAACTGCCTTATTTGGGCCAGATATTGTTCATCAAGCTATGGAGAGGGTTAAGGTGATACAAAAGCGGCTACAAACGGCCCAAAGTCGACACAAATCATATGCCGATGTTAGAAGAAGGGGGCTAGAATTTTCCATAGGTGATTGGGTATTTTTGAAAGTGTCACCAATGAAAAGGGTAATGAGATTTGGAAAGAAAGGAAAGCTAAGTCCACGTTATATAGGGCCATATAAGATTATACGAAGATTTGGTCAAGTTACATATGAATTAGAACTACCCCAAGAACTCTCCACAGTTCATCTAGTATTTCATGTTTCAATGCTTCGGAAGTGCATAGGAGATCCATCTCATATTACTCCCACTGAAGATGTACAAGTTACAGAAGATCTCACCTATGAAGAAGTACCTATTTCTATTCTGATCGACAAGTTAAGAGGTTAAGAAATAAAGAAGTAGCTTTTATAAAAGGGCTTTGGAAAAATCAGCAAGTAGAAGAAATCACATGGGAGGCCGAGAAAATGATGAAGTCGAAGTACCCGCATTTATTTCAAACTGAAGAGAAAGTTCAAGATGCAGAATTGGAGCAATAACAAGTAAGTATATATAAGTATTATGTATATGTGATAATATGAAGAATGAACTTAGACTTGAACTTGTTTATATTGGATAATGTTACTAACATTCGAGGACGAATGTTCCTAAGGGGGGAAGGATGTAACACCCCGTACATTTTCGAACTTATTTGACTACCTTAACATTTATGGAATTATTTAAACTTGAGATAGTTGGTGTTTTACCCACTAAATTTATTGGGCTAAAGTAATATTATGTTTATGGACTTAATTGAGGCCCAAAATTAAGTAAATAAGACATGGGCCCAAAAGAAGATGATCCATTTAAAAATGGACCAAGTGTACACATCATTATACTTGGACTTTTTGACCAAATAATTGGCCAAGGATGACTAGAGAGAGGAGGTTTGCAGGGACTATTTAAAACTTAAATTCAGCTCATTTTTCTACACAATACACTTGTAAAAATTAGATTTTCAATCAAATATTTCTCCTCTCTCAAAACCCAAGCCGTCCTAATTTTCTATAAGGATTTTTGGACAAATCTTCCACTTGCAAGCCTTGGTAAGTGTTTACCCTTATATATTAATATATTATATGCATAATAGGTTGTGTATATCATGTTGGTTATGTTTAAAAAGTGTTGAGCAGTCCACTTATTGTGAAACAGTCCACATTTGCTTAATCGCTAAAGTATTTGCCTTCTATGTGGTTTAAAATTTGAAAGGGGACGTAAGGTCTTGAAGGAATTAAATTAGATGGATGAAATTTCAGTATGTTTAAGTGTGGTATTGTCCCTAATTTGTTACTCCTTGTGTATGACTTGTGGAAATGTTTATACGTAATTGTGCATGGAACGTTTGACGTAATGAAAAGAGAATACTTTCTTGTTATGTTAAAGTAAATTCTGAAACTGTGTGGACTGTTTATGGTATATTTTTGTGGAAAGTATTTATGTGACATGATGTAATAAATATGTGGATTTGCATTGAGGTAAAAATGTGAAGTATGCACTTGGTAGGAAATCTTGTCGGTTTGTGACGTCTATGTTGATGTGTAGACTCTTTTGGTATTATTGGTGTTGTGGGGTAGTAAATTGTATTGTATGAGGGTGTAATTAAGTTATATGGAAGTATAAATGAAGGTGGAATGATATACCATGTGTTTGGGATGTTGGATAGTTTTTATTTCCCGTCAAGTAGCTAATTATCGCCTTGTGAACTTGTAATGTAATTGGCTTTTAATGTGAGTTCCATTATGTATTCATATTGTAGATTAACGCTTTAAGGAAGAGCTGAATTGTTGTAGTCACATGTTGGAAATATAAGGTATGTAAGGTTACTCTTTTTCGTATCCTTTGGCCGTATCTATTGTTCACATCGTTAACGAACTTGTTTCCACTCCAAAATATTTTAAAGTATCTCATTTCAAGTTGTTAGCAATTGTTATTTACGTGTATCTTAGTTGTTGACTATTGTTCCAAAGCTCCAATAATGTTATGACCATCGATGTAACAATCTCACAAAAATTAAAAAAAATGAAGTAATACATATTTGGTTGAGTACGGGTGGTAGCTATGGGGCCAAAAGCCTAGCTCGAGTCGATCCCGATGGATTATTGGATACAGGGGGTAGCTCTGGGGGTGGAAACCTAGCTCGAGCCGAACTTGATTTATTGATTTATGGGTGGTAGCTCTGGGGGCATAAGCCTAGCTCGAGCCGATCCCAATGTTACTTACCACTGATCAGTTGGTCCCGGGCATTGTATGGTGTATATTGATGTAAAGGTAAAAGGAAAGAAATGATTGTAATGTACATGGTTCCACATATACAGTACGGTGGTATATCAGTGTTATTTATTCACTTGTATTTGATTCCATTTGAGTTCCTATATTTCATACAGTTACTTATAGCCTTACATACTCAGTACATTTTTTCGTACTGACGTCCTTTGGGGGACCTGCCTTACTTTCTATAGGCACAGGAGCTAGTAGACCTTCACAGTATTGGTGAGCTCCAGGTTGATTTGGGGCTTTTCGAGTCTTTTGTATATATTTTTGGTACTATGTAGTAGTTGTATAAGGCGGGGACTTGTCCCGACCTTAGTCATGGTTATATATCTTTTAGAGGCTTTGTAGACATTGTAAAGTCAAACGTAGAAGTGTCTTACCTTTTAGACATTGTGGCCCCAATGTCCAAGTCTCGTATCTGTTTTGAACATATTTACGTGACTTCTATCATCGATATATTATATCTGCATGTGGCAGAATTTTTGTTCACTTAATGGTATACATATGAATGTACATGATCATAGGTTGGTTCTCTCGGGCCTTACGACTACGGGTTCCTGTCCGCCCCAATAGGATTTGAGGTGTGACACCTCTGAGGAATCAGCTTATTATGCTCATTGGCTACTACCATCATACCTTTATTTTTTGGGACACACTGCACAGGACTTACCCACTTGCTATTCGATATTAGATATATGACACATGCATTAAGCCACTTGATTATATATTTCTTCACCGCCTCTTGCATTGGTGGGTTAAGTCTTTACTGACGCTTAATGATGGAAGTACACTATTTTTTTAGCTGAATTTTATAGGTGCAAATACCTAGTGGAATTTCGATAATATCCGCAATAGTCTAATCAATTGCCCTTTTATACCTCTGCAACACAGAAACAAGTGCTTCTCCCTGCCATTTCACTAAATCAGCTGCTATAATCACAGGTAATGTATTATGATCACCCAAGAATGTATAGCAAAGGTGGCTAGGAAACTCTTTAAGTTTCAACACAAGTGTCTTCTCTATTGATGGTTTTACTGAAGGAGTTGGCCTATTTTTCAGATCCAGGTCCAACTTCTTTGGAGCATAAGAATATGACCCCATTCCAATGAAAACATTAACCTTCTCCTCATAATCTTTGATATATTCACCATTGAAATTCATCATCATAGCAGTTAAGATTTCAACAACAAACCTTTCCTCAATGGGTACCTCAACATCAACCTTATCAATAACATCAATAACCGAGACAACATTCATGTATCTCAGTTTATTCATTGATTGACACACATTGAAATTCAACTCTTCATTGTTCAATCTGAACTTCAACTCATTACTCTCCATGTCAACCAACACTCTTCCAGTGGCTAAGAACGGTCTACCCAAGATTATGGGTACTTCGAAGTCCACCTCGTAATCAAGGATCACAAAGTTAGATGGACATATAAAATTCCCAATTTTCACAAGCACATCATACAATATCCCCACTGGCCTTTTGACCAAATGGTTCACCATCAATAGCTGTATAGTCATAGATTTGGGAGATCTTAAGCCTAATTATCAATAATAGCTAGCGTCATCAAATTGATTCTAGCACCAAGATCGCATAATGTTTTTGAGAAGTCAAATGCACCAATTGTGTAAGGAATAGTAAAAGCACCTGAATCTTCCTTCTTTTGAACTAGTGATCATGAAGCAATATCCTCTGGCTCAAAACTTATAGTCCTCTTCTTAGTAACTAAGTCCTTCATGAACTTCATATAGCTGACATTTGTTCTAGGGCATCCACCAATGGAATATTCACTAATAACTGCTTCAACATGGAGATAAACTTATGAAATTTACCATTCTCTAGCTTTTTCTTAACTCGGTGTGGAAATAGAGGGGAAAGTCTAGGTATTTGAGATAAAGGGTTTTCAACCTCTTTGCCTATCCCCTTTAGCATGTGAGCATCATCTTTTTCCATGGTAGACTCTTCAGTATCTACCTTTTGACTATTAATTTTTTCTGACTTTACAGACTCATCTAGATTCTCATCAATACAAATATCATCAGTCACCATTTCATAATCGGAGGCAACATCCTCCACCTATGTTTGAACTAAAGGATGTGGTTCAGGTAGAAACGTACCACTCCTTGTAGTAGTAGCCATGAAACTTTCATTATTTCTAGGATTCTGAATATTAGCACTAGTTAGAGTGCCACTCTATCACTAATTGAATATTACGGACAACTACCCCATCTGGTACTCTAACTATTTAATGGAGGTAGAGTGCGAGTCCATAATCTGACTCATCGAAGAGAGTTCAATCTTCATTTCTCTCACTTCTGATTCAGTAGATTCTATACTTTTCAACACTTTTTCCATCTTCTTCTCCATATGATACTTTCCTAAAGAATTTCCACCCCTATCACGATTTCCTGGAGGCATATAGAGTCCATTTTGATCATTCCTGTAGCTATATTTTCTCTTCCAATTTCCTTGATCACAATCTTTGTAACCAGTATTGTCGTAGTAATTATCCCTATGATAGTTTCAACCTTAGTTTCCTTATCCATTGGATCGAAAACCCTCCATCTGGTCATTCAAGTAATTTCCCTCTTCTTTAGAGTCAGACTAAACTACCTTACTCTACGAACTAACAACTTTCACTTTTTCAACTCCATTTGCCAATAAGTGTTTTGTAAGCAATTCCATCTACATCTTCATGTGAGCCATGTACTAATCATGCTCTTCTTCTTTTCGACATTGTTCAACCTATATGTCCACAGTATAAGTAGTACTTGCAACCTCAGAATCCCTGATATGCCAAGCTTTATTTATATTTGTTAGCCTATCCAGAATCACATCCACATCTATAAAAGTAAGTACCATAAAAGCTCCTCCTACAACATTGTCAACTGTCGATTTGGTTATTGAATTAAGAGACCTATAGAAAGCCTCCATTAATGTCACGATTCGAAATCCCATTCGGGCCGGACTGGCACCCGAAGGCGATATGGCCCGAAAGAACCAATCTTTTCTCATGAACATTCATATGCGTAACCTCGTATGAATCTTATTATACCTCATGCGACTATGTGGAAGACATGAATCTGGTAACATATGTCATATATATATATATATATATATATATATATATAAACTTGGCCCTTGGGGCCATTACGTCGAATGAACGTACATCTTAAGTCCATATACCCATATATGCCTACAAAGCCTCTAACAGATTTACAATATCAAAACGAAGATACAACTACGACCCAGAAAGCTTCGAACCAAGTAGAGCTCACCAAAACTCCGCAAATGATCCCTAGTCTACAGAGAAGGTCTACTAATGCCTGCACCTGCAACATGTAGGGTAAGTTCCCCCAAGGAGGTCAGTATGAAGAATGTACTGAGTATGTAAGGCTATAAGAAATGGTAATAATACATAAATACTTCATGAAATCGAGCGTAAGAGAATAGTCAATATAGATAGACCTCCGTTCTGAAATATGTGGAACCATGTTCATTATTTTCATTATTCTCATTTCTTAATCATCCATTTTTATCATCCTCACTCTTATAACAACCTTCATAATATATTCATGCAAGGAATATACTCTCATTTCTTTTTCAACTATCTTCACTACTGTTCATCTAACTAGTTAGTGGTTCATAATATAATACCGGATATCTAGCTGATCAGTGGGCTCTAATATAAACCAGAAATCCAGCTGATCAGTGGGCCATACTAAATAAATAGAATAATAATACCGGACATCCAACTGATCGGTGGGCTCTAATATAAACCGGACATCCAGCCGATCAATGGGCAATACTAAATAAATAAAATAATAATAATACCGGACATCCAGCTGATAAGTGGGCTCTACTATAAACCGGACATCCAGCTGATTAGTGGGCCATACTAAATAAATAGAATAATAATACCATAGCATGATATTGGGATTTTTCCACCCGAACTTATGCCCTTTTGATTAGATCCATACTCAATGAAACATAAAGCAACCATGCATACATTACTACCAGGCATACTTCTTTCCCTTTCATTATTAGGAGAGTGATACATTGATGATTGAAACATTATTGGGAACACATAAATATATGAATTCATTCTTTTACTTTCATGAGATTGATTCAATGATAGTCATAACATTATTAGAACTTGGAACCAACAAATATACGTTACTTACTTCCTTTCTTTTTAGAGATTGGTACTTTTGCTCTTGAGAGATTGGTACAAACATAATCATAATATTATTAGACTTTGGAACATAACATTCTCGGAACTTGGAGTTATAATATATACACACTTTTATGATACATTGAGGATCGCGATGCTATTGGAAACACACATATATGCTTTACCTCATTTTTCTACTTCCAAGAGATTGACACTTTTACTAATTCTTATGAGATATTTTATAAGTAAGTCTATAATACCGGGCCTCCACCTTTGGTGGGCTATAGTAAATAACATAGCATAGTATTGGGATTATTCCATCTAGAACTTATACCCTTTACTAGGTTATAAGAATGACACACTAAAGATACTGACATTAAAGCACACACTTATATACACATCTCACTTCACTCCTTTACTTCATGAGATTGACATCTTCACTTATGAGGAATAATTATATTAACTTGCACATCACCTCTCTTATTACTCTTATGAGATTGGTACTTTTACTTGTGAAAATTGATACAAAGGTAATCATAATATTCTTGGATTTTGGAACATGACATGATTGGAAAATACTTATTCAAGCATAAATAGATTCTCTTACATTCTTACTCTCTTGAGACAGTTCTTTTAGAAATTACAACGTTATGACATCTTCGAAACTTCAATCAATGAACAAGAGATAAGTGAATCATAAGTCATCTAAGAATAGGACACATATGGATAACAATATATGTCAACCTGAATTGATATACTTCAAGGCTCTCGGAATTGAAACAAGTCCAATGTCAATAGGAGCAATATGATGTAGAAGGATACGAAAAGAGTAACCTTACATACCTTGTATTTTCAATACGATTCTACAATCTTAAGTGTGAATACAATAGTCCCACTCCATCCTTATGTTTCACTCTACAACACAAGTACATAATGGAACCAACATTAACCACCAACTACCTTACAATGGCATACAATAACAATAAGTCACATGTTTGGATTTAACATGTCAATTCCCCCTTGACAATACCATTCATGAAATTATTATACCATTAATCCCACAATATTCCATACATTGACCAACGCATGATAACCAATAGCATGTCACACCAATTTCATACGTTACACTTCTCCATCACCACCACATCACAATTATTCCATCAAACTACTTCAATACACCTCACAACAACAAATCGGCCAAAATCCTATAATATACACTTATAGAAAAATAACAAGTTTAGGACCATAATCACACCATAAATGGTCATATTTTATCCATACCATGCTCTTTCATAAAGACAACAAGTCATATTTCAAGTTACAATCCCACGGATTTCACATCTTTCACAAAAACACAAAGTGCCATATCCAACACTCCCAAGCATAACCAACATGATTTACATACTCTTCCATGAATATAATATGTTAAAGTACAAGAATAATCACTTACCCAAGCTTGGAAGATGATGATCTTGTCCAAAGATGGCTTAGGGTTTGAAGAGTCACAAAGAGGTCTCTTGAAAATTCTAGAAAATAAGAGAATGTGATGTGTGTGTCTAATAAATTAAAAATCTGATTTTTCCCCCTTTATATAAGCCTTGTGTCCATAATCACACCATAAATGGTCATATTTTATCCATACCATGCTCTTTCATCAAGACAACAAGTCATATTTCAAGTTACAATCCCATGGATTTCACATCTTTCACAAAAACACAAAGTGCCATATCCAACACTCCCAAGCATAACCAACATGATTTACATAGTCTCACATGTGTGTTTACTAGTCAATGGAGGAATGGGTATTTTGACCCATTTTTGGCCCATGTGTTTTTCTCATTTTGGGCCCTTTTTTAGCCCAATTCACTTAACCCAATAAAATCAATAATTCCTCATGTTTAACTCATTTAATATGCGTTACGATGATATTCCCACTCCCGGTATTTATACTTGTGGCCTCAATCCCAAAAACAAGCAATTCTAGCCATGTATGGCCTATTTTGACCATAAGGGTAAAATCGTCATTTTGATGCCAAATTCATTCTCGAGTAATTTTATCATACCAATATAATACTTTACTCATTTCATGTATATGCTCATGGTTGTAGAAGAAACATGGAAAAAATTGGCTCAGTACGTCCCCGGGCACCCTTGGGACTTAAGAAAATTTCCAACTTTGAAAAGTGGCAAAAACCAGTGTGGCACGCCCTTGGGCGCGCCAGCTTGCTGCCTCTGTACTAAAAATTTTAGCCCAGAGTGGCGTGGCGCGCCCCTCCCTTAAAATTTTTGAAAATTTCATTTTTCGACTTTTCTTTGTGGGTTTGGTTAGATACTTCAAGTCCTATTCTTTAACTTACTTCTTACCCTTAATATCCTTTGTTTGGAGGTCCTCTTAGCCTCATTTTGAACCCCACAAATGCTCCATGAAAATTGCAAAACACCTCCTACGCAAGGTTAATCACATGTACAAGGCCAAATTTCAATTTTCTCATCACTACCTTTACAAATTACTTACTCATGGAATCTCGACACCTAATTAACCATTGTTCAACGTCGTCACACAGGGTTGGGAGTATACGGGGTGTTACAATTAAGTGGACATATGTCAGCTTGTGATTGGGGAATTGAGTCAACTTCTTCTTAAACCTCATCCACATTTCATGTAGTTCTTTATCTAGTTGCTACCTCAAATTATTAATTTCATCCCTCAACTACAACACCTAGAGAGAGAAAAGAACCTTTCTAGGAAAGCTCCTTTCAGTTGACCTGAGTTTGTAATAGAATCGGGAGGTATATCAGTTAGCCATAGTGTTGAATCCCCATATAAATATAATGGAAATAATCTCAATCGGATGGCATTCTGACTAACTCCTGCCAATTCAAAGGACTTACAGATCCCTATGAAATTCATCAAGTGCATATTCGAATCATCACCATCCACCACTCTGAATAGACATTTGAGGTTCAACAATTGAATCATGGTGTTGGTAATATTAAATTTCATTCCAAGGGCTAGTAGTAGGATAACAATGGCCCCAGCGGCACTAACCCCATCGAAGTCAGCCTCATCTTCATCATTGAGGTCAAAATTTATGGCTTGTTGTTGTCAACCTCTCCCCCTTTATGGTAGATATTGGTTGGCTGGGGAAACCATATCCACATGTTGTGCATCAACATCATCACCCAAAGCATTATCGTCTTCATTTTTGGGTGTATTAAGATTTTCTTGATGCAATTAATCGGCAACATATTATTGAAGCCTTGCTACTTCTCGCTCTTGTACATTCATATTCAATCTTAAAGTCTTGGCAAGCTCTGGGTCATAAGGTAACAATGGTTCACTCAACCTTAAAGTACTTGGCATGTACAAGAATGTACCTTGCAGTCATAGAAATAACAATTAGGAAATATGATTAAGAGTCAAATAAACACAACAGACTTAATAAACAATCTTTGTTCACAGCAAAGGCGCCAAAATTTGATATGCAATTATTACACATCCCTTAGGAATTATATGTGGTTGTAGTAAAATATATAACCCAATAAAGGTTGGTGTCGATTACCATAGGGAATATGGTGAACACTAAGTCGTTTGTGAGTTAAATGACTTTTAGTCTATGATTTTCGTAAAATGGGGTTTTGTAGAAACTGTTTGGTATTGATATCAAGTTGCTATAAGTAACAACTATCAAAGTTCTTAGAATATAAATCAATAGAGAAGTCAAACTAGGTTTGTGTTCACCATGGCGTCATAACACCTTTGGGCCGATAATGGTAATAGATTCTTCTAATAAACGTGATGTAAGGCAATTGATTTCTAATGTGCATCTAAATGTCTCTCAACCTTATTAGATGACTATCACCTTAATTCTTTCAAACACAAAGAGATGAAAATAGGAAACTCAATTTTAGCCTCAAGTTGAATAATCTTGTTATAGCATTACCCATTAGACGGAGGTTAGAAACACCGAATCCTTGTTGTTAATCCTTTTTCCCAGGTTTACCCCCTTATCTCAAGCAAGTTAAACCTAGGGCTTGTTCTAATATTTTAAACCATTAGAAATCAATTAATATGAAAGGATTAGCAATACATACACAATGATTAGTCAAATCTAAACCAAAACCAACTTTAGAGATGTTATTTTGCCATAGATCCCACAACCCTAGTTTTGGGGTTTTAACCACTCATCATCTTAGAATAAAATATGATAATTCAAAATATAAATGAAAATTACCCTTTAAATGGATGAATTAAAATCAACTTTTCTTCTAGAGAGTCACACAAATTGCTACAAATCAAGAGAAATTGAATACCCAAATGTATTTTGTTAAATGTAACATAAGATATCTCAAAAAGACCTAGTAGTAGATATTTATAGTACAAAGAAACTTGGATTCAAAATAAACCTCAGTGTTTACCTGCTCGCGTGTGATGATGAGACTGATGACCCATTACACGAATGACGACTCGTTAGTATTGGTCGTCACTTGAATCCCAATTGGGCCAGTTTCTATTTAAAGTTGATGACCTGTGGTGATGGCTCATCACAGGGTTGATGGCTTGTCACCTTGGGTGGTCACTCAACTTGTGTTAACTTTATATTCTACTAAGCCTGACGAGATTAGTGGTAAATCATCACAAGGTTGACGTCTCGTCACTTTGTCCTTCACAGCTCTTTTTTAGCTTAGTTTCTCCTGTTTTCTACCTGTTACTTTTTTCTGCACGCTAAAGGTGAAAAATGATTAAAAACAACACAAGTTGCTTAAGAACTTACAATTATTCCTAGTCGAAAGCCTCAAATGTTCTATCAAAATGCCGGCACATTAAAGTTACATGAAAAGTTAGGTACCAAGCTTGACCTAAGCACTACATTTCATCCTCAGACTGACAAACAGTCTAAGAGGTTTATTCAAGTGCTTGAGGATATGTTATGGGCCTGTGTCATTGATTTTAGTGGTTATTGGGATAAGTTCTTTCTGATGTGTGAGTTCTCATACAACAATAGTTACCATTTTTGTATCGACGTGGATCTATTTGAAACACTCTATGGGAGAAGGTATAAATCACTCATAGGTTGGTTTGAGGTTGGTTACTTGTGTCTTGTTGAGGAGGCTACTTGGGAAACTGAGAAGGACATGCATAACAAGTACCATCACTTTTTTGAGGATCGAGGAACTTCTTAATTTTCTACTTGTCTTAATTTTCTTAATTTGGTCATTCGGGGATGAACGATGGGTAAATTGGCATATGTTGTAACAACCTTTTCCTTCATTATAATAATGTCTAGCATGCAAAAATTTTGGTTAAGGTTTCCCCTGAATAAAGAGTTAGAAATTTCAGGCTAGGATAATCTTGGACGAAATCCAATCATGGTATGGTCTAGGATAATGTGGGAAGGGATTAGTGGATAATTTCATGACTTGAGGATATTTTATGATATCCAAAACATTAAGGAGTCCATATAAACTTTCAAAAGTTAATTTTGGTTAGTAGAACTCCCGATATAGCATTTGACATAAAAGTAATAGTTTGGGATGTTAATAGTCGAAAGAAAGTTTTAGGGGTTGACAAAATTTCTACCTCCACCTAGGCTATGATAGCAGGAGGCAAGCTACTGACCCGATACAGCAGGAATATTCCCCCTATAGTGGGAGTCAGAGTCGGTCAATCTCACCATATTGGGTGAATCCCCCTATAGCAATGCTGCTATAGCGGGATAAACATTGATTTATGTAAAAAAAATAAGACCTGAAATGTTATTTTCATTCTATATTCATCCAAGGGTTGGGAAAGGCAATTTTAGGCAATATCAACTGATTTTCTACCAATTTTCTTAGTTGAGGTAAGTAAATCCATTCCATTACTAGTTTTTCAATAATTAATCCCTAGAATCACTAGTTTGGGGGTATAGGAAAGGATTAGACTTGACCTAGGTGAATTTTTTGGTGCAATTAAATGAATTGGGTGGAAAATCCTTAAGGTTTGTTCAATGGTTACTAAATTATAAATGCATGTCTAAAATTCATTACGATAACCATGAAATTGGTAGAATTAAGACTGAATTATGGTAGAAAAGCCCTAGAATGAGTAGGTGATCATGAATTTGACCTAGGGGTTATGGAATTATGTTGTAATCCTTGAATGTGTTAGGTCATTATCTTAATTATGATTACATTCTTGTTTTCGATATTACAAGAAAAGGCAAGGCTCAAGTTCGTTAGAGTGGTGCAAAGCTTGGATTGAGGTAGGTGTAGGTTAAATGTAGTTGACAGCCCAACTTGGTTTATGTGTGCATGTTAACTGTTTCTTCATATACTTGTTACAATTCATGTTTAAGGAGAATAAATTATTGAATTATATCCTAAGTGTTAATCACATATAATGAGGTTATATTAAAGGCTTGTTGATTGTACACGTATAATTGTTTTATTCTCATTGTGGTTGTGATTATTGTGATATCTGTTGTTATTGTGATATGAGCCAGGAAAGGACATCTTTATGGGATTTGTTATTATTATGAGATAACCCAGTAAAGAACATCATCACGGGATTTGTTGATATAAGGTTGGCAGACACTAGATGTCTGGGATATTTTCTACATGGACAAGAGCTCGTCCCCTGCAGGTCATGGCTAGTGGGTGACCATAAAACCCGTAGCATGTGTGTACAAGGTATTGGTGAGTTTAACAATATCTTGAGTGGATTAGGTTTATGAGTATTTTTATTGTTGTTGTTAAATTGGATCCTTGAGTGGTTCGGGCTAAGAATATAAATAAATAGTATATCTCCTATTGATGTCAACTTACTATAACACCCCGTACATCCCCGACCCTAATTTGATGGATTGGTGACCTAGGATTTCATTATAAACCTTAGCTTCGCAAGCACTAAGTACGTGTGTTGCATGGGTTTTGGATGAAATGATTGATATCATACTAGTCAATAAGACTATACTCTTGTAGGAGGAGTTTGAAACTTTCTGAAACATTTTGGGAACGATAAGTGAGGCTTGAACGACTTCCAAACAAAGGGTTTTAATGCTAAGAGGTAAGCTAAAGAGTTGAACTTGAAGTATCTAACCGAATCCGCAAAGAAAAGTCGAAGAAATGAAAAATTGCAAAAATCAAGGGTGGGGCGCGCTCAGGGGAGTGCTAGGCCGCTCTGGGCTGAAATTTTCAGCCCACAGGCAGCATTGGGGCGGGCCAAGCGGCGTACCGGGGTGGTTTTCGCCAAAATTTTTCTTCAACTATTATGATGTAAATAAGACTTTTAAGTCATGGTATCATTACTCCATCATAGTAGGACTATTCTTAAGCGCGTTTAGCATCTGAGTTGGGGTTAATTCTTCGTCACAAGTATTTTAACAAATTATGTTCACATAAGCCATGAACGACTAGAATTTCTATTTTTGTAATTGAGGCTACGAATGGGAATCTCGTAAGTGAATGTTATCGAGACAATTATAGAATCATTTAAACATGAGATAAATGATGGATTACGCATTAATATTGGTGGGTTAAGTTGACATGTGTTATTGGGCTCAATTTAAAGCCTAAATTGGAATCAAAGACATGGCCCAATGGGTCAAATGACCCATTCTCCCTTTGGATAATCAATTATTGACCCAAGTGGATAAAGACAACCATTAAATGGAGGCTATTTAAGGCCAAAATCAGATTTTTTATTCACAAAATCTCACATGACATTTCTAGAATTTTCTCTCTATTTCCAAACCCTAAGACAATCAACTTTTTGGACAAGATCATCATCTTTCAAGCTTGGGTAAGTGATTATTTTTATACTTTAACATATTATGTACATGAGAGATTATGTATATCATGGTGGTTATGTTGGCAAGGTGTTGAATAGTGCACTTTGGCTTCTTGCTAAAAGATGTGCATTCTTGTGAATTAAACTTGAAAAAGGACTTGATGTTTTGATGAAAGTGAATGGTGTGGATGATATCTTAACATGTATGGTGTGGTTATGTCCATAACTTGTTATTTTTCTCTATGAGTAAATTGTGGAATTTTGGTTATAAAATGTCTTGGAGTGATTTGATGGATTCATTGTGATGTGGTGTTAATAAGAACATGTAGAGGGGGAACTTGGTGTGAAAAGCTATTGGTTTATGATGTTTTAGTCAACGTATAGAATGTTATGGTATTGTTGGTATGAAAAGTCCATGAATGGTATTGTAAAGGGTGAAATAATTTTATAGGGCAATCATGTAACTCATGGTCGTCTTATACACTTAGAATGTAGCTTGTGGTTAATGTTGGTTCCGTTATGTACTTGTACTGTAGAGTGAAACGTAAGGAAGGAGCGGAGTCTTTGTACTCACATATTGGATTGTGTATTCATATTGGGAAGATAAGGTATGTAAGGTTACTCCCTTCGTGTCTTTCTGCAGCACATATTAGTCACATTGACATTTTACCTATCCTATTCTGAAATGTTCAAAGGTAACCCATTTCCGGTTATTAATTATTGTTACTCATATGTTCCTTATTCCTACATCAATTGTGATTCACATGACTCATGTTCTTTGGTTAATGTTCCAAGTTCCAATAATGTTACAATTATCAAAAGTATCAATCTCTCACAAATAAAAGTATTAATCTCTCATGAGTGAGTGCATCAATCTCATGAAAGTAAGGAATGAAGTAATGTATACACGTGTTCCCAATGATGTTCCAATCACCAATGTATCACACTCATAACAAAAGTAAAGAGAAGAAGCAATGCAAAGAAGTAATGATTACATGGTTGTATATGGTTACTTTATGTTTCATTGAGTATGGATCAAATCAAAATGGCATAAGCTCGGATGGAACAATCCCAATATTATGCTATATTATTATTATTATATTATAAGCCACCTATAAGGTGATGATTGGTATTATATTATAGCCCACCAAGTGTGGATGACGGTTACTATATTATGTCCCACTAATAAGTGGATGACTGATAATAAAGATGAACGTAAAGCCAAAGGAAGTATGTCACGTAGTTGAAAATATGAAGGAATGTTATTTCACGAATAACAAATGATATGAATAAATGATCAAGTAATGGAAGTAATGAACATGGTTCCACACATGCAAAACGATGATTGATCCATAATGTTTATTCACATGTATTGATCCCATTTGAGATCCTATGTTGCATACAGTTTCTTAAAGCCTTACATACTCAGTACATTCTTCGTACTGACCTCCCTTGGGGGGCTTACCTTACTTGTTGCAGGCACAGGTGCTAGTAGACCTCTACAGTAGGTTGCGGACCATTTGCGGATCGTTGGTGAGCTCCAGTTGCTTTGGATTTTTTTGAGTCATTATGCATATTTGTTTGACATTGTACATGAGTATAGAGCGGGGTGTTGTCCCGACTCTAGGTTTGTCATAGTTATGTATCCGTAGAGGCTTTGTAGACTTATGTGGGAAACTAAATGTAAGATATGTACGTTCATTTTGACGTGATGGACCTAACGGCCAAGTTTCATATATTGCACGTGTTGCCATGACTTCCGCCATTGATATTTAATTACATGGGATAGAATGATATTCATACGTAAATAGGCATATGAGAGTACATGAGGAAATATTGGTTCTCTCAGGCCTTATCGGCTTTGGGTGCCAGTCCGCCTCATTGGAACATGGGGCGTGACAAAAGTGGTATCAGAGTAGGTCGTCCTAAGGGTGTCTACAAAGCCGTGTCTGAGTAGAGTCTTGCTTATGGATGTGTTGCATGCCATATTTATAAGTAGGAGGCTACGAGACATTTAGGGGTTGTTTCTTTTCTTCATTCTAGACCGTGCAATAGAGCCAATGAGGTAGGTGGAATTATATCTAACTATTAATTGGTTTTCTTTGATATAGTAAAATGCCAATTACAAGACGAGGTATGGATAAAGATAAGAAGGTAGACATGCTTACAAGGAAAGGAAGTAGTAAATCACCACCTGGCCCAGTTAGTCAATACGGGACTGAAACTGAGTCCCCAGAATCACCTGTTAATATTATGAAGCAGGAGTTACAGGATTTGAAAAATGCAGTGCATATGTTGAATCAGATAGTGGCTGCACAAACTCAGGGATGAGTTGGTCCAATGACAAGTGATGATGGTGCGGCTAGGGTAGCTAGCCGGAGGACACATGATTTTCTGAAATTAGATCCTCCCACATTTACCAGGTCAAATCTTAATAAAGATCCGCAAGACTTTATTGATCAAATTCAAAGGGCTCTAGATGTTATGCAAGTGACTGGTGTAGAAACAGTGGAACTTGCGGCATATAGATTGAAAGGAGAAGCTATATTGTGGTACGAAAATTGGAAACGATCCAGGGGTATCGGTAAACCTCCAGCTAGTTGGGAGGAATTTAAAACAACATTTCTTGATCATTACCTCCCATATGAGATCTGAGAGGCTCTGCAGATCAGTTTTTAAATCTCTATCAGGGGGACATGAGTGTTAGAGAATACAGTCTGCAGTTTAATTCTTTGGCTCGATATGCTCCAAATGTAGTGGCCACAATGGTCGACAAAGTCCATCGGTATGTGAGAAGATTGGAGCCATATTTGGTAAGGGACTGTACTATTGCTGCGTTAAACAAAGACATGGACATAGCCAGAATACAGGCCTTTGCACAAAAGATGGAAAATCAGAGGCAACAAAGGAGGGTACATGAATTTGAAAGAGGGCCTTCAAACAGGGCTAGACCTATGAGACAGTTTATGGTGCCTCAAGGAGGATCTGGACCTCAAAGTTCTTCTTGACCGCCTAGACCATTATTTTCTTCCCCTACATTATATACTTCATCTCAAATTTGTGGGTTTAGAGGCGGTCAAGCTGGGCAAAGTAGTGGGACTCAAGGTTCACAGACAGTGGGACATCGAGAACAAGGAAATATGGTCCAATCGAGATCTTCTCGTCAGCTGTGTCAGCTTTCCAGGAAGTTTCATTCTAGAGAATGTTGGTTTGACATGAATGTTTGCTTCTGGTGTGATAGGTCAGGGCATGCGAAGAGAGATGGCCCATAGAGGGGTACGGGCTATATGACATAACCTACTGGGTCAGCCGTTACATTATCTCTAGAGGAGCAGTTAGTGCTAAGGAAGTTCAGAACCATACCCATGCCTTACTAGATTGACGAAACTCGGAGACTTCTCCCGATGTAGATACAGGTATCCTACTCATATTTTGTTGTTTTTCATGAGGCATATGCATTGATTGATCTAGGTTTGATCCTATCATATGTTATTTCATTGATTGTTGTAAAGCAAATTTGAAAGTACATTAGAATTATTAGTGAAGCCAAGCGAAGTATTTCCATTATTCAGTGAATCGGGTGAAACTAAAAGAGTATATCGTAATTGTATAGTAACCATCTATGGGGGCATGGGGTACATATTTCACTTAGTAAGAGTGAAAAATACTAAGGTGGAACCACCGACTCTTCAATTGGTTCAGATGGTAAATGAGTCCCTCGATGTGTGAGTTGGTATTGACGTGATGTCAGGCACTCAACCTATTTTTATTTCCTTGTATAGTATGGACCCGATAGAGTTAGGGGAATTAGAAAAAAAAATGATGATAAATGAGTAAATGATGAAATGACGAAGTAGATGAATGCGTAAATGATGAACTGAATGATGAAATGATGACATGAATGATAATGATACACCCAAGACATCATTATGAACGTGGTATGGTTAAGATGCATTCTTAGTATGGAAATGGGGCTAGTGAATGCACCGGTAGTTTTATGGACGTAATGAATAGGGTGTTCGAGTCATTGTTACGTATGTTCAAGATCATGTTAGAGATGAAATTCAGGATCATAAGAGAGCCATGCTAATCACTGGTGACAGGTGTTACAGATTCTTCGTTACCATAAGATATATGTAAGTTCTTTAAATGCAAGTTTGGTCACAATCCGTATTGTCCGTAGGACACATTGTATTGAATGAAGGAATAAGGATTAATATACACAAAAGAAGTGGCCAAGGCTTATGACGCCTATGGAAATTCGTAGCTTTCTTGAGTTGGCCAGTTATTACAGAAGGAGTGGTAAAAAGACTTTCTTCCATTACCCTTAACAAAGCTAGAACACAAAGTAACTAAGTTTTAGCGGAATGATGTATGCGAGAAAAGTTTGCAAGAATTGAAAGATAAATTAACTCCTACACCTGTACTAGTACTTCTCAAAGGCACATAAGAGTATGCAGTGTATTGTGATGTTTTAAAAGTTGTTATGGGATATGTATACAGGTAGCACGAGAATGTGATAGCGTATGTCTTAAGACAATTGCGTCCACATAAGAGAAATTATCCCACTTATGATTTTGAGTTAATAGTTGTGAAAATTGTGTGTAACAGATGGCATCATGTGCCAAAAGTGGCCAAATTTTCATTGATATATGAAATAAAGGAAAAAGCAATATGTAAGTCATATTTTTAGTTCAATTAAGAAAAAAATATATAGCGAAGGTATTTGAGCAAACAAAAGGGGGAGTACCTTAACGCCAATGTAGATTGTGTGTACTGGGTATAGATGAGGTAAGAGAAAGAATTATGATAGAAATACATCAGTCACAGTATTCTATTTGTTCGGAAGCATCCAAAATGTACCATGGTTTGGAAAAGACGTATTGGTAAGGTTACATGAAAAGAACATTGCGGAACGTGTAGTTCATGATTCAAATTGTCAATTAGTAAAGAGCGAGCGTCAGGCACTTGGAAGTTATATGCAATATATCAATCTCCCAGTTTGAAAATGGACTATGATTAACATGGATTCCATCACAGATTTACCTCTTGTTAAAGTTACATCCTGGACGTTATATCTTACGAAGCCTTATAGGGAAGTTGGCCTACGTAACGTGCCAAATGAGGTTACCCGAAGATTTGGGTAGGTGGCATATAAATTAGCACTACCCCAAGAACTTTCCACAGTTCATTCGATATTCCATAATCCGAGTCTTTGAATGTATATAGGGGATCCATCTCGTATTGTTGTCAGTGAAGATATACAAATCACGAAGGATTTCACATATGAAAAGGTACTTATTGTTACCTGTTATTATTTTAGACCGGTAAGTGAAGGAATTAAGACATAAAGAAGTAGCTTCCGTAAAGGAATTATTGAGAAATTAGCACGTAGAAGAAATCACAAAGGAAACCAAAGAAATAATGGAATCTAAAGTACTTGTAATTGTTGTTAGCGGAGAAAAAGTTCAAGGTACGGAATTGGAGTAGTAACAAGTAAATCTTACAAGTGTTATGTGTATATGATAACATGAAGGATACACTTAGACTTAACTTTGTTTCAATGAGACAATGTTACTAACATTCGAGGACGAATGTTCATAAGGGGGGAAGAATGTAACACGCCGTACATCCCCGACCCTAATTTGATGGATTAGTGACCTAGGATGTCGTTATAAACCTTAGCTTCGCAAGCACTACATACGTGTGTTGCATGGGTTTTGGATGAAACAATTGATATCGTACTAGTCAATATGACTATACTCTTATAGGAAGAGTTTGAAACTTTATGAAACATTTTAGGAAAGATAAGTGAGGCTTGAACGACTTCCAAACAAAGGGTTTTAATACTAAGAGGTAAGCTAAAGAGTTGAACTTGAAGTATCTAACCGAATCCGTAAAGAAAAGTCGAAGAAAAGAAAAATTACAAAAATTAAGGGTGGGCCGCGCCCAAGGGCGTGCCAGGCCACTCTGGGCTGAAATTTTTAGCCCACAGGCAGCATTGGGGAGCGCCAAGCAGCGTGCCGGGGTGGTTTTCGCCAAAATGTTTCTTCGATTATTATGATGTAAATAAGACTTTTAAGTCATGGTATCATTACTCCATCATAGTAGGACTATTCTTAAGTGCGTTTAGCATCCGAGTTGGGGTTAATTCTTCGTCACAAGTATTTTAACAAATTATGTTCACATAAGCCATGAACGACTAGAATTTCTATTTTTGCGATTGAGGCTACGAATGGGAATCTCGTAAGTGAATGTTATCGAGACAATTATAGAATCATTTAAACATGAGATAAATGATGGATTACACATTAATATTGGTGGGTTAAGTGGACATGTGTTATTGGGCTCAATTTAAAGCCTAAATTGGAATCAAAGACATGGCCCAATGGGTCAAATGACCCATTCTCCCTTTGGCTAATCAATTATTGACCCAAGTGGATAAAGATAACCATTAAATGGAGGCTATATAAGGCCAAAATCAGATTTTTTATTCACAAAATCTCACATGACATTTCTAGAATTTTCTCTCTATTTCCAAACCCTAAGACAATCAACTCTTTGGACAAGATCATCATCTTTCAAGCTTGGGTAAGTGATTATTTTTATACTTTAACATATTATGTACATGAGAGATTATGTATATCATGGTGGTTATGTTGGCAAGGTGTTGAATAGTGCACTTTGGCTTCTTGCTAAAAGATGTGCATTCTTGTGAATTAAACTTGAAAAAGGACTTGATGTTTTGATGAAAGTGAATGGTGTTGATGATATCTTAACATGTATGGTGTGGTTATGTCCATAACTTGTTATTTTTCTCTATGAGTAAATTGTGGAATTTTGGTTATAAAATATCTTGGAGTGATTTGATGGATTCATTGTGATGTGGTGTTAATAAGAACATGTAGAGGGGGAACTTGGTGTGAAAAGCTATTGGTTTATGATGTTTTGGTCAACGTATAGAATGTTATGGTATTATTGGTATGAAAAGGCCATGAATGGTAGTTTAAAGGGTGAAATAATGTTATAGGGCAATCATGTAACTCATGGTCGTCTTATACACTTGGAATGTAGCTTGTGGTTAATGTTGGTTCCGTTATGTACTTGTGCTGTAGAGTGAAACATAAGGAAGGAGCGGAGTTGTTGTACTTAAATATTGGATTGTGTATTCATATTGGGAAGATAAGGTATGTAAGGTTACTCCCCTCGTGTCTTTCTGCAACACATATTAGTCACATTGACATTGTACCTATCCTATTCTGAAATGTTCAAACGTAACCCATTTCCAGTTATTAATTATTGTTACTTATATGTTCCTCATTCCTACATCAATTGTGATTCACATGAATCATGTTCTTTGGTTAATGTTCCAAGTTCCAATAATGTTACAATTATCAAAAGTATCAATCTCTCACAAATAAAAGTATTAATCCCTCATGAGTGAGTGTATCAATCTCATGAAAGTAAGGAATGAAGTAATGTATACACGTGTTCCCAATGATGTTCTAATCACCAATGTATCACTCTCATAACAAAAGTAAATAGAAGAAGAAATGCAAAGAAGTAATACTTACATGGTTCTATATGGTTACTTTATGTTTCATTGAGTATGGATCAAATCAAAAGGGCATAAGCTCGGATGGAACAATCCCAATATTATGCTATATTATTATTATTATATTATAATCCACCTATAAGGTGATGATCGGTATTATATTATAGCCCACCTATGAGTGGATGATCGGTATTATATTATAGCCCACCAAGTGTGGATGACGGTTACTATATTATGGCCCACTAATAAGTGGATAACTAATAATAAAGATGAACGTAAAACCAAAGGAAGTATGTCACGTAGTTGAAAATATGAAGGAATGTTATTTCACGAATAACAAATGATATGAATAAATGATCAAGTAATGGAAGTAATGAAAACAATGGAAGTAATGAACATGGTTCCACAAATTCAAAACGATGATTGATCCATAATGTTTATTCACATGTATTGATCCCATTTGAGATCCTATGTTGCATACAGTTTCTTAAAGCCTTACATACTCAGTACATTCTTGGTACTGACCTCCCTTGGGGGGGGGGGGGGGGCTTACCTTACTTGCTGTAGGCACAGGTGCTAGTAGACCTCCACAGTAGGTTGCAGACCATTTGCGGATCGTTGGTGAGCTCCAGTTGCTTCGTAGCTTTCTGAGTCATTGTGCACATTTGTTTGACATTGTACATGAGTATAGAGCGGGGTGTTGTCCCGATTCTAGGTTTGTCATAGTTATGTATCTGTAGAGGATTTGTAGACTTATGTGGGAAACTGAATGTAAGATATGTACGTTCATTTTGACGTGATGGCCCTAACGGCCAAGTTTCATATATTACACGTGTTTCCATGACTTTTGCCATTGATATTTCATTACATGGGATAGAATTATATTCATACGTAAACAGGCATATGAGAGTACATGATAGAAGATTGGTTCTCTTGGGCCTTATCGGCTTGGGTTGCCAGTCCGCCTCGTTGGAACTCGGGGCATGACACTTACATATATGTTTGAGGAAAAGTTAACTTGTTGTTGTGGGTCATGGATTTGTTGACTTGGTCTTTTGTTGGTAGTCATGGTCTTGACTTGGTATTTTGTCTATATTGACTTACACTAGACTGAATTCTTTGGTTTTGTTTGGAAAAGGCTAAGTGGTATATATTTGAGATAAAGTTATTTGGTAGGTGTTCATGGTTGTAATTGTTTACTAAGTGTTTTGGTTATTTGTTTACATTTATTACCTTGGGTTGACTGATGACCATACCAGTACATTGTGGTTTTGTACTGATACTACCTATTCTCTTTTTTTTAATGAGTGAAGAGCATTTTCCAACAAGTACATCGAGACCTCAGCTTTAAAAGAAAACACATTTCAACTCAAGGGTGAGCTACTTTTTTTGGGCATCCATTAGTCCTCTATTTTAGTTTTTGTCCATTTTCTTTGGACATGGATACTTTTATTTTGTATTGGGTTGAACCCATTGTTGATAATTATTAGTATTTTGGTACAATGACTTCCAGTCCTTGGGGAATTTTAGACATTTCCTATTTGTCTGCATTGGTTTTATTATTAGACTATTCTATACATCGGCTTATTCGATGGAATGATTAGTTTCTCTTAAAACTGACTAAGTGTAGGTGTTGAGTAGTTTGAGTTAGATGGGTTTCCCACCAGAGGGTTAGTGTGGGTACCACTCATGAAGGGTTTGGGTTTGGGTCATGTTCCCCCTCGTCCTTGAGAGTCAGCCTTTTGCGCTATAGCTTCCAAACTTTTGAGTTTCAGCCTTTATCTTTACTACAAAATCATAGTAGCATCAAAGAATTCAACATCTTTCATGAAATGTTCCTTGATAAATCATTTGAAAGTTGAAAGATTTCTCTGAGAAACTAAATCACCAGAAAATTTATACTCACTTTAAAATGCTGCTATATCTAATATTCTTGTCAACCAAAAGTTAGACAAATAAGATTCATGCTGCAATAGAGATACACATATAAGAAAATGTAATACCAAAACACCTTATTCATGTCTTTTTGCCATCACAACAGTAGGCTTGAATGTATTGACTTTAGTCTTGATATTACCAGACACATTAGAACTTACTAATGCATTGAGAAGTTCCCTGTCCATAATATCAATATTTGGAGTACAAGAACACATCATATCTACATTAAGATTTGTACCTTAAAGTGCCGCAGGATGATACCTTAGAAGAGATTTACTTGCCAATTCTAGTTGTTTTCTAGATTTGTTTATGGTTGTAGTGCCTAATCTAGAGACCAAGCAATTGTATTTGAACTTGGAAGGAGAATTAAGTACCTTTGGAGTAGGTGTATAGCTGATCAACCTTTTCATTTAAAGATGTTTGAGATATTTTTGCACCAATATTGTCATCAATATTGTCATCTTTTTGTTCAATCAAATCTACCCAGAGCTACATTTTATATAACTCAGTATTTTACTTTGATGATAGGAGTGTTAATTGCATTCTCACAGTATTTTAAACTCCACCTGGTTTCCCCTTTTCTTTTGTTGTATTAATGTATGTCCTCCCCTCTCTCAACCTATACGAAAGAAAAAGAATCTCAGTATTTGTCATATCTATTCAGGTGTTATGATAAAGATAATGAAAAAAAATAATGAAAGGAAAGAGTGGTCGCTGCCATTGGAATCTGTTTATGAGGTATGCATGATTTGCAACTCAAATAATTCTTACTGATGGTGCAACATTTAGATTGTTACCTTGAATGCGGTTGGTAGGTTGTGGTGGTACAAAGGCAAAATGTATGTGCACTATTAACTGTACCTCACTGTCATGCCAACCATGTCTTATTCTCCTAGATTTTTTTGAATAAGACAACTTTTCATTCTCTTTTGAGAGAGCCTTCGCTTACCTACATAACCGTACCTTCTATCGTACCCAATATTGTAATGACCCTCCAGGTCATTTTGTAACTTTTCATGGTTTTCCTATGTTTTGAGGTTTCGGATAGTTTCTACCGTCATTTATGACTTGCCGGGACAGGTGGTTTGATTCCCGGGAAGTTTGTTTGAGAATTTTATTAATAATGGGCTTGATATGAAATATTTAATTTTAAATTAGAATTAACACATGAATACACGCACACTGAGTGCAGGACTGAGTTAGTGGTCCAGCTAAGCAACTAAAGGTCACAAAAATACATGAGTTAATTTCCTAAATTGTCACTGAACTTGTGTAAACATCCCACTAAAGTCACTTTTGTTTCTTTTAGGACAATATCGTCATTGAACTGTATATATCTTTCCAAAATAAGGTGAAACTAAGAAATAGTTAAAGGCATGTTTGGAAAGCCACAAGAGAATTGAAATTAGATGTAGTTACACAGTTTGACATGACATGGAATATAAATTAACAAGTCAATACTACTAAAGCAAAAAAATTGAAACATAAATTCAAAAATAAAAAATTTAAAAACATAATACTCTTTTTATATTTTTTCTTTTTGAAATTTTGAATTTTTTTTACTTTTTTTAATTTTACATCATTTAGCTTTCATCTATTTTCTTCTCATTTTCCAACATTTACTTCTTATTCTTATGATTTAATATAATTGTTCGTATTTTTTATTTTCTTCATTTAGCACAAAACTGCATTATTATTCTAGTGTTTGAATTAATATAAAATTTTATTATTGAATTAGATTATGGACTTATATTTTTTTTCTTTTGAATTATACTTTTACTTAGCTTATGGTGAAACTTTTTTATTTTATGTTAGAATTTGAATACTATTATGTTTTTTTTAATGTCGAATTTATGTTTCAATTTATTTGATTTACTAGTATTGACTTGTTATTTCATATTGCATGCCATGCCAAACTATGTAATTACATCCAATTCCAATTCTTTTGTGGCCTTCCAAACATACCTTTAACTATTTCTTAGTTTCACCTTATTTTGGAAAGATGTACATAGTTCAATGACAATATTGTCCTAAAAAAACATAAGTTACTTTAGTGGGATGTTTGCACAAGTTCAATGATAATTTAGGGAATTAACTCAAAATACACTAATAAATAGTACAGGGTGTCATATGACCTCCACAAAGTTTGGGCGTGTTACAACAAATTTAGCCAAAGTTTGGGTATGTTTTGAACCATTTTCTCAATTATTATTATATGAGATAGGCTTTATTCTAGATGATTTTCTATTCATTATGGTATATTCAGAATATTATATTTATTTTATCAAGAATCTATACAATACTCGAGTATATACCTAAAAGGATAAAAATAAAATTGTGGTGTCATTCCACTTCCACGTGTAAAGTGGAGGAGATGGACATCAACATTGTTGCAAGATTAGTGTCTGCCACATGTCCCCCTAAGCTTATTAATTCAATAATATGAGACCAATTTAAGAACCCCACCGTACATACATGGATATGTATGCTTAAAGTAGATTTCCTCTTTCATTTACACCAATTGTTAACTTAATATACTTTTACAAGATGCTGCAACTATGCATGCACACGTACACGTTCAAATTCAGTAGGAAAATATTTTTAACGCTTTATTTGATCCCTGAAAGAAAATTAATCATCCACATTAAGTTTCACGATGTGGAAATTCCTTCATTTTTTATCTCTAGAGCTGAAAAATTGTGGAAAATCATTGGATTAAGTTCATGTATGTTGGTTTTACTATCCCCCCATCATTTTTCGTTAATTTTCTTGTCAAATCCCGTTAAATTTCAAGCTTTGGGATTCTTGGTTTCTTAAATCGGCGGACAATTTGAGCCACATTTTGGGCTCCAATCATGCTCAAATTATGAACATGTGGTCCTGGTGTGACATGGGACTTTATTGCGGGTTTAAAATTTGAATTCTATTAGTGGGTCCCATGAGTTGATTTTGACCTGATTTTCAGCCCGGAATATAAATCATAATATGGGTCTTGTTTTACTCATATTGATGTGTAGATTGAATTTTTGTTAGCACAATAGATTTTTTGAGGTCGAATTAAGGGGACGGGAAGTTCATGGTTGGTCCGAGGCTACTGTTCGACGTCCAGGTAGGCTACAATCTACTTTTTTATAGACTTTGTTCTACGAGATTGTGCATAGTATAAATTACATGTGCGACTAGGATTTTGGGATAGACTTAAGACTATCTTAGCCTTTTCATTTTTTCTAACCTTCTTTGGGGAACTCTTAGAGTAAACCATTAGCTTGTACCTTAGTTATGTATGCATGCTGTAGCGATAGAATTAGGATAGGGATATTTGTATATTTTTGTGATGTTGGGATTAGACTACCAACCTTTAGTGTAGGTTGGAGATAGTACCTCAGAATGTAACTAGCATGCCTCGTGTAACACCCCGTACATTTCCAAACCCATGAGACTATCTTAACATTTATGGACTTATTTAAACATGAGATAGTTGGTGAATTATGCATTAAATTGTTGGGCTGAATTAACATGTGCTGATGGGCTCAATTTAAGGCCCAAAATTAAGCAAAAGGCATGGCCCAAATGGGGAAAATGACCCATTCTTGAGTTGATCAAGTAAACATCCATTTAATGTTGGGCTAAGGATGACTTGAGGGACTATATAAGGCACAAAAATCAGATTTTTTATTCATTACAACACACATGCCATTTCTAGAATTTTCCAAGACATTTCTCATCTCTCATAAACCCTAAGCTATCACTCTTTTGGACAAGATCACTCTTTGGAAAGCTTTGGTAAGTGTTTACTCTCATGGTTTAGTATATTATATGCTTAAGATGGTGTATAAATCATGTTGGTTATGTTGGCAAAGTGTTGGACAGTTCACTATGTGTAAAACAGTTTACTTTTGCTTAATCGGTGAAGGGTTTCTCCCTCTAAACTTGAAAGTGGACTTGTGGTCTTGAAGGAAGTGAACTTGACAGATTAAATATCAACATATAAGATGTGGTTATGTCCTTAACTTGCTTTCTCTTTGTGTATAACATTTGGAATTGTTGTTGTGAAATTGTGCATGGAATTGGTGAAGTATTGAAAGGAAAATGTAGTTTTGGTGATGTTCATGTGCGTTGTGAAACCATAGTTATTCTTTGGCATCCAAGTTAAGCTAAAATATGTAATGAGAAGCTTACTTATGAACATGGACCATTTATTACAAAAAAAGGACCCAAAAGAGACCCATTTTGGCCGAATCGGGCATCCGCCCTCGCGGATGGGGCAGCTACGGGAGCAGATGCCAACGCAGGTGACCCTAGACAGGGCCATATGGTCACCTGCGGCCGCATCGCATCCACCTGTGGGCGCAAGTGGCTCCACATCCTAGTCCAGAATTTTGTTTTGCATGTTTTTGTCTCTCTTTGACCCCCCAAGACCCCTATACCCTTTTTAGATACAATTATCAACTTATGGTACCTTTTGAATGACTTTACAGGAGTATCCCGGAGGCATTTTAAATTGTATCAATTATGAAATGTTGTTTTATTTGTTATGGTGAAAGGTATTGAGATGACTTGATGGAGTAAATGTGACGTGATGTTAATGAGGAAGTGTAAAGTATAAACTTGGTGTGAAATGCTATTGGTTTATGATATCTTGGTTGATGTGTGGCATGTTGTGGTGTTGTTGGTATGTTAATTCAGTGCATTGTATTCTTAATGGTGAAATGACGTTATATGGCAGTCATGTAGCTCATTATCGTCTTATGCACTAGTAATGTAGTTAGTTGTTAACATGAGCTCCGTTATGTACTTTTGATGTAAAGTAACATATAAGGAAGGAGCTGGGTTGTTTTATTCACATATAGGATTATTTATTCATATTTGGAAGATAAGGTATGTAAGGTTACTCTTTCCGTATCCTTTGGCAGAATCTCTTGTTCTCATTGTTCCCGACTTATTTCCATTTCGAAATGTTCTAAAGTATCTTATTTTAGGTTTAACATATATAGTTAATCACATGTCTCTTATTCATTGACTATTGTTCCAAAGTCACAATAATGTTATGACCACCAATGTATCAATCTCACAAAAGTAAAGGAAAGAAGTAATGCATATATGGTTACTTTATGGTTACATTATGGTTACTTTATGATTATTGGATCAGGGGGAAAGCTCAGTGGGGTAAAAGTCTAGCTTGATGCCGAACCTGCTTCATTTATTTATGGGTGGTAGCTCAAAGGGGCGAAAGCCTAACTAGAGACGATCCCAAGATTATTGGATTAGGGGGGAAGCTCAGTGGGGCAAAAGCCTAGCTTGATGCGGAACGTGCTTTATTGATTTATGTTACATTATGTTATGATCCACTGATCAGTTGGGGCTCGGGTATTATTATTGACAGTATTATTATTGACGGTAATGCACATAAAAGCAAAGAGAGTAATGAATGTACTATACATGGTTCCACACATACAGTACAGTGGTTTATCCATAATGTTTATTCACTTGTATTAGATTCCATTTGAGATCCTATGTTTCATGCAGTTTCTTATAGCCTTACATACTCAGTACATTCTTCGTACTGATGTCCCTTGAGGGACCTACCTTACTTGCTGCAGGCACAGGAGCTAGTAGACCTCTATAGTAGGATACGAATCATCTGCAAAGTGTTGGTGAGCTCAAGATTGATTTGGGGCTTTCTGAGTCACAATTGTACATTGGTTTTGGTACTATGTAAATGTTGTATAAATCGGGGACTTGTCCTGACTTTAGGATTGGTTATGTATCTATTAGAGGCTTTTTTAGACGTTGTGGGACAAAATAAGGAATGTAAGGAATGTATGCTTTTGACGTGGTGGCCCTAACGACCAAGTTTCATATCTATTGAATGTTTCTCCATGACTTCCGCCATTGGTATCTTGTATTTATATGTGATAGAATGTTGCTTACTTAGGTACATGCATATGAGTGTACATGAATGTAGGTTGGTTCTCTTGGGGCCTTAACGGCTTCGGGTGCCAGTCCGCCCCAATGGGATTTGAGGCGTGACAAAAGTGGTATCAGAGCAGGTCTTCCTAGGATGTCTATAATGTCGTGTCCGATGTAGATTCTTGCTTATGGATGTGTTGTGCACCACATTTATAAACAGGAGGCAATGGGGCATTTAGGAGTTGTTTCTTTTATTCAAGTCTTAGATCATGCAATAGAGCCAACTTTGTAGGTGGAATCATATCTGACCAATGAAATTGTTTTTCTTTATTATAGTAATATGCCGATTACAAGACAAGGTAAGTGCAAAGGTAAGAAGGTAGACATGCTTGCTGGAGAAGGAACTAGTAGATTACAACCTGACCAAGCTTGTCAAGGTGGGGCCGACACTGAATTTGTATCGCGGGCTTCTTCTACTTTTCCAGCTCTAGGAGAGCCAGGAAGGAGAGAAGTACCTGCTGAATAACCTGTTAATGCTACTGAGCAAGATCTCAGAAATGTGGTGCAAATGTTGACTCGTATAGTTGATACACAATATCAAGGACAAGTTGGTCCAACTACAAGTAATGACGGTGCGGATAGGGCAGCTAGTCGAAGGACACAGGATTTTTTGAAATTGGATCCTCCCACATTCAGCTGATCAAACCTTAATGAAGATCCGTAAGACTTTATAGATCAAATCCAAAGGGCTTTAGATGTCATGTATCTGGTGTCGAAACAGTTGAGCTTGTGTCATATAGATTAAAAGGTGAGGCTATATTGTGGTACGAAGATTAGAAACGATCAAGGGGTATTGGTGCCCTTCCAGCTAATTGGGAAGAATTCAAAATGGAATTCATTGATCACTATCTTCCCTATGAGATTCAAGAGGCTCGTGCAGACCAATTTTTGAATCTTTGTCAAGGGAATATGAGCGTCAGAGAGTACAGTCTTTGATTTAACTCTTTGGCTCGGTATGTACCAAATGTAGTAGCCACTATGAACGACAGAGTCCATCGATATGTGGACAGATTGGATCCATATTTGGTCAGGGATTGTACTATTGCTGCGTTAAATAGGGATATGGATATAGCCAGGATACAAGCTTTTGCATAGAAAATGAAGGATCAGAGGCAAAGGAGAAGAGCACCAGAATTTGAAAGAGGGCTATCAAAGAGGGCTAGACCTATGGGACAGTTCATGGCGTTCCAAGGAGAATTTAGGCCTCGATTTTTTAATAGACCACCGAGACTATCATTTTCTTATCCTATAGCAGGTACCCCATCCCAATTCCAAGGGTTTAGAGGCAGTCACATTGGGCAAAGTAGTGGAATTCGAGGTTCACAAACAACGGGGTATCGAGAGCAAGAAAGTATGAAACAATCAAGGTTTTCTCGCCAGCCGTATCACCACTGCGGGAAGCTTCATTTAAGGGAATGTCGGTTTGGAATGAATATTTGCTTTTGGTGTGGTATGTCCGGGCACATGGTGAGAGACTGCCCAAGAAGGGGCATGAGTAGTATGGCGCGACCTACCGGGTCCGTTATTGCATCATATTTGTTGGGTGTATAGCCTACTGGTCGTGGTAGAGGTGCTAGAGGAGCTGCTAGTTCTAGTGGAGTACAGCACTGTACCTATGCTTTAGCGGATCGACAGAATTTGGAGGCTTCTCTTGATGTGGTTACAGGTACATTATCCATCTTTTCACATAATGTATATGCATTGATTGATCCGGTTTCTATGTGATCATATATTACTCCATTGATTGATGAAAAATTTAATAGGACACCAGAATTGTTAGCTAAGCCATTTGAAGTATCTACACCCGTTGGTGAGTCTATTATAGTCAAAAACGTTTATTGTAATTGTATAGTAACTGTTTGTGACCATGATACGTGGGAGGATTTTATTGAGTTGGAAATGGTATATTTTGATGTTATCATGGGTTGCCGAGCTAAGAAGGTACATTTCCATTTACCACAAAAGACCATCCTTGGATGGAAGGGTAATGTTGGAGCACCGAGAGGTAAATTTACTTCCTATTTGAAGGCAAGGAAAATGATATCCAAGGGGTACATATGCCATCTAGTAAGAGTGTAAGATACCAAGGTGAAACCACCAACTCTTTAATCGGTTCTGGTGGTAAATGAATTCCTTGATGTATTTCTTGAAGATCTTCCAGGTTCGCCTACAGAACCAGAAGTAGAGTTGGTATTGATGTGCTTCTAGATACTTAGCCTATCTCTATTTCTCCGTATAGGATGGCCCCAACAAAGTTATGGGAATTAAAGGAGCAATTAAAAGATTTCCCAGAGAAGGGATTCATAAGGCTTAGTAGGTCCCCTTGGGGTGCACCAGTATTATCCGTATAGAAGAAAGATGGAACATTGAGAATGTGCATTGATTATAAAGAATAAATATCCTCTCCTCATAATTGAAGATTTGTTGAAGGGTTTTATTTCCATTTAGGAAGCTTTAACAAAGCTAACCCACAAAGCAGCCAAGTTTCAGTGGAATGATGCGTGTGAGAAGAGTTTCCAAGAGCTAAAAGATAAATTGAATTCTACACCCGTATTAGTACTACTGGAAGGTACAGAAGGGTATGTGGTGTATTGCGATGCTTCAGGGGTCGGCTTGGGGTGTGTATTGATGCATCATGGTAATGTAATAGCATATGCCTGACGACAGTTGCGACCACATGAGAGAAATTATCCCACACATGATCTTGAGTTAGCAGCTGTGATATTTGCTTTAAAGATATGACGCCATTACTTGTATGGGGTTCATGTTGACTTATATACCGATCATAAGAGTTTACAATATATCTTTAAGCAGAAGGACTTAAATCTGAGGCAGCGGAGGTGTCTTGAACTATTAAAAGATTATGATATTGATATCTTATATCATCTAGGAAAAGCAAATGTAGTAGCCAACGCATTAAGCCACAAAGCAATAGAAAGCACTAATGGTCAGTTGATGGAACAGTAAGATATAGTTAAGGATCTACATCAACTAGCCAGCTTGGGAGTTCATCTTCTTGAATCTCCAGAAGAAGGGGTTATTGTGCAAAATGCACCAGAATCTTCCTTAGTAGCTGAGGTGAAAGAGAACCAGGATGCGGATCCTATTTTATTTCAGCTGAAAGAGAATGTACAACAAGGTTTGACAAAGGTATTTGACCTTACGCAAGAGGGAGTACTTCAGTGCCAAAAAAGATTATGTGTACCTGATATAGATGAACTAAGGAGGCGGATTATGAAAGTGGCACATCATTCACGGTATTCTATTCAATCGGGAGCAACCAAAATGTATCATGATTTGAAAGAAATGTATTGGTGGAGAAATATGAAGAAGAACACTGCAGAATTCGTAGCTCAATGTCCAAATTGTCAACAAGTAAAGGTAGAGCATCAGAAGCCTAGAGGTTATATGAAATGTATTAATCTTTCGGTCTGGATGTGGGACATGATTAACATGGATTTCATCACAGGTTTGCCTCGTACACTGCAGAAATTTGATTCCATATGGGTAATAGTTGACAGGCTTACCAAGTCAGCGCATTTCCTACCGGTCAAGACCACCTACACAGTTGAGAATTATGCCAGGTTGTATATTAAGGAGATAGTTCGATTGCATGGAATTCCAATCTCTATTATATTGGACAGGTGAGCTCAATTTACTGTAAATTTTTTTTGGAAGTTTTTGCAGAAGAGTTTGGGTACGCAAGTGAATTTAAGTACGTTTTTTCGTCCTCAGACATATGAACAAGCAGAGCATACTATACAAACACTTGAAGATATGCTACGAGCTTGTACATTGGACTTTAAAGGTAGTTGGGATGATCATCTGTCGCTTATTGAATTTTTCTACAATAATAGCTATCATTCAAGTATCAAATTGGCACCTTATGAAGCTTTATATGGAAGAAGGTGTAGATCACCAATTGGATGGTTTGAAGCGGGTGAAACTACCTTATTCAGGCCAGATCTTATTCATCAAGCTATGGATAAAGTTAAGATGATACAAAAACGGCTACAAACGACCCAAAGTCAACACAAGTCATATGCTCATGTTAGAAGAAGGGGGCTAGAATTTGCCATAGGTGATTGGGTATTTTTGAAAGTGTCACCAATGTGAGATTTGGAAAGAAAGGAAAGTTGGCCCTATATAATGTGCCATATGAAATTATTCAAAGATTTGGGCAAGTTGCGTATTAATTAGCACTACCCCAAGAACTCTCCACAGTTCATCCAGTGTTTCATGTTTCAATGCTTCGAAAGTGCATAGGAGATCCATCTCGTATTGCTCCCATTGAAGATGTACAAGTTACGGAGGATCTCACCTATGAAGAGGTACCTATCGCTATTCTGGATCGACAAGTGAAGATATTAAGGAATAAAGAAGTATCTTCCGTAAATGTACTTTGGAGAAATCAGCAAGTAGAAGAGCTCACATGGGAAGCTGAAGAAATGATGAAGTCCAAGTACCCGAATTTGTTTCAAATGGAAGAGAAAGTTCAAGATGCTGGATTAGAGCAATACCAAGTAATTATTTATAAGCATTATGTGTACTAGACTTGAATTTGTTTAACTTGGATAATGTTACTATCATTCGAGGACGAATGTTTCTAAGGGGGGAAGGATGTAACACCCCGTACATTTCCGAACCCATGAGACTATCTTAACATTTATGGACTTATTTAAACATGAGATGGTTGGTGAATTATGCATTAAATTTTTGGGCTGAATTAACATGTGCTAATGGGCTCAATTTAAGGCCCAAAATTAAGCAAAAGGCATGGCCCAAATGGGGAAAATGACCTATTCTTGAGTTGACCAAGTAAACACTCATTTAATGTTTGACTAAGGATGACTTGAGGGATTATATAAGGCACAAAAATCATATTTCTTATTCATTACAACACACATGCCATTTCTAGAATTTTCCAAGACATTTCTCATCTCTCATAAACCCTAAGCTATCACTCTTTTCGACAAGATCACTCTTTGGAAAGCTTTGGTAAGTGTTTAATAAGTGTTTAATCTCATGGTTTAGTATATTATATGCTTAATATGGTGTATAAATCATGTTGGTTATGTTGACAAAGTGTTGTACAGTTCACTATGTGTAAAACAGTTTACTTTTGCTTAATCGGTGAAGGGTTTCACCCTCTAAACTTGAAAGTGGACTTGTGATCTTGAAGGAAGTGAACTTTATGGATTAAATATCAAAATGTAAGATGTTTTTATGTCCTTAACTTGCTTTCTCTTTTTGTATTACATTTGGAATTATTGTTGTGAAATTGTGCATGAAATTGGTGACATATTGAAAGGAAAAATATAGTTTTTGTGATGCTCATGTGCATTGTGAAACCATGGTTGTTCATTGGCATACAATTTAACCTAAAATATTTAATGAGAAGCTTACTTATGGAAATGGAACATTTATTACAAAAAAGGACCCAAAAAAGACCCATTTTGGTCGAATCGGGCATCTGCCCTCGCGGAACAGCGGGCGCAGATGCCAATGCAGATAACCCTAGACAGGGCCAGATGGTCACCTGTGGCCGCATGTTATCCACCTGCGGGCGCAGGTGGCTCCACAGCCCATCCCAAAATTTCATTTTGCATGTTTTTGTCTCTCTTTGACCCCCCAAGGCCCCTATACCCTTTTTGGATACAATTATCAACTTATGGATTGTTGTTAATGTGTTATTATGAAAGGTATTTAAGTGACTTGATGGAGTAAAGGTGACGTAGTGTTGAAGGTGAAGTGTAAAGCATAAACTTTGTGTGAAATGCTATTGGTTTATGATGTCTTGGTTGATGTGTGGCATGTTGTGGTATTGTTGGTATGGTAATGCAGTGAATTGTATTGTGAAGGGTGAAATGACGTTATATGGCAGTCATGTAGCTCATTGTTGTCTTATGCACTAGTAATGTAGTTAGTTGTTAACGTGAGCTCCGTTATGTACTTGTGATGTAGAGTAACACGTAAAGAAAGAGCTGGGTTGTTGTATTCACATAGAGGATTGTGTATTCATATTTGGAAGATAAGGTATGTAAGGTTACGCTTTTCATATCCTTTGGCAGCATCTCTTGTTCTCATTGTTCCCGACTTGTTTCCATTTCAAAATGTTCTGAAGTATCTCATTTCAGGTTTGATATCTATTGTTAATCACATGTCTCTTATTCATTGAATATTGTTCCAAAGTCCCAATAATGTTATGACCACCAATGTATCAATCTCACAAAAGTAAAGGAAAGAAGCAATGCATATATTGTTACTTTATGGTTACATTATGGTTACTTTATGATTATTTGATCAGGGGAAAGCTCAGTGGGGTAAAAGTATAGCTTGATGCCGAACCTGCTTCATTTATTTATGGGTGGTAGCTCAAAGGGGCGAAAGCTTAACTAGAGACGATCCCAAGATTATTGGATCGGGGGGGAAGCTCAGTGGGGCAAAAGCCTAGCTTGATGCCGAACCTGCTTTATTGATTTATGTTATATTATGTTATGACCCACTGATCAGTTGGGGCTCGGGTATTATTATTGACGGTATTATTATTGATGGTAATATATATGACGGTATTATATGACGGTATTATATGACGATAATGCACATAAAAGAAAAGAGAATAATGAATGTAATATACATGGTTCCATACATACAGTACGGTGGTTTATCCATAATGTTTATTCACTTGTATTTGATTCCATTTGAGATCCTATGTTTCATGCAGTTTCTTATAGACTTACATACTCAGTACATTCTTCGTACTGACATCCCTTGAGGGACCTACCATACTGTCTGCAGGCGCAGGAGCTAGTAGACCTCTACAGTAGGATACAGATCATCTGCAAAGTGTTGGTGAGCTCCATATTGATTCGGGGCTTTTCGAGTCACATGTGTACATTGGTTTTGGTACTATGTAAATGTTGTATAAAGCGGGGACTTATCCCGAATTTTGGATTGGTTATGTATCTATTAGAGGCTTTTGTAGACGTTGTGGGACAAAATAAGGAATGCAAGGAATGTATGCTTTTGACGTGGTGGCCCTAACGGCCAAGTTTCATATCTATTGAATGTTTATCCATGACTTCTGTCATTGGTATCTTGTAGTTATATGTAATAGAATGTTGCTCACTCAGGGATATGCATATGAGTGTACATGAATGTAGATTGGTTCTCTCGGGGCTTTAACGGCTATGGGTTCCAGTCCACCCCAATGGGATTTGAGGCGTGACAACTCGGTTAGTTGTTGTTTACTATCATGAATACCCCCGATTACTCTCTTTTCCTATTGACATATACATATGTTGTTCTATAAATTGGTGGGCCCGAGGCCTTGAATACTAATTCGTGGAACATTAGGTTAGTATTCTTTGCTCTTAAGGAGTGGTGATTTATGTTTAAGGATACTTGGATTATTATGGTGTTATTGTGTGTATACTGGTAATGGCATGCATACCTTCACACGCGCACTCGCATGCATTGTGGTACAATTACAAGGAAAAACATTAATTTTCACTACTATTTTCAAAAAGAGGTTATTTCTCATTTTCCACTCACAAACTGTTTTTAAAATAGAAATTGTACCACCCTTACTATTGGATGATGATTTTTAAGACTAAGTTGCACTATCTACGCTCTGGTATGAGTCCAGGTACAGACTATATTTTCACCTTATTACAGATTTTCTATATCATTTCTGAGGAAAATTTGGCCTTTAACCACCATTTTTAACTTAATAAATAGAATTTCATAAATCTTTAAGGATTTTGGTCTTTTAAAATGGGAAAAAGGACTATTGACTTGCTTTTGGTATGAGCTCCAGATTGTTGTCTCGTATTGCATAGTAGTTTCGATCTGACACCTAATTTTACTGCTTATTACCTATTTAGTTCCGTTTAGAGTCTGATGCCTGGTTTTACTACTCATATATCCATTTAGTCCCAATTTGAGTTTGGCATATATTGTTATTGATTCTGTTTGGAAATTTGATTTGAGACTGGAATTATTTATGGTTAGGGTTAGAGAACGTATACACTATAGTTAGACATGGAACTCATCTCATATTGGATCACTTGGTTTTGCATCGCACTCATCTATTTATATGCACCATCGTTGCTAGTATGGTTGTTGTTTGGTATTTGTCGTGCTTATGGTGGTCAGTTGGGTTATATTTGTTGTTCGTACCTATCGTGCTTACGGGGCCCGAATGGGTTTTGTCTGTTGTTGGGTACTTTTTGGGCTTATGGGGACCTAGTTAGGTTATTGTTTAATTATTACTGCTTAGTTTGTGGCAAGTTATTTCTGGCGTGTACTCGCGGTTTAGGTATGTCTTATGGACCCCCTTTTTAGTATTTCTGTAACACCCCGTACCTTCCCAACCCTACTTGACGACATTGAACAATGTTCACTTAGGTGTCGAGAGCCATACGTATGTAATTTGTAATAATTTTAATGAGATAATTGATATTGGCCCTTGTACATGTGATTAGACTTTTGTAGGAGGTGTTTTGTGACTTCGTGGAACATTTGTGGGGTTAAAAACGAGGCTTGAAGGACCTCCAAACAAAGGATATTAAAGGTAAGAAGTAAGTTAAAGAATAGAACTTGAAGTATCTAACCAAATCCGCGAAGAAAAGTCGAAGAAACGAAAATTAAAAAAAAAATAGGAGTGGGGCGTGCCAGGCCGCTCTGGGCTAAAATTTTTAGCCCACAGGAAGCAAGGTGGAGCGCCCAAGGGCGTGCCAGGCTGCTTGTGCGTACCTTTCAAAAGTTGAAATTTTTTCTAAGTCCCAAGGGTGCCTGGGGACGTACCAGACCGATTTTTGCCACATTTATTCTACAACCACGAGCATATACATGGAATAATTGAAGTATTACATTAGCATTCCATTTTTCTAAGATTATTCGTGGATGATTTAAATGACGGTTTTACCCTTTCGGTCAAAATAAGCCATGCGTGGCTAGAATCGCTTGTTTTTGGGATTGAGGCTACGAATATAAATCGCGTGAGTGGGAATATTGTCGTAACACGCATGAAATGATTTAAACATGAGAAATTATTGATTTTGTTGGATCAAGTGAATTGGGCTCAAAAGAAGCCCAAAATGAGGCAAAAGACATGGCCCAAAAATGGGTCAAATGACCCATTCTTCCTTTGACTAATCAATAATTGAGAAAAGTGGCTAAAGATGACTTCAAGGGTCTATAAAAGGAGTCAAAAATCAGATTTTTAATCCACAAAAACACACATGCTTTTCTATGCTTTTTCTAGAATTATCAAGAAAACCCCTTTGGGCTCTTCAAACCCTAAGTCATCTTTGGAGCAAGATCATCTTCTTTCAAGCTTACGTAAGTGATTATTCTTATGGATTAATATATTATATGCATGGGAGAGTATGTAGATCATTTTTGTTGTGCTTGGAAGTGTTAAACATGGCACTTTGTGTTTTTGTAAAAGATGTGTCATCCATGGGATTTAAACTTGGAATATGATTTGTGGTTTTGATGAAAGAACATGGTATGGATTAAATATCAACATGTATGGTGTGATTATGTTATTAAACTTGTTATTTTTCTATAAGTATAAATTATGGGATTTTGGCCGATATGTTGATATGAGGTGTATTGAGGTGATTTGATGGAATAATTGTGATGTTGTGGTGATGAAGAGTGGAAAATATGAACTTGGTTTGACATGCTAATGGTTTATGATATTTTGGTCAATGTGGGGAATATTGTGGGATTGTTGGTATGATGATCTCATAAATTGTGTTGTCAAGGGGGAAATGACATTTTGAGGCCATTGTGCAACTCATTATCGTTATATGCATTTGTAAGGTAGTTGATGGTTAATGTAAACTACGTTGTGTACTTGTGTTGTAGAGTGAAACATAAGGCAGGAGCGGTACTATTGTATTCACGTATAGGATTGAGTGTTCATATTGAGACGATAAGGTATGTAAGGTTACTCTTTCCGTATTTTTCTGCAGCATAGAGTATTCACCTTGTTATGGTACTTACTCATGTCCGAAGTGTTCTAAGGTATCCCAGTTCAGGTTGAGATATATTGTTATTCATATGTGTCCTATTCTTTGACGAATTATGATTCACTTATCTCTGATTCATTGATTGAAGTTCCAAATGCTCCCATAAGGTGGTAACTACTTAAAAGAACTATTCCAAAGAGAGTAAGATGTAAAGAGAATCCATTTATTCTTGAAAAGCATTTTCCAATCATGTCATGTTCCAAAGTCTAATATTATTATGATTATCTTTGTACCAATCTCATATGGGTAATGAAAGAAGTAATGTGCAAGCTAGTATACCAGTCTCTCGAAAGAAAGAAATTAAGTATGTATGTTTGTTGGGGGCAAAAGAGCAGGAAAATCATAGACGTAGGGTGGACACGATTACGAAGTTCCAACAATATTATAATTCCAAAGTTTCTAGAATGTTATGCTCTAAGTTTTAATAATACTATGTCAAGTGAATGTAACAATCTCTCACAAGTGAATGTATCAATCTCTCACAAGTGTAAAGGTATCAATCTCATAAGATATCATAAGAATGATGAAGAGGTGATGTGCGAGTTAATATATCTATCCCTCACTAATAAAGGTGTCAATCTCTTGAAAGTAAAGAAACGAGGTAAAACATATATGTGTGTTTCCAATAATATCACAATCCTCAATGTATCATAAAAGTATCAATCCCTCCCGGGTAAGAAATGAAGATAAGTGTGTATCTATTATCACTCCAAGTTCCGAGAATGTTATGTTCCAAGTTTGAATAAATCAATCTCTCCCAAGTATCATTAACCCACCATAGAGTGGATGTATGTTAACCCACCATAGAGTGGATGTATGTTAACCCACCAATGGAGTGGATGTATGTTATATGATTAACCAGCCAATCGAGTGGATGTATGTGATATTATCAAACGAAATCTCTTGAATAGAGGAATCTCTTGAGTAGAAGAATTTCTTGAATAGAAAGAATTTCTTTAGTGAAGGAAAATTCTCTTGAATGAAGATGTCTATGAAAGATATTATATGAATAAGAAGGATATAAATGAGTGATCTAAAATGACCATAAAAGAATCAATATACATGTTTTCTTACATAAGACGATGGTTTATCCACCTTGAATATTCTCTCATATTTTATTTCATTGACATTCTCATGTATGATGTAGTTTCTATAGCCTTACATACTCAGTACATTCTTCGTACTGACCCCCTCGAGGGACTTTCCTTACATGTTGCAGGTGCAGGCACTAGTAGACCTCCACAGTAGGTTGACAGTATTTGCAGATCTTTGGTGAGCCCCAGTTGGTTCGGGACTTTCCGAGTCACAGTTGTACAGTTGTTTTGATGATGTAAATGTTGTATAAAGCGGGGACTTGTCTCGAATTTAGTTGGTATTGTAAATGCATCTGTTATAGGCTTTCATTGACATATGTGGGTATATGAATGTAAGATATGTACGTTCAGTTTGGCGTGATAGCCCAACGGCCAAATTATATATATATATTTATGGCATATGTTTCCATGTCCATGACGTCCGCATTGTTGCATATAATAAGATTCATATAAGGTTATGCATACGAATGTTCATGAGCAAATATTGGTTCTCTCGGGCCATATCGACTTCGTGTGCCAGTCCGGCCCGAATGGGATTTCGGGTTGTGACAAAAGTGGTATCAGAGCAGGTCATTCTAAGGGTGTCTACAAAGCCGTGTCTGAGTAGGGTCTTACTTATGGATGTGTTGTGCATCACATTTATAAGTAGGAGGCTGTGGGACATTTAGGATGTTGTTTCTTTTCTTCACTTCTAGATCGTGCAATAGAGCCAGTGTTGTAAGATGAATTGTATCTGACCATGGTAAATGTTTTTCTTTGGTATAGTAAAATGCCAATCACAAGAAGAGGGAGAGGAAAAGGTAGGTAGGTAGATATGCCTGCCGGTGTAGGAATGAGTAGATCACCACCTGACCAAGCTAGTCAAGGTGGAACTGACGCTGAAATTGCATCGCGGTCTTCTTCTACTTTTCCAGCTCCGAAAGAACCAAGAGGTAGAGAAGTACCCGCAGAACCGCCAATGAATGCACTGACCAAGATTTAAGAAATGCAATACATATGTTGACTCAGTTAGTGGCTGCCCAAGCACAGGGATGAACTGGTCCAATGGTAAATGAAGATGACGTAGCTAGAGCAGCTAGTCGGCATACACAGGACTTCCTAAAGTTATACCCTCCCATATTCACAGGGTCCGATCCGAAAGCAGATCCACAGGATTTTGTCGACCAAGTTCAAAGAGCACTAGAGGTGATGCACGTAACAGTTGTAGAAACGGTTAAGCTAGCAACTTATAGATTGAAGGGCTAGGCTATCTTGTGGTATGAGGACTGGAAAAGATCAAGGGATATTGATACACTCCCAGCTGGATGGGAAGAATTTAAAATGGCATTCCTTGATCATTACCTCCCATATGAAATTTTGGAAGCACGTGCAGATCAATTTCTCAATTTGCGTCAAGGAAATATGAGTGTTAGAGAATACAGTTTGCAGTTTAATTTCTTGGCTAGATATGCTCCAAATGTAGTAGCCACCATGGAAGATAGAGTCCATCGATATGTGGATAGACTGAAGCCATATTTGGTACGAGACTGTACTATCGCAGCATTGAACGGAGATATGGACATAGCCAGAATTCAGGCCTTCGCACAAAAAATGGAAGACCAAAGGCAAAGAAGAAGGACGCAGAAATCTGAGGAAGGGCCATCAAAAAGGGCTAGACCTATGGGGAAGTCTATGGCGTCCAAGGAGAATTGAGGCCTCTGATGTTTTCTAGCCCACCTACACTATCCCTCTCCAATTCCACAACAGGCACATACTCTCAATTTCAAGGGTTTAGAGGTAGCTAATCTGGACAGAGTAGTGGAATTCATGGATCAAAGGCAATAAGATTTTCTCGTCAGTTGTGCCAGCACTGTGGGAGATTTCATTCAGGAGAATGCCGGTTTAATACGAATGTTTTTTTTTTTGTGTAGTAGGCCAGGACACATGATGAGAGAGTTCCCACAGAGGCCCACAGATAGTATGACACGACCTACAGGATCAGCCGTTGTGGCATCGGCGGCTGGTGTACAGTCTGCTGGTCGTGGTAGCGGTGCCAGAGGAGCAGCTAGTTCCAGTGGAGCCCAAAATCGTACCTATGCTCTAGTGGACCGATAGAATGCGGAGGTATCTCCTGATGAAGGTACAGGTATTTCGGTATATTACCATCTTCTTATATTATGTATATGTATTGACTGATTCGAGCTCTACTTTATCGTATGTTACTCTATCGGCTACTACGAATCTAATGAGACACCGGGGTCATTAGTCAAGTCGATTGAACTATCTCCACCCGTTGGTGAATCTATTAGAGTGAAAGACACATCGTAATAGTATAGTAGATGTTTGTGACCATAGATGACTAAGTACTCCTAAAAGGCGTCACCAAGGAAAAGCGTAAGGGGATTTGGAAAGAAAGGATGTGAAATTTACCGAAAGTGCATAAGAGTTTCATTTCATATTGCTCCCATTGAAAATATACAAATTATGAAGGATTTCACTAGGAAGAGATACCTATTGTTATTTTAGACCGACAAGTTAAAAGGGTTAAGCAATAAAGACGTAACTTCCATAAAAGTTCTTTGGAGAAATCAACAAGTCAAAGAGATAGCATGGGAAACTGAAAACAAAAAATGATGAAATCGACGTACCCATATTTGTTTCAAATGGAAGCAAAATTTCAAAATGTGGAAGTGGACCAATAAGAAGTAAGTTTCCATGAGCCTTAAGTGTTTATGTATATGTATGCTACTATAAAGATACATTTGTTATAATTAACGCGACATCGTTAACATTCGAGGACGAATGTTTCTAAGGGTGGGAGAATGTAACACCCCATACCTTTCCAACCCTACTTGACGACGTTGAACAATGTTCACGAAAGTGCATAAGAGTTTCATTTCATATTGCTCCCATTGAAAATATACAAATTATGAAGGATTTCACTAGGAAGAGATACCTATTGTTATTTTAGACCGACAAGTTAAAAGGGTTAAGCAATAAAGACGTAACTTCCATAAAAGTTCTTTGGAGAAATTAACAAGTCAAAGAGATAGCATGGGAAACTGAAAACAAAAAATGATGAAATCGACGTACCCATATTTGTTTCAAATGGAAGCAAAATTTCAGAATGTGGAAGTGGACCAATAAGAAGTAAGTATCCATGAGCCTTAAGTGTTTATGTATATGTATGCTACTATAAAGATGCATTTGTTGTAATTAACGCGACATCGTTAACATTCGAGGACGAATGTTTCTAAGGGTGGGAGAATGTAACACCCCATACCTTTCCAACCCTACTTGACGACGTTGAACAATGTTCACGAAAGTGCATAAGAGTTTCATTTCATATTGCTCCCATTGAAAATATACAAATTATGAAGGATTTCACTAGGAAGAGATACCTATTGTTATTTTAGACCGACAAGTTAAAAGGGTTAAGCAATAAAGACGTAACTTCCATAAAAGTTCTTTGGAGAAATTAACAAGTCAAAGAGATAGCATGGGAAACTGAAAACAAAAAATGATGAAATCGACGTACCCATATTTGTTTCAAATGGAAAAATTTCAAAATGTGGAAGTGGACCAATAAGAAGTAAGTTTCCATGAGCCTTAAGTGTTTATGTATATGTATGCTACTATAAAGATGCATTTGTTGTAATTAACGCGACATCGTTAACATTCGAGGACGAATGTTTCTAAGGGTGGGAGAATGTAACACCCCATACCTTTCCAACCCTACTTGACGAAGTTGAACAATGTTCACTTAGGTGTCGAGAGCCATATGTATGTAATTTGTAATAATTTTGATAAGATAATTGATATTTGCCCTCGTACATGTGATTAGACTTTCGTAGGAGGTGTTTTGTGATTTTGTGGAATATTTGTGGGTTTAAAAACGAGGCTTGAAGGACCTCCAAACAAAGGATATTAAAGTTAAGAAGTAAGTTAAAGAATAGAACTTGAAGTATCTAACCAAATCCGCGAAGAAAAGTCGAAGAAACAAAAATTAAAAAAAAAATAGGAGTGGGGCGCACCCAGGGATGTGCCAGGCTGATCTAGGCTAAAATTTTTAGCCCATAGGCAGCACGGTGGCGCGTTCAAGGGCGTGCCAGGCTGCTTGTGCGCACCTTTCAAAAGTTGAAAATTTTTCTACGTCCCAAGGGTGCCCGGGGACGTACCGGACCGCTTTTTGCCACATTTATTCTACAACCACGAGCATATACATGGAATAATTGAAGTATTATATTATCATTCCATTTTGATAAGATTATTCGTGGACGATTCAAATGACGATTTTACCCTTTTGGTCAAAATAAGCCATACGTGGCTAGAATCGCTTGTTTTTTGGATTGAGGCTACGAATATAAATCGCGTGAGTGGGAATATTGTTGTAACACGTATGAAATGATTTAAACATGAGAAATTATTGATTTTGTTGGATCAAGTGAATTGGGCTCAAAAGAGGCCCAAAATGAGGCAAAAGACATGGGCCAAAAATGGGTCAAATGACCCATTCTTACTTTGACTAATCAATAATTGAGAAAAGTGGCTAAAGATGACTTCAAGGATATATAAAAGGAGGCAAAAATCAGATTTTTAATCCACAAAAACACACATGCTTTTCTATGCTTTTCTTAGAATTCTCAAGAAAACCCCTTTGGGCTCTTCAAACCCTAAGTCATCTTTGGAGAAAGATCATCATCTTTCAAGCTTAGGTAAGTGATTATTCTTATGGATTAATATATTATATGAATTGGAGAGTATGTAGATCATGTTGGTTGTGCTTGGAAGTGTTGAACATGGCACTTTGTGTTTTTGTAAAAGATGTGTTATCCGTGGGATTTAAACTTGGAATATGACTTGTGGTTTTGATGAAAGAGCATGGTATGGATTAAATATCAACATGTATGGTGTGATTATGTTATTAAACTTTTTATTTTGCTATAAGTATAAATTATGGGATTTTGGCCGATATGTTGATATGAGGTGTATTGAGGTGATTTGATGGAATAATTATGATGTTGTGGTGATGAAGAGTGGAAAATATGAACTTGGTTTGACATGCTAGTGGTTTATGATATTTTGGTCAATGTGGGGAATATTGTGGGATTGTTGGTATGATGATCTCATAAATGGTGTTGTAAAGGGGGAAATGATATTTTGAGGCCATTGTGCAACTCATTATCGTTATATGCATTTGTAAGGTAGTTGATGGTTAATGTAAACCATGTTGTATATTTGTGTTGTAGAGTGAATAATAAGGAAGGAGCGGTACTATTGTATTCACGTATAGGATTGAGTGTTCATATTGAGACGATAAGGTATGTAAGGTTACTCTTTTCGTATTTTTCTGCAGCATAGAGTATTCACCTTGTTATTGTACTTACTCATGTCTGAAGTGTTCTAAGGTATCCCAGTTCAGGTTGAGATATATTTTTATTCATATGTGTCCTATTCTTAGATGAATTATGATTCACTTATCTCTGATTCATTGATTGAAGTTCCAAATGCTCCCATAAGGTGGTAACTACTAAAAAGAACTATTCCAAAGAGAGTAAGATGTAAAGAGAATCCATTTATTCTTGAAAAGCATTTTCCAATCATGTCATGTTCCAAAGTCTAATATTATTATGATTATCTTTGTACCAATCTCATATGGGTAACGAAGGAAGTAATGTGCAATCTAGTCTACCAGTCTCTCAAAAGAAAGAAATTAAGTATGTATGACGTAGGGTGGACACGATTCCGAAGTTCCAACAATATTATAACTCCAAATTTTCTAGAATGTTATGCTCTAAGTTTTAATAATATTATTTCAAGTGAATGTAACAATCTCTCACAAGTGAATGTATCAATCTCTCACAAGTGTAAAGGTATCAATCTCATAAGATCTCATAAGAATGATGAAGAGGTGATGTGCGAGTTAATATATCTATCCCTCACTAGTAAAGGTGTCAATCTCTTGAAAATAAAGAAACGAGGTAAATCATATATGTGTGTGTCCAATAATATCACGATCCTCAATGTATCATAAAAGTATCAATCCCTCCCGGGTAAGAAATAAAGAAAAGTGTGTATATATTATCACTCCAAGTTTCGAGAATGTTATGTTCCAAGTTTGAATAAATAAATCTCTCTCAAGTATCATTAACCCACCATAGAGTGGATGTATATTAACCCATCATAGAGTGGATGTATGTTAACCCACCAAAGAGTGGATGTATGTTAACCCACCAATGGAGTGGATGTATGTTATATGATTAACCCACCAATCAAGTGGATGTATGTGATATTAGCAACCCAAACTCTTGAATAGAGGAATCTCTTGAGTAGAAGAATTTCTTGAATAGAAAGAATTTCTTTAGTGAAGGAAAATTCTCTTGAATGAAGATGTCTATGAAAGATATTATATGAATAAGAAGGATATAAATGAGTGATCTAAAATGACAATAACAGAAGCAATATACATGTTTCCTTATATAAGACGATGGTTTATCCACCTTGAATATTCTCTCATATTCTATTTCATTGACATTCTCATGTATGATGTAGTTTCTATAGCCTTACATACTCAGTACATACTTCATAATGACCCCTTGGGGGACTTACCTCATACATGTTGCAGGTGCAAGCACTAGTAGACCTCTACAATAGGTTGACAGTATTTGCAGATCTTTGGTGAGCCCCAGTTGGTTCGGGACTTTCCGAGTCACAGTTGTACAGTTATTTTGATGCTGTAAATGTTGTATAAAGCAGGGACTTGTCCCTACTTAGTTGGTATAGTAAATGCATCTGTTAGAGGCTTTCGTAGACATATGTGGGTATATGAATGTAAGATATGTACGTTGAGTTTGGTGTGATGGCCCCAACGGCCAAGTTTTATATATATATATTTATGGCATATGTTTCCATGTCCATGACTTCCGCGTAGTTGCATATAATAAGATTCATACGAGGTTATGCATACGAATGTTCATGAGCAAAGATTGGTTCTCTCAGGCCATATCGCTTCGGGTGCCAGTCCGGCCCGAATGGGATTTCGGGTCGTGACGATTTCCATCTCCAGTGTTATATTATCTTATTGTTTTTCAAACTTTGAGTAGACATTTTGAGTATACTACTATTGATATTCTGCCTTATATGATTCTTGATATGTTAGACTATTAGGCTAATTTCTGTAGGTAACTACTTCCCTTTTGGTTGCCTAGTTTGTATATCATTTCTTTTTTTTGTTACGTACATTGTTCATTATCTCTTTTCATATTATGTATAAGTGCATTATCTTCAGAGATCAGTCGTCCTAAGCTTACTGGGTATCGCGTGTTTTAGAACTTGTACTACACTTCTGTATCTTTTTCCTTGATGCAGATCCTAGTACGAGTTCTTGTTGCTGATGTGCTCTTCATGCAGAGCTATCTTGGAACTAAGATTTTGGGCGAGCTCCTGAAGCTTGAAGTTGTTCCTTCTTCCTCTATTTTACTAGACCGATCTTTACCTTGTATTTTAGAGACTGTTCTATATATATGGTATTTTCTTAGTACTCTTGTACCGACTAATATCAAGTCTTGGGGTGCATTTTGTGTAGTTTGCTTCTTCACTTTCTTTATCTATCTAGTTTATTGGATCTATTTTTGAAGTTTACATTTATAGTTGGTCCTTGGGTTTCATGATTTGTTCTCTCATTCTATTGGCCTGTTACTTGTTGTTTTGGGTTATGGGGTTCGGCTTACCAAGTGGTGGGTATAGTAGATGCCATCATGACCTGAGATTTTGGGTCGTGACATATATAAATTTTTTTCCAGTTATATCTAGCTTCATTTCTGCTTCTAACTACCAATAAGAGTATAGAAAAGCATTCGATTGGCTTAATATTTATAACTGGTAAATCTAGAGAGGGAAACCTAACCCTCTGCCATGAGAATTTGTGTATTTTGTGGTACAAGATTTGTTTATTATCAACTTATTGGTGAAATGCTAGAGGTAACGGAACCATGTACCCAAAAGCCACTTACATAAGCTTTAATGCAAGACAGATTTTCTTTAGGACTGCAATGTGACTTAACTACTGATAGTAGAATCTTCTCTATTTTTGTTGACCATCTTCAACAGTATTTCCTTTTTCCTACTCTTAGGGGACAAATCAAAACATTTTGCTTCAGTGGTGCCTTTGGTGAATGTGGTTGCACAAAGCTTGAAAGTTCAAGGTAAGATAGTTTTTGTCGATAAAAAGATTGCAAATGATGGCTTTTTAGATCAATACTCTTTTCTCCGTAATGGTTTTTGTTTTTCCTCTAAATGCTACTTTTAAATCATCCTATACCTATGTATCATTTACTTCTCTTATTAAATTGAAAACTCTCAAGGAACAATGTAAAGTCTCATATATGGTAGAAATCTAAATAATACACTCATAAAAGTATAATAATATTTTCATGCTTTAGACAGTAACACTTTATGAATATATGGCACACTTCTTGTTACTTTCACTTCACAGGATAATTTCTCTATTTATTGAAGCTTTTGCGATTGAAGGACTTCAACAAAGATAGTTGTCATGAATCTTTTCACTTCTCTCTCAAACATTTCCAACCTTCATTTATAACATTAAACCAAGTAGACATCTCATTTCTCATAACCAAAAATTAAAGGAAGCACCAAATACAAAACAATCATCAAAACTTAAGATATGTACAAGCTAGGTGGTAATCAAAATTTGAAAGAGCAGCAACCGAAGAAATCAGGAGAAAAAAGTTTCAAGTAAAAAATGCAAGATATGAGAAAGAGAATGATTTTTTTAGCTCATCACTTGGCCTTTTGAGCAGCTTCTTTTTTACTCTAAAGAATAAACTAATACCTCATCTTTGGCACCGGTTAATACCACAAAAAACAATGCACTTGAAAGAGAAAAATATAATTTCCTTTTTTATTTATGTTTTATTTCTGTCATTACAATATTTTGTCCCATTTATCTTGATCTTGGAAGAAATATATTAGAATACAAAATAGGTTACCCATATATAACAAGACTTTTCTTAGGAATAGTTTCACAGTGTATGTAAATAATTTTTATCTTTAAAATTGATTTTCTTGTCAACCTTTTGTAAGTTTGCAAGAATATGAGAACGTTTGAGAACTCCAAATAAGTAGTAGTAGATATTAAAAGTAGCAGTAGCCAGTGCAAGAAACACTGAAGAAACTAAATTGCAGATGAAAGCTTACTTGTTAAGGCTATTGAGGGAGGTGAATGGGTGAGCAAGATGGAGTACCAACAATCCTACTTATGCTTTGACATATTTCTTTTAGTTTTTTATGACCACATCTATAAAAATAAAAGAGTAGATACAGTAAGAAGTAATGATTTATATAATTGTAAACAACCAATTAGGTTTACAACGAAACCTAGAAATCGATCACTAATGGAATTTAAGTACACACTTGAGGTGCGTCCATTTTTCTTTTGTTTTCAAAGATTTGATTGTGTTAAGTGTTTCATAAAGTTCTTTAATTGTGTAATTTTAACATTTAATTTTTTCCTAGTATCATGCAGGTCTATACAGTCCAACATGAAATATAAAGCACAATATTTTGTGTTATAACTAAGCTTATAAAACAAAAAATTTCCAGAACTTACCTCTCATGGTCAATGTATTTTTCCATTTTCTTTTCCTCGAGCATAATTGACTTTCAGATTAAGCCTATGAAATCCAAGAATAAATAAAATTGAAGCAAGGAATGCAAAATTGTACATTGTTGAAGGCAGTTCTAATTTACTCGCAAATAACAAGAATATAAATTCTTACGAAAGAGTTAAGTTATTCAGGCATATCACCGATCACCTTGGATTCATCCGTCTTGATAGCTTAAATTCTCCTCATAACAAAGAAAAAAAATAAGCAAAAAAGTTTTTTTTAAAAAAGGATATAGAGAGATCTAGAAAAATAAAAAATGTCACAAATTATAAAATATAACGAAAAAACACCATAAAAGTATGTTTACAAATATATCAATCCATATCTGGAAAAAAATAAAGCACCAAAGACTCAATATTAAAACATCAAGCTTAATATTAAAGGATTTTTCATAGATGATTAGATTTACAGTAATTAATTAGTGCCAAATTCGAAAAAAACCATCAACATCTATTTTCAACAATGCATGTGTGGATCTGATAGAATTACTAACATGAATATAAGAAATATAGTAATAAATTATGCGGAAGAGTAGAAAATTCAAAATTGAAATAAAAATTAACAAACTTTTAAAGGAATCCAAAAGTGATGAGTAATAATTCCTTCAAGAAAGAAAAATAACGGGAAAAAACTTACAAGATGTAGCAATAAGATGGAAGCTAAAATTTATTAGAGAAATCAAAAACAACAAAATAAAATGGAACAAGAATGAAAGAGCAGAGAGAAGAAAAATGGAGGAAGAAACAAAGAATAAGACAAAGGAAGAAGCAGCTGAAAAGATACATGGATGTTAGAAAGATGGGAAGTTTAGTCCATGTAGGTCTCGATTCAGTCAACACGTATAGAGAAGACAAGTGAGCCTATTTTAAAATATATATTGACAAAAATGTTCATGAATTATAATTTAAAATACCAAAAATACTCTTCGTAGTATCACCAAACATTCAATTATATCTAATAAATATATATATATATATATATATATATATATATATATATATATATATATATATATATACACACACACACACACATGCATGCCTGCTTACAAGGGCAATTAAGTCTTTTTAAAAAAATTATAGCGTCCTTCTATCTGCTCTCCACGTGTTGTTGGTTGAGATAAGAACACAAAAGAGGTACATAGTTTTTGTCGAATCCTTTAGTTCTTCCTCTCTCTTTGACATCCACCCACAATCTAAGAAACCTAAATTAATTGAGGTGAGAAACATCTTTAATCCTTGATTTTGTTTAAACAAAGTTTTTAGATCTATATGATTCTGAGTTAAATTTTCATGTTCAAAAAATGATTAAAAATCAAAGCTTTAGTACTACAACTGCAACAAAAAACCCCATCTGTTTCTTCAGCTAATTTGGCTTCCATAGAACTAATATGGGTCTAATCTTCATTTTCACTTGATGTGTTAGTCATTATTTTTTGTGTGCTGATTTTTACAATTATTGAGTATTTTTTTGTTTGATCTTGTTAATCTTATAGTTGAGGAGTTGTACTCTTATGTACTATTTGTGTTTTGGAGAAGAACTAAGAAAAAATGTATCACTTCAAGTAAAGTCAATACCTGATGTAGAGTTTGAAAATTATGATTTTCCCAAATTTTTCAACCTTTTTGCCGGATAAATTTCATGTCAATTAGTCAATGAATTCTCAATAGATTAAAGAATGAGTATTGGCGGTAGGACTTCCTTTATATTGAGCCTCTTCATCACTTAATTTGTCAAACATCAATATACTTTGCATAATTATTTTTATATCTCTTATATGAAGTATTAAGATGGTGATTATAAATATCTTCGTCACATAATTTTCTATTCATAGATGTCAACAGATAAAAAAAGGCCACCTCAAGTTACTGCTTATAGCAATGGAAGTGCCAATACTCAATGGAAACTACTTCTAGAATCAACCTTAGAAGATTTGAGCTATATCAAAAACTTTCACCTGATAAAAAAGAGATACTTTTATTTCACCAACGATCAAAAAACTTGAATGAAGAAGTTAGTGCGTCGGGGCATCATGCTTCTAAGCTAAAGTTGAGTTGCACAGACAAACAACACTAACAATATGTCAGCCACTTCTTTTGCTATGAGAGGTTAGAAATGGGAAAAAATATTATGTACTTTTTGTGTCATAGATATAAGAACGTTTGTATTTTCTTTAGATAATATTTACACATGATTTTCTAATGCTCAACATTTTGTAATTCCTACACTAGCTGATATATCTTCTGCTCATGGCACGAAGCCTGTCTTTAGAAAAGGAAAAACTATTTGTAACACCCCGTACATTTTTGAACCTAGTTGATTACCGTAACATTCATGATATTATTTAAACATGGGAGTTTTGAGAAATTATACATCAAATGTAATGGGCCAAATTAATCTTGAGCCATTGGGCTCAATTAAGGCCCAAAAAGAGACACAAAAGACATGGCCCAAAAAGGGGTATTTGACCCATTCTTGTGAGACCAAGTCACCATATTCATTATTGGACCAAGTGTGTGGTTAATAAGGACCATTAAGGGACTATATAAGGTGGAAAATCAGATTTTAAATCCACAAAACACACATGCCATTTCTAGACATTTCCTAAAGTTAGTTATTATCTCTCAAACCCTATGCAATCAACTCTTGGGCAAGATCATCATTTTTCAAGCCCTGTTAAGTGCTTATATTTATGGTTTAATATATTATACACATGTAAGATTGTGTATATCATGTTGGTTATGTTGGTGAAGTGTGAGAAGTTCACTATGTGTGAAACAATTTACGTTTGCTCAATCGGTGAAGGTTTTTTCCTTGTAAACTGGAAAATGGACTTGTGGTATTGAAGGAAGTGAACTTGATGGGTTCAATATTTACATGTGAGATGTTATTATATCCTTAACTTATTTTATTCTTGTACATAATGTTTGGAATTGTTATTGCAAAATTGTGCATGGATTTGGTGGTGTATTGAAGGAAAAGTGTGGTTTTGGTGATGTTCATGTGTGTTGTGAAACCATGGCTGATTGTTGGGATCCAAGATGATCTAAAATATGTCAAGATAATTTTAGTTATGATCATGGACCATTCATTTCATAAAAAGACCCAAAAGAGATCCTTTTTGGCCGAAACGGGCACCCGCCCTCGCAGACGAAGCACCTGCGGGCACAGGTGACTTCGTATGCGCCTCTGGCTGCTGCCAAAGGTCACCTGCGGGTGCAACTTAGACACTTGCGTGTGCAGGTGGCTTCGCAGGTCAGCCCAGAACCCCGAATTGCTTGTTTTTGCATCCCTTTGACCCCCCAAAGCCCCTATACCCTTTATGGATGCAATTATCAACTTATGGTACCTTTTAAATGACTATAAAGGAGTATCCTGGAGGTATTTTGAATGATATAAATATGTATTTTTGTTAATGTGTTATTGTGAAAGTTATTGAGTGACTTGACGGAGAAAAGGTAACGTAATGATAATGAGGAAGTGTAAAGGGTAAACGTGGTGTGAAATGTTATTGGTTTATGATGTATTGGTCAATGTGTGGTATGTTATGGTATTTTTGGTTTGGTGATGCACTAAATGTTAATGTAAGAGGTCGAAATGACGTTATACGACAGTCACGTAACTCATTATCGTCGTATGCACTTGTAAGGTAGTTGGTTGTTAACATGAACTTCGTTATGTACTTGTGTTGTAGAGTAACACGTAAGGAAGGAGCCGGATTATTCTATTCACATATAGGACTATGTATTCATATTGAGAAGATAAGGTATTTAAGGTTACTCTTTCTGTATCCTTCTGCAGCATATTGATCATATTGACATTGTACCTATTCCATTCCGAAATGTCCAAAGGTATCTCATTTAAGGTTGTTATATATTGTTGAGTCACATATTCCTCATTCATTAGTCATTGTTGTTCATGTGTTACATAAATATGGACATGGCTCCAAAGTTTTAATAATGTTCTCATGACTACAAATATACCAATCTCTCAAGAGCAAAGTACCAATATCTCAAAAGAAAGAAATTAAGTAATGTATATTTGTTGGTTGCAAGAGTGAAGGAAAATAATAGATGTAGGGTGTACATGATTCCAAAGTTCCAACAATATTATGACTCCAAAGTTCCGATAATGTTATGTTCCAAGTTCTAATAATGTTATGACTATCATTTTATTAATCTCTCACAAACAAAAGTACAAATCTCTCATAAGTGAATGTATTAATCTCTCATGAGTGATCATGTCAATCTCTCACGTAATGTATAATTAGTTGTATCCATAGGGTTAAATAAACACCTTCATGATGATATCCATGGGGTGAAGGAAACATGTCATGCCCTAAATCCCATTGAGACGTGATTGGCACCCGAAGCCGATATGGCCCGAGAGAACCAATCTTTGCTCATGTCTACCCATATGCATATCCTTGTATGAATCTTATTAAATATTATTATTCCTCATGCAACTAAGCGGAAGTCATGAACATTGAAACATATATCATATCTATATACGAAACTTGGCCGTTAGGGCCATTAAGTCAAAATGATCATACACTCTTGCTTTCATATACCCACACACGTCTACAAAATCCTCTAACTGATGCATTTACAAGATCATCTAAAAGTCGGGACAAGTCCCCTCTTTATCTTTACAACATCAAACAAATGTACAACTGTGATAAGTCCCGAAGCAACTGGGGCTCACCAAAGATCCGCAACTAACTGTCAACTTACTGTCTTTTTACAAATCTAGTGCCTGCACCTGCAACATGTAAGGTAAGTCCCCCGAGGGGGTCAGTACAAAGAATGTACTGAGTATGTAAGGCTCATAAGAAATAGAATCATACATGAGAATGTCAATAGAATAAAATATGAGAGAATAGTCAATGTGTGTAAACCATCATTTTATATAATATCTTTTATAACTACTCTCCTTCAAGGGAAATTACCTTCACTCAAGAGACTTGTCTCCAAGAGATTCTTTCTTGCTTCTATGTTCATTACCACTATTGTTCATCTACTTGGTTAGTAGGTTGTAACAGAATAACATTCATCCACATACATCCACTCTAGTGGTGGGGTAGGGAATTAATAATATAACGTACATCCACTATATTAATGTACATCCACTCTATTAACGTACATCCACTCTATTGGTGGTTTAACCTACATCCACTCTCATGGTGGGAGAACATACATCCACTCTGTGGTGGGAGAACATACATCCACTCTATGGTGGGAGAACATACATCCACTCTCTGGTGGGAGAACATATATCCACTCTATGGTGGGGTAACATACATCCACTCTATGGTGGGAGAACATACATCCACTCTATGGTGGGGGAACATACATCCACTGTATGGTGGGGGAACATACATCCACTCTATGGTGGGAGAACATATATCCACTCTATGGTGGGGGAACATGCATCCACACTATGGTGGGAGAAATTGATATATCAACTTATGAGAGATTAATACATTAAGGATCATGACACTAATTGAACACACAAATATGCCTTACCTCACTCTTATACTTCATGAGATTAATACCTTAACTTGTGAGGGATAGATATATTAGCTCACACTTCACCTCCTTCACTATTCTTATGGGATCTTATATGAGTAGGTATATGATACCGGGCCTCCACCTTTGGTGGGCTTTGATAGATAACAAAGCATAATATTGGGATTATTCCATAATATTGGGATTATTCCATATTGAACTTATACCCTCTAGAATGTGATCCATACTCAATGAAACATATAGCAACCATGCGCATTACCTCTTTACAATCTTATACCCTCTACTTAGTTATGAGAATGACACGCTAAAGATCATGGCATTAAAGCACACACTTATATACATATCTCACTTCACTCCTTTACTTCATGAGTTTGACATCCTTGCTTATGAGGACTAATTATACTAGCTTGCATATCACCTCTCTTATTACTCTTATGAGATTGGTACTTCTACTTATGAAAGATTGGTACAAGGATAATCATCATACTATAGGGCTTTGAAACATGACATGATTGGAAATGCTTTTCAAGAATAAATAGATTCTCTTACATTATTACCCTCTTGAGATAGTTCTTTTAGGAATTACAACGTCATGACATCTTCGGAACTTCAATCAATGAATAAGATATAAGTGAATCATAATTCATCTAAGAATAGGGCACATATGAATAACAATATACGTCACCCTGAATTGATATACTTCAAGCCGCTCGGAATTGAAACAAGCCCAATGTCAATAGGAATAATATGTTGTAGAAGGATACGGAAAGAGTAACCTTACATACCTTGTATTCTTAATACGAATACACAATCTTAGACGCGTATACAATAGTCCCACTCCTTATTTATGTATCACTCTACAACACAAATACATAACAAAATTCACATTAACCACCAACTACCTTACAAATGCATGTAACGTCAATGAGTTACATGTTCCTTTAAACATGCCATTTCCCCTTGACAAAACCATTGATGAAATTATTATTCCAAAAATACCACAATATTCCCAACATTTACCAATACATGATAATCAATACATTTCACCACAACACTTCTCCTTTACCCTTTCTTATCCACACCATATCACAAATAATCCATCAATTCACCTTAATACACTTCATAGCACATATCAGCCAAAATCCCATAATTTACTCTTATAGAAAAATAACAAGTTTAATAACAAAATCACACCATACATGTTCATATTTTATCCATACCATTCTCTTTAATCAAAGTCACAAGTCATAATTCAAGCTTGAATCTCATGGATCACAAATCTTATATAAAAACACAAAGTACCATGTTCAACACTTCCAAGCATAGCCAACATGATTTACATACTCTCCCATGCATATAATATATTAATCCATAACAATAATCACTTACCCAAGCTTGAAAATTGATGATCTTGCTCCAAAAGTGGGCTTTGAGTTCTTAGGGTTTGAGAGAAAAATAGATGAGAAATATCAAGAAAGCATGAGAGTTTCCAATGAATAAAATCTGATTTTTTGGTCCCTTTTATAAGCCTTGAATCCATTCTTATCCAATATTACATGTGTGTGCCTTAGTCAATGGGAGAATGGGTCATTTGACACATTCTTGGCCCATGTTTTCTTTCTCATTTTGGGCCCTTTTTGAGCCCAACTTACTTAACCCAATAAAATCAATAATTTCTTGTTTTCAAGTCATCTTATACGTGTTACAACAATATTCCCACTCATGCTATTCATATCCATAGCCTCAATCCCCAAAACAAGTGATTCTAGCCACGTAGGGCCCATTTTGACCATAAGGGCAAAACTGTCATTTTGATACCAAATTCGTTCTCGAGTAATTTTATCATACCAATATAATATTTCATTCATTTCATGTATATACTCGTGGTTGTAGAAGAAACGTGGCAAAAATCGGCTCGGTACATCCCCGGGCACCCTTGGGACTTAAGAAAAATTCCAACTTTGAAATGTGGCCAAAACCAGCGTGGCACGCCCTTGGGAGTGACAGCTTGCTGCCTATGGACTAAAAATTTTATACCAGAGTGGCGTGGAAAGCTCTATGGCACGCCCCATCTTTAGTTTTTTTGAAAATTTTGTTTTTCGACTTCTCTTCGCGGGTTTGGTTAGATACTTCAAGTTCTATTCATGAACTTACTTATTACCTCTAATATACTTTGTTTGGAGGTCCTCTTCGCCTCATTTTGAACCCCACAAATGCTCCATGAAAATCGTAAAACACCTCCTACACAAGGTTAATCACATGTACAAGGCCAACTTGCAATTTTCTCATCACTAACATTACAAATTACATACTCATGGCATCTCGACACCTAAGTAACCATTGTTTATCGTCATCACATTGGGTGGGAAGGTACGAGGTGTTACAAAACACCTTCATGATGACCATCCCAACTTTATGGGTGTATCCATGGGGTGAAATGAACACCTGCATGACGGTATTATTTTCCCACTGATCAGCTTGGGGCCCGGGAATTATATGAATGAAAGGATGAGTAATGAACGAAGAAGTGAGTGACGAATGAAGGAAAGAACGTAATACATATAATGAACATGGTTCCTCATAATCAGAAAGATGATTTATCCATATTAACTATTTCTCTAATATTGATCCCATTGACATTCTTATGTGTGATGTAGTTTCTTATAGCCTTACATACTCAGTACATTCTTCGTACTAACCCCTCTTGGGGGACTTACCTTATTTGCTGCAGGCACAGGTACTAGTTGACCTCCATTGTAGGCTACGAGTCATCCGCGGATCATTGGTGAGCTCCAGTTGGTTCGGGCCTTTCCGAGTCTCATATGTACATTGATTTTGGTTTTGGCATTGTAAAATTGTATAAAGCGGGGACTTGTCCCGACTGTAGGTTGGTTATGTACAGGTATCTATAGAGGCTTTGTAGATGGGCGTGGGAAGACAAATGTAAGAGATGAATGTCTATTTTGACTTGATGGCCCTAACGACCAAGTTTCATATATTATACATGTCATGACTTCCGCCATTGGTATTTGTTTATTATATAGGATATAATGATATTCATATAGAGACATGCATATGAAGGTACATGAGTAAAGATTGGTTCTCTCGGGCCTCAACGGTTTTGGGTGCCAGTCCATCCCGAATGGGATTCGGGGCATGACAAAAGTTGTATCAGAGCGGGTCATCCTAAGGATGACTACAAAGCTGTGTTTGAGTAGAGTCTTACTTATGGATGTGTTGCACGCCACATTTATAAGTAGGAGACTACGGGACATTTAGGAGTTGTTTCTTTCCTTTATTTCTAGATCGTGCATTAGAGCCAAAGTTGTAGGTGAAGTTACATCTGACCATTAAAATTGGTTTCTTTTGAGTTAGAAAAATGTCAAATACAAGAAAAGATTGGGTCAAAGGCAAGAAGGTAGATATGCTTGCCGAAGAAGGAACGAGTAAATCGCCACCTGACCAAATTAGTCAAGGTGGGGCTGACACTGAGTTTGCATCGAGGGCATCTTCTCCCCTCTCATCTCTAGGGGGGGGCCACAAAAGAGAGAAGTATTTCCAGAACCACTTGTTAATTATACTAAGCAGGATATAATAAATGTGGTGTACTTGTTGCCTCAGATAGTCATTGCACAAAATCAAGGACAAATTGGTCCAGCCTTAGGACAAAAGAGAGGGAATAAGATGCAAAATAGAATGGCACAAGAATTTGACAAAAAAAAAAAAGCCGTTAAAGAGGGCTAGACCTATGGGATAGTTTATGGCGTCCCAAGGGGAATTCAGGTCTCGGGTGTTTAACAGACCGCCTAGACCATTATTTCCTCATTCTACAGTAAATACTCTACCTCAATTCCAAGGGTTTAGAGGCAACCAGTTTGGGCAAAGAAGTGAGCTTCAGGATTCACGGACAGTGGCATATCAAACACAAGGAAGTATGAACCACTCGAGGTCTTTTAGTCAGCTCTACGTGATCGTGCAAGTAATAAAGTGGCTCCTTTTAAAGAGCCGGATATCGAACCCAAGGGACTTTCATCAACAGAAATCACTCTGGACGTCAAACTATAATTGAAAACTAGTGTTGCAAAAACGACAAGTGATTGGGTGCTAAAAATTAAATGATTGCGAACTAAGGACGCCTAACTTCGCTACCGTAACTTTGGTTTCCGTAAATATGCTTTAAAAATCAATAAAAAGTGAATTCCCAGGGCTAAGGCTCCCTGAACATCATCTCTTGAGTGTAATTGTTGTTGGTTTAAGCATTTTTGAGGAGTTTATCATGGTTATTGATCCCAAGGTTAATTTTACAACTATATTCGTCTCCAAATTATAATTTCCTTCTAGAACTTAAAAACCTACCTACATCTGCGAGTGGTGATAAGCTTTACCAATTCTAGAGCTCTTAAGCTTTCTTCTTGTAATTGACCAAGTGTGGGTGGGTAGGTACCTCTCGGTCCTAACCACGAGTCAATCCCTTAGAATTACGTCTCCGAGACAGACCACACTTCACATATCCAAGTTCTATCAATCCGTTTCTCTCTCGAGCTTACTTCAAGACAAGAAATATATTCCAATGGTGATCAAACATCAAAATAATGAATTTTAGAATATATGAATAACCACTTTAACATAAACTCCAGCAAAAACCAATACAATTAGTCCAAGAGGTTCATGTTCTTGGCCTTAACCCCAAGAATGAGGGATTTTAGCCACTCATAATGTTTATCAACAACCAAAAGTAAATAAATACCATAAAAGTACTTAAAAACTGAAAAGAAGAGGATTTGAACCTTTTGAAGATGCCCAAAAACGCCCAAAATATTCTAGGGAGGATGGAATGTGATATAATAACTCAAAAAACCCTTTTTATAGACCCAAGTCGAGGCAAAAATTGGCTAAAACGCGGCCCGGCACGCCATTGGGCGCGCCTTGTACTTAGGCAGATTTTTGCCTCAGCAAGCAGGGTGCTCCCAGGCAGCGCAAAGTTACGGTAGCGAAGTTAGGCGTCCTTAGTTCGCAATCATTTAATTTTTAGCACCCAATCACTTGTCGTTTTCATAACACTAGTTTTCAATTATAGTTTGACGTCCAGAGTGATTTCTGTTGATGAATGTCCCTTGGGTTTGATATCCGGCTCTTTAAAAGGAGCCACTTTATTACTTGCACGATCACGTACACTTGCGTGTATAGCTGGGTCGCAACAAGTTTTTGGCGCCGTTGCCGGGGACTTTCAAATAGATAGATTTCAATTTTTGACGCTTGAACTTTAATTTTCAGCTACGTGTTGACAACTTGATCTTAGCTGTTCTATTTTGCAGGCTTACTTCATCGGAGCACTGGCAAGGAACAAGGATTTGGTAGCCCCACAGTTTGAACCTGAAAGATATTTCAATAGATTGAGGAGACAGGCTGCAGATTACCCAATCCCACAAGTCGAACTGGCTGGCGAAGGAATACGGGGTAATCCCGTGAGAATTGAAGAACCAGGTGCAGAGAGACGTGAACCGGAAGTGATGGCTGCTAGAACAGTCCGCGATGTGGCAATCCCACTCGCCACTAATGTGACCTCCAGTATTCTCAAACCAGCAGCTGGAGGTAGATTTGAGCTTAAACAGAACATGGTGCAACTCTTGCACTCAAGTGGACAGTTTACTGGTCTTTCTCATGAAGACCCGCAGAGACATATTCAGAATTTTCTAGAGATTAGTGACACATATATTCCTGCGGGTGTGTCTTCAGATTATGTGAGACTTACTTTGTTTCCCTTTTCTCTGTTGGGGGAAGCAAGAAGGTGGTTAGATGCAGAGCCGGCTAATTCTATCACCACTTGGGATGATCTTGCTCGGAAATTCTTAATAAGGTTCTTTCCGTCTGGAAAGACAGCAAAGCTAAGGAGTGAGATACTAAGTTTCAGACAGAGAGATGATGAGAATTTGTACCAAGCGTGGAACAGATTCAAATCCATGTTGAGGGATTGTCCTCACCACCACCAAGCTGATGAAGTGTTGGTACATACGTTTATAGAGGCTCTCGACCCCAACACTAAAATTCTACTTGATTCAGCTGCAGGCGGACAGGCTTTAGAGAAGACGTATGATGAATTATATGCTCTGTTGAATCATATTTCGCAGGGAAATCCAGACTGGCATAGTGATAATTCAAGGAATTCTGCAAAGAAAATTGCGGGGAAACTAGATGTGGATGCAGTCACAGCATTATCTGCCCAAAATTCAGCTATGTAGAACATGATGAACAATCACTTTAGTAGTTTAAATTTGGGGCAACAACCAGCTCCGGTGAATGCAGTCCAGCAACCTGTTGCTGTGATGTGTAGTGTATGTGGAAATGGTGATCATACCAGCGAATCGTGTAGTGCTAATCCAGATTCAGTAAATTTTGTTGGTAATGCCCAAAGGGGAGGTGGCGCTCAGAACTACGGTAACACTTATAATGTCGGGTGGTAAAACCATCCAAACTTCTCGTGGGGAGGAAATCAAAATCAATACAGGCCGCAAGGATATGCACCTCAGTACAACAATCAGCAAGGTCAAGGTAATCAGGGGGGCACTACGACTGGAGATATGAGCATGGAGGATATGTTAAAACAGATTATGGCTGAGCAGGCTAAGCTAGCAGCAGATGTGAGGAACAACCAGTTGGCTACTCAGAATTTGGAGAAGCAGATTGGCCAGTTAGCTAATGCACAGAATATAAGGCCCCAAGGAGGTCTTCCAGGTGATACTGAGCCAAATCCCAAGCAGTTGAATGCTATAGTTACCCGTAGTGGTAAGCAGTTAGAGGGTACAGTTGCACCAGCGAAAGAATTGGAGCCAAAAGTAGTGGTGATTGAAGATGAACAAGTGGAGCGTACCACAAGCCCCAAAGATGATAAAGTGATACATAGTGTGAAGTTGCCTCCTCCCTTTCCTCAGAAATTCAAAAAGAAGAGGGAGGATGAGTGCTTTGGTAAGTTCATTGAACTACTTAAACAAGTGCACATTAATTTGCCTCTTGTGGATATTTTGCAGGGTATTCCAAAGTATGCCAAGTTCGTGAAAGATATTGTCGCAAACAAGAGTAGATTGACGGAGTACGCCACAGTTGCATTGACTGAGGATGTTAGTTCTCGCATTCAAAACCGGTTACCTACTAAGCTGAAGGATCCTGGTAGTTTTACTGTGAAGATTACTCTGGGAGATCGAGTCTGCGCTCGTGGATTGTGTGATTTGGGGGCCAGTATAAATCTGATGCCTACTTCGGTTTTCAAGGAGTTGGGTTTGGGTCATCCTAAGCCTACCACTATTATTCTGCAGCTTGCAGACCGATCTGTGACTAGACCCGATGGCATTGTTGAGGATATTCTGGTTCAAGTAGGTTCGTTGATCTTTCCGGTTGATTTTGTGGTACTGAACTTTGAGCCTGATCCGGAAGTCCCATTTATTTTGGGGCGTCCATTTCTGGCCACTGGAGGGGCAATCATTGATGTAGCTGCTGGGAAACTTACTATGCGAGCTCATGATAAGGTTGAAGTCTTTGATGTGTATAGGGCTTTGAAGCTTCCAGAGATTTATAAGAACTTGTCGGCTATCACAGCTATAGATTCGGCGGTTGAAAGCATCTACACTTTGGCTACAGATCCGTTGGAAAAAGTTTTGATAGGGCAAGATGTGTTTGGCGATGCAGAAGCTAGTGAGATGGTGCAAATTCTCGATCTTATGGGCATCTATGCGAAAGAAGGTAGATGGAAACCATTAAATCGTCCTCTCGGTCCTATAACTAAGCCCTCAATCGAGGAAGCACCGAAGCTTGAATTGAAGGAACTTCCACCGCATCTTAAATATGCTTACCTAGGTGAAAACCAGACTCTTCCTATTATTCTGGCAGCAGATTTGTCACAAGAACAAGTTGATGCAGCATTGTTGATTCTAAAACGAAGAAAGAAGGCTATTGGTTGGCAGATGTCTGACATCCATGGGATTAATCCGGGTTTATGCATGCATAAAATTTACATGGAAGAAGGGCACAAGCCGAGTGTGCAACACCAACGACGCTTAAATCCGGTAATGAAAGAAGTAGTAAGGAAGGAGGTAATTAAGGGGCTTGATTCTGGAATTGTTTACCCTATCTCTGATAGTACGTGGGTGAGCCCAGTACAATGTGTTCCAAAAAAGGGTGGTATGACGGTGATCACAAATGACAAAAATGAACTGATTCCTTCAAGAACGGTAACTGGATGGCGTATTTGCATGGATTACCAGAAACTTAATGATGCTACAAGGAAGGACCATTATCCAATCCCTTTTATTGATCAGATGCTAGATCGTTTGGCCGGGCAGGAGTATTATTGCTTTCTTGATGGGTATTCCGGATACAATCAAATTGCTATAGATCCCCAAGATCAAGAGAAAACTACATTCACATGTCCTTATGGCACATATGCTTTCAAACGTATGCCATTTGGATTATGTAATGCACCGGCCACCTTTTAGCGGTGCATGATGGCTATTTTCTACGACATAGTGGAGGAGTTTGTAGAGATTTTTATGGATGATTTCTCAGTCTTTGGTAACTCTTTCGAGGTATGTTTGCAAAACCTGGATAAAGTCCTTGCTCGGTGTGAAGAAACTAATCTTGTTCTCAATTGGGAGAAGTGCCATTTCCTGGTGACAGAAGGTATAGTTCTCGGGCATAAAGTGTCGAGGCAAGGGCTGGAAGTTGATAGGGCAAAGATCGAAGCTATTGAAAAACTCCCTCCACCGGTATCGGTCAAGGGGGTGCGAAGTTTTTTGGGTCATGCAGGATTTTACAGAAGGTTTATTCAAGATTTTTCCAAAATTGCACGTCCCATGTGTGCACTCTTGGAGAAAGATGTGAAGTTTGTATTTTGTGAATCATGTGTAAAGGCATTCGAGGTTTTGAAAAAGAAGTTAATAGAGGCACCTATTCTTATTGCTCCTGACTGGGCTCTGCCATTTAAGCTCATGTGTGACGCAAGTGATGCGGCAGTGGGTGCGGTTCTAGGTCAACGGAAGAATAAGGTATTTCACTCTATTTATTATGCAAGCAAGACTCTAGATGCAGCCCAGATTAATTACATGGTTACTGAAAAGGAGATGTTAGCTTTGGTATATGCATTTGATAAGTTCAGATCGTATTTGGTCGGCACAAGCGTCATTGTATATACTGATCATGCAGCAATACGATATTTATTCAACAAAAAGGATGCTAAGCCGCGCTTGATTAGATGGATCTTATTGCTACAGGAGTTTGACTTAGAGGTTAAAGATAGAAAGGGGACAGAAAATCAAATTGCTGACCATCTTTCTAGACTTGAGAGCTCGACACATATAGAGGACGATGGGCATATTTGTGAGGAATTTCCAGACGAGCAGTTGTTGGTATTAGAGGTTGAGGAGTTGCCATGGTATGCAGACATTGTGAACCTATTGGTAAGTGGATTATTTCCTCCTGATTCTAGTTCTCAACAGAGGAAGAAACTGGCATATGAGGCACGCTTTTATATATGGGATGAGTCGTATTTATTCAAGCAAGGGCCTGATCAAATAATGCGAAGATGCATTCCAGACGTGGAAGTTAAGCAAGTGTTAGAGAGATGCCACGCATCACCTTACGGTGGACATCATGGTGGTGAACGAACAGCCCGAAAAATATTGCAATCAGGATTCTTCTGGCCTTCGATATTTAAAGATGCTCATGCCTTTGTGAAGAATTGTGATCAATGTCAACGTATGGGGACAATTTCCAAGATACATGAGATGCCTCTTACCAACATCTTAGAAGTAGAAATTTTTGATGTATGGGGGATTGATTTCATGGGCCCTTTTCCACAGTCGAATGGAAATTTATACATACTCGTTGCAGTGGATTATGTATCCAAATGGGTAGAGGCTGCAGCTCTTCCTACTAACGACTCCAAAGTTGTGATAAAGTTTCTGCAAAAGCACATCTTCACGAGGTTCGGAACTCCAAGAGCTATCATTAGCGATGGAGGATCACACTTCATTAATTATTTGGTGAAAAATGTATTGGCAAAGTATGGAGTGAAACACAAGGTCTCAATAGCATATCATCCCCAAACAAGTGGTCAAGTGGAAGTGTCTAATCGGGAGATAAAGCAAATCTTGCAGAAGACGGTGAATACTCAGAGGAAAGACTGGTCACTTAAGCTGGATGATGCTCTTTGGGCCTATCGAACGGCGTATAAGACTCCTATAGGGACTTCTCCCTATCATTTGGTCTTTGGGAAAGCTTGTCACCTCCCAGTTGAGCTCGAGCATCGAGCATATTGGGCAGTAAAGAAGTTGAATCTAGATCCGGGGTTGGCAGGTGATAAGAGGTTGTTACAACTCCATGAGTTGGAAGAATTTCGTGCTCATGCATATGAAAATGCTAAGATCTATAAGGAGAAAACGAAGCGATGGCATGACAAGCATATTCTTCCCCGTACTTTTGAGACAGGCCAGTTGGTACTCTTGTTTAACTCAAGACTAAGGTTATTTTCGGGCAAGCTAAGATCCAAGTGGAGTGGGCCCTTTGAGGTAAGTCGCACGACACCTCATGGTGCGGTGGAACTTTTGAACAAGGCGGATGGTACAAGGTTTATGGTAAATGGCCAGAGATTGAAGCATTATTTCGGTGAGGAAGGAAAGCAGACGGAGGGCGTGCTTCGCCTTGCTGATAACTAGGCACTGATAATTGGTCGAGCCGCGACATTAAACCAGGCACTACATGGGAGGCAACCCATGAATCTGTTGTAATAGTTAGACCTTATAAAGTAAAAGTTCAAAAAGAAGAGTCGTGCCCCGACCAAAACTAAGGCGCTTGATGGGAGGCAACCCATCCCCTTTAAATTTTGGATCAGTTTTTTTCTAATTTAGTTCTAGTATCTTGTGTTTATGCAGAGACAAGGAGCATTTCGACATGGAAATCCACAAAGAAAAGGTAAAAATTGGCGGACATACGATTATTTGGAAGTGCCGAGCAGGTAAGACATGTTTTTGGTCTGAGTTTGGAGTTTTGGGAACTATAATAGCCCCAAGGTCATGACAAACATGTGAAATATCGCCCAGGTATGAGGTAAAGTGTCCCACGCGTTACTTGGCGTGCCAGGGTAAAATTGAGAAAAAAATAATTAACATTGGCAGAGGGCAGGCGCGCTAGGCAGCGTGCCACGCCGCCTGCCCCAAAAAAATTGACTCGCGTAGGCAGTGCACAGGCGCGCTAGGCAGCGTGCCACGCCGCCTGTGCACAATATTTTTGTTAGCAAGGCAGTGGGGTAGCGCGCTACGCAGCGTGCCACGCCGCTACCCCCTTTAAAATTGGTTGAGTTTTTTTTTATGATAACCGACCCACCCCCACCCTTTTCTTTCAAATCCCTAATTTTCATCACTTTTCCCCATCTTTCTCAACTCCCCACACACACACCCGAATTTCTCCCCTAGGTATTCCAAAAATTCTCTCTTCTTTTCTCTACTTGTGCTACAAATAGCTCCAAGTCTAGCCTTCTCCTCTTGGAATTGTGTCCAAGTCTCCATTAACAGATATCAAGGTATGTTCTCTTAACTTTCTCTCTCTAGTTGCTAAGAGGATGATATGAGTTTGAAGTCTTCTGGGATTTCGTGTGGGCTGTCTAGATTTCTTGGTGTATTGACTTGCTTATATCATATGGGTTGGGTTTATGGGGTGGCCTTACTACGACTGTGATCTTGTGACTGCTAATCTTATTCTAGGGAAAAGATTGGAAGTGGGTGTATCTTCATTGGTAACATTGGAGCAACTTGGTGGTGGCAATCATTAAATTAAACTCATATGTGTTGAATATGTATGACTTTCGTTGGAATCCTTGAGTACCACGAGTATGTCATTCTAATGCTAGTTATGAGACTGTTAATCTTGTGTAGGAATGTGCCTTTATACATGATTGTACTTGGATTTGGGGCATTAAGTGATAAGGGGAAGTCTGAGTACCCTCCGCCCATAATTATTTTGAATTGGTGCCAAGCGACTAGATGTGGGGTGGCCCTCAATGTCACCGCACATCAAGTTTTGACTATTTTTACAAGGTTTATTGACTGGTTTGTGGATCTCTGCTACAGGTACTATGTCTGATTCTAATGTAGCAGCTTCTAGCTCTCACAAGAGACGTCGGTCAGGTAATAAGGTGCCCGCAGCTCCCCCAGTACCAAAAGGGCAAAAGCGGAAGTACGGGCTAAATGCAGTTTCAAGTGCGGGGAAAAGTTGGTACAAAAGCCACCCGGAAGCTAAATATTTTTCCGATGAGTGTATTGATAGGGCAAGCCTGGCTCGGGTTTACCCAAGAGTTTTGGCTCGGATTGAGAAACTTGGGATGGGCTTTGTTTTCAACAGACCTACAGATTGCAACCTCCACCTGGTGAGGGAATTATACGCAAATTGGAACCCGGACGCACCTACATGTTCGGTCGTGGTACGAGGGTCGGATGTGATACTTGACTCATTGAGCTTAAATGGATTATTGGGGGTTCCCACTCGGGATAATCCCCAAGACATACTCAAGCTAAATGCTAGGCCTCCATATGCTGAAATTAGACACACTCTGTGCGGCCCACGTTCAACTGTGAGGTGGCTCCGCCATCACCAACGAGGGTATCACCAGAGTCTACCCTTTGCCCATCTCAACAAAGAGGCTCGGATTTGGCTCAAGATTGTGTGCTGTTGCTTAATTCCAGGGAGCCACATGACTGAAGTTATGAGAGATCGTGTCTGTCTGGTATATGCTCTCATGACTGGTACAGAGATCAATGTAGGCTCTGTGTTGTTGTCAGCAATGCGGCGAGCTCGCCTCCATGGAGGTCTTCGATATGCTTTCGGCGGACTATTGACCAAATTAATGCGAGCATTCGAAGTGCCCAAAGAAAATTTTGACTATCATCCTCCTTTGACGACGACCCCTGTGGATGTCACCCAAACTAAGGCGCCGGATTCACTCGGCCCCACTTTGACATTAGCAGAGCGTCATGCTCGGGATGATGGGATTTTATCCCGCATGTATGGGTTGGAAATGCTGCGACATAGGACTGGAGGTAGGCCTTCCACAGCGGATGAGCTGGGCCAGGTGGAGAGGGATTATCCTCTAAATGAGCATGCTATGGCCTTACTGCGGATTGGTCCTGACTTTATGGAGCCTGTGGATGATGATGTTCCCACAGATGAAGATGACCTCCAGAGTTGTTCTGAGGATGAGGAGGCTGAGGCGGACGATCCACCGTTAGAGGTCCGTGGGCCGGAGGACGATGACTACCTCGATTGACCAGGGAGCTCCTTACATCCTACTCTTGCTTTGTGTATTTTGGTAGCATTGGGGACAGTGCTAATCTTTTAAGTGTGGGGTGGGGTGTGATGGACTTCCCTTGTATGTATGTATATGTGTGCTGCAGTATGCTTTTATTTTGGGTTCCTTAGAGTTTGTTTTCGGTTCTTTTACTAAGGAGAGTCCCTTTGAACCGTACAAAAAAAAATAAAAATATATGTATTTTTGATGTTATTTTGTGTTGTTTTGGGGATTTATTACTGATAAGTCGCCTTAGTCAGAGGACTAAGGGATTTGCTCTATGATGGATGGATGACGACCGTCTTAAGAGCAAATTAGTCATGTAGTGTCGTGTCGGGTGTTCTTGCTTGCTATACAATTGTTCTTACACGTATGAAACATGCCCGGATATATAATAGCAAGTGTTGAGACGCCTAATTCTCACTTAGTTGACTTGCTAAGTTGCTTAATATTGAATTTATGCATGATTTCAGAGGTTTCATGGTGAACCTGCTGAGCTGAACATGTGCCATGTGTGAGTAAGGTTTTGTTATGATATTCCATGTGCATAATGATGTCTAGAACTTGCCCGGGGTGTGTGCAAAGCGAAATAAGAGATGTTGAGTTTAGGAGATGATATAGGCATTTCTTTGATAGCCATATTTTAGACCTACTTTACCTACCCTCTGTGCATAATCCTTGTTAGCCCCGTTGAGCCTTTAGCCTTTTCCTTGTTAGATTTACATGTAGCTCAGTCCTCTTCTTTCAGTGAACCAGAATTTGATCCAATATCTCCTAAGCGCTTTAATTACGAAAATTAAGAGGTGAAGGAGTACAGGAGTTGGGAAGAAGGAAAGAGTTATGTGAAAGCCTCAAGCATATCTCTTATAGATGTGTGAAAAAGTTTGTGCATGTTGGTGGGGAATATAACATAAAAAAAAAAAAAAAAAAAAAAAGAGAAAAAAAAAAAAAAAAAAAAAAAAAGAGAAAATTGTTTTTGGAATCAATGGGTAATAACAGTATTCCTTATCCAATGTGCGGAATCTAGTTTAAAGTTATGGGGCAAAACAAAGAAAAGTTGGGAAGAGAAAAGTAGTGGAATATAGGTTGGTTGAAGGTGCTCTAAATACAATTTGTAGTGTAATAAAGTGCTTAGGAAAGATAGTCACTATTTTTGACCAAATAGTTCCTACCCGTCCTTGTGCCTACATTACAACCCCTACAAAGTCCTACTTGATCTTAAGCTTTAACATCTTAACATTAGTGGAGTATTACACTAAGGGCAAGCCTATGGTTCATCTTTGTGTTGCATGTGAACTCTTTTTGAGAGTGAGTGACTTTCATTCATACACCTGTTTAGTAATTACGTTGTGGGATTGATGGGTGATTCTCTTGTTGTGAGGGCACATGGTTAGTGAAGTTGGTAATCCATTAATAATGTATCACGCATAAATTTGCAACTAGTAAGTTGTTTTGTGAGGGTAGGTTGTTTCAACCTGTTATGTAATTGAGTAATATCCTAGTATGTGGTGCATAAGTTGATATGTGGTTGTGTAAGCTGTGCAAGAATGTTCATTTTGTGTCTATTGCTTAAAAGTTGCCCTGAGTCAAGTGTGAGTAATTGTTCGAGGACAAACAAAGGTTTAAGTGTGGGGTGGTGATCTGAGGCGTATTTATATGCCTTAGTAGCGACTTTAACCCATGATCACCTTAGTTTTGAGAACAATATTTGTTGATTTCATATATTTTTGATGAAAAATGGGATAGTGTGCTAACCAATATGATTAGACTCTTGTAGGTGGAAATTGCAATTTCTGGAGCATGTTTGGCATGGAAAGTGAGGCTCGGAGGAGCTACAAGCGAAGAAGATTGAAGATGAGAGACAAGCCAAAGAGTTGATCTTAAAGAATCCATCCAAATCCGCGAAGAGAAGTCGACGGAAGTCAGAAAATTACAAAAAAAAGGGGCCTGGCGCGCTAGGCAGCGTGCCAGGCCGCTTTTGGCAAAATTGTCACCAGTCCAGGCAGTGCCCAGGCGCGCCAGGCAGCGTGCCACGCCGCCTGGGAGCACCCTGCTTGCTGAGGCAAAAATCTGCCTAAGTACAAGGCGCGCCCAATGGCGTGCCGGGCCGCGTTTTAGCCGATTTTTGCCTCGACTTGGGTCTATAAAAAGGGTTTTTTGAGTTATTATATCACATTCCATCCTCCCTAGAATATTTTGGGCGTTTTTGGGCATCTTCATTAGGTTCAAATCCTCTTCTTTTCAGTTTTTAAGTACTTTTATGGTATTTATTTACTTTTGGTTGTTGATAAACATTATGAGTGGCTAAAATCCCTCATTCTTGGGGTTAAGGCCAAGAACATGAACCTCTTGGACTAATTGTATTGGTTTTTGCTGGAGTTTATGTTAAAGTGGTTATTCATATATTCTAAAATTCATTATTTTGATGTTTGATCACCATTGGAATATATTTCTTGTCTTGAAGTAAGCTCGAGAGAGAAACGGATAGATAGAACTTGGATATGTGAAGTGTGGTCTGTCTCGGAGACGTAATTCTAAGGGATTGACTCGTGGTTAGGACCAAGAGGTACCTACCCACCCACACTTGGTCAATTACAAGAAGAAAGCTTAAGAGCTCTAGAATTGGTAAAGCTTATCACCACTCGCAGATGTAGGTAGGTTTTTAAGTTCTAGAAGGCAATTATAATTTGGAGACGAATATAGTTGTAAAATTAACCTTGGGATCAATAACCATGATAAACTCCTCAAAAATGCTTAAACCAACAACAATTACACTCAAGAGATGATGTTCAGGGAGCCTTAGCCCTGGGAATTCACTTTTTATTGATTTTTAAAGCATATTTGCGGAAACCAAAGTTACGGTAGCGAAGTTAGGCGTCCTTAGTTCGCAATCATTTAATTTTTAGCACCCAATCACTTGTCGTTTTCGCAACACTAGTTTTCAATTATAGTTTGACGTCCAGAGTGATTTCTGTTGATGAAAGTCCCTTGGGTTCGATATCCGGCTCTTTAAAAGGAGCCACTTTATTACTTGCACGATCACGTACACTTGCGTGTATAGCTGGGTCGCAACAGCTAGCGCTGTGGGAAGATTCATTCAGGTGCATGCTGGTTTGGAACAAATGTTGTTACCGGTATGATATGTCAGGGCACATAAGGAAAGGGTGTCCACAAAGGAACACGGGTAGTATGGCACGACCTACAGGGTCAATTGTCGTATTATCATTGTCAGGTGTACAACTTGTTGGCCGTGACAGAGGTTTTAGCGGAGTAGCTAGTTTTAGTAGAATTCAGAACTGTACCCCTGCCTTAGCGAATCGACAGAATTTGGAGTCTTCTCTTGATGTAGACACGGGTACAGTATTCATAGTTTTATATAAGGTATATGCATTGATTGATTGGGGTTTTACCCTATCATAAGTTACTCCATTGATTGAATTTTTTTTTTTTGAAAGGACACCAAAATTACTAGTTAAGCCATTTGAAGTCTCTACACCAGTTGATAAATCTGTTTGTGGTTATGATACACGGGTTGATCTTATTGAGTAGGAGATGGTAGATTTTGATGTATGGATTGGTTATCTTCTGGTTTGGCTACAGTAGATTGCTGATCTAAAAGGTTACGTTTCATTTTCCACATGAAAAGGTAATGTGGGAGCACCGAGAGGAAAAAATTCATTTCCTATATTAAGGTAGAGAAAATGATAGCCAAGGGGTACATATGTCACTCAGTAAGAGTGAAAGATACTTATGTGGAACCACTAACTCCTCAGTCGGTTCCAATGGTCAATGAATTCCTCGATGTATTTCTGAACGATCTTCCGGGTTTGCCCCCAGAAAGAGAAGTAGAGTATGTTATTGACGTGAATCAAGGCACACAACCTATCTCTATTTCTCCATATAGAAGGGCTCCAGCAGAGTTACGGGAATTAAAAAGTGCAAGTAAAAGACTTGTTCGATAAGGTATACATAAGACCTAGTATGTTCCCATAGGGTGCACCAGTGTTCATTGTATAGACGAAAGATGGCACGTTGAGAATGTGTATTAATTATCAGCAATGGAATAAGGTGTCAGTTAAGAATAAATACCCCCCCCTCCCCAGGATTAGTGAATTGGTTGACCAATTATAGGGTGCCAAATCTTTCTTAAAAGATTAACTTAAGATTTGGGTTATCATCAAGTAAGGGTTAGAGGAAAAGGTATAGCCAAGACAGTTTTCTGAACATGGTATGGTCATTATGAATTTTTAAGTTTATGTCATTTGGGCTAACAAATGCACCAGTAGTTTTTATGATTTGATGAATAGAATGTTCAAGCCATTCTTAGACAAGGTCGTGACAAAGTTTACAGATGTTATTGTGGTTTACTCAAGATCACAAGGGACCCATGCTAACTAGTTATGGCAAATGTCATAGATTCTTTGTGATCGTAAGATATAGACACAGTTCTCTAAGTGTGAATTTTAGGAAAAAATCCGTAAGCATTCTTGGGTCATATGGTATCAGATGAAGGAATAAGGGTGATATACCAAAGATAGAAGCCGTGACGAATTGGCTAAAACCTACAACGCCTACAGAGATTCGTATTTTTCTTGGGTTGGCCGGCTAGTACAGAAAGTTTGTTGGCAAGTTTATCTTCCATTTTAATACCCTTAACAAGTTAACACAAAACAACCACGTTTCAAGGGAATGATGCATGTGAGAAGAGTTTCCAAGAGTTGAAAGATAAATTAACTGTATTAGTACTTCCTGAAGGCACAGAAGGGTATGCAGTATAGTGTGATGCTTCAGGAGTTGGCTTAGGATGTGTATTGATGTGATACGGTAATGTAATAACTTATGCTTCAAGAAAAGAATTAGCCAACACATGATCTTGAATTACTAGTCGTGATATTTGCTTTAAAAGTATGGCGCCGCTATTGGTATGGGGTTGAAATTGATATATATACTGATCATGACAGTTACACTATCTCTTTAAGCAGAAGGACCTACTTTTGAGACAACAAAGGTGGTTAAGACTACTAAGAGCTTAGAATATTGATACTTTATACCATCTGAGAAAGGTAAATGCGGTAGTCGATGTGTTAAGTTGCAAAGTGTTAGGAAGCATTTATGGTCAACTTACAAAAGGGCAAGGTATTATTAAAGATCTACGTTAATTAGACAACTTGGGGGTTCATCTTCTTGAAAGTCCAAAATGAAAGCATTATAGTATAAAATACAGCAGAGTTTTCGCTTGTAGCTACGGTGAAGAAAAAGTAATATGCAAATCCTATGTTATTTCAGTTGGAAAAGAATGTACAGTAAAGTTCCACAAAGATGTTTGAGATTACATAAGGAGGGAGAACTTCAATACCAAGGTAGATTTTATGTATCAGATATATAAATGAGCTAAGAAAATGAATTATAGCAAAGGCACATTATTCACGGTATTTTATTTATTCGGGAGCAATCAATATGTACCATGGTGTCATGGCCCGAGTTCCAACAAGGCAGACTGGCACCCGAAGCCGATGAGGCCCGAGAGAACCAATCTTTTCTCATGTACACTCATACGTATGTCTCTATGTGAACATCATTATATATCATGCAATTATGCGGAAGTCATGGAAACATATGCTATATATATATATATGAAACTTGGTTGTTAGGTCCATCAAGTGAAATAGAACATACATCTCTTACATTCCTCATCCCACATATGTCTACAAAGCCTTTACAGATACATATACATAGCCAAACTAGAGTTGAGACAAGTCCCTGCTTTATACAACATTTACAATACCAAAATCAATGTACACTATGACTCGAAAAGCCCCGAACCAACTGGAGCTCACCAAAAATCTGCAAATGACCCGCACTCAACTGTGGAGGTCTACTAGTACCTGTGCCTACAACAAGTAAGGTAAATCCCCCCAAGGGGGTCAGTACGAAGAATGTACTGAGTATGCAAGGCCATATGAAACTGTATGACACATAAATACTTCAATGAATTCATATACAAATGAATAACCAATATGAATAAGTCACTATTCTGTATATGTTGAACCATGTACCTTACATTCATTATGAACAACCCACCGTTCTGTATGTTTGGAACTATGTACTTTACATTCATTACTTTCTTTGCTTCTGTATTCACTCATCATCACCTGTGCTATGTCGTACCCGGGCCCCAACTGATTAGTGGGTCTTTACATAACATAACGTTATGTTGGGATCGACTCGAACTAGGATTATGCCTCTAGAGCTACCACCCATGAATCAAAGCATCGGGTTCGGCTCGAGCTAGGTTATTACATCTAGAGCTTCCACCCATAAACCAACATATCAGGTTCGGCTCGAGCTAGGTTTTTACCTCTAGAGCTACCCCCTGTCAGGATCGGTCCGAGCTAGTCTTATGTCTCTAGGACTTCCCCCTGATCCAATAATCTCGGGATCGGCTTGAGCTAGGCGTTTCTCCCCCAAAGCTACCACCCATACTCAATCATTAACCACATATATGCATTACTTTGTTCATTACTTTTGAGATTGATACAATGATAGTCATAATTTTATTTGAAGCTTTGGATCAATAATCAATGAGTGAGAGACATGTGAATAAACATTATTGGAAACATTACCTCATTGGAAACATAACATTATTGGAACCATTGGACAATAATCAATTAATAAGAGACATGAGTATAACCACTATTGGAACTTTGGAACACAACCTTATTGGGCTTTTGAAACATTAGTCAATGAATATGAGATATGTGATTCACAATTGATCAATGAGTAGGTAACATGTGATAATAACAATTGGTAGCTGTAAATAGGATACCTTGGGACATTTTGGAATGGAACAAATAAAATGTCAATGTGACTACTATGTGCTGCAGAAGGACACGGACAGAGTAACCTTACATACCTTATCTTCCCAATATGAACACACAATCGAATATATGAGTGCAAAAATTCCGCTCCTTCCTTACGTTTCACTCTACATCACAAGCACATAACGGAACCAACATTAACCTCAAGCTACATTCCAAGTGTATAAGACGACCATGAGTTACATGATTCCCCTATAACATTATTTCACCCTTTACAATACCATTCATGGACTTTTCATACCAACAATACCATAACATTCTATACATTGACCAAGACATTACAAACCAATAGCTTTTCACACCAATTCCCTCCTTTACATGTTCTCATTAACACCACATCACAACGAACCCATCAAGTTACTCCAATACATTTTATAACCAAAATTCCATAATTTACTCATATCGAAAAATAACAAGTTATGGACATAACCACACCATACATGTTGATATTTCATCTATACCATGCACTTTCATCAAAACATCAAGTCCTTTTTCAAGTTTAATTCACAAAGATGACACATCTTTTACAAAAACACAAAAGTGCCCTATTCAACCTTGCCAACATAACCATCAAGATCTACACCATCGCTCATGTATATCATATATTAAATCACAAGAATAAACACTTACCCAAGCTTGCAAGGTGATGATCTTGTCCAAAATGTCCAAAGAAAAATAGTTGCCTTAGGGTTTAGAAAAGAGAGAAATATCTCTAGAAAATGTTTAGAAAGACATGAGAATGAAAAATGAATTAAAAATCAGCTTTGGTGCCTTTATATAGTACTCATGTCATCATTAGCCAAACTTAATCAATAATTGAGGTGTTTTACTTGGTCAAATGGAAGAATGGGTCATTTGACCCGTTGGGCCATGTCTTTTGGCTTCATTTTGGGCCTCAAATTTGCCCACTAACACATATTATCTTAGCCCACAAAAATCAATGTGTAATCCATCATATATATCATGTTTAATTAATTCCATAATCGTCACGACAATATTCACTTATGAGATTCCCAATTGTAGCCTCAATCGCAAAAATAGAAATTCTAGTCGCTCATGGCTTCTTTGAACATAATTTGTTAAAATTTGTTAAAATACTTGTGACGAAGAATTCACCCCAACTCGGATGTTAAACGCACTTAAGAATAGTCCTACTATGATGGAGTAATGATACCATGACTCAAAGATCTCATATACATCATAATAGTCGAAGAAACATTTTGGCGAAAACCACCCCGGCAAGCCACTTGGCACGCCCCTTTGCTGCCTCTGCAGACAAAAATTTGGGCCAGAGCATCCTGGCACGCCCTCTGCAGCGCCCCATGCCAAATTTTTGATTTTGACTTTTCTTTGCGGATTTGGTTGGATCTTTCAAGTCCTAACGTTTTGCTTACCTCTTAGCTTTAAGATTATTTGTTTGGATGTCCCTTAAACCTCAATTTTTCACCCCACAAATGCTCCACAAAGTCAAAATTCTCCACCCACTACAAAGGTCTAATAACATTTACTAGAACACTATCAAATTTTTCCATCAATAGAAATATGAAATTCGTACTTATGGCTCTCGAAACCTAGGTAAGCATGGTTCAAGATTGTCAAGTAGGGTCGGGAAGGTACGGGGTGTTACATTTGGTTTGGAAGCGACGTATTGATAAGATTACATGAAAAGAACATTGCGAAATTTCTAATTCTGTGACCGAAGTAACAACAAGTAAAGGTAAAGTGTTTGAAATCGAAAGGTTATAGGCTATGTGGAGATTTTTCTAGTTGGAAACGGAACATAATTAACATGGATTTTATCACAAGTTTGCCTCATACACTTTGGAAATTTGATTCCATATGGGTCATAGTTGACAGGCTTACCAAGTTAACACAATTGTGGAAATTTTTTTTCAGAAGAGATTGGGAACCCAAGTGAATGTGAGTATGGCTTTTCATCTTCATACAGATGGACAAGCAAACCGTACTATTTAAACATGTAAAGTTAGTCCCATGTAGCGTGCCTTATAAGATTGTTCAAAGATGTGGTTAATTCGCATATGGATTGGAGCTACACCAAGAATTCTCCACAGTTCATTCAGTAGTTCATTTGCGATGCTTTGAGAGTGTATAGGAGATCTATCTTGGATTGCTTCCAGTGAAGATGTACAATTTATGGAGAATCTCCCCTATGATGAGGTACCGGTTGCTAATCTAGATAATCAATAAGTAGACAAGGTTACATGGGAATCCAAAGAAAGAATAAAAGAAAAGTACCCATAGTTGTTTCAAACCGAAGAATGTATTTAGACTTACATTGGTTGGATTGAGTACTGTCATTAATATTTGAGGAAGAATGTTTCGAAGGGGGGAAGGATGTAACACCCCGTACATTTTCGAACCTAGTTGATTACCGTAACATTCATGGAATTATTTAAACATGGGATTTTTGAGGAATTATACATCAAATGTAATGGGCCAAATTAATCTTGAGCCATTAGGCTCAATTAAGGCCCAAAAAGAGACACAAAATACATGGCCCAAAAAGGGGTATTTGACCTATTCTTGTGAGACCAAGTCACCATATTCATTATTGGACCAAGTGTATGGTTAATAAGGACCATTAAGGGACTATATAAGGTGGAAAATCAGATTTTAAATCCACAAAACACACATGCCATTTCTAGACATTTCCTAAAGTTAGTTCTTATCTCTCAAACCCTATACAATCAACTCTTGGGCAAGATAATCATTTTTCAAGCCTTGGTAAGTGTTTATATTTATGGTTTAATATATTATACGCATGGAATATGGTGTATATCATGTTGGTTATGTTGGTGAAGTGTGAGAAGTTCACTATGTGTGAAACAATTTATGTTTGCTTAATCGGTGAAGGTTTTTGCCTTGTAAACTGGAAAATGGACTTGTGGTATTGAAGGAAGTGAACTTTATGGGTTAAATATTGACATGTGAGATGTTATTATATCCTTAACTTATTTTATTCTTGTACATAATGTTTGGAATTGTTATTGCAAAATTGTGCATGGATTTGGTGGCGCAGGTGGCTTCTAAGGTCAGCCCAAAACCCCGAATTGCTTGTTTTTGCATCCCTTTGACCCCCCCAAAGCCCCTATACCCTTTATGGATGAAATTATCAACTTATGGTACCTTTTAAATGACTATAAAGGAGTATCCCGGAGGTATTTTTAATGGTATAAAATATGTATTGTTTTTAATGTGTTATTGTGAAGGTTATCGAGTGACTTGACGGAGAAAAGGTAATGTAATGATAATGAGGAAGCGTAAAGGGTAAACGTGGTGTGAAATGTTATTGGTTTATGATGTCTTGGTCAATGTGTGGTATGTTATGGTGTTTTTGGTTTGTTGATGCACTAAATGTTAATGAAAGAGGGTGAAATGACGTTATACGACAGTCACGTAACTCATTATTGTCGTATGCACTTGTAAGGTAGTTGGTGTTGTAGAGTAACACGTAAGAAAGGAGCTGGATTATTGTATTCACATATAGGACTGTGTATTCATATTGAGAATATAAGTTATGTAAGGTTACTCTTTCTGTATCCTTCTGCAGCATATTGATCATATTGACATTGTACCTATTCCATTCCGAAATGTCCAAAGGTATCTCATTTAAGGTTGTTATCTATTGTTGAGTCACATATTCCTCATTCATTAGTCGTTGTTGTTCATGTGTTACATAAATATGGACATGGCTCCAAAGTTTTAATAATGTTCTCATGACTACAAATATACCAATCTCTCAAGAGCAAAGGTACCAATATCTCAAAAGAAAGAAATTAAGTAACATATATTTATTGGTTGCAAGAGTGAAGGAAAATAATAGATGTAGGGTGGACATGATTCCAAAGTTCCAACAATATTATGACTCCAAAGTTCTGATAATGTTATGTTCCAAGTTCTAATAATGTTATGACTATCATTGTATCAATCTCTCACAAACAAAAGTATCAATCTCTCATAAGTGAATGTATTAATCTCTCATGAGTGAGCATGTCAATCTCTCACAAGTAAATGTACCAATCTCGCAAAAGTTAAAGAATGAAGTAATGTATAATTAGTTGTATCCATGGTGTGAAATAAACACCTTCATGATGATATCCATGGGGTGAAGGAAACACCTTCATGATGACCATCCCAACATTATGGGTGTATCCATGGGGTGAAATGAACACCTGCATGACGGTATTATTTTCCCACTGATCAGCTTGGGGCCCGGGCATTATATGAATGGAAGGGTGAGTAATGAACAAAGGATTGAGTGACAAATGAAGGAAATAATGTAAAGGCAAAGAACGTAATACATATAATGAACATGGTTCCTCATATTCAGAAAGACAGTTTATCCATATTGACTATTTCTCTAATATTGATCCCATTGACATTTTTATGTGTGATGTAGTTTCTTATATCCTTACATACTCAGTACATTCTTTGTACTGACCCCTCTTGGGGGACTTACCTTACTTGTTGTAGGAACGGGTACTAGTAGACCTCCGTTGTAGGCTACGAGTTATCCGCGGATCATTGGTGAGATCCAGTTGGTTCGGGGTTTTCCGAGTCTCATGTGTACATTGATTTTGGTTTTGGCATTGTAAATATTGCATAAAGCGGGGACTTATCCCGAATGTTGGTTGGTTATGTACAGGTATCTATAGAGGCTTTGTAGATGGGTGTGGGAAGATGAATGTAAGAGATGAATGTCCATTTTGACTTGATGGCCCTAACGGCCAAGTTTCATATATTATACATGTCATGACTTCCTCCATTGGTATTTGTTTATTATATGGGATAGAATGATATTCATATAGATACATGCATATGAAGGTACATGAGTAAAGATTGGTTCTCTCAGGCCTCAACGACTTCGGGTGCCAGTCAGTCCCGAATGGGATTCGGGGCGTGACACTATTGCTGAGCATTTCACTATTTTTAAAGTTGGTAAGTGTCAATAATAGCATGTTATAACTTCAATTTATCTTTTTAATATATATTAACAAAAATACTTTGTATATTAGGTTCAACGTATGTTGCACTTTATCAACAACATGATTCATGAGCATTGGCTATTACAGACAAATATTTGTCATCCTCCAATCTTCTACCAATATCTACTGCTAATCGCTACGTAATGCTAATACTAATTGTTACTTTAACTAATATGCACAGGTGGTTTTCTTCAACTATTTATATATTCTAATCAGAAAGATGTTCTTATTCCTACAGTAGCTAATATATCTTCCAATGATGACACAATACCTGACTTTGTCAAGGGAAAGGTTGCTATCGATCATTGCTCCGTATTTGAACTTGGTAAATGTCAATAATACAATATTATAACTTAGTTTCTCTGTCTCTTTTAATTTACATTAATAAATTGGTTTGTATATTAGGTTAAACATCAGCTGCACCTCATGGACAACCAAACCTAGAGACATTGGCTATCACAAACAAAGGTTCGTCTTCTCTCTAATATTCTACCAAAATTTACTATTGATTGCTTCCTACCACTAATGTTATACATTACTGCAACTACGGAATTGGAAGTTTAAACAGCTGGCCAAAAATTCAACTATTTTTAAAAAAGTTCCAAGCTGCAAATACTGTGGTTCAAAGAAATTTGAATGTGAATCATCCGCATTTTGTTGCAGTAATGGTTCAGTTAAGTTGACATCACATAGAATACCTGCTGAATTGTTGAATCTGTATTTAGTAAATACTAAAGAATCTGAGCACTTTCATACATACTTTAGAATGTCCAATAACATGTTTGCATTTACTTCACTTGGAGTGAAATATGATAAAGCTCTAGCTAAAAGGGACCAGGGTATTTACACGTTTAGAGTACAAGGGAAAGTGTATCACTTTATTAACAATTTAATTCCATTAGATCAACAAACAAAAAATTTGCAGCAATATTTTTATGATGGTAATACGATAATATTGAATCGAAAAATGGCTTCCTCAGATATACTCAAGGAATATGTTGTTGAGAAGTTAATAGATATACTAAAGATAAATCCTTATTGTGTTTTCTTGAAATCTTTGAGACATATTTCAGAACTGTCAAATTTTTATATTGCATTAAATTATGGCTCAAAATTGGATCAATGAGTAGACAAAATACAAAGTATATTAGCAGAGCCAACATTATGGCTAGAACAAGAAATAAATAATAATAGATTTGCACCACACATTCAAATTTGTGCTCATAGTAACAAGAGCTAATTAGTAAATTACTACTACGGATCCTTTACAATGTCCACTTTTATTTCCTCATGGTCAAACTGGATGACATTGTGGTATTCAAAAGATCGTACAACCAACACATAAGTCAAAAAATAGAAATAGAGCTTGCTATAAAAACGATCAGCTTCTAAGTTTGTCTGCCATGTGTTCAATTGATGGACAACTTGATATGAAAGCTAAAATTCTACAAAAGGGAAAACAAAAAAGGGATTTTGTTTCTTGTCGAGAATACTATTATTATAAACTTTAAATGAGAGATGACGAGGAAAATAATATTTTACATTCTGGGAGACTATTTCAGCAATATTCTATAAATAATATTTTACATTCTATGAGACTATTTCAACAATATTCTGTTGATGAATTCATAAAGGTAGAAACTCAGAGGTTAGATTTTTCTTCCTTCAATCAAGATTTATTTAGGATCGATTTACTACAAGGAATTCTTGATATCCTAAAACTTGGTGAAAGAGAGGCTTCTAAGATAGGCAAAAATGTTTCCTTCCACTAAGTTTCACAGGTAGTCCAAGAGATATGCGTCGGTGTTATATGGACACTATTAGTTCAACACTTTAGAAGACCTGATATATTTTTGACTATGACATGTAATCCCTCTTGGAAAGAAATAAAAGAGCGCTTGTTCTTAACTGATGAAGCTCAAAATCGACTTGATTTAGTTAGTCACGTATTCAGAGCTAAGGTTGAAGAAATAAAGACAGATATACAAATAAGGAACATATTTGGATAAGTTGCAGCTTGCATGTACACTATAGAATTTCAAAAGCGCGGTCTTCCTCATGCTCATTTTCTTGTTATACTCAATGATGGCCACAAATTACTGAAACTTGAGGCATATGAAAAATTTGTTTCCTCTGAGATGCTTGATCCTAAATTCATTCCTTACTTATATAAGCTTGTCATAAAACATATGATGCATGGACCTTATGGTCACTTGAATCCTACAAATTCATGTTTAAAGAAAAAGGAGAGTGCAAATTTAAGTACCCCAAGAGCTTTGTTGACAACACAACAAAAGGCAAAAATACATATCCAATTTTAAAAAAAGAAACACCGATAACATTGTGAAAGTTAGAAAACATTTTTTGGATAACTCATGGGTTGTTTCTTACAATCCTTATTTATTGTGCAAATATAATTGTCATATAAACATTGAAGTTTGTTCTGATAATAAAGCTGTCAAATATCTATATAAATACATCTGTAAAGGACATGATAAAATTTCATTTCACTAACATGAGGAGAATACAAATATAGAAATAGATGAGATAAAAGAATATCAATTAGCTAGATGGGTGTCTCCACCAGAAGCTACGTGGTGTTTATTCACATTTTGTATCAGTGAAATGACTCCAAGTGTTTATCACCTCCAGTTACATCTTGACAGACAACAATTTGTCTCATTTAAAAAAATTGGTAGCATCTTAAAAAATCCTATGCTTAAGAAGACTATGTTAACATAGTTTTTCTGAATGAACCAAACAAATAAGCATGATAAAGAGCTTAATTTAGTGTGTAAATATTTCCCCCAACACTTTGTATGGTCATCTACCTACAAAATGTGGACTCGACGAATACGTGGTAATGTTATCGGCCGTGTTATAACTTGTCATCTAACAGAAGGAGAAAGATATTATCTTAGGTTATTGCTAATGAATGTAAAAACACCAAAATCATATAATGATCTTCTTAAAGTAAATGTATGTTGCAAACTTTCAGAGAATCTGCTAAAAAAAAATGATTATTACATTGTGATAACATCTTGATTGAATGTATATTGGAGGCTCCATGTTATCAAATAGCTTATAGTTTAAGACATTTATTTGCTACTATATTAGTATATAATAACCCTGATAATCCAAAGAAATTATGGGAACATTGTCTGATGACTTTAAAAATATGGAAAACACTACGACAAAGGATATACATCTAGCTGAACCATATGTAATGACCCTCCAGGTCATTTATCAATTTCTGTGTGTTCATAGCATTTTTAGTCTTCCTATAGAGGCTATGGGTCATTTATGACTTATCGGAACTGTCAGTTTGGTTATCGGACAATTCATTTGGATTCTAGGCTCAATTCTCTGTTTTGGAGCTTTCGGTGTTAAAAAATTGGTTTCAGACCAAAACTCCTAGTAGACAGCCTTCGATGAGAATTCCAAAAGTACCATTAACTCTAAAATGTTGATTTTAGCTGGGGGACCCCTGGTCCGGGTCCCAAGACATTCAGACTCATTTTAGGCTATTGGGTAGAATTTGGTTAAAACAAAACTAGGTGTGGGGCCCACATTTAATTGAAATGATCTACGATGGAAATTTTGATGGTTTTTTTGAGTCTGGAATTTCAAATTTTGTATGGTAGCATAGTTTTTTTGAGCACACGGGGTTCCAAAAAAATCATGAGCACCCGGTCGGAGTTTGTTAGGACTTAGGCTTTTGCTGGTTTTTCAGCATCTGGTGAGGGCCTATTTTAGTCTTCCTGATCGTGAGGCATAGGCTGTATTCACTAAGGGTCAAGTCCTTGAACTTTTCATTTGTGAGCCCTCTCTCTCGCATTCATGAAGAAGGGTCGTCCTGACCCGATCCACTCTCTTTTTCGCGTTCGCGACCACTAGTGTTGCATTAGGGATACCCTGAACAATTATCCTTTGCATTCACAATGTATGTTCCCATGTTTGTAAAGGAAAATTCTTGTATTCATTGCCTTCGCGACCCCCGAGCCCCGCATTCGTGAAGGGCAATGCCCTGGCAGTATATATTTTACCTTCCCCGATTTCTTCATCATTTTTAGCCTCTTTTCAAAATTTTGGAGAGATTGGAACATGGGAAAGTGTGGAAAATCATCCATTTATTTAAAGTAATCTAGTTCAACACCTCTCGATCATTTTCTATTATTTTTCCCCATCAAATTTCATCCATTTCCTTGTTAATTCCTAGATATTAGGTCTTTATTTCCTTAACTTTAGAGGCTGATTTGACCCCCGATTTATACTCCATTTGCACTCAAATTTTTAGCACACATTTCTTGTCCTTTGAGGGACCTCGTGATGGATTCAAATTCAAGATTTCATTAGCAGGCCCCACTGGCCCAATTTTGACCCAATTTTGGGCCTCGAGTTTTATATTGCAATATGGGTGTCATTTTACTCATAATAACGTGTAGGTTATTAGTTTTATAGTGCGATATCATGCTTGGAATCATGGAGCAAGGACGAGAAATTTATGGATGATTCAAGATTTGCGGTTCGGCATTGAGGTAGGCTCCGGTCTACTTTTCTCTACGTGATTGTGTATTGTATAGATTGCATGCTAGGTAGGAATTATAGGATATGATTATGACTATTATATCATGACTTAACCTATTTAGAGAATTTGGTATAGAAATGTGACCCGAACCTCAGCATAGGACACTTGTTATGGCCTTAGAATCCTATTATCCTTGATTATAGACTTGTTTAGTCATAGATTGACATTACAGATCCTTTAATATAAGACTTATGATTTGTCTTAGTGATTTGGACAGTAGTTCCCCGATTAGATCCCTATAAAGATTTCATGCCCTTGATTATCGTAGTTGCCCGAGTTCCGACCTTTTCTATGCTATTATGTTGATTTAGTCCCGCGGTCGATCTCGGGCAATAGAATTACAGACTTACACTCTTTTAGTCACGATTCAAATCTGTGCACTTATGATATTTATATATATCTCCGGTACTGGATGGAGTAGATTAGTGATGCTGGTTATTAGAAGTCCTGGTTTGGTACCAGGTAGTATAAATGGATATCTCGAGTCCTCTATGGGCCCTTTCGTCCGTGAGCCACAGTGCCAGAGAAAGATAGTCACCGTAGGTCTTACCTTTGTGAGCTACTAAGATGGAGGAGGTGTATACACTTGGTAAATTATGACACTTGGATTTGACATGGCATTATCAGTTTATGTTGCATTCATTCATTCATATGCATCACCTATTACCAATATAATTGTTTGGCGCTTGTATCTATCTGTCTTATGGGGGTTGTATAGATACAAGCTATGGTTATTGTTTGCTGATTGATAGTTTATGCCTCTTCGGGATTATGAGAGCCCAGTTGGGGTTATTAGTTATCTGGGCCAACGACATTATTGTTGGTTGTTACTGCATAGTTAGTGACAGGCTTGTTATAGGCTAGTGCACAAGGTTGTTAGTACATTTTTGATCCCTTTTCTCTATTATGGTAAAATACATTATGGTTAGGTTATTTCATAGATAGTCACACTTCGATTAGAGACCTTGATGATGTTAGTATTAGCTTCCTTATCTGGTTATGATTCTTAAGACATTAGGTTGGCTCCCTCAAGCTAGTATCTTATAGTTCAGTTTTACATATACACATATATATATATATATATATATATATGTGTGTTTATATGATGTTGCCGTATATCCCTTTCCTTCCTTATCTATTCTCATTTTATATATATATATATATATCCTTTTGGCTTCGTATTGCTAGTATGCATCCTTCTTTCACTCTTCATTGGTGTATTGACTAGTGATATACAGTATTGCATTTTAGTTCCCAAATACTATTAAAATAGGGTAGTTTATCCTTATTGCTCCTCTCACATCATTATGTTTAGTTTCTCAGATAGTTTTCTGTAGTTATATTCATGCTTTACATATTATTTATGCTTGCATTATCTTTGGAGCTCAGTCGGCTGATCCCTGCTGAGTACCATGTGTTTGGTACTCATACTACACTTCTGCAGCCTACAGATCATAGTATGAGTTTTCACCATTAATGTGTGCATTGTGTAGAGCAGCCATGGATTTAAGATTTAGGGTGAGCTCTTGACGTTCAAAGTATTCTTGTTCTCTCTCATATTGTTAGTTTGATCTCTATTTTGTATTTCAGAGACGACTTTGTATATGTACTTACTCTGTATTTTAGTTTGTTCTCTTGTGTATATTAAAAGCTTTTGTGCTGACTTCACCAGGTTTTGGGGTTGTAATATTAGTCTCTTTATTAAATTCCTTTTCGCTATTTTCTTCGTCTCTATTGGTAGTTTATTACTAGTTGTTTCAGATTACGGGTTGGCTTACCTACTGGTGGTTTATAATAGGTGCCATCATGACCTGAGAAATTAGGTCGTACCAAATTGGTATCAGAGCATAGGTTTATCGATGTTGGTACAAGAGGAAAGTGTTTAGTAAAGTCCTGTGAATCGGTACAGAGACGTATGCTTCCTATCTACGGGAGGCTACAAGGCATTCTTAGGAAATTCTATTATTTACTCCTTGTCGTGTGTCCGTACTTCTATGAACCTCTAAGTAATTCTTTTGACTCCACTCTTTCCAGATAGATAAACGGGACTTATACGCGCCTTGCCAGAGCTTCAACTTAGCATCAAACTAGGGAGTTAGAGATGGACATTGAGGATCTTCGGCATTATCCAGCGATGATACTCGGTACATCAAGTGATTCTCAGACCAAAGTTGGGTTTGTTGGTGTTTAAAAAGGATCTCTATCAGTTTCAGAGTATGAGATTGGGTTTCTAGAGTAGGTCGGTCAGACATTTATGTTATATGCTATAGAGCATGAAAAGGTGCAGAGATTTATCAAATGATAAGCCTTACCACTCCATTTGGCATCAAAATATTTGATAGCAGCTGGATCTATCTTTCTTTAGGTTGTCAATCACACGAGGATTATAGAGATGGCATGTATTGAGACCTATAAAAGTGGCAGTAAGAGGCCATGTCAACAGTACTGTGTTAGTGGCATTTTGGTTGGAGGTCGAAATGCTCTCAGTAGAGGTCAGCCTCACTTATAGACTATCAGGTTCGTACAGGTAGCACCTCAGATAATAGATGACTCTCAGATCAGTCATGGTGGTCATAGTAGGCAGAGTTCTCGTTAGATATTACAGAGTAGTCGGTATAAATCTTCAGGCCATGGCGGCCATTCTGGGTCAGCAGGTGGAGTATATTAGAGAGTTCTAGGGGCATGTTTAATTTTGGTGAGATTAGTCATTGGTCTAGGGAGCACCCCGGATGTTAGTTGGTCATCTAGTTGGAGTCAGGTTATGTTTTTTGTTAGGTTAGAGCTTCAGGGGTTTGTTATGACTACATAAAGACCGACCATTGGTCCAGAGAGTGTCCCTGGCATGGTATTATTAAGAGGTCAGAGCAGCTAGATCAGTCTCCTAGTGTTATGGTACCTTCGGGCAGATGTGGTGCGCTTAGTATTTCAGTTGGTCATTCAAATGCTCAGTCCGAGCCTGGACGCATTCAGATTTGTACTTGTTCAGGCATGTCAGGGACCATAGATTCCATCGTATAGGTGCAATTTAATTTTCTATATTTTAGTTTCTATGTAAATTAAGTTGGTTTTATACCCATCAGTGGTTATATGCTTTGATATTGCTATATTGATTGTTATAGGCATTTGTGTAGATTTTATGCATTTATGAATGCCCTTGTAGATGATTTTTTTTAGTATTATGAGTGGATCAGTATCATGTTTTTCCTAGGGGTGTAGTAGTTGGGTTAAAGTCCCATGCCTTTTGCATTTTGGCCTTGACGTAGTTATAGAGTGATAATGATTGTGATTTTTCATTTTTGGTGCCTCCCACACTTTATACTAGTGTTGTTATTGTTGCTATTATTACTTGGGAGGTAATTTATTCTTTCTTGATAGATGGCTAGACTAGCGTTATCTAGTTAGTATCCCCTTCCTTGTGATTCTTGTCCATTGGCTTAGACGGCTACCTTGATTGGTTGGTCTGCTTTTTCTGTTAGCAAGGGCGGTTGTTGAACGGATTGTGAAAGTGATGGTAAGGTTGATCTTCCATGGATCTTTTTTGATTTAAGCATTCGCGATCTTCTTCTATAGCCCGCTCCTAGTGTTAAAAATTTTGAGGTTTGCCCTTCCGATTTGTCTGGTTCATCTCCCGATTATAGTCTTGATCTTGGTATTGGTGTTGAGTTGGGCACTCCATCCTTTTTGTAATGTGTTTCATGTTTCAGCTGAGTTAAGTTTTGTTTAAATGGGTGAATTCATAAATTTCTCATTTCATTCGTTATTCGGCCTAATGTGACTTCGTGGAGTGCTTCTTCTTGGTGATATGTGCCTATGAGTATTTGTTGTCGTAGATTGAGTATTGGATTGACCCAATTTAGGCTAAGATTGTATTTCTCCTGGCTTCTTGAGTTTTGGCTATCACTAGTACTGTTTACAGCCTTGGTGAGTTCTTGGTTATGCCTTGATGCATTATGTCGTTCAGTAGATATGGAGTTGATTACTTGTGTCTTCAGCCGGTGGTTTTCCTCAGTTGTGATCTAGTATTTCGACAATATCTTAGTTTTAGCCATTGCAGTGATTGTTATGTAGGTGTTTGATTTCTGGTGGTGAGAATGATTTAGGTATCGGACCTTAGCGAAGAGTGGTGGGCTTCAGTTTTGGATTTTGACTCTTTGGAATAACAACTTGAATGTTATGATAGATTTTCCATATAAAGGCTTGCTCATCAATAGGATCAGGTCGAATAGTTTAGATTAAGTAGTTCGGCTTCGGTGCTGAGATTATAACTATGGGATGCATAACTTGGGTGCAACCTCCGTTTCAAGATTTGATTCAGTTGGGACTTTGTCTACAGGTTCTAAGCCTACTCTTTACCCAACAGTTTGGTTATCTTCATTTCAGATGGATTATGCTTGATAGATGCTCGAAAGATAGTTTGTTGGTATACGATATTAATTTCTACTGCTCTTGACCTTGGTTCTCAGTATTTGTTAGAATTTGGAATGTCTTCTCAGCAGAAGAAGTATGCTTAAGTTGGGCTTAACATGGTTTCGTCCACGGTTGGTGGGACGTTCTGGAATGATCATTCAACTTTGAAAGAATTATGCTTGGGATTTATGATTTTTGGTTTCGAGGGTCATTCGGACCACTTGTAGCTTTGGATAGAGATCACATGCTTTGAACATCTCCATTTGTGTGTCCAGGTAGCACCTTATGAGCTTATTCTTATGCTAGCCATTATGGATTTTTAGTAGATCAGCTTTAGTCTTTTAAGGTTAGTGTGATGTGATTGCACGAACAGGACTCAATTGATATTTGGTGTAGGTCTGAGTAGATAGCAGGTTTGGAATGGCCAAAGAATGTTAGATTTGGAATTTTGAGTTGGTTGCATGGTTTATGCCTTGGGTTGGCTTTGGTTTGATTAAGTTTTGACTTGGTTTTGCTTGTATCCATGTGATGTCAGTATGTTATGGTTCGAGTTTACGTGATCCAGTCATACCTGGATCAATTGGAGGCCAGTTAGTTGTTGAGAATGAAGGGCTATTTTGAAAATGAAGTAAGGAAGTTGGTGAAAAAGGATACCTTTGGTGAAATCCCTTGCAAGTGTTTGTTTCCCTTAGAGGTTATCTTGGGAGTCTTGCTCGGGGCATGCGGGCCTAGTACCTCATCCTTTCGAGCTTTTGAGCTCTCCCTATCCATTGACTTTTACAGATAAAAGTCCATTTTATAGTGGATATTGTAATGACCTTCTAGGTCATTTTCTCAATTTTTGCACGTTTTGGGGTTTTGAGCCTCCCTATAGTGGCTATAGGCCATTTATGACTTATCGAAACTATCGGTTTGGTTATCGGATAGTTCATTTGGATTCTAGGCTCAATTTTCTATTTTGGAGCTTTACTGTTAAGGAATTGGTCTTGGACCAACACTCCTAGTAGACAGCCTCGGATGAGAATTTTTATAGCACCATCAGCTCCGGAATGTTGATTTTAGGCTAGGGGGACCCTTGGTTCAGGTACCGAGGCTTTCAGATTCATTTTGGGCTATTGGGTAGAATTTGGTTAAAATAAAACAAGGTATGGGCCCCACATTTAATAAAAACAACCTCCGTTGGAAATTTTGATGGTTTCCTTGAGTCTAAAATGATGAATTTGGTGTGGTAGCATAGTTTGTTTGTGCGTATGGGGTTCCAAACCAATCCCAAGCACCCAGTCGGAGTCCATTGGGACTTAGGCTTTTGCTGGTTTTTCAGCATCTTATGCAAGCCTATTTTACTCTTTCCGATCGCGAGACATAGTTCGTGTTCGCGAAGGGTCATGTCCTTGACCTCCGCATTTGCGAGTCCTCTCTCTCACATTCATGATGAAGGGAAAGCCTGACCCGGTCCACTTGCCTTCATGTTTACAAACATTGTACCCACGTTCGCGAAGGGAAATTCTCGTAGTCTTCGCATTCGTGACCCCTGAATCCCACGTTCGCGAAAGGCAATGCCCTGGCAGTATATATTTCACCTTCCCCGATTTCTTCATCATTTTTTAGCCTCCTTTCACCATTTTTAAGAGCTTGGGACGTGGGACAGTGTGGCGAATCATCAATTGAAGCTAAGGTAAGCTAGTTTAACACCTCTTGATCATTTCCCATTATTTTTCCCTGTCAAATTCAATCCATTTCCTTGTTAATTCCTAGAAATTGGGTCTTTATTTCCTTATCTTTAGAGGCCGATTTGAGCCCCGATTTATACCCCATTTGTGCTCAACTTTTGAGCACACATTCCTTGTCCTTCGAGGGACCTCATGACTGATTCAAATTTAGGATTTTGTTAGTGGGCCCCACGGACCTATTTTGGAACCAATTTTGGGCCCCAAGTTTTATATTGCAATATGGGTGTCGTTTTACTTGTAATAGCGTGTAGATTATTATTTTGACAGTGCGACATTATTTTCAAGATCGTGGATCAAGGACGAGCGATTTATGGATGATTGAAGATTTGCGGTTCGGCATCGAGGTAGGCTCCGGTCTACTTTTCTCTACAAGATTGTATATTGTATAGATTGAATGCTAGGTAGGGATTATAGGATGGGATTATGACTAGTATATCATGAATTAACCTATTTAGGGAATTGGAGATAGAAATGTGACCCGAACCTTAGCATAGGATACTTGTTATGGCCTTAGAATCCTATTATCCTTGATTATAGACTTGTTTAGTCATAGATTGACATTACAGATACTTTAATATAAGACTTACCATTGAACTTAGTGATTTGGGCGGTAGTTCCCAATTAGATCCTTGTAGAGATTTCATGCCCTTGATTATCGTAGTTGCCCAAGTTATGAGGCTTTATTATGTTGGTTACATATTGTTGGGGCCGAGACCATGGTTAGGATACTAGTTGGACTCCAGGTGAGTATTCTATCCTTAAAAAGGACATGATTCTATTTTATAGATGCTTAGGCACTTATGGTTGTATTGTTTGGATACTGGTGATGTCATGCATACTTTTAGGTGCATTTATGCTCACTTAGTGGTAGGATTCAAATCGAAACCTTGATTTTAGTATTGTGGTCTAAAAAGAGATTTATTCTCACTTTTCACTTTCAAAACTAATTCTTTTAAAACGGGAATCGTACCACTTTACTTAATGAATTATGAGCTTTGGGAACTAAACGTACTATTTTGGAAGTTAGACCAAGATTGATTCGGGTCTGTTATTTATCCACTCTCTTACCACTACTATTTACTTTGATCAAGAGAGATTCCGACCTTTTCTATGCTATTATGTTTATTTAGTCCCGAGGTCGATCTCGGGCAATGGATGTTTATTTAGTCCCGAGGTCGATCTTGAGCAATGGAATTACAGACTTACACTCTTTAAGTTAAGATTCAAATTTGTGCACTTATTATATTTTTATATCTCTCCGGCACTGGATGAAGTAGATTAATTATGCTGGTTATTGGAAGTCCTGGTTTGGTACCAGGTAGTATATATGGATATCCCGAGTCCTCTATAGGCCCTTTCGTCCATGAGCCACAGTGCCAGAGAAGGATAGTCACCGTAGGTCCTGCCTTTGCAAGATACTAAGTTAGAGGAGGTGTATACACTTGGTACATTATGGTACTTGGATTTTACATGGCATTATCGGTTTATGTTGCATTCATTCATTCATATACATCACCTATCACCAATATAATTGTTTGGCGCTTTTATTTATCTGTCTTATGGGGGTTGTATAGATACAAGTTATGTTTATTGTTTGTTGATTGATAGTTTATGCCTCTTCGGGATTATGAGAGCCCAGTTGGGGTTATTAGTTATCTGGGCCAACGACTTTATTGTTGGTTGTTACTGCATAGTTAGTGACGGGCTAGTTATGGACTGGTGCACGAGGTTGGTGGTACATTTCTGATCACTTTTCTTTATTATGGTAAAATACATTATGGTTAGGTTATTTCATGGTTAGTCACATTTCGATTAGAGACCTTGATGATGCCAGTATTAGCTTCCTTATCTAGTTATGATCCTCGAGACATTAGGTTGGCTCCCTCAGGCTAGTATCTTATAGTTCAGTTTTACATATACATATATATATATATATATATATATATATATATATATGTTTATATGATGTTGCCATATATCCCTTTCCTTCCTTATCTATTCTCATTGTATATATATATATCATTTTGGCTTTGTATTACTACTATATATCCTTCTTCCACTCTTCATTGGTGTATTGACTAGTGATATATGGTATTGCACTTTAGTTCTGGAATACTGTTAGAATAGGGTAGTTTATCCTTATTGATCCACTGGCATCATTATGTTTAGTTTCTTGGATAGTTGTCTGTAGTTATATTCCTTCTTTACATATTATTTATGCTTGCATTATCTTTGGAGTTCAGTCGGCCGATGCTTACTGAGTACCACGTGTTTGGTAATCATACTACACTACTGCATCCTACATATCCTAGTACGAGTTCTCTCAATTAATGTGTGAATCATGTGGACCAGCCATGGATAGGAGATTTGAGGTGAGCTCCTGATGTTTGGAGTATTCCTGTTCTCCCTTATATTGTTGGTTTGATCTCTATTTTGTATTTCAGAGATGGCTTTGTATATGTACTTACTCTATATTATACTTTGTACTCTTGTTGTATTAGAAGCTCTTGTACTGACTTCACCAAATTTTGGGGTTATAATATATATTAGTCTCTTTACTAAATTCCTTTCAGCTATTTTCTTCATTTCTATTGGTAATCCGCTACTAGCTATTCCAGTCTACGGGTTGGTTTACCTACTGGGGAGTTATAGTAGGTGCCATCATGACCTGAGAAATTGTGTCGTGACACCATATCAATGATATATTACATTCTATGGGACGTGATATCAATTAGTTCAACCTTGTTCCAAAAACTATCACCTCTTCAAAAATAGCAACTATAGCACAAGACGTATATTTCAAAAGAAATATTATTGTGATAGATGAATAATTATTATTACACCAAAAATTAAATACAAAACAAAAAAAACATATGATACAATCGTTCAGAGAGTATTTACCAATAAATTCAGGGGTATTCTTAATAGATGGTCCTGGTGGAAGTGGTAAGACATTCTTATATTGTGCTTTATTAGCAACTGTTAGATCCAAAGGATTCATAACATTAGCAACAACAACTTCTGGAGCTACTGCTTCTCTCCTTTTAGTAGGACGAACAGATCATTCATGTTTTAAGATTCCAATTAATATCAATGAAAAGTTCACCTGTAATAACAGCAACCAAAGTTCAGTGACATCTTTAATCCGTGACCCTAAATTAATTGTGTGGGATGAAATATAAATGGCAAAAATAAACATGATTGAAGCATTTGATTCTCTTTTGAAAGATATGATGGATTAAAATATGTTGGAAAAGTGGTTGTGTTTGGAGGATATTTCAGACGAACCCTACCTATGGTTCGGAGTGGAAAAAAAGAAGATTTCATTCGTGAAAGCATATTGAACTCAGAAATATGGAATTAACTTGAAAAATAACATCTATTAGAAAATATGCGTACGAAAATGGATCCCTCTTTTTGTGAGTATCTAATGTGAATTGAAAATGGAAAAGATAAAAGAAATATGAATGAAAAAATAAATATCCCAAGATGTTTCATTGTTCCTTACACTACTGAAAAAGAATCACTAGATCTTTTATTCAAAATAGTGTACCCCAATTTTCATACCTCTTTTCATGATTCTGCTTTTATGACTTCTTGTGTTATCCTAACAACAAAAAATGACTTTGTTGATGAACTAAATGATAGACTTATAAATAAGTTTCCTAAAGATGCTAAAACATTTGTTGCACTTGATGAAACTATTGAACCAAATGATCAAAGTCAGTTCGAAATTTTTTTACATTCATTAAACCCTCCTGGTCTGCCTCCCTATAAATTATTGTTAAAAGAAAATTTTCCTATTATTTTACTGACAAATTTGAATCCTTGTGAAGGTTTGTGCAATGGTACACGATTAATATGTTGTGATTTTAAGAATCGTGTTAAAAGTGCTAAAATTGCCAGTGGTGACTTTAAAAATACACATGTATTTATTCCTAAAGTACCATTATTATCTTCAAATGATGAAAAGTTACCGATCCCATTTAAAAGAACACAATTTCCAATATGCCTATGTTTTGCTATGACAATAAATAAAGCCCAAGGACAAACATTAGATTATGTTGAAATTTATTTGCGTGATCCTGTATTTTCTCATGGTCAATTATATGTGGCTTTATCGAGAGCAAAGAATTCAAATTATATAAAATTATTAATACGACCGACTACTGCAGTTAGCAGTGATGATCAGTCTACATACAATATAGTGTATGATGAAATCATTCAAAAGCCTTTCTGTAATATCGTACCATTCTCTAAGTTCAAGTATGTCATATAAACCGACCTATGGTAAGTTAATTTGTCCACAATCATTACTATGATCGCTCTACTTTATTTTCACTTCTCTATTCAATTCTATTCACTACCGGTGGATGCTTTTGTGATTTCTAGATTTTTGTCGTTTATTTTAACTATACGTCAATTTGCTGGTACTTTATGAAAATCAACCTTCAATACTTATGCTAGACTTTATTTAACTATACAGTAATCTACTGGTAACTTTTGAAAATTGATATTCAATACTTCTACTGGACTTGATTATTACCTTCATTGACTAAGAAAATCCAACAAAAGGTGATAAAACAAAGTTTACTTATTACATAAATAATTTGTAAAATCAAACTTGGCTTCGAAAACCTGTTTTCCCGGACAGATGCACAAAAGACATAATATCTACCAAAAAGTATTTAAGAGCATAAAACAATTCCATATTATTATTAAAATATCCATTTTCTTGCCAGTTGCAACCGTCCATATCTCTAATTGTTTCTTAAAGTCATATTGCAGCTTATAGAATATGTTCCTGAAGTTCTGGAGGCAAGTAGAACCAAAGATTGACACTATTAGAGAATGTTTCTTCTCACTGTGGTATTTTTGTTGAGATTGATAAAGGGTAACAACTTAATTTTTCTTGTTCTCGTTATCTTGGTTTTACTAGGAGGTTATCATACAGATTAAAATGTTATGAAAATTGTGACATTGTAGATTAATGTTGGTATAAGTTACTTCAATTTTTTCACTTAATTTTGTACTTTTTGATCGATTTCGACTGTAAAGTTCTGATCTTTGGAGTACTTTTGCTGATATTAATGAAGTATCATGACTCGATTTGTCAGGTCATGATGGCACCTACCATAACCCACCAGTAGGTAAGCCAACCCATAATCCAGAATAATGAGTAATAGACTATCAAGAAAAAAGAAGAAAGAAGCAAAAAATGAGTCCAATAAATAGACTAATATAGAGAAGTAACCCCAAAACCTGGTGAAGTCAGCACAAGAGTTATTAACAAAACAAGAGTACAAGATAAGCATAATATATATACACACAGAAGTGTCTTCAAAATGCAAAATGAAGATCAGTCTAACAACTGAGGGAGGGCAGGAACAACTCCGGACGTCAGGAGCTCACCCCAAATCTCCGATCCATGGCAGCTCTGCATGATGCACACGTCAGCATCGAGAACTCATACTATGATCTGTAGGGTGCAGAAGTGTAGTACGAGTACCAACACAAGGTTCTAAGCAGGCATCAACCGACTTAGCTCCGAAGATAATACAAGTATAAATAGTATGCAAAGCAGGAATATATATATATATATAATAGTCAACTATCTAAGAAATGAAACATAGTGACGATGATGAAGCAATAAGGATAAACTATCCTATTCTACCAATAATAAGGGATGAAAGTGTGATACCATAAGTATCCAGTCTATATGCAATAGTAGAATGAAGAAGAGGATATACAATATACTATAGTAGTAGGAAGGAAGGAAATGATGTACAAATAGTAGTTAGAGAAGAGTGGATATACTACCGCGCTATATAGATAACCAACTATGAAGGTACTATCCTGAAGGGGCTAGTCTAACATCATAAGGATCATAAACAATAAGGGATCTAACTCTAGCATAATCCGGGTCTTTAACTGAAATGAGGGCAATCATAAGGTAGCCTACTAATAATACAGCTCAACATAATGAAAAGGAAAGGAATTCGGAAGCATACTTACAACACCAGGTACCAATCCATAACCAGCCTGCCATGAACCATATGAAAATATCCAAGCAATAATGATATAACCAGCTAACCCGGGCAAATAATAACCTAACCGGGCCCCCATAAGTCCGGAAGGCATAAGCAAAAACTCAACAAGCAGCAACCATAACCTGTACCTATACAGCCCCTTATAAAACCAATAGATATAAGCGCCAAACAATTATACTGGTGATAGGCAATGCACATGAATAAAAGTCATGAAAAGAACTAGAAGATGCAAGCTAAACCAAGTACCATATCCAATACAAGTGTATATATATCCTCTAGTTTAGTAGCTCATAAAGGCAGGACCTACGACAATCATCCTTCTCTAATACTATGGCTCATCACACGAAGGGGCCCATAGGTGACTTGGGATATCCATATACACTACTTGGTTCTGAGCCAGAACTTTCATAATCCATATCCATAACAGTAGCAGTAACAAGAACCGAATTCAAATAAACCAATGGGTAGTAACAAAAGGCCAGATAATCCATAATTGTACGATAACGATAGCCAAATTTGAACCGAACCAGTGGATAATAACAAGAGGCCAGATGATCCATTTACAACCGTTGGAATTCCCAAACAAGAACCATAAATAGATACCGAAAATGAATCGAAAATCATAAGCATGATAGAACTAGCAGTAATCTAGGACCTAAGCCCATCACCAATCCATTTATTCATAAAGTTTAGTCTTGGGCGGTCAAATCCTCTAAGGCCGAGTGGGTTCCAAATATTAGATCAAGAGGTGCGGTCAAAGATCAGTTACAACCCTCCCCAAGTGTAAAGAAGCTAAATAGGCATGCTATTAAGTCTAAGTCAACCCATACCTAAGGTAATAGCATAAAGGAGTAGTCATTAGCCCATCTAAGCCAAAAGGAGAGTCATTCAAAGTATTCTATCTAAAAAAGATAGTGGGGCCCACAATTGACCCTAATAAACTAACCTAAGGTAAGCACCTACCCGAACCTAAGTTAAGGTGTCTCAATCCAGCCCCAAGGCACTAAAAGAGCTAAGACTAATCCTAAAGGTAGACCATATATTAGCCTAAGGAAAAATGACCCAAATTCTGCCAAAAAAGGGCCTTTACTGGCTAAAATAAGCATGAGAATGTGGATAATGTATGGATGCCATCACCAGTATCCAAACAAAGGAAACGCAAGTGCCTAAGCATATTTATACTAAGTCACAACTCCTTTAAAGCATAAAGAACTAACCTAGTGTGCGTGGTCTCATAACTAAGGCCTTGGGCCCAACAATGTAATATACAGAACAATAAGACTATATAAGTATATGTAGAAAGTCAGAAGCGGGTTCAATGAGAGGCATCATCCTACCAGGTGAATTTAATTGAGAAATATCATCAAAATGGATAAGTACTACCCCAACTCCTACACTAAGGGTTACCAGTGTCAACCTAAGGTCGTGAACATAAATAATCAGGCTAAACAGTATAGTAAAACTATGGCGAGGATCAATTTACAATTTCTATACTAAATCCCCTAAAAAGGCCAAATACTAATACAACTCGCCTAACCCTATCCTATAACCCCCATCTAGCATACAATCTATACAGTACACCATCTTACAGAAAAGAGTAGATTGTAGCCTACCTCGTAGTTTAATAGTAGTCTTAAACCGTCCACGAACTGCTTATCTTCACTCCACGATCTCTAAATGACATCACTCTATCAAAATCATAATCTACACATTAATACGAGTAAAATGAGACCCATATTGTAATATATAAGTTCGGGATGAAAATTGGGTCAAACATAGGAGTGTGGGGCTTGTAAATGGAATTACAAAATTAAACTCGTCACGAGGTCCCTCTAAGGACAAAGAATGCATGCTAAAAAATTTGAGCATAAATGGAGCATTAATCGGGGCTAAAATCAGTCACGAGAGATAATGTAAATAAGAGGGAAACAAGAATTAAATGGAGGAATTAGGCTAAAAACTTACCAAGAAATTAATGGAAAATGATCATATCAACGTCCTCTACACACTCCTAACTCCAATCGATCGATTCCCACACTCCCTTAAGTTGCTAGGTCTCAAAAATTAGCGGAAAAAGGTTAAGAAAATAGAGAAAATTGTGACGAATGAGAATATATTGACCCAACAGTGACCGCTAAAGCTCTACTTAGCTGCTAAAGAGGCTACCACTAAAGTGATAGTTGACCGCTAAAGCAGCGGGTAAAGAGGGGCGAGGGGACGCTAAAGCGATCAGCTGCCACCGCTAAAGCGGACATAGGCCGCTAAAGCGACCCTCAGCTGGTTGACAATGTTTTTAAAGATGCTCAGGTCACTAAAGAGACCACCATCAAAGCGGTTCTCCGACCGCTAAAGCGATAGCACCAGATACCTGAAACCAGCATAAATGCTAAGTCCTTAAGGACTCCGATCGGGGGCTTGGGATTCATTCGGAACCCCGTGCACGCAAATGAACTATGTTACCATACAAAATTTGACATTCTATACTCAATGGAACCATTAAAATTTCCATCCAAGGTTGTTTTGATAAAAAGTGGGCCCCACACCCCTTGTTCCATTTTTCATCAAATCTACCTAATAGTCCAAAATGAGTCCAAAAGCCTCGGGACCTGAACCAAGGGTCCCCCTAGCCTAAAATCCACAATCTAAAGCTGATAGCTCTGTCGAAATTCTCATCCAAAGACGTTTACTAGGAGTTTTGGTCCAAGACCTACTTCTCAACTTCAAAAGCTCCAAAATAGAGAAATGAGCTTAAAACCCAAACGAACTTCCTAAAAACTAAACCGATGGTTCCGACAAGTCATAAATGACCTGTACCCACTATGGGAAGACTAAAAATGCCAAAAACAAGTGGCAACAGAGAAAATGACTTGGATGGTCATTACAATATCCACTACTAAATGGACTTTTATCCTCGAAAGTCAATGTATAGAAAGGGCTCGAAAGCTTGAAAGGATTAGGTACTGGGACCACATGCCCCATACAACCCTCCCCAGATAACCTCTAAGGTCAACTGACACTTCCAAGGGATTTCACTAAAGATATCCCTTTCTCATTCACAACCTTACTTTACTTTCCAAGTAACAAAAATTCATCCTCAACAACCAACTGGCCTCCAATTGAACAAAGCTCGAATGAAGCACGCAAACCCAAACCATAGCATACCGACATCACATCGATATAGCACAACCAAGAGGATACTCAACCAGGCTAAAGACAACCCAAGACAGGAATCATACAGCCAACTCTATACTCCAAATCTAACATCTTCTTACCTTTCAAAACCTGCTATCTACTCTAAACCACCTAAAATAATTTCAATATCATCCGAGTCCTATCTGCACAATCACACCACACTAATCTCGTAAGACTGAAGTTGACCCATAGAAAATCTGTACGGACTAGCATAAGAACATTGTTGCATAAGGTCCTACCTGAATACTCCAATGGTGGTGACTGAAGTCTGCAACCTCTACCAAAACTAATAACTGGTCCCAGTGACCCTCAAAACCAATAGTCATGAGTTTGAAACACAACCTCTCAAAACTGAATGATCCTCTCCAAAATACCCCATCGACTGTGGGTTAAACCATGCTAAGCCCAACTCAAGTACACTTTTTCTGTTGAGTAGACATTTATAATTCTAACGACAACTGCGAAACCAAGGTAAAAAATAACAAGAACCAATACCATGTGCCAACGGACCATCCTTTGAGCATCTAACTAACACAATCTTCCTGAACTGAAGAAAATTGACTCGGTAGGTAATGAGTAGGCTTAGTCAGCCAGTCAGTAAATGCTCAACTAAATCAAAACCTTGAAATGGAGCTATAACCAAGTTACGTAATCCATAGCTATAATCTTAGCACTGAAACTGAACTACTCGATCTCAACTATCCAAACCGATCTTGTAGACGAGTAAGCATCCACACTCCAAAGTCTATCACAACTCTCAAGCCGTCATGTAAAAAGTCAAAAATCACCATTGGAGCCAACAAGTCTTCAAGAATGTCGAATACCCACCCAAACCCATCTTATCTTCAGAAACCAAGCATATATCCAATAATTTCCGCAAGGGCTGAAAATAAAATATTGCTGAAGAAACTAATCACAACTGAGGAAAAACATAGATAGGCTAAGGATACGAGCATCAAATCCATATCTGCTGAGGGGAACATTACACCAAGGCATAACTAAGAACTTACTAAGGCTGTGACGAGTACTACTGGTAGCCAAATCTCGAGCAACTCAGAAAAAATATGATTTTAGCCTGCATCTGGTTCAAACTAATACTCAATGTATGGCAACAAATACTCACTCCCAAAAAACATCCATTTTGGTTACCGACAACTATTGCACAAGCATATATCACCAAGTAGAAGCATTCCTTGAAGCCAAACTAGGCGGAACAGATACAAAAATGAGAAATTTCTGAATCCCCCATTTAAACCAACTTAAACCCAACTTGGCCATGAACCATATCGTAGAAGGAATGGAGTATCTAATTCAACACCAACACCAAGATCAAGACTACAGCTGGGTGATGAACTAGACAAACCAAAAGAATAACCCTCAATTTACCAACCTTAGGAACTGACCATAGAAAAGGGCCACCAATGCTAAAATCACAACAAAACATGAAAGGCTAAACTTTCCCACAACCTTCTCAACAACCGATCTAACCTTGCTAATAGAGAAGGAAAAACAACCAACCAAAGTAGCCATCTAAAACAAACTTATAAGAATCACAAGAAGGGATACTAACTAGATAATGCTCGTCTAGCCATCTATCAAGTAAGAATCAATTAAAGACAGAATAATAATAATTGTAACACCACTATAAAATGCAGATGGCACAAAAAGAAAGACAACCAGTACCACTCAAATATCACATCAAGTCCACTATACAAAAGAAATGGGACTTTAACCCAAGTGCTACACCCTAAGGAAATCACAACATCGGTCCACTTAATCCACTACTAAAAGAAAATATCTACGGGGGTAATCATATATGCATAAAGTTATACAAAGGCTTACAACAATCGATTTAGTAATTTCAAGGCATAAAACCACCAATGGGTATGAAAATCCCAACTCAATTCAAATAGACACTAAAAGATGGTATATCACAATTGCACCTCTAACATTGAAGTCCGAAGCCATAGTCCCCAAAATCTCAAAGAAGTATGAATCTGAACACGTCCAAGTTCAAACTAATCTTCTAAATAATCAACTGAAATACCAAAAACACTGCCTCTAACTGAAGGTGCTGCAACCCTATGAGACTGATCTGACTACGCTGACTGACTAATAATCCCTCATCGGGGATACTCTCTGGACTAACTGGTTTCTCTGCAGTCATAACAAACCCCTGAAGCTCTAACCTGGCGAGACACACGAGATGGCCCCAACTGGCTGACCAACTTATGCCTGGGGCACTTTCTAGACACATCACCAATCACCCCACAATCAAAACATGCCCCTGGAACCCTCTGATTAACTATACTTGTTGACCTAGAATACCCCATAATGCCTGACCAAAACTCTGTCCACTGTGACTACCATGACATATCTTAAGTTACCTATAATCTGAGGCTCTACCTGAATGGACCTGATAGGCTGCAAGTGATGCTAACCTCTGCTAAGAGGTTCTCTACCTCCGAACGACATACCACTAATACTGAACTGTGAGTATGGCCTCTTATCATCACCTCTATGTGTCTCAATACATCCCTTCTTTGTAGTCCTTATGTCACAACCTATTTTATCAGGTCATGATTGCACCTACCATAACCCACCAATAGGTAAGCAAACCTATAGTTCGAAACAACTAGTAATAGACTACTACTAGAAATGAAGAAATCAGTGGAAAGGAATTTAATAAAAAGACTAATATAGATTACTACCCCAAAACCTAGTTAAGTCAGTACAAGAGATTCTAATACAATAGGAGTACAAAGTAAAATATAAAGTAAGTACATATACAAAGCCATCTCTAAAATACAAAATAGAGATCAAACTAACAATATGAGAGAGATCAGGAATACTATGTATGTCAGGAGCTCACCCCAAATCTCAAATCCATAGCTGCTCTTCACGATGCACACATCAACTGTGAGAACTCATACTATCACTAGCCAATATGCAAATAAAAAGTTAAAAAAGGATATATAGTAGTAATACAAGGCCAAATGATACATATACAATATGAATAGATAAGGAAAGAGAGGGATATACGGTAATGCCAACCTAACATCAGTGGATTTATACACATATAGGACTTAACTCAAAGGTAATATCTTGAGAGAGCCAACCTAACATCTCGAGGGTCTTAACCAAGAGGAAGGCTAATAGTAGCATAATCGAGGTCTCTACCAGAAAGGAGACTAATCATGAGATAATCTAATAATAAAGCATCTTACTACAATGGAGAAAGGGAATCAGAAATGTACCAACAATCTCGGGTACTAGTCCATAACCATCATACCCCGAACTAACCATAACAGCTAACAATAAAGTAACAGGCTAGTCCAAACAAATAATAAACTAACTGGGCCCCATAAACTTGAAAGGTGCAAGCAAGCACTCAATAAATACTAAGCATGGCTTATACCTATACAACCCCCCATAAGACCGATAGATATAAGAAACGAACAATTATACTGGTGATAGGCGATGCATATGAATGAATGAATGCAACATAAATCGATAATACCATATCCAATTTGAGTGTCATAACATATCAAGTGTATACACCTCCTCTAGCTCAGTAGCTTACAAAGGAAGGACCTACGGTGACCATCCTTCTCTGGCACTATGGCTCACGGATGAAGGGGCCCGTAGGGGACTCCGGATATACATATACACTGCTCGATACAAAACCAGGACTTCCAATAACTATTATAATCAATCTGCTATAGCTAGTACCAGAGAGAGATATGAGTATAGTAAGTGATTGAACTCAACCCAAGCCTAAAAGAGTATAAATCTGTAAATCTATTGCCCGAGATCAAGTATTGGACTAAATTGACATAATAATGTTGAAAGGGTCAAAATCTCCCTCGATGAAAGTAAATAGTAGTGGTAAATGAGTGTATTAATAATGGACCAAAATCAACTCGATCAAATTTTTAAAATGGTATATTTAGTTCCACAAGCTTATAATTCATTAAATAACGTGGTACGATTCACATTGTAAAAGAGCCCATTTTAAAAGTGACAAGTAGGAACAAATCTCTGTTTTAGAAAATAGTAGTAAAATCAAGATTTTGGTTGGAATCGTACCACTAGGTGAACATAAATGCGCCTAAAATTATGCATGTCATCACCAGTATCCAAACAATACAACCATAAACACCTAAGCATCTATGAACTAGGATCATGTACTTTTTAGGGATAAAATACTCACCTGGGGTCCAACTAGTATCGTAACCATGGCCTCGGACCCAACGGTATATGATTAACATAATAATAACACCATAGTTTTGGGAACTACGATAAACAAGGGTATAAAACTACTAAAATGAGCTAATCAAGGAACATAGTCCAATTCCCTAAGTAATTAAGGTAATTATTATATGAAAGGGTTTGTATTGCCAATCTGTGGCCAAACCAACCGATTATCAAGTGTAATAAGATTCTATAACAATGTCGGGTATTCTAGTCTAAGGTTCGGGTCACATTTCTATTCTAAATTCCCTAACAAGGTCAAATCATTATATACTAGTCAAAAACCCATCCTATAATCCCTGCCTAGTATGCAATCTATACAATACACAATCTTATAAAGAAAAGTAGACCGAAACCTACATCGTAGCAAAATCGCAAATCTCGAATCGTCCATAAATTGCTCGTCTTTGCTCCACAATCCCGCAACGATGTCACACTATCAAAATGATAACCTACGCATTAGTACAAGTAAAATGAGACCCATATTGCATTATAAAAGTTCAGGCCAAAATTTGGATCAAGAATGGGCCCATAGGGCCCGCTAATGGAATTAAAAAATTGAATCCTTCACGAGGTCCCTCGAAGGGCAATGAGTGTTTGCTCAAAATTTGAGCCCCCTAAAGTTAAGGAAATAAAGACCTGACTTCTAGGAATTCACAACAAAATGGATGGAGTTTGACGGGCAAAAATAATAGGAAATGATCAAGAGGTTTTAGATTAGCTTACCCTAGTTTCAATGGATGATTTCCCACACTTTTCCAAACTTTAGGGTTCAATAATGGCGGATTGGGACTTGAATCGCGGAGAAGGGGATTATTTACAGCCAAGGATTTGGCCTTAGCAAACGCGAGGGACTAGCATTGCGAACACGACGACCGAGAACACTATCCTTTGCGAATGTGGCCAAAGGGTTGCAAACGTAAAGGCAAAGGAATCAGACCATCGCAAACACAGGAAAACAACAGCGATCGCGAAGAAGGAAGTTGACTGGGTCAGGGATGACTCGCATCGTGAACGCGAGAGGTGAGGCTCACGATCGCGAAGGTCAAGAACTTGACCCTTCGCTAATGTGACCTGATCCTCGCAAACGCGAAGAACCAAAGGCTGCACCAGGATACTAGAAAACCAATAATTTTACTAAGTCCAAATGGACTTTGATCGGGGTCTTGGGATTCGTTCGGAACCCCATATGCACAAACAAACTATGCTACCATACCAAATTTGACATTCCAAACTCAATAAAACCATCAAAATTTCCATCCAAGGTCGTTTTGATTAAATGTGGGTGTAACACCTATAGTTCCATTTTTTATCAAATCCACCCAATAGCTCAAAATAAGTCCGAAAGCCTCGAGACCCTAACCAAGGGCCCCCAACCTAAAATCAACATTGCAGAGCTGATGAAGCTATGGAAATTCTCATCTGAGGTCGCCTAATATGAGTTTTGGTCTGAGACCAACTCCTTAATAGCGTAAGCTTCAAAACAGGGAATTAGGCCTAAAATCCAAACAAACTATCCAATAATCAAACCGATAGTTTCAACAAGTCAAAAATAACCTGTAGCCACTTTAGGAAGGCTCAAATTTCTGGAAATGCTTAGAAATCGAGAAAATAACCTGGAGGGTGTTTATAATGTCCACTACTAAAAGGACTTTCGTCCACAAAAGTCAATGAATATGAAGAGCCCAAAACCTCAAAAGGACGAGGTACTAGGCCCGCATGCTTCGAGCAAGACTCCCCAGATAACTTCTAAGGAAAACCAACAATTGTAAGGGATTTCACCAAAAGTATCCCTTTTTTTCACCGACTTCCTTACTTTCTTTTCCAAACAGCCCAACTTCATCCTCAACAACCAACTGGTCACCAACTGATCTAGGTACGACTAGAACACACAAACTGGAACCACAACATACTGACATCAGATGGATACAAGCACCACCAAGTCAAAACTCAACCACGCCAAAGCCAACCCAAGGCATAAACCATGCAACCAACTTTAAATTCTAAATCCAACATTCTTTTGCCACTCCAAACCTGCTATCTACTCTGACTTGCATCGAATATCATCTGAGTCCTGTCCACACAATCACATCACACTAACCTCAAAAGACTGAAGTTGATCTATTGAACATCTATAATGGCAAGCATAAGAATAAGCTCAAAAAGTTCTACCTGGACACACAACTAGAGATGATCAAAGCCCGTGATCTCTAGCCAAAGCTACAACTGGTCCGGATGACCCTCAAATCCATCAATCATGAATCCTAAGCATAATTTTTTGAAGATGAATAATCCTCTCCAGAATACCCCACCTATTATAGGTGAAACCACGCTAAGCACACTTTTTCTGCTGAGAAGACATTCAAAATTCTGACAAACACTGAGAACTAAGGTCAAGAGTAGTAGAAACCAATATCATGTGCCATGGACCATCTTTTAAGAACCTGTTAAGCACAGTATATCTGGAATAAAGATAACTGAATAGGTAGGTAAAGAGTAGGCCTAGTCAACCTGTCGACAAATGTTCAATTGAATCAAACTTCAAAATAGGGCCACAACCAAATTACATAATCCATAGTTGTAATCTCAACACCAAAGCCGAGCTACTCGATCTCAACTATCCAAACTGGTCCTGTTGATGAGTAAGCATCCACGTATCAAAATCTATCATAACTCCCCAGCCATTATTCAAAAGAGTCAAGAACCGCAACTGGAGCCAACAAGTCTCCTCTGAGGTAAACTACTAAAAGCAATCTCAACTTTAGAAACTAAGCACATAATCAACGATTCGTGCAAAAGCTAAAACCTAAATGTTGCCAAAGAACATAACCACAACTTAGGGAAAACCATAGTCTAACGATACGAACAATCAAGTTCATATCTATTGAGGGCATAACCAAGAACTCACCAAGGCTGCAAGGAGTATTAATGGTAGCCAAATCTCGAGAAACTCAGAAAATACAATTTTAGCTTGAATCTGGTCAAACCAATACTCCATCTATGGCAACGAATACACACCTCAAAAACACACCTGCTTTGGTTATCAATAACTGATACATAAGCATATAGCACCAAGTAGAAGCATTTCATGAAGTCGTGCCAGATTGAAAAAATACCAAATTGAGAAGTTTCCAAATTTACCCATTTAAACAAACCTTAACTCAATTGAACTATGAATCACATCACTAAAAGAATGGAGTACCCAACTCAAACTACCACTAAGAAACGAACTAACCAAATCAGAACAACAACCCTCAAAATCATCAACAATAGGAGCAGACTATAAAAAAAAGATCATTAATGCCAAATCCCAACAAGAACCATGGAAGGCCAAACCTTTCTTCACTTTCACACTTCGCTAAACAACCAACCTTGCTAACAGAAAAGGAAAACCAACCAACCAAGGTAGCCGTCTAAGCCAACGAAAGAGAATCAAAAGAAAAGAAAACTAACTAAATAATGCTAGTCTAGCCGTCTATCAAGTAAGAATCAATTGCATCTAAAGTAATAATAGCAACAATAACAACACTAGCATAAAGGGAAGGTGGCACAAAATGAAAAACAACTAGTACCACTCTAGGATCACATTAATGCCAAAATGTCAAAGGAAAGGGACTTTAACCCAAATGCTACAACCCAAGGAAATTACAATACTAATCCACTCAATCCACTACTAAAATAAAATATCTAAGGGGGTAGTCACACATGCATAGAATCTACACAAAGGCTACAACAACCAATATAGCAACATCAAGGCAGATAAACACCGATGGGTATGAAAACCACAACTTAACTCAAATAGAAACCAATGGACAATGAATCAAAATCGTACCGATACGATAGAATCCAAAGTCATAGACGTGCCTGAAGAAGTGTGAATTTGAACTCGTCTGAATTCGGACTGAGCATCTAAATAATCAACAGAAATACTAAGGACATCGTCTCTAGTCGAAGGTGCCATAACACTAAGAGAATGGTTTGGTTGCACTGACCGCTCAATAATCCTATGTCGAGGACACTCTCTGGACCAATGATCAGTCTCTCTACAGTCATAACAAACCCCTGACGCTCTAACCTAACGAGGAACATGAGCTGACCCCAACTAGCTGACCAAATGATGCTTGGGGCACTCCATAGACCAACGACCAATCTCATCATAATCAAAACACGCCCTTGGAACTCTCTGATGTATATACCTACTGAACCAAAATGGTCACCATGGCCTGGAGATTTATATTGAACACTCCACAATGTCTGATGAGAATTCTGTCTACTATGACCACCATGACTGATTTAAGAGTTATCTATAATCTGAGGCGCTACCTGTATGGACTTGATAATCTGCAAATGAAGCTGATCTCTGCTGAGAGGATCCCGACCTCCAGATGGAATACCACTAACACTATACTGCTTACACGACCTCTTACCACTACCTTCATAGGCCTCAATACATGCCATCACTGTGGTCCTCACATGATGAACAACCTAAAGGAAAGTAGACCCAGTTGCTATAAAATGCTCCGATGCTAAGTGAAGTGGTAAAGCAAACCCTCTGATAAATCCACGCACCATCTTATGCTTTATTGGGAATAACATAGAGGCATGTTTGTCCCACTCAAGAAACCCAATCTCATACTCTGAAATTGATAAAAATCCTTGCTGAACACCAATAAACCTACCTCTAGTTTGAGAACTACTCGATGTACCGGGCACTACCACTGACTGTGAAGTATCCATAAAAAGGCTCGAAATCCCTAGCACGATATCCTGAAAAGTTGAGGCGGTCACAAACTCTGTCAAATCCTAGGATGTCCCTAGACTCTTTGGCTAGCACTGTAGATCCACGTTATCAATCTCTGACTCCTTAGCTCGACGCTGAGCTGAAACTCTGGTAACATGCATAGAAGTACCATTTGCATCTTTCAACAACCTCGTGCTATCCATATGGGAAAGAGTGGAGTCAAATAAGGTACTTAGAGGTTCATAGAAGTACGAACACATGATAAGAAATCAAGGAGTAGAATTTCCTAAAAATGCCCCGTAGCCTCCCGAAGATAGGATATAGACGTCTCTGTACTAATCTGCAGGACTCTACTAGACACTTTGCTCTTGTACGAACAACAGCGGTAAACCTATGCTCTGATATTAATTTGTCACGACCAGATTTCTCAGGTCATGATGGCACCTACCATAGCCCACCAATAGATAAGCCAACCCATAGTTCAAAATAGCTAGTAACGGACTACCACTAGAATTGAAGAAATCAGTGGAAAGGAAATTAATAAAGAGACTTATATATATTACAACCCCAAAGCGTAGTGAAGTCAGTACAAGATCTTCTAATAAAAAGGAGTACAAAGTGGAATACAAAGTCAATATATAAACAACCAGTCTCTAAAATACAAAATAGAGATCAAACTATCAATAGGAAAGAGAGCAGGAATACTCCTAAGTTAGGAGCTCACCTTAAATCTCTGATTCAAGGCTACTCTGCACGATGCATATGTCAAAGATGAGAACTCGTGCTATGATCTGCAGGTTGTAGAAGTATAGAATGAGTACCAAACAAATGGTACTCAATAGGCATTGATCGACTGAGCTCCAAAGATTATCTAAGCATAAATAACATGTATAGCAGGAATATAACTACAGAAAGCTATCCAAGGAACTAAACATAATAAAGCTAATGGAGCACTAAGGATAAACTACACGATCCTAACAGTATTCAAGAACTAAAGTACAATACAGTATATCACTAGCAAATATGCAACTAAAGAGAAAAATAAGGATATATAGTAGTAATGCAAGGCCAAAGGATGCATATAAAATATGAAAAGATAAGGAAAGAGAGGGATATATAGTAATATAATATATATATATATATATATATATATATATATATATATATATATATATATATATATATATATATAGGACTAAACTAGAAGGTAATAGGCTGAGGGAGCCAACCTAACATCTCAAGGGTCTTAACCAAGAGGAAGGCAAATACTAGCATAATCGAGGTCTCTAGCATAAAGGAGAATAATCATGGGAAAATCTAACAATAAAGCATCTTACTACAATAGAGAAAGGGAATAAAAAATGTACTGACAATCTCGAGTGCCAGTCCATAACCATCCTGCCATGAACTAACCATAACAACCAACAATAAAGTAACTGGATAGTCCAGACAAAAATTAACCTAGTTGGCCCCCATAAGCCTGGAAGGTGCAAGCAAGCACTGAAGAAACAGTAACCATAGCTTATACCTATACAACCCCCCATAAGGCCAATAGATATAAGCGCCAAACAATTATACTAGTGATAGGCGATGCATATAAATGAGTGAATGCAAAATAAACTAATAATACCATATCCAATCTTAGTTCCATAACATACCAAGTGTATACACCTCTTCTAGCTCAGTAGCTGGCAAAGGCAGGACCTATGGTAACCATCCTTCTCCAATACTATAACTCAAGGACGAAAGGGCCCTAGGGGACTTGAGATATCCGTATACATTGCCCGATCCCAAACCAGGTCTTCTGATAATTATCATAATCAATCTACTCAATCCAGTACCAGAGAGATATATTAGTATAGTAATTGCAGGGACTCGAACCGAGGCTAAAAGAGTATAAATCTATAAATTCATTGCCCAAGATCAAGTTCGAGACTAAATTGGTATAATAATTTAGAAAGGGATAAAATCTCCCTCGATCAAAGTAAATAGTAGTGGTAAAAGAGTGGATTAATAATGGATCAGAATTAACCTTGACCAAATTTCCAAAATGGCATATTTAGTTCCAAAAGTTCATAATTCATTTAATAAGGTGGTACGATTCCCATTGTAAAAAAGCCCATTTTAAAATTGACAAGTAGGAATAAATCCCTTATTTAGAAAATAGTTGTAAAATCAAAGTTTTGGTTGGAATCTTACTACTAGGCGAACATAAATGCGCCTAAAAGTATGCATGCCATCACCAGTATTTAAATAATACAACCATAACTGCCTAAGCATCTATGAACTAGGATCATGTCCTTTTTAAGGATAAAATACTCACCTACAGTCCAACTGGTAGTTTAACAATGACCTCGGGCCCAATGGTATATGATTAACATGCTAATAACACCATAATTTAGGGAGCTATAGTAAATAAGGGCATAAAACTGCTAAAAGGAGCTAATTGGGGAACATAGTCGAATACCCTAAGTAATTAAGGTAAGTATTATACTAAAGGGGTCCATAATTCCAATGTGGCCAAACAAGCTGATGGTCAAGTGTAATAAGATTCTATAACAATATCAGGTATTCTAGGCTAAGGTTCAGGTCACATTACTATTCTAAATCCCCTAAAGAGGTCAAGTCATTATATAATAGTCAAAAACCCATCCTATAATCCCTAGCGTGAAGTCTATATAATACACAATCTCATAGAGAAAAATAGACCAAAGCCTACCTAATAGCCAAACCACAAATCTCGAATCGTCCACAAATTGCTTATCTATGCTCCCCAATCCCGCAATGACGTCACACTATCAAAATTCTAACCAAAGCGTTAGTAAGAGTAAAATGAGACCCATATTACATTATAAAAGTTTGGTCCAAATTTTGGTTTAAGAACGAGCCCATAGGGCCTGCTAACAAAATCAAAAAATTGAATCCATCACGAGCTCCCTCGAAAAACAAGGAGTATGTGCTCAAGATTTGAGCACAAACGAAACATAAATTGGGGCTCAAATCATCCCTTAAAGTTAAGTAATAGACCTAATTTCTAGGAATTAACAAGGAAATAGGCGAAATTTGATGAGGAAAAATAATGGGAAATGATCAAGAGGTGTTAGATTAGCTTACCCTAGCTTCAATGGATGTTTTCCCACACTTTTCCAAGCTTTAGGGTTCAATAATGGCCAATTGGGACTTGGAAAATGAAGAAAAATCACGGAGAAGGGGATTATATAATGCCAAGAATTTGGCCTTCGTGAACATGAAGGCAAAGGAATCGAACCATTGCGAACACGTACAACTAGCCGCTATTACGAAGAAGGAAGTTGACCGGGTTAGGGCTGACCAGCATCGCAAACGTGAGAGGTGAGGGTCGTGACCAAGAAGGTCAAGAGCTTGACCCTTCGCAAACGCGACCTGATTCTCACGAACACAAAGAACAAAAGGGCTGCACCAGATTGCTGGAAAACCAACAATTTTCCTAAGTCCAAATGGACTTCGATGGGGGCTCAGGATTTGTTCAAAATACAATACGTACAAACAAACTATGCTACCATACCAAATTTGATATTCCAAAATCAATGGAGCCATCAAAATTTCCATCCAAGGTTGTTTCGATTAAATGTGGATCGGAAGCCTCAGGACCAGGACCAAGGGTCCCCTTACCTAAAATTAATATTCTAGAGTTGATGGCTCTGTTGGAATTCTCATCTGAGGTCTTCTACTAGGAGTTTTGGTCTGAGACTAATTCCTTAATAGTGAAAGCTCTGAAATAGAGAATTGAGCCTAAAATCCAAATGAACTGTCCAACAACTGAACCGACAGTTTTGATAAGTCATAAATGACCTATAGCCAATATAGGAAGGCTCGAAATGAAACCTGGTGTCAAGCCCCAACTTCCAATTGAGGTGTGATTGGCACCCGAAGCCGATATGGCCCGAGAGAACCAATCTTTGCTCATGTACATATGCATATCCTCGTATGAACATCGTACTATCTCATGTAACTGATAACATATCAAATGCTAATGACGGAAGTCATGGAAAACATGTACAATATGAAACTATGGCCATTAGAGCCATCAAGTCAACATGAACATACGTCTCTTGCATTTCCATAGCCACATATGTCTACAAAAGCCTCTAACTGATACATTTACAAGACCAACTAAAAGTCGGGACAAGTCCCCGCTTTATACAACATGTACAACATCAAAACAACTGTACAACTATGACTCAAAAAGTCCCGAAGCAACTGGGGCTCACCAAAGATCTGCAATTAATTGTCAACCTACTATGGAAGTCTACTAGTGCCTACACCTACAACATGTAAGGTGAGTCCCCAAGAGGGGTCAGTATGAAGAATATACTGAGTATGTAAGGCCATAATAAAACTGCATTAATACATAAGAACTTCAATGGAAATAATTATAAGAGAATACTTTATATGGATAAACATCATCTTATATGTGGAACCATGTACTCTTCTTTTGTCATTGTATTTTCGATCAATCAATCATATCCTTATCATTCATATAATATATTTCATAATTACTTTCATTCAAGAGAATTACTTCCAAGACATTGACTTTATTTACGAGTTTCCTCTATACAAATGATTCTTTCATTTCGAGAGATTTTTTTTAACGTACATCCACTCTTTGGTGGGTCAACATACATCCACTCTTTGGTGGGTCAACATACATCCACTCTTTAGTGGGCAATAACGTACATCCATTCTTTGGTGGGCAATAACGTATATCCACTCTTTGGTGGGTAATAACATATATCCACTCTTTGGTGGGTAATAACATACATACACTCTTTGGTAGGCAATAACGTACATCCACTCTTTGTTGGGTAATAACATACATCCACTCTTTTGTGGGTAATAACATACATCCACACTTTGGTGGGCAATATCGTACATCCACTCTTTGGTGGGCAATAACATACATCTACTCCATGGGTAGGTTAACATACATCCACTCTATGGTGGGTTAATAACATACATCTACTCCATGGTTATGATTAATATAACATAACATTGCTTCCTTTTCTTTCATTATTCTTCACTTCATTTCTCTTTCTTTCATACTATGAGCGGTACCTTGATGATAGAAACATTCTTTAAATTTGAAACACAAATATACATTACTTCACATCTTTACTCTTGTAAGATTGGTCTCTTTACTTGTGAGGGATAGATACATTAACTTGCAAATTACTTCTTTCATTACTTTTGTGAGATTGGTACATTTACTTGTGAGAGATTGATTCATTCACTTGTGAGAGATTGATTCATTCACTTGTGAGAGATTGCTATATTCACTTGCCATAACATTATTTGAGCATAACATCTTGGAACCATTGGAACAATAGTTAATGCATAAGAGACAGGTGTATAACTCTATTGGAACTTTGGATCATGACATGATTGGAATAATGCTATTCAAACTAAACACGCCCTCTTTGCCTCATTTCTCTCATTGAGATAGTTCTCTTAGAATTTATAACATTCTAATAGCTGAGGAACTTCAGTCAATGAATAAGAGGTAAGTGAATCATAATTCATCTAGGAGTAGGACACTTGTGAATAACAACATATGTCTACCTTAGTTCAAATAATATAGGACCCCTTTGGAACGTAACACTTTTGGAACCTTAGGATAATGATCACTAAATACGATACATGTGGATATCAACTGTCCACCAACGTGAGATACAATACCTTAAAACATTTAGAACTTTTGACATGTTAGCCAATGAACAAGAGTCAACCAATGGACATGAGTCATATGATTCACCATTGACCAATGAGTAGGAAATATACGATAATGACCATTGATAACCGGATATAGAGTACCTTTGCACTTTTTGGTATGGTACAAGCGTAATGTCAATGTGAATACTATTTTTCGCAAAAAGATACGGACAGAGTAACCTTATATAACTTGTATTCTCAATACGAATATACAATCCTAGAGGTGCATACAATAGTCCCGCTCCTTCTTTATATGTCCCTCTACATCATAAATATATAACGGGATTCACATTAACCATCAACTATTTTACAAATGCATATAACATCAATGAGTCACATGTTTGTCTTTAAACATGCCATTTCCCCTTGACAAAACCATTGATGAAATTATTATTCCAAAAATCCCCCAATATTCCATACATTGACCAATACATGAGAATCAATACATTTCACCACAACACTTCTCCTTTACACTTTCTTATCCATATCACATCACAAATAATCCATCAAATGACCTTAATACACCTCATAGCACATGTCGACCTAAATCTCACAATTTACACTTTTAGAAAAATAACAAGTCTAATAAAAAAATCACACCATACAAGTCTAATAAAAAAATCACACCATACATGTTCATATTTTATCCATACCATGCTCTTTCATCAAGACATCAAGTCTCTTTTCAAGTTCAAATCACCAAGATAGCACATCTTTCACCAAAAATAAAAATACACTATTCACCACCTTGCCAACATAACTATCATAATATACATAATCTACCAAGCATATAATATGTTAATCCATGAGAATAAATACTTACCAAGTCTTGGAATTGGATGAGCTTTACCAAAGAGTCCAAAGGAAATATTTGCTTTAGGGTTTGGAACTAGAGAAATGTTTGAGAAATATCTTTAAAAGGCATGAGAGTTTTGTGTGAATGAAAATCTGATTTTGGGGCCTTTATATAGACCCCAAGTCATACTTATCCATTCCTTGGCATTAAATGTGGTCAAAGTGGAAGAATGGGTCAATTGCCCCTTTGGGCCATGTCTTTTAATCCCATTTTGGGCCTAAATTTAGGCCCAACAACACATATCCATTTAACCCATCAACTTTCATGTATAATTCACCATATATCTCATGTTTAAATAATTACATAATGTCACGACAATATTCTTTTACGAGATTCTCATTCGTCGTCTCAATCGCAAAAATAGGAATTCTAGTCGCCCATGGCTTCATTAAACATTTTGGATAACTATTTATGTTTCATGATTTGATCAGGTAGGAGTATGTAGGAGTGTATTGAAGTGTTTGAAGTTTTAACAATGCTCAAAGAACTCCAAATAACCAAAAGAAACCATCTAAGAATCGCTGTAGAATTGCGTTACAAAATGAGTCCGGAAAGGCACAATATTTGTGCCTTGCGCCACTGCTGCAAAGCAAGGAAGTGGCACAATAAATGCACCCTATCTAAATCAATGTCTTGCGCCACACCCCCTGAAATAGGGAGTGGCGCAAGTTTCAGCACCTTGCTGAATTTTTCGTCCACTACTTCAATACTTGCATATCGTCCAATACCTTATCAAAACACTACAAAGTACTTACTTAGTGATCTTTATCATTAAGTAAACATGACTCCAAGTCACCAAATTAGGTTGGAATGTGTACGGGGTATTCAACAAATGCTCCACAAAATCATCAAACACTTCCTATGAAAGGCTAGTCACATGTACAAGGCCAAATTTTAATTTTTCTCATCTTTAACATTACAAAATACATACTTATAGCTCTCGACACCTAAGTAAACATTATTAAATGTCATCAAGTAGGGTTGGGAAGGTACGGGGTGTTACATTCTTTCCCCCTTAGAAACATTCGTCCTCGAATGTTAGTAACATCGTCTCATGTACATCCCATGCATCTCTATAGTCACACATATATATACACACATACTACTTCCCAATACTTTCTTGTTATTTCTCAAATTACCCACTTTAAATTTTCTCTTCCATTTGAAACCATTACGTGTACTCCAACTTTATCATTTCTTTGGCACTCCACGTGCTTTCTTCTATTTGTCAATTCCTATGCTGTACCTTTCCTAATCTTTTTCACTTACCCCTCTAGCATAGCAATATATATCTCTTAATAAGTAAGACTCTCAATAATTTGTACATTTTCAATAAAAGCAATGGATCTCGGCATATGACTCGTATTAGCTTGTAGCTACTATTGTACTACCTTAATCTTCTCTATAGCCTAGTGAACAAAATCTAACCCCCAAGCAAGGTAGTTCCATTTTCTTTAAACTTTCATCCATATAAACCTTTGTAAGGTACCATTTTTGGATACTTGAATAATAGATACTATTGTAAGCACATCCAATAAGGGGTAGATGATCATCCCAACTACCTTTTTAATACAATGTGTAAGCTAGTAACATATTTCAAGTGTCTGGATGATACGTTCTACTTGTCCACCTGTTTAAGGATGAAAAACTGTACCCAAACTCACTTCTATACCCAACCTTTCTGTAAAAAAAAAAATTTTTTGATTGTTGCCTCATCCAGTTACCGATAATCAATACACATTCTCAGTGTGCCATTTCTCTTTTGTGCAAATAACACTGGTGCACCCTACAGGGACATACTAAGTCTTTCTAGCTGACATGTGTATACTTTGGACATCGCTTTCCTTACCTCAGGATAGGAAACAAATTTACCTTTCCACTCTAGGCCGATCTTTTGTGGAAGAAAAGGGAAATATACTTTCTTAGCTTGGCAATCTTCGTGACATATAAGAATTCAACCACTTCATACCCATCACAACATTAAAAATCCTTCATTTCCATCTCCATAAGATCAACCATCATAACATGATCAAAAATATCTACTATACCATTTCGATATACTCTTTTAACTATAACAATTTACCAACTGGTGTAGATGTTTCAATTGGCTTAATTAATAACTTTGATGTTCTTTCAAACTTTGCAGTGAACAACGGGGTCTCACATTATAAGGTAAAGCTTGAATTAATCAATGCATATATATATATTCTGTGAAAAGACAGATATTATACCTGTGCCCACGTCAGGACAAATCTCTAAATTCTGTCGATCAACTAGATCATAGGTGCGATTTTGAGTTCCACTGGAACTGACTGCTCCTATGGCATCTCTACCACGACCAGCACACTGTACACCAGCCATCGATGCTACAACGGCTGATCCTGTAGGTCGTGTCATACTATCCGTGGGCCTCTGTGGGCACTCTCTCATCCTGTGTCCTGGCTTACTACACAAAAAGCAAACATTTGTATCAAACCGGCATTCTCCTGAATGAAATCTCCCACAGCGCTGGCACAGCGGACCAGTCAATCTTATTGCCTGTGATCCATGAGTTCCACTACTCTGTCCAGATTAGCTACCTCTAAACCCTCGAAATTGAGAGTGTGTGCCTGTTGTGGAATAGGAGAGTGATGGTCTAGAAAACATCAAAACCCTTGATTCTCCTTGGGACTCCATAGACTGTCCCATAGGCCTGGCCCTTTTTGATGGCCCTTCCTCAGATTTCTGTGTCCTTCTTCTTTGCCTTTGATCCTCCATTTTCTGTGCAAAGGCCTGTATTCTAGCTATATCCATATCTCGATTCAAGGCAGTGATAGTGCAGTCTCGTACCAAATACGGTTCCAATCTGTTCACATATTGATGGACTCTATCTTCCATTGTAGCCACCACATTTGGAGCATACCGAACCAAGGAATTAAATTTCAAGCTGTATTCTCTAACACTCATATTTCCTTGACACAAATTTAAAAACTGATTCACGCGAGCCTCACGGATCTCATAGGGGAGATAGTGATCCAGAAATGCCATTTTAAATTCTTCCCAACCAGCTGGGAGTGCATCAATGCCTCTTGATCTTTTCCAGTCCTCATACCATAATATGGCCTCACCCTTTAATCTGTAAGCTGCTAATTCAACTATTTCTACACCTGTTACGTGCTTCACCTCTAGTGCTCTTTGAACTTGGTCCACAAAATCCTGTGGATCCGCTTTCAGGTCTGACCCAGTGAATATAGGAGGGTCCAATTTTAGAAAGTCTTGTGTTCTGCGACTCGCCACTCTAGCCGCATCAACCTCATTTGTCATTGGGCCAACTCGTCCTTGACTTTGTGCTGCCACTAACTGTGTCAACATATGAGCTGCATTTCTAAGATCCTGATCCGTGGCATTCACTGGCGGTTCTGCAGGTACTTCTCTACCTCTTGGCTCTTCTGGAGCTGGTAAAGTAGAGGAAGACTGCGATGCAATGTCAGCATTTGCTCCACCTCGACTAGCTTGGTCAGGTGGTAATCTACTCATTCCTTCTTCGGCAGGCATATCTACCTGCTTACCTTTTCCTCTATCTCTTCTTGTGATTGGAATTTTACTATACCAAAGAAAAACAATTACCATGGTCAGATACAATTCAACTTACAACATTGGCTCTATTGCACGATCTAGAATGAAGGAAAGAAACAACATCCTAAATGTCTCGTAGCCTCCTACTTATAAATGTGGTGCACAACATATTGATAAGTAAGACTCTACTCAGACACGACTTTGTAGACACCCTTAGAACGACCTGCTCTGATACCACTTTTGTAAAACCCCGACTTCCAATCGAGGCATGATTGGCACCCGAAGCCGATATGGCCCGATAGAACCAATCTTTGCTCATGTACATATTCATATCCTCGTATGAACATCGTACTATCTCATGTAACCGATAACATATCAAATTCCAATGACGGAAGTCATGGAAAACATGTACAATATGAAACTATGGCCGTTAGAGCCATCAAGTCAACATTAACATACGTCTCTTGCATTTCCATACCCACATATGTCTACAAAAGCCTCTAACTAATACATTTACAAGTCCAACTAAAAGTCGGGACAAGTCCCCGCTTTATACAACATGTACAACATCAAAACAACTGTACAACTGTGACTCGAAAAGTCCCAAAGCAACTGGGGCTCACCAAAGATCTGCAATTAACTATCAACCTACTGTGAAAGTCTACTAGTGCCTGCACCTGCAACATGTAAGGTGAGTCCCCAAGAGGGGTCAGTACGAAGAATATACTGAGTATGTAAGGCCATAAGAAAACTGCATTAATACATAAGAACTTCAATGGAAATAATTATAAGAGAATACTTTATATGGATAAACATCATCTTATATGTGGAACCATGTACTCTTCTTTTGTCATTGTATTTTCGATCAATCAATCATATCCTTATCATTCATATAATATCTTTCATAATTACTTTCATTCAAGAGAATTACTTCTAAGACATTGACTTTATTCACGAGTTTCCTCTATACAAATGATTCTTTCTTTTCGAGAGATTTTTTTTAACGTACATCCACTCTTTGGTGGGTCAAAATACATCCACTCTTTGGTGGGTCAACATACATCCACTCTTTGGTGGGTCAACATACATCCACACTTTGGTGGGCAAGGTGGGTCAACATACATCCACTCTTTGGTGGGCAATAACGTACATCCACTCTTTGGTGGGCAATAACGTACATCCACTCTTTGGTGGGTAATAAATACATTCCACTCTTTGGTGGGTAATAACATACATCCACTCTTTGGTGGGCAATAACGTACATCCACTCTTTGGTGGGTAATAACATACATCCACTCTTTGGTGGGAAATAACGTACATCCACTCTTTGGTGTGCAATAACATACATCTACTCCATGGGTAGGTTAACATACATCCACTCTATGGTGGGTTAATAACATGCATCTACTCCATGGTTAGGATTAATATAACATAACATTGCTTCCTTTTCTTTCATTATTCTTTACTTCATTTCTCTTTTTTTTATACTATGAGCGGTACCTTGATGATAGAAACATTCTTGAAATTTGAAACACAAATATACATTACTTCACATATTTACTCTTGTAAGATTGGTACATTTACTTGTGAGAGATTGATTCATTCACTTGTGAGAGATTGATTCATTCCCTTGTGAGAGATTGCTATATTCACTTGCCATAACATTATTTGAGCATAGCATCTTGGAACTATTGGAACAATAGTCAATGCATAAGAGACATGTGTATAACTCTATTGGAACTTTGGATCATGACATGATTGGGATAATGCTATTCAAACTAAACACGCCCTCTTTACCTCATTTCTCTCGTTGAGATAGTTCTCTTAGAATTTACAACATTCTAATAGCTGAGGAACTTCAGTCAATGAATAAGAGGTAAGTGAATCATAATTCATCTAGGAGTAGGACACTTGTGAATAACAATATATGTCTACCTTAGTTAAAATACTATAGGACCCCTTTGGAACGTAACACTTTTGGAACCTTAGGATAATGATCACTAAATACGATACATGTGGATATCAACTGTCCACCAACCTGAGATACAATACCTTAGAACATTTGGAACTTTTGACATGTTAGCCAATGAACAAGAGTCAACCAATAGACATGAGTCATATGATTCACCATTGACCAATGAGTAAGAAATATAATATAATGACCATTGATAACCGGATATAGAATACCTTAACACATTTTGGGATGGGACAAGCGTAATTTCAATGTGAATACTATTTACCGCATAAAGATACGGACAGAGTAACCTTATATAACTTGTATTCTCAATACGAATATACAATCCTAGAGGTGCATACAATAGTCCCGCTCCTTCTTTATGTGTAACTCTACATCTCAAATATATAACGGGATTCACATTAACCATCAACTATTTTACAAATGCATATAACATCAATGAGTCATATGTTTGTCTTTAAACATGCCATTTCCCCTTGATAAAACCATTGATGAAATTATTATTCCAAAAATCCCCCAATATTCCATACATTGACCAATACATGAGAATCAATACATTTCACCACAACACTTCTCCTTTACACTTTCTTATCCATATCACATCACAAACAATCCATCAAATGACCTTAATACACCTCATAGCACATATCGGCCAAAATCTCACAATTTACACTTTTAGAAAAATAACAAATCTAATAACAAAATCACACCATACATGTTCATATTTTATCCATACCATGCTCTTTCATCAAGACATCAAGTCTCTTTTCAAGTTCAAATCACCAAGATAGCACATCTTTCACCAAAAGAAAAAATACACTATTCACCACCTTGCCAACATAACTATCATAATATACAGAATCTACCATGCATATAATATGTTAATCCATGAGAATAAATACTTACCAAGTCTTGGAATTGGATGATCTTTACCAAAGAGTCCAAAGGAAATATTTGCTTTAGGGTTTGGAACTAGAGAAATGTTTGAGAAATATCTTTAAAAGGCATGAGAGTTTTGTGTGAATGAAAATTTGTTTTTAGGTCCTTTATATAGACCCCAAGTCATACTTATCCATTCCTTGGCATTAAATGTGGTCAAAGTGGAAGAATGGGTCAATTGCCCCTTTGGGCCATGTCTTTTACTCCCATTCTGGGCCTAAATTTGGGCCCAACAACATATATCCATTTAACCCATCAACTTTCATGTATAATTCACCATATATCTCATATTTAAATAATTCCATAATGTCACTACAATATTCTCTTACGAGATTCTCATTCGTCGTCTCAATCGCAAAAATAGGAATTCTAGTCGCCCATGGCTTCATTGAACATTTTGGATAACTATTTATGTTTCATGATTTGATCAGGTAGGAGTATGTAGGAGTGTATTGAAGTGTTTGAAGCTTTAAAAATGATCAAAGAACTCCAAATAACCAAAAGAAACCATCTAAGAATCGCCGTAGAATTGCGTTACAAAATGAGTCCAGAAGGGCACAATATTTGTGCGTTGCGCCACTGCTGCAAAGCAAGGTAGTGGTGCAACAAATGCACCCTCTCTTAATCAGTGGCTTGCGCCACACCCCTTGAAACAGGGAGTGGTGCAAGTTTCAGCACCTTGCTGAATTTTTTGTCCACTACTTCAATACTTGCATATCGTCCAATACCTTATCAAAACACTACAAAATACTTACTTAGTGATCTTAATCATCAAGTAAACATGACTCCAAGTCACCAAATGAGGTTGGAATGTGTACGGGCTATTCCACAAATGCTCCACGAAACCACCAAACACTTCCTATGAAAGGCTAGTCACATGTACAAGGCCAAATTTCAATTTTTCTCATCTTTAACATTACCAAATACATACTTATAGCTCTCGACACCTAAGTAAACATTATTCAATGTCATCAAGTAGGGTTGGGAAGGTACGGGGTGTTACACCTGGAAGGTCATTACACCTTGTGTGCTTAGTATCCTAATAGAATGAAACCCCATCTGCTATCAAATACACTGATGCCAAGCGGAGTGATAATGTCAATCCTCTGATAAATCCATGCACCATCTCATGCTCTGTAGGGAATATTATTGGATTATGTCTGTCCCATTGGAGAAACCCTACCTCATACTCTGATATTGACAAGGAGCCCTGCTAAATACCAACAAACCCAACTCTTACCTGAGAACAACTCAATGTATCAACTACCACCTCTGTCTATGGCGTATCATTAAAAAGGCTCGGAATCCCTAACACTAAATCCGAAAGAGTAGAGGCGGTCACAAACCCTGTTAGAGCCTGGGTTAGCCTCAGACCCTCTGAATGATGCTAAAGATCCTCGATACAAAGCTCTAACTCCCTAGTCTAACTCTGAACTAAAACTCTGTCAACATATTCAGAAGTCTCGTCCATATTTATCGACAACCTTGTGCTATCCATCTAAGAAGGAGTAGAACCAAAAGAAGTGCTTAGAGGTTTATTGAAGTACGGATACACGATAAGGAGTCAAGAATTGGGATTTCCTAAGGATACCTTACAGCCTCCCAAAGATAGGATATAGATGTCTTTGTATCGATCCGCAGGACTCTACTAGGCACTTAGCTTTTATACCAATAACACCGGTGAACATAGGCTCTGATACCAAGTTGTCATGACTCAATTTCTCAGTTCATGATGGCACCTACCATAACCCACCAGTAGGTAAGCCAACCCATAATCTAAAAAAATGAGTAACGGACTATCCAGAGAAAAGAAAAAAGCAACGGAAAGTGAGTCCAATAAATAGACTAATATAGAAAAGTAACCCCAAAACCTTATAAAGTCGGTACAAAAGCTCCTAACAACACAAGAATACAAGATAAGCATAATATATATATATATATATATACACACACACACACAAAACTATCTACAAAATTCATAATAAAGATCAGTCCAACAACTGAGGAGAGCAGGAACAACTCTGATCGTCAGGAGCTCACCCCAAATCTTCAATCCATGGCAGTTCCAAATGATGTATAGGTCAACAGTGAGAACTCATACTATGATCTGCAGGGTGCAAAAGTGTAGTATGAGTACCTATACGAGGTACTCAGTAGGCATTAATCAACTGAGCTCCAAAGATAATGCAAGTATAAATAGTATGCAAAGCAGGAATATATATAACAATTAACTATCTAAGTAATGAAACATAGTGACGCTGATGAAGCAATAAGGATAAACTATCATATTCTACCAATAATCAGGGATGAAAATGCGATACCATAAGTAGTCAGTCTATATATAAGAGTAGAATGAAGAAGATGATATACAATATACAATAGTAGTAGGAAAGAAAGAAATGATAAACAATTAGTAGTTAGAGAAAAGTGGATATACTACCACGCTATGCAAATGACAAAATACGAAGGTACTATCCTGAGGGAGCTAGTTTAACATCATAAAGATCATAAACAATAAGGGAGCTAACTCTAGCATAATCCAAGTCTCTAACTGAAATGAGGACAATTATAAGGTAGCCTACTAATAATACAAATCAACATAATAAAGAGAAAAGAAATTAGGAAGCATACCTACAACCTCGGGTACCAATCCATAACCAGCCTACCATGAACCATGTTAAAATATCCAAGTAATAATGATATAACTAGCTATCCCAGACAAACAATAACCTAATCGAGCCCCCATAAGCTCGGAATATACAAGAAAACACTTAGCAAGCAACAACCATAACCTGTACCTATAAAGCCCCCCATAAGACCGATGGACATAAGCGCCATATAATTATACTGGTGATAGGCGATGCATATGAATGAAAGTTTTTAAAAGAACCATAAGATGTAAGATAAACCAAGTACCATATCCAACACAAGTGTATACACCTCCTCCAACATAGTAGCTCACAAAGCTAGGACCTATGGAGACCATACTTCTCTGATGCTGTGGCTCATCGGATGAAGGGTCCCATAGAAGATTCAGGATATCTGGATACACTGCCTAGTCTTGAACTAGGACTTCTATAATCCACATTCATATAATTGCAGTAACAAGAATCAGATTTGAACTAGAACCAGTGGGTAATAACAAGAGGCCAGAAAATCCATAATTATTCGATAACGATAGCCAAATTTGAATTGGAACTAATGGATAATAACAAGGGCCCAGATGATCCATTTAAAACCATTAGAATTCCCAAATAAGAACCATAAATAGATATTAGACTCAAATCAAAACTCATAAGCATGACATAACTAGCGGTAGGGGTCCTAAGCCCATCACCAATCCATTTATTTGTAAAATTCAGTCTTGGTTGGTCAAATCCTCTAAGGCCTGGCGGGTTCCAAATACTAGATCAAAAGGTACGATCAAAAATTAGTTACTTCCCTCTCCAAGGGTAAAGAAGCTAAATAGGCGTGCTATCAAGTCTAAATAAACCCATACCCAAGATAATAGACTAAAGGAGCAGTCATAAGCCCATCTAAGCCTAAAGGAGAGTCATTTGAAACATTCTATCTAAAAAGGGTAGTGGGGCCTACTATTAAACCTGATAACCTGACCTAAGGCAAGCACCTACCCGAACCTAGGCTAAGTTTTGTCAATACTGCCCTAAGGCAGTAAAAGAGCTAAGACTAATCCTAAAGGTAGACCATATATTAACCTAAGGTAAAATGACCCAAATTCTACCAAAAACCAGCCTTAACCAGCTAAAATAAGCGTGAGTATGCGGATAATGTATGCATGCCATCACCAATATCCAAACAAAGAAAATGCAAGTACCTAACAGTCTTTATACTAAGTCACAACTCCTTTAAAGCATTAAGAACTAACATGGTATCCATGGTCTCGTAACCAAGGCCTCGGGCCTAACAATGTAATATACAAAATAATAAGAGTATAAGTATATATAGAAAGTCAGAAACGGGATCAACGAGAGGCATCATTCTACCAAGTGAATTTAACCAAGGAATATCATCGAAATAGATAAGTACTACCCTAAATCCTACACTAAGGTTTACCAATGTCAACCTAAGGTCATGAACATAGGTAATTAGGCTTAACAGTATACTTAAACTATGCTGGGTATTCTAGGCAAAGTCTCAATTTACTATTCTATACTAAATTCCCTAAGCAGGTCAAATACTAATACAATTAGCCCTAACCCTATCCTATAACCCCCACCTAGCATGCAATCTATACAGTACACCATCTCACAGTGAAAAGTAGACTGTAGCCTACCTCAAAGCTGAATAGCAGTCTCGAACCATCCACAAACTGTTCGTCTTCACTCCATAATCTCTGAATGACGTCGTTCTATCAAAATCATAATCTACATATTAATATGAGTAAAATGAGACCCACATTTCAATATATAAGTTCAGGCAAAACATTGGGTCAAAAATAGGCTCGTGGGGCTCGCAAATGGAATTCCAAAATTGAATCTGTCACGAGCTCCTTCAAAGGACAAAGAATGCACGCTCAAAAATTTAAGAACAAATGGAGAATAAATTGGGGCTCAAATCAGCCCCGAGAGATAATGAAAATAATTGGGAAAACAAGAATTACATGGAGGAATTAGGTCGAAAACTTACCAAAAAATTAATGGGAAATGATCACCTAAATGTCCTCTACACATTCCCAACTCCAATTGATCGATTCTCACACTCCATTGAGCTCCTAGGTCTCAAAAAAGGAGAAAAAGGGTTAAGAAAGTGGAGAAAAATTGTGAGGAATGAGAATATATTGAACTAGAATTGACTGCTAAAGCGCCACTTAGATCCTAAAGCGACAGTTGACCTCTAAAGCGGCTGGTGCCTCTAAAGTAACCCTCAGCAGGTTGATAATACTTCTAAAGTGGCTCAAGGTCACTAAAGCAACCACCGCTAAAGAGGCTCTCCGACCACTAAAGTAGTTGTACTAGATACCTGAAACCAGCAAAAATGTTAAGTCCTTACGGAGTCCGATCAAGGGACTCGGGATTAGTTCAGAACCCCATGTGTGGAAATAACCTATGAAACCACACCAAATTCAATATTCTTGGACTTAACAAAATAATCAAAATTTCCATCCGAGTTCGTTTCGATAAAAAGTGTGCCCCACAAAGTTTTATTTTTCATCAAATCTACCCAATATTTCAAAATGAGTATGGAAGCCTCAAGACTCAGACCAAGGGTCCCCCTAGCCTAAAATCCACAATCTGGAGCTAACACACTGTTGAAATTCTCATCCAGGGCCGTTTACTAGAAGTTTTGGTCCAAAACCTATTTCTCAACTTCAAAAGCTCCAAAATAGGGAAATGGGCTTAAAACCTAAATGAACTGCCCAAAAACCAAACCGACAGTTTTGACAAGTTATAAATGACCTGTAGCCACTATGAGAAGGCTCAAAATGCTAAAAACAAGCAAAAATGGAGAAAATAACCCAGAGGGTCGTTACATATAGGGTATGAGTTATTATTTTCTGGTGATCTTTGTTTACTTGGAGATTATTAATAGACAAAATGGTACCTTTTCAATACAATATGTTTGGATATGGTGTGATTATACAAATTTAAGTGTTATGAGATTACTATTTATGGATAAATGTTGGTTTTGACAAAAATGAGGGAAAGGAATGTCGAAAAGTGTTTGTTATTCTTTGTTTGAATGCGGTCTCAAGTATAGTGGTAAGGATATCTCCAGTTGTTCACCTCTTTATAATCTTTTAGTATGATTTTCATGAGTATACATATATAACTAGATGTCTAATTGTGATTAATGCAACTTTTTCTAAGTTCTTTAATCTTCCTTTGCTTTGTGACAATCTATTAATCTCCTCAAGTCTCTCAATGGATTTTTACAGCAAAGGAACTTTCAATCATTTCAAGATTTCTTGCTGAGGTAAATTATAAGAGTTTCGATAAGCTTGACTTGGTAAAAAATACCATCGGGGCATTATGTCATTTCACAGTCTGAATAAACCAGCAAAGACAGAGGATAGTTGGCCTTGTTACCAAGCTGGTACGGATGCTAGACTTGGGAACAATCTTGAAAAAAATACGAGTTTCAATTTGTCTTGAAAAACTTTCAGGGGTTATACTACTTCAAACCTTCACAAATAGAACTTTTCCTTGTTCACCGAGGGATATGCACACTAAAACCTTTATTTTTTGGCACAGTAGGGCCTCTGGGGAGAGTTCTTGGGGATCTAGATCTTGGAGCCTGTGAAGCTTCTTTAGATGCCTTATTGACTTTAATTAAGGATGAAAAACTTCAAAGTGGTGCTAAACTTCTTGCTGAAGAAACTGCCATACCATCCATGATAAAACTACAAGGCAGTCTTGATGACTCCTTTCATTTGAATGGTATGGTGTGGTCTAAAATAAGGCTCATTCTTGCAAACATGGGGTTTAGATCATAATGCAAAAGCTTTCCACTTCAAAAATTGAAAACTTAGTTGTTGAACTACATTTTATACTATTAAATAGTTAAACACAACCTACTTATGCACCGCCCTAAATGTAAACACATTAACCTACAAGTTATGCTCTTCACTTAACACATTTTCTACTATCTTCATACATCAAAGAGGATATATAGCTCATTATGTATGTTTTTCATCCCAAATGTAGGTTGTTGCTTCTCCACCAATTTGTCCTTCTAATATTGAAAGTGATTTGCAGCTGATTCAGGTGAACGGCAAGGGGAGTTCTTCCCTAGAATTCCAAAAATTAAGTATGAGCTAATGCGAATATATACTGGATTCACTTGTTTCTCATTAATTACAATAATTTAAGTATTGAATTTGTTGGTGAATTGGGAAATGGTATTTTACTGAATTTTTATATCTAATGTATGAAGGAGACAAGTATAAAACAAACAGAGGCAGAAGAATAGTTGAGCGAAACAATTCAATCAAATTAAACTAATCACAATGAAAGGTAATCTCTAATTAATTTCTGTTGCTGACTTTCCCAATGTTTCCCTGATTCTTATTTCTTGTATAAACCCGAGTTTGCTTAAACCTATCACTTGGTGGATAACTCCTGCATCCATCCGAGAAGTGCCACACCTATACGTGCGATTAGTGCACTAGCAATGATTTAGTAAATCATACAAAAATTTCTACTAACTACAATCTTTTATGGATTTGTATGCAGATGATCCTTTTTGAAGATTTTGGTTAGTTCACTACCAGACATATCTAGGTTTACTTTATTAATATTTGCTACTTCGATTCAGACTTTTGCTGATAGTTTTTTACTGCGAAAAAGGCTATCACTAATATAGACCGGCTAAATTTAGTTTTCCATTTGCATAGTTTCTGACTATAGGAACATATGATATATCTCCTGATGTTGGAACTTGAAAACATTTTGGGTAAGAGTGAAGCATGTTTTTTAATTTACTATTAAATCTTTCGAGCAACTTTGGTTGGTGTATTTTCTTACTTTAGTTCATAAATCATCGACATACAAGGTCAAGCACATAACTGGCACAACGAGCAGAAACACTCTTTCATAATCTCGAGCTATGCTTTTATTTGTATTTGAAATTTATTGGTCTTACTGGAACACTCACAAATATAATGGCTATCAAAGCTAGCTTTAAATAGAAGATATAATTAAACTATGTCTTTCCTTCTTTTTCTGCTTGTATCTCAATTGAGTATTGTAAAATGATGTGTGTGTGTTAACACTTCTACTTATGAGTAAATTCTTTCTTTTCCTTCATCTCCTTAGGAATTTCTTTATTCTCTTACAGTCGATTCTGCCCATATTGAGCTTAAATGCAGTAGTAGGTGCTCCTTAAGGAAGTAGACGAAACATCCACATATAAGAAAATCTAAACAGAAGTCATGGGGGCAAAACGTCAACTGCATATCAGGCACAATGAGTAAAAACACTCTTGCATGGTCCTATTGACACTTTTGCAGCTATAATCAAGAAGAAATGACCTCATTGTACTCTCAAACTTGGAAGAGGTGAAAACTAATCCACATTTTCAGCTTTTATGTCAAAGTTAGATTTAAACAAAAAACCTCTAATGTAATTTTTTATTGTGAAATACAAACAAACTTACTTTCCAGTTACAAATCATAGCTAAGTCACTATTATTAGGCCCGTGCTGGCGCGGGCTCTTCCATCTAGTATTATATAGAAGAGCGGTAGGAAGCAGGTGGAGGTTGTCCTGGCAGCTTCCGCCGCCTCTTCATTGAAATTTCTTATTTCTTTCATTTTAATTTGTTTGTCTTGCTTTTTAGTCTTTATGTATTTAAAAATTACTTTAAATTACAATAATTAATGGCTTAAAAGATAAAGACATAAAAATTTTGGTTGACTCTCGAAATTCTATCAGTGCTACCTAAATTCTTACAGAGAAAGTAACATATACTATCTCAAACGTTATGTAGAAATATTATAAATTACAATAATTAACAACTTAAAATATATAAAAACCATATAAAAATATAAAAATTATACAAAAAATTTGGTTGGCTTTCCAAATTCCATTAGTGCCACATAAATTGAAATGGCGAGAGTAACATATTATCTAAAATTTATATAAAAATTATTACACATCACAATAATTAACAACTTAAAATATTAAAAAACCATACAAAAAATTTGATTGACTCTCCAAATTTTATCTGTATCATATAAATTGAAATAAAAAAATTAGCATCACGCACGGGCTCTTATGTCTAGTATATATATATATATATATATATATATCCTCGTAATGACCCTCTAGGTCATTTTCTCTATTTTCATGTATTTTCTATATTTCGTGTTTTTCCATAGCAGCTACAGGTCATTTATGACTTGTTGGGATCATCGGTTCGGTTCTCGGGTAGTTCGTTTGGGTTTTAAGCCCATTTACCTATGTTGGACTTTTTTAAGTTGAGTAATTGGTCTTTGACCAAAACATCTAGTAGACGGCCTCAGATGGGATTCCGACAATGCCGTTAGCCTAGGGGAACCCTTGATCCAGGTCTCGATGCTTTCGAACTTATTTTGGGCTATTGGATGGGATTTGATAAAAAATAAAATAGTGGGTGTGGGATCCATATTTTGTCGAACCGACCTCAGATGTGAATTTTGATGGTTTTGTTAAGTCCAAAATGCCAAATTTAGTAGAGTAGCATAGTTCATTTACATGCATAGGGTTAGGAATGAATCCCGAACACCTAATCAGAGTCCATTGGGACTTAAAAATTTTGTTGGTGCATAAGTTGCTGCATCGGTAGTCGCTTTAGTGGCCCATGATCGCTTTAGCGGCCAAATGACCGCTCTAGCGGTGGATGGCCAGTCAAGGTAGGGTCTCTTTAGTGCCCACCTTGCTGCTTTAGCAGTGACCGCTTTTCAGCAGCCATCACTGGCAGTTTTATATATTTCATTTCCTCAAATTCCAACCATTGTTCTAAAGGTTAAAACCTTCATTTCCACTTGTGGGAGATCAAGAGCTTGTGAGAATTTATAAATTGTAGCTGGGATGGAGTAAGGGACGTGTTGGTGATCATTCTCCCACTATTATACCGTAAGTTTCCGCCCTAATTCTCCATCTAAATTACTTATTTCACTCTTATTTTCCCTAAATATTGGGGCTGATTAGAGCCCCAATTCAGACTCCATTTGTGCTTAATTTTTTAGCATGCATTCCTTGCCCTTCGAGGGACCTCGTGATGGATTCAAGTTTGGAAATTCATTAGCGGGCCCATGGGCCTATTCTTGACTCAATTTTTGGCCCAAAGTTTTATATTGCAATATGGGTCTTGTTTACTCGTATTAACATATAGATTATTATACCTTAAAAGATTTGTCACTTAGCTTATAGATGCATAAGTGCTTAGGTGATGGCATGCATACATTATCTGTATTCTCACGCTTATTTTAGTGGTACGATTCAAACCAAAACCTTTGTTTTAGTACCGTTTTCCAAAAAGAGGTTTATTTTCACTTTTCACTTTTAAAATTGATCATTAAATGGGATCCATGCCACCCTTATCACTAATTTATGCCCCTTTTAAACTAAACATATTACTTTGGAAGATCGAAAAGAGGCAGGTTCTAGTCTATTTTTGGTTTGCCCACCTATCACTATTTACATATTTCAATCGAGAAAGATTCTGACCCTTTCGATACCATTCTACCATTTTAGTCTCAGATTCGATATCGAGCAGTGAACCTTATGGATTTCTACTTGTCTTAGTCTCAGTTCGATTTTGAGTATTTATTATACCCTTGCTTCCCTTTGGTACTGGATGGAGTGGATTGGTTATGGATTATGAAAGTCCTGGTTCGGTACTGGACAGTGTATATAGATATCTCGAGTCCCATATTGGCCCTTTTTTTGACGGTCCATAGTACTGGAGAAGGATAGTTGTTGTAGGTCCTGCCTTTATGAGCTACTAATCTGGAGGAGGTGTATACACTTGTGTTGGATATGGTACTTGGTTTATCTTGCATTATCTTGTTCTTTTCATGACTTTCATTCATTTTGATGCATCATCTATCATTGTTTGGTACATGTGTATATTAGTCTTATGGGGGTCTGAATAGGTATAGGTTATGCTTGCTGTTTGTTTAGTGATTGCTTGTACCTTTGGGCTTATGGGGGATCGGTTAGGTTATTATTTGTCAGGGCTAGCCGATTATGTTATTTCTTGGATATTATCATATGGTTCGGGGCGGACTAATTATGGATTGGTTCCCGAGGTTGTAGGTACGCTTCCAAGTTCCTTTCCTCTTCATTATGTTGAACTTTATTAGTAGTGGACTACCTTATGATATTCCTTATTTTGGTAAGAGACCCTGATTATGCTAGAGTTAGTTTCCCTATTTGGTTATGATCCTTGAGATGTTAGGCTAGATCCCTCAGGTTAGTATCTTCATGTTTAGTCTCCTTATAATATCATTGTACACTCCTTCTCTTCCTTATCTATTCTTATTCTATATTACCTTCTTGCCTCATACTACTATTATATTGTCCTTCTTCACTTTTGAGTACCTCATGTCGGTACTCATACTACACTTCTACACCTTGCAGATCATAGTGCGAGTTCTCATAGTTGACGTGTGCATCGTGCGGGCTATCATGGATTGAAGATTCGGGGTAAGCTCCTGGCGTCCGGAGTTGTTCCTTCTCTCCCTCTTTTGCTGGACTGATCTTTATTTTGTATTTCAGAGATGGTTTTGTATGTATAAATTGTGGTCCCCTTCTACTCTTATTTGATAGTGACTCTTGTAGTAACCTCACTAGGTTTTGGGGAAATATTTACTCTCTTCTTGTCTTCTTTCTCATCTTTAATTAATTTTACTTCCTCTTTTCTTATAGTCCGTTACTAGCTGTTCCAAACCATGGATTGGCTTACCTACTGGTGGATTATGGTAGGTGCCATCATGGCCTGAGAAATTGGATCGTGACAATACTAGATGGAAGAGCCCGCGCCAGCGCGGTCCCAATAACCCAAGTGAAAAGCACACATTGATTTTTATTTCAAATAATGAGAACTTTTTAATATTGAAAAAATTATAAACATCACAGTAAGCACAAATGAGTTTATTATTAGGATGTGGAATAACAACATTATTAGTTTGTTACATATATATATGGAGAGACAATAAAAGGGGGAGAACTATTTTGGAGGAGACTTCTAGTGAAGAATTAATGCAGAAAAAGTCAAACATTGTTCTTAATTCTTCCAATAACACTTGCAAAAGATTCATCTAAATGCTCCAACAGATTCATCACAGAGGCAGACTTTAATTACATCTTTGACAACAAAACTGAAATTATCGAACAATTCTTACCTCTTGCAAGTTTAAGAGTACAATGAAGTAATTGCCTCTCGATTACATCTATAAAAGTACCAATAACACCAATACATTTCAAAAGGGAACATAAAACAAGTTGCAACTTAGATTCTAATGTCCATAGTGGTTGAACATACAATTACACAATAATCAAAACTTCATTAACTCTCAAGTAAAGTCCATCCAGAGAAGATGTATCAAGCATTTCATGAGTGAAAAATAAATTGTTCGTTATCCAGAATTATTCATTATTTAACAAGGAGTGGCTAAATACCAATTTTTGCATCAAGAAATCCTCTAATCTCTGTTTTGCGGAGAAAATGACTAAGGTTTGATTTAATTCAAAAACTTTATAAAATATTCCAAATTTAATCAAAACAGAGTCGCCACTTAATTTATTTAGAAAACATCAAGAAAAACTTAAAGAATTTTAAAGACTCGAAAACAAAAATAAATCTTAATTTAAAGACTCGAAAACAAAAACAAATCTTTAAAATTAGAGAAAATGGGTAAGGATTCTGGAAACGCCTTGAGAAGGTTTTTAAGGAATTAAAGAAGCGTCCGCGAAAGCGGTTGACCAAAAGACAATTTGACTGATTTGTAAAAATGACCAAATTTCAAAACATGACTAACTTTGTAAAATCTTAAACTTATTTGCAAACATGGCACTTATTCTATTCAAGTGAGAAATAGTTCATTTATTTCAAAGGAAAGTTTCCTCCAAAAGAAAGATTGACCAAAATTCAAATCTTTTATCAAATTAAGGGAAAATAAATTATTTTAATGGAAAGAAAAAGAAAGTGATTTTTTGCTAGAAAATATCAAATTTTTGAATAATGAAGATTTTTTAAAGAGAATACCAAATTTAAACAAAATTATGAAATATTTAGCTAATTATGAAAGGTTTTGATTTTTACAAGAAAAATAATTTTATGTTGGAGAGAATTTTCTTTAACTTAAATAAACCAATCTAACACATGAATAAGACAAACTGCCGTTTTGATTTTTTAAGATTCATTCTAAGAGAACTAATTTTTTATTGATTAAGCTATGTGACAAAGCGATAAGTAAAGAAAAATGCAAAGATAAAATAAAACAACAACTCGAAGGGGAAATTATTTTAGATTAACCAAATTTAAGAGTTTAATACAATCAAATAATCAAACATGAATTACAAGTAAATAAATAAAAGGAGTAACGTTGAGAAAAATGGGTTTTGGACCCGTTTGGACCTGCCCGGCTCTAATCGTCAATTTTTCATAGGCTCTTAGCCTATTTCAATTTTCACCGTCTTCATCTTTGTATACTAGCTTCCTTATCTAGCGGTTAGCTACACACTTTTCTTTTCGATTTACCCATTTTGGGGCCTTGGGAAGATGACTCGAGAGATATGGTCCTTGTTGGCCCATTAGGAAATACAGGGGAGGAGAGTCCAAATGGACTCAATCCGAATGCCACAAGCGTGTAAAAACAAAGAGAAGGATTAGTACGCATTCAGGATAAACCTTTGAGAAACATGAAGTGAATCCAAACAAATAAGGTTTAATGACTCACAACAAACAGAAGGTACAGAGGGTGACCCATAAGTGAACAATTTTAGTATACTGTTAGTAATAAATTTGTCAAAGATGTATTTTAAAATAACTCAAAAACTTAACTTAGAGTGGAAAGAGCATGCTTATATCATAGAAGGAAGGTTCATATAGAGGAGGCATTCTTGGAAACTAAAAATAAAGAACTAGCAAAAGGCTCTCCCAGATAATGGACAACTGATGTCACCTAAAATATGCCTCCTAAGCAGTATAAAGCGGTCGCTGTATCAAATATAGAACCTAACTAGGTTGGGGTCGATCCCACAGGGAATAGGATGAAAGTTGGTTGAGGTCTTGTTTGAGTAGTTGTCAAATAAGTAAAGAGGGGGAAATATTTGTAACAAGTAGTTCTAGTAACAAGTGTTGATTCTTTGAAGTTGTTTTCAATATGAGAAATACACTAGGATTATGATCCCCAATGATTCCTTAACTCTACCAGTTATTGGTGTTGGAAAAACTGTCCCGTTGTGTTGCATGCAAAATCTGACAAGTTATGTTCATCTAAATGTCTCTCGACCATGGTTAGATGAATTTCACTCTTCTCCTTTCGATTTTCGAGCGTCGTACTACTAACCCTTGTCCTGGATCTCAGATAACTATTCCCGCTAAGGCTCAAGTTATTTGATGAAGGTTGATAGCTTCAAATCTCTGTTGATATTTCCTTTTCCCAATCTCTACCTCTCTCTCGAGCAAGTCTAGAATACAGGAGAGGGTCTAACGTTTGCAACCGTTAGAAGATCAATCACAACGAAGGAAATAACAATACATGCGTTCACACCGGTTCAGAATTGCTTTTCACTTAACCCCTTTTTTTAATTCCTCATGGTTCACACAACCCTAGTTAATCAGTTTAGCTACTCATATTCGCAAGAGCACAATAAGAATTCGAAGATGAAGACATAGTTATAAACTCACAATAATAAAGAAACTCTGAAATCTCAATTATGAATAAAACCCTAGAATCAGTGTTCCAAGATTACAAAATAATAATGTGTTTCTGAACTCAAAATAATAAAAAACTATCTCAAAACAATGTAATGTCGAACTCCTGAACATAGGACATACAGGGGTATTTATAGATACAAGACTAATCCTATCCTAATCAAAACAGGAGAACGGAGTCGGCAATTTTCCACGGTATCGTGACTTGGTTTCGTAGAACCAAGCCACGCCACATAGGTGAGTGTCTTGGAAATCAGGCTCAAATAGACATCTTCAGAAGTTGGCTCACGCTACCCAGTAACACCACGTGACTGCATGTCATGGAAATCAGACAGCATTGCATCCTCTGAAGTTGACTTCACGGCAGGCACTCATGTCACGTGAGTGGACTTCACGGCATGTGAGTCCTGTCGTGAGCCACTCTATGGTGTAGATCCTTGTTCTTTTGTCTTCAGATACTTCATTCTCAGGCGTGATTCTTCCTTCTTGATCATTTTGCTTCAAAACCTATTTTCCTGCAATGTAGGACAGAAAACACATCATACCAACCAAATACACCCAAGTTATTGCATATTTTCCTTGTTTTAAGCATCAAAAGTGCCATGTAACCATGTCTTATCAACACCCTCAACTTAGAACGTTTGCATGTCCTCAGGCGAACAAAACAAAACAAACATATACGATGCTTAATTAAGAGAAACCTAAGGGATCTACGACAATCGATTCATTGCTTTTGACCTCAAAACTCTTCTGACCCCTCCTACTTGTAAATCAAAACTACAGTGTGTATCCATGCAGCATAGTGTCATGACACAGAAGGGATCAAGTGATGGCATAAGATTATGAACAAACAACTAAGCTTACATGCAAATGACATTATCCAAACAGATAGCAGCTAACAATACAACCCATTTACTCTCACAGCAAAGAAGTCCCATACACTCACAGTATACTAATGAATCCCAAACTAGGGACTTGGTTAAAACACTCTCTCTCACAAAGAAGTTCAAACAGTGTGCATGAAATACCATAGGCTTGCCCTTATTTTCTATGCCTTAGCTTTACGGACAGTTGGACTAGGATCACTATAGGACTTTCATCGGCTTGTAATGTAGTCTTGGGGACGGGTATGGTACATATGGGTATGGTGACTCAACCCTCCTTGACACTACACTATTTTTGAATCCAATTTCCAACCATTCTTATTTTTATTCTCCCTTATTCTCCTTCATTTATTTTCAGATTTTGGGTGTGATTTTCTTCATATTTTCAAAACACAATTTATTTATTTATTTTTTTTCCTATTCATTTCACTTTTTTTTCCTTTTTCTTCACACCCCAAATCTATTTTCTCTCTTTTTCTCTTACTAACCCCTTCTTCATACCCAAATCAATCTACGCACCCATATAATAGCCACTCTCAACTCAGGCAATTTGCTGAGTTGAGGTACACAATGTCTAATGAGATACCAGGGCCAAAACAGGTTCATTATAAGTCAAAATGGGAAGTGAATAGGCTAATGAAAGAAACAGGTCAATTAAGGCTCAAAATTGGGATCAAGGGATACTGAATTCATTTAGTCAGGCATTCAAGCTAAATGTGGACTTAATCAAAGAACGGCCTATAATCCTTTCCTAACCACTATCATCTAACCTAGGCAAGACTAACTGGGCAAGTTCTGGATTGCACACACAAATTCAACTAAGCAATGACCTCACACACACATAGCACAGGGTTGTATTATCAACTACTACCTATCTTGGTTCATGCAATGCTAGCTACAGTTATTCTGCCTATAATTCTAATGCCATAATAAGATCCAACAGCTGTCACAACCTAACATACTACACACGCAATTCAAAACAAAAATTTTCAGGAGGGGTATCCTTTAGACAATCACAAAGCATCCTTAATATTCAAAATACGTTCAAAATTGGACTGCATTAAGGTTCTCCTATTTTTCTCCTAATTAAACACAAAAACACATAATATAAATAACAACCTAAACATGTCGGTTCTACTATGATAGAACACTCGGGGGAAAAGAAACACGGCAACAAAAACCCCCCAAGTGGTGGTATGCCCCCACCCCCCAACTAACAATGGTGCACTGCCCTCAGTGCACAACTATCAATATAATAAATGCAAGGGAGTGAAGACATACATGTAGAGCCCTAAGCATCAGAAGTGGGACTGCCCGTAGTGGGATTATCAACATACTCTCTAGGATCTGGGGTCGGTGCATCCGGTGGAGGGGGTGCCTGACTGGAGGATGCATCGCGTGCCCTCTGCTCCTGAGCGATCTGAATCGTATGGTACTCCAACCTGGAGGCCTTAACTTCTCTCCGGAGATCACCCTCAGACTCGTCACCACTATCCATCTGCTCCTCCAGACTGCGTGGTCTTTTGCCTCTATCAATGAGAGGCTCCTCATCCGCAAACAAATCCACCTCAAAGGTCGGCCTTATCGGGGCTAGAACAGGCATAGGTGGAATAATAGGGGTGCTGCTCGATGCCAAAGATTGAACCTCCTCTCTCAACACAGCTACCTCCTGTGTCAATGCTGCCATACTAGGACCTTGTGTGGAACCCATTCGGGTGGCCATCCATGCCTCAAAATTGTCAATCCGCCCATGTAGCTTTTGCATAAACCAATCCATAGTTGCAGTCATACGGGCCTCTACTCTAGCCTCTAAAGCCTCTACGGTGGTCCGAACCCATGGCTTAAGTTAGAATACCAACTTAGCCATCTGGGCCTCAGTGTGAGCCTGTCGCTCAAACATCTCAGTCTGTCGATCAACCAGCTATTGCAGGAAGTCTCTAGAAACTGAAACCATACCAAAGGGAGGCGGTGGTGCTGTAGAGTTGAGTACCTCATCATCAATAGGACCAGTGCCCCCAGCTGGTACATGAATAAAATCTGGTACCCGAACCGGTACTGGAATAGGCATAGGTGTACTAACCGACTCATCTCTATCTCCAGGCCCTTTAAAAAGGGCTGCTCCTGACGACCCAAAAGGCTGAGACCTCCGTGGAACACTGGGGATAGATCCCCGCTGCTGCATCAACCCAATATCGGCTATGCGGGTCACCTCGATATAGTGATTGATGGTAGGTAGCCTAACCACACCCGCCCGATCACACAAGCTCTGAATCAAATAGGGAAAAGGGATACTGGTATGATCTCGAAAGGCACGCTCATGAATCTCTCTAAGAATGTACCTAGCGATATGAATATCATATCCTGTAAGGATTCTAGCTACCACCACACCCCGGTCTAAGGTGAGTGAATTATCAGCATTAGTGGGACCCAACCGATGCCTAACAATCGACCACCAAAACCTGTCGGCAAAATAAAGTGTGGACTTCTTTATATCCAGCTTCCCGATCACCCAACTAGCATCAACCCCATCCTCTGCTATATAACCGGCAATCCACCTCAGCAACTCCAACTTCTGATCAGCATCCCGCATTTTAATTCAATTTCTAACAGTCTCCATGTGGTGATCAAACTTAACAGTCGTGGCTGCTAATAGACGGTCTGCACCAAACAAGAATCGGTGGATGGTCTGCTCAGATATATCGACTCGGGTCCCTCGAACCAAATTATGATTCAATAAAGGTTGGTCCCGGTACCGCTGCCCAATAGGTGTACTCAAATCAATGGACGCAGCATAAGACGCATAAAATTCTTGGACCAATTCTGAGCTATAGAGACCAGAAGGTTGCTCCATCCATCCAAACACATACTGCTCAAACGCAGGCCAAATATTAGTGAATGCCTTTAACTCCTCCATCCAATATAGGGGCTCCTCCATAATGCTTCTTCGACACATGCCCCGCTCCATTAGCTCAGCATCCCTGTCATAAAATACCCGCATGCCCTGAACACACCAGCGTTGGATATCCCTTCTTTGTGAGGGAGTCGGGGCACTCTGTGCATCAGGGCCCAAAATATAGGTTGTAGCCTATGCCTCAAAGGTACCCTGTCTGATATCATCAACCGCAGATCCCGATACCGACTCATCCTCCCCCTTTTTAGACTGGGGGGCGGACTCGGAAGACTAATCAGGAATACCCGGCTCTATAGGCTGTGGAATGGGCTGAAGTGCAGCCCGGGTAGCAGCTTGTGCCCGAGTCTGTAATCTCATGGTATGGGGCACTAGTGCAGTATCATCAGTGCCAATAGAAAAAACCTCCTCGAACCCACTTTTTTCTGATTCAGTTGGTTCATCATACAAATGAGTCAGAAATTCTGGATTTTTGGTTCGGATTTTTGTTTGATTTAGGAGGCATGGTGTCAGGTTTGGGTCAGATTTTGGGTATTTGGGTCGGGTTTTATTTGGATTTGTGGGTATTTGGGTCGGATTTTAGGTAGGGTTTGTATTTGGTCGAATTTGTAGGGGGGGGTCGAATTTTCAGATTTGTGAAGGTTTTAGGGGATGAGGGTTTGTGAGAAATCCAAAAATTGAGAAGGGAGAAGGTGATGATTTAGGAATCTGTATATGGTACTTTGGTGGATTTGAGAAATTAGGGTTTATGTTCTAAGAGTTAAAGTTGAGAAGGATGAATTAGATGTGAAGTGGGATCGGGTTTTTCTTTGGGGTGTACGCAGTTATAGTTCCATTTGGATTGGGTCAGGTCGGGTTGGGTCTTCAGAGTATCTGAACTTCTGATTTTCATGGAACCTTCCATGTGACGTGGGTTGAACTTACGTCACATGGGTATATGTCATAACTCATCTCCTGCAAGTATAAATCACCTCTGATTTTCACGATACCACCCACGTCACGTGGGTCTACCTACCATGTCGTAAGATTCAAAAAGTGAAATATTTTCTCTGAATTTCACGATACCACCCACGTGATGTGGACCCTCCTACGTCGCATGGGTACCACTGTTATGGGTTGAATATTTGCAGGTGTTATCTTTTGAACTTCATCGAAGGTGTCTTCAAATGCACAGATCATAAAATAATCAGATCTTGGGTTGCCTCCCAATTAGCGCTTGATTTAATGTCGCGGCACGACACGGCTAACTTTGATACTCAGACATCACCAACCAGCCCATGGGTTGCCTCCCATGAAGTTCCTGATTTAACATCGCGGTACGACATGGCTAGCTTGACTACTTAGACTTCAAAAATCTCAAGCTCCTCACATGTCTTTATTTCTTCCGTGATTCCCACATAATGGCTTACACGTTGCCCATTGACCTTGAATAGAACATTATCAACTCCTTTTAGCTCAATTGCTCCATGTGGGAACACCCTGACCACCGTGAATAATCCAAACCATTTGGACTTTTACTTTCCAGCAAACAAGCGAAGCTTGGAGTTATAGAGTGGCACCAAATCTCCCGGGTGAAATTCTCGTTTGTCAATGCATCGATCATGATATAATTTCATCTTCTCTTTATATATTGCTGAACTTTCATAAGCCCAGAGACAAAATTCATCCATCTCATTCATCTGCTCAAGTCTCAATTTAGCCGCTTCACTCCAGTCCAAATTCAGCCTTTTCAAAGCCCATAAAGCCTTATGTTCAAGTTCGACAGGCAAAATGGAAAGATTTTCCAAAAACTAACTTATATGGTGATGCACCAATTGGCGTCTTGAACTCAGTTTGATATGCCCATAATGCATTATCCAATCTTCGAGCCCAATCAGTCCTATTGCCATTCACCATTTTTGCCAAAATAGACTTGATCTCACGATTTGATACCTCAACTTGCCCGCTTGTTTGAGAATGGTAAGGTGTTGCCACCTTATGTTTAACACCATATTTTTCCAGCAGGGCCTTGAATAGCTGATTACAGAAGTGGGAACCTCCATCGCTAATGATTACTCGGGGTGTACCAAATCGTGAAAATATGTTCTTTTTCAAGAATGTTGTGACACTTCTTCCGTCGTTATTAGGAAGTACAATTGCCTCCACTCACTTAGAAACATAGTCGACAGCTACCAAAATGTATTTCATCCCATGTGAGCTCACAAAAGGGCCCATAAAGTCAATTCCCCACAGTTCAAACAATTCAAGCTCAAGTATAGTTGTCATGGGAAGTTCGTTTCTGCGTGAGATATTCCTTTGCCTTTGACATTGGTCACAAGCACGAGCATAATCATAAGCATCTTTGTAAATACTGGGCGAGTAGTACCTATATTGCAAGATTTTATGGGTAGTCCGTGCACCTCCTGATGACCCCCAACCGGAGATGAATGACATGCTTCCAAAATACTCATCATCTCGACCTTTGGAATACATCTCTGAATCATGCCATCTGCACATACCAGAAATAAATTTGGCTCATCCCAGAAGAATATTCTCACCTCATGCATGAATTTCTTTTGCTGCTGCTATGACATATCTTCCGGAACTAGATCACTTGCCAAAAAATTGGCAAAATCAGTAAACCAAGGGATTAAGTCTTGCGATGCTACCAATACTTGCTCATCTGGAAAAGTATCATCAATCTCAAGATCATCTCTTAATTTAAGCATGGCCTGCTCCTCAAGGCGTGATAGATGGTCAGCGACCTGATTCTCAGTTCCCTTACGATCCTTGACTTTAAAGTCAAATTCCTGTAAAAGAAGTACCCACCAAATCAACCTTGGCTTAGCATCCTTCTTCGACATAAGATATGGAAGTGTTGCATGATCTTTATGTCCAATGACCTTTATGCTAATCAAATAAGAGCGAAATTTCTCAAAAGCGAAGACCATTACCAACAACTCTTGCTCAGTCACAGTATAATTCTTTTGAGCTGGATTAAGCACTTTGCTATCATAGTAAATTGGATGTAAGATCTTCTCACGTCTTTGGCCAAGGACTACACCCAAAGCCACTCCGCTAGCATCACACATAACCTCAAAAGGCATCGTCCAATCTGGTGAGACAATGATAGGGGCTGAAATCAACTTTTCTTTCAGACACTCAAATACTTTAAGACATGCCTCATCGAACTCAAACTTCACCTCTTTCTCCAAAAGTTTGCATAAAGGATGTGCAATCTTAGAGAAATCCTTGATGAATCTTCTATAAAAGCCAGCATGCCCTAAGAAACTTCGAATTCTTTCACAGAGATAAGTGGAGGTATCTTTTCAATCTCCTCAATCTTTGGCTTATCAACTTCAATACCTTTCTTTGAAATCTGATGCCCCAATACGATATCCTCGTTGACCATAAAGTGACATTTTTCCCAATTTAGCACTAAGTTGCACTCCTCGCATCTCTACAGTACATTAGCAAGGTGTGCCAAGCAATCATTAAATGAGTCTCCCACAATAGAAAAATCATCCATAAAACCCTCAATAGTGTCTTCCACCATGTCAGAGAAAATAGACATCATGCAACGTTGGAAAGTGGCTGGTGCATTACATAGACCGAAGGGCATCCTTTTAAATGCGAATGTCTCGTATGGACAAGTGAAAGTGCTCTTTTCTTGGTCTTCGAGAGCAATGAAAATCTGATTATACCCCAAATAGCCATCGAGAAAACAATACCATCCTTTACCAGCAAGATGGTCTAACATCTGATCCATGAAGGGCATAGGAAAATGATCTTTTTTTGTCCAAGAATTCAGCTTTCGATAATCCATGCAAACTCTCCATCTAGTAACCGGCCTCATTGGGATTCACTCATTCTTGTCGTTTGGAACCACAGTGATTCCTCCCTTCTTTGTCACACACTGAAATGGGCTCACCCACTTGCTATCAGCAATAGGGTAAACCACTCCTGCATCTAGCCACTTGATGATCTCTTTCTTCACAACCTCTTCCATAGGTGGGTTTAGATGACGTTGATGCTTAATGCTCGGTATGTACTCAGGAGTAAGTTGATTTTTGTGAGTGCAAATACCGGGTGGAATTCCTATAATATCAGGAATGGACCAAACAATGGCCCTCTTAAATCTTCTCAATACTGAAACCAGATCCTCTACTTGCCACTCTACCAATTTAGCAGAAATAATCACAGGCAAGGTGTTGTTGGCTCCAAAAAATATATAGTGAAGTTGAGCCGGAAGAGCCTTAAGCTCCAAAAGTGGAGGCTCCTCAATAGATGGACGAGCTGGTGGGGTCACCCTATTCTTCAAATCGAGATCAAGTTTCTTTGGAGCATAAGTGTATGCTCCCTTACCAGTGAGTGAACCAACCATCTCATCGTATTCTTTAATACCGTTGCTATCAAAATTCATAATCACGGCTGTGAGAGCTTCTACCCCCAACCATTCTTCAAGAGGCACGACAACATCATTATCCTCAACCGCATCTACTACCGAAATCACCCACATATCTTTTGGTTGCTTCATGGAACGAAAAACATTGGAAGTGACTTGTTCATTATTTAACCTGAATTTCATCTGCCCTGTTTCCATGTCTACCAATGCACGACTAGTGGAAAGGAATGGTGTTTCCAATATAATGGGAACCTCGAAATCAACTTCACAATCAAGGATCACAAAGTCAGCCGAAAATATGAAAGATGCAACTTTTACCAAAACATCATACAAAATGCCCACCAATTTTTTTACAGTCCTATCCACCATGAGAAGTCTCATAGAGGTTGGTTTTAGTGCTCCCAACCCTAACTGTTTGAAAATGGCTAACGACATTAAGTTAATGCTAGCACCCAAATCACAAAGTGCTCTAGCAAAGTTGTAGGACCCGATAGTACAAGGAATTGTAAAAGATCCTGTATCCTTCTTCTTTTTAACTAGGGAACGTGAAGCAACTGCACTACAATGATGTAAGTTATCTGCCGGCTCAAAACTGACAGTTCTCTTCTTTGTCACCAAGTCTTTCATGAACTTTGCATAACCTGGCATCTGCTCCAATGCCTCAACAAGAGGGATGTTTACCAACAGCTCTTTCAATATTATAATAAACTTTTGATATTTGCCTTCCTCAACCTTCTTTTTCAATCATTGAGGAAAGGGGGAAGTGGTCATGGTATAGTCTTCAACTTTTGTGAGACCTCATTTTCATGCCTCTTCTCAAAATTTGCTTTTTCGCTAGTATCCTGAGGATTTGGACTGTTTCGACCTTTGAATTATCTGGCTCTATCTCAATTTCTACATCAACAACCATCGGCTTATTGGTCTTACCACTATCCATAGGTATAGATGGATCTGTGGTGCATTAGTAATAGCCAGACAATGGCTATCATTCTTCGAATTCTGGACGGTGTTGATTGGAAGGGTACCTAGCTGACGTTGGTTCAATGCCACTAATATTTTCCCGAACTGTTGCTCCAACTGTTTGATAGCATTCGAATGGGATTCTACTTTCTGAATTATTCCTGAGATGTCTGACCTAATCTCCTTCAGGCATTGTTCTTGACTCTCTGACCCTTTCACCAGTTTATTGAGAAGGGATTCCATTCTTGAATTTCCAGAGTCAGCATCACGGTTCCCAGGTGGAACATATACGCCACTCTTCTCTCTATAATCATCCTTCCTCCTCCAATCACCATCACGATCTCGTTCTCTATCTCTATATCCTGACTTGTTGTAACTGTCCCTATAGTAGTTTCGACCTTGATTCCCTTGTCTCGAATTCCAGGAGTCTTTGCTAGACCCTTGGCCCTTGGCTCGAAAACCCGCCACTTCTCGATCCAGATACTTTGCCTCTTTATCAGATTCATAATCTTTATGTTTAGACATTTTACCTTGTGCACTTATAGCATGCACCTTCTCAGCATCTCTGGCCACTATCTTTTTAGTTAGAAGACCAATTTCTGTCCTCAGCTGAGCGACCTCTTCAGCTACAAATTTGTCCAAAGATCGTTGTGTTGCTGAGGCTCCAATAACATATGTGAAAGTAGGTGTATCTGCTTCCCGAGTATGCCATCCTTGGTTGGTCTTAGTGATACGATCTAATATTTCTAAAGTTTGTTCCCACCTTAGACTCATAAATGCTCCACCAGTGATAGTATCTACTACAGCCTTAGTATTGACGTTTAAAGCCCTGTAGAAGATTTCAAGTAAGTTTCTACCACTCATCCTATGATTTGGCACATTCTGCAGCTTCTTCTTGAACTTTATCCATGTCTCATAAAGTGCTTCAGAATGTAGTTGTCTGAAGTTGTAGATCTCATCCTTCAACTGTAGCATCTTGGAAGGTGGGAAAAACCTCTCCAGAAATTGATTTCTCAATTCTTGCCAAATAGTGATGGATCCTCGTGGTAATTCTGCCAACCTCAAATTCGCCTCTCTTGTTAGAGAGAATGGAAACAATCTCAATCAAATAGCCTCTTGGTCAACTCCAGGAAAATCATATGAGGTGCAGGACCACCCCACAAAATTCATCACGTGCATGTTTGGATCATCAGTAGGAAGACCAGCAAACACACCCTTCAAGTTTAGCAAGTGAATCATGGCACTGGTAATGTCAAACTTAGTGTGCGGAGGTAACTCAGGTGGAATAATGGCACCAGTCTCTATTGGCTCAAAGTAGGCCACATCTTCTTCCTCAGGATCAGCATAAACTGACACATACGGTCTTTGAAGTGGTTGTTGAGCTCTCAATCTTCTTTGTCTCTCTTCAGCCTCAACCAGTCGCTGAGCTGCCTCTTGCATAGCTAAATTATCTCTCTCTGCTTGCCTAAGAGCAACTTGTCTAGCATGCTTTTCTCATGTCAATCTAGAATTAGTTTTATCCATTGTTTCATGACCAACTGGCTGAATTGGTTGATTATGAATGTCTCCCATGGCGACAGGATCCTGAACTTTGTCGGTATTCACCATTCCTTGATTAGCTCTCAGAGTCCTTTCTATTTCAAGATCAAGTGGAATAAGGGGATTTCCTTGACTCCTAGTATTGGGCATACACCAGCGTGTGCCCTTAAAAGTATAGAAAAACAATACCAATAAACTCCAACAAATAAACTAATCAACTCTGTAACCGTATTCCTCGGAAACGGCGCCAAAATAGGATGTCACCCAAAATATACCTCCTAAGAAGTATAAAATGGTCGCTGTATCAAAGATAGAACCTAATTAGGTTGGGGTCGATCCTCCAAGGAATAGGATGAAAGTAAGTTGAGTTCTTTTTTGAGTAGTTGGCAAATAATTAAAGAGGGGGAAATATTTGTAACAATTAGAGCTAGCAACAAGTGTTGATTCTTTGAAGTTGTTTTCAATGTGAGAAATACACTAGGACTGTGATCCCCAATGATTCCTTAACTCTACTGGTTATGGTGTTGGCAAAACTATCCCGCAGCGTTGCATGCAAAATATGACAAGTTATCTTCAACTTAACGTCTCTCGACCTTGGTTAGATGAATTTCACTCTTCTCCTCTCGATTTCCGAGCATCGCACTACTAACCCTTGTCCTGGATCTCAGATAACTATTCCCTCTAATGCTCAAGTTATTAGATGAAGGTTGATAGCTTCAAATCTCTATTGATATTTCCTTTTCCCAATCTCTACCTCTCTCTCTCGAGAAAGTCTAGAATACAAGCGAGTTTCTAACGTTTGCAACCGTTAGAAGATCAATCTCAACGAAGGAAATAACAATACATGCATTCACACCGGTTCAGAATTGCTTTGCACTTAACCCATTTTGTTAATTCCTTATGGTTCACATAACCCTAGTTAATGATTTTAGCTACTCATATTCACAAGAGCACACTAAGAATTCGAAGATGAAGACATAGTTGTAAACTCATAATAATGAAGAAACTCTGAAATCTCAATTATGAATAAAATCCTAGAATCGGTGTTCCTAGATTACGAAATAATAATGTGTTTCAGAACTTAAAATAATAAAAAAATCTCTCAAAATAATGTAATGTCTAACTCCTGAACATAGGACAATATAGGGGCATTTATAGATACAAGACTAATCCTATCCTAATCAAAAAAGGAGAGCGGAGTCGGCAATTTTCCACGGTATCATGACATGGTGTCGTGGAACCAAGACACGCCACGTAGGTGAGTGTCTTGGAAATCAGGATCAAATAGACATCTTCATAAGTTGACTCATGCCATATGAGTGTAGTTATGCCATGTGACTGCATGTCATAGAAATCAGACACCATTGCATCCTCTAAAGTTGACTTCACGGCAGGCACTCACGTCATGTGAGTGGACTTCATGGCATGTGAGTCCTGTCGTGAGCCACTCTATGGTGTAGATCCTTGTTCTTTTGTCTTCAGATACTTCATTCTCAGGCGTGATTCTTCCTTCTTGATCATTTTGCTTCAAAACCTATTTTCCTGCAATGTAGGACAGAAAATGCATCATACCAACCAAATACACCCAAGTTATTGCATATTTTCCTTATTTTATGCATCGAAAGTGCCATGTAACCATGGCTCATCAACAACCTCATTAATTAATAAGCAAGAAAAGTCATCTCTTTTTCATGTGACAATCAATTCATCCTTGAGTAAGAAAACCTTTTAAGAAAACGACATTCTGCCACATAACAAATATGACATACCAATTTCTAAATTATAACACATAAACACCTACTTTTCCATTGTTGGGAAGATTCAAAACCCGGGAAAGGAAACTAAATATACTCATTGAGGCCATAACCAACTGGACACTATTTTCTTTTATCACATAAACCAACTAACAGTTGAATCTGAGACTAAAACAAGACAGGAGAATAAGAAGGAAGAGAAATAGAACATAGCACACATAATCGTAGGTCTCTAAACATTCTAATACTTTTATGATAAAAAAGGGCTATTAATGGAGCCTTCTTCACCCAAAGTTTTGATTCTTATTCCTTTACAACTCTCCTCCGACTTGGTGTGATGAACCAGTAGAGTGATCTTAGGAATTAACCAGGCCACAAACAAACTAAATAAATACAACTTCATCCCTTCCTTCCTCGACATCATGAGCCAAAAAAATCTTGAGGGGATCTTCAGCTTAGAACTCGTCCAGACTACAACATTAATCACTCTGTATATAACTTCTTGAATCAAATACACTTAAAACAACAAGTCTCATTACTCTTTTCAAAACTACATTAGGTAGGAAGACTACATTTTATAGCATTTAAGAAATATGAATATACATTCAAAACATCAATATCAGAAGCTAATCAGTGATGAAACTTGCAGGGTCAATGACATTCAGAAAAGATGAACAGCTGGTTTAAGAGCTTATGGGGGGGAAGTCACTTATTTGAAAGGTCCTATTTCATCCCCATGCTCTCCACTTTAAGGACAACTAAAGAGTTACCTCAAATATTTGATTCAAGAGTCTTGTATGGGATTGCAAACCTTAAAGTTTCTGGAATATTGAACCCAAAATAGTGTAATTTTACTGACAAAATTACTGCCTTGATCACTTTCTGCATGAAACAAATTGCGAAAATGATTAAAGTGCTACTAGGCTTCCCAAAACATATCAAGAAACATAAAGACTCGACCTTTTAACTCTACTTAAGAACAAACAACATTTGGATCATAGCAAAATTAATAGATTGTTACCTGAGCTGGCAAAGTTCAAAACTTTTTCAATAACACATAGTACCATTTATGTTATATGGATATAAACAGGACCAAATCATGTAACAAGTTCTAATTACTCGTTACATCTAGAGAATCAAAATAACATCAAAAATTCATTCACAAACATCGATATAGACAAATGATAGTGTGTAGAGAGAGGAATTCACACTTGTTTCAAAGCAGCTAGCTGGGAATCACGAACTTCGGCCAAAAACCACTTCTACCACCGGAGTTTAGACTGAAAATCTTATAAATTTTTCTTTGAATAGAGCTTTAGAGTGTGTATTCCCTTTCAGATTTTTGGTTACGTGAGATTAGAATCTTGCGCCTACCGAATCCCTAATTTTTCCCCAAAAATTCCACTACTCAACCCTTAACCCTCATTCTCTATTTATAGGAAAACATGGGGATGTTTTGGGGGGGAAAATGGAGGGGTAAATTAGGGAAAATGAAAAGGGTTTTGAAATTTGAAATTGGGGATAAGGAATTGATTTTCAGCTATGAACTTAGATGAATTTGGCCAAAAAGAGGTTCAAATTCGAAGAGAATTATTGGGGATTTTTTGGGGAAAAAATGAATTCCCTCATAGCCAATAGAAATAGAACAACGTTGTACTCCAACGGTTCAAAATATTGAACGTTAAAGGATGAGCTCTGCTATTTCTAGAACCTGGACAGCCCATCAAATTCGTACATGAATGGTAACGAAAGTGAATTGACAGAATCTTGAGGCTATTAGAGGGGAACTTGGAGTCATTTTGGTTGGATTAGGGTGTAGTTTTGGTGAGGTTGATGAAAGTTTTTGCTATTGAACGTTGTTGTTCTCTGAAGGATAGCGGGGACAGAGAAAATGAAAATAGGGAGAGAGAGGTGCATGTAGTGTGTGTGTATGTATGTATAGGTGTGTATGTATAATTGAAAAGGGATAAAATTGAGGGGAATTTAAGGGTGTTGGGCTGGGTAGAATTAGGAATTGGGCCTGGGATGTTAGGCTGGAATGGGTGTGTGGATGGCTGAAAAATAAGGGGGAGGTCCAATTGTATTTCTAGCCAATTTAAGTTAATAAAATGGCCAAAATGAAATTAAACGAACCAAATTGAGATGAAATTAATTATTTACCGAGCTTCTCAAATGCAATAATTTAAAAAATATATATTTGATAAAGTACAATCATTTATTTAAAAATTAAGAAACTAATTATATCATCAATTCCTTATTTTTGATCTATTTTTGTGAAAAGTAAAGTATTTGCAATTTAAACAAACTTTTGCTCAAAATAAGTTCTAAACATTTGTTTGAGTGAAAATTATGTAATTCTATATAATTAAACACAGAATACATTAATTTTGTCTAAAATTCGAAAGAAGGCTTGAGATTTATTTACAAAAATAATTATTTTTTAAAATTATTTGGAATTAAGAAACTCAAAAACTAATCTGGAATGGGGAGGACAAAAATTAGGTGTCAACAACTGCCCCTTCCTTTTGGGTAGGGTGAATGCAAGTAACCCTGGGCAAAGGGAGATTGACGTTCCTAATATTATCCGACCACAAATTCGTCTCTCGATAGCAGTTAGGTTTCGCACGAATTTTAGAGAATTATGGTCGGACCCTGGTATTGGGTTTCTTACATATCTCAGGTTTCATGAGAATTGTCACACCCCGAATTCCAATGGGGCGGACTGGCACCCGAAGTCGATAAGGCCCGAGAGAACCAATCTTTGCTCATTTCCATTCATATGCATTTCATAAGAAACATCACCATCATGTAAGGACATAAGATGTTAATAGAAGAACTCATGGAACATGCGATACATACATATGTGAAACTTAGCCGTCAGGGCCATCAAGTCAAAATGGACATACATCTCTTACATTTATATACCCACATACGTCTACAAAAGCCTCTAACATATGCACATACATAACCATCCTAAAGTCGGGACAAGTCCCCGCTTTATACAATATTTACAATACCAAAAAAAATGTACAACTGTGACTCGGAAAGCCCCGAACCAACTGGAGCTCACCAAAGATCTGCAAATAACTGGCAACCTACTGTGGAGGTCTACTGGCACCTGCGCCTGCAGCAAGTAAGGTAAGTCCCCCAAGGGACGTCAGTACGAAGAATGTACTGAGTATGTAAAGCTCATAAGAAACTGTATGATATATAAGTACTGCCATGAAATCAAATATAAGAGAATAGTCAGTACAAATAAAACATCGATCTACATATGTGAGACCATGTACATTACGTCCTTTACTTCTTTTGCTTTTACATTTATTCATCTTTATTGTTCTACCCATGCTAGGCTGTTAAGTCTCCCCTGGGATGAGATTAACCCATGCTAGGTATTTTAACCCCTGGGATGTGATTAACCCATGCCAGGCTTTTCTATCGCCCCTGGGATGTGATTAACCCATGCTAGGTACTTTGACCCCTTGGATGTTAGATTAACCCATGCTAGGTACTTTGACCCCTGGGATGTTATATTAACCCATGCTAGGCTTTTATGTCGCCTCTGGGATGTTACTCAACCAAACAATTATGCATTACTTCATATCTTTACTTCTATGAGATTTATACATTGGTGATTGTACATTATTGGAACTTTTGGAACATTTTCCAAAGAACATGATACGTGTGAATCACAATTGATCAATGCATAAGGAAGATGTTATTAACAATAATTGATAACCGAAAATGGGATACCTTAGAACGTTTCGGAACGGAACAAGTACAATGTCAATGTGAATACTATGTGCTGCAGAAGGATACAGAAAGAGTAACCTTACATACCTTCACTTCCAAGTATGAATACACAAGCCTATATATGAACACAATAGTCCAGCTCCTTCCTTATGTTTCACTCTACAATACAAGTACATAACGGAGCTTACATTAACAACTAGTTACCGTACAAGTGTACAAGACGACAATGAGCTATATGACTGCCATATAACGTCATTTTACCCTTTATAATATAATCCACTGCATTATCATACCAACAACACCATAACATTCCACACATTGACCAAGACATCATAAACCAATAGCATTTCACACCACGTTTACCCTTTACGCTTCCTCATTATCATTCCGTCACACTTACTCCATCAAATTGACTCATAACAACATATGAACAACAATACATAATTAATATAATCCAAAATGCCTCCATACGACCCCTTAAAGTCATTAAAAAGGTATCATAAGTTGATAATTACATCCAAAAAGGGTATAGGGGCCTTCGGGGATCAAAGAGAGACAAAACCATACAAAATGACGTTCTGGGGTGACCAGCGAAGCCACCTGCGCCCGCAGGTGACTGACATGCATCTGAAGGTGACCCTTGGAAGTGTCCAGGGGCACTTGCGAAGTCACCTGCGCTCGCAGGTGCCTTCGTCTGCGAGGGCGGGTGCCCGTTTTGGCCAAAATGGGTCTCTTTTGGGTCTTTCTTTTGTAATGAATAGTCCATGTCCATGAATAAACTTCCCTTTACATAATTTAGGTCAATTTCGATGCCAACAATCAACCATGGTTTCACAACACACATGAACATCACCAAAACCACATTTTTCCTTCAATACACCACCAAGTCCATGCACAATTTTGCAATAACAATTTCAAACATTATGTACAAGGATAAAACTAGTTAAGGCTATAATCACATCTCACATGTCAATATTGAATCCATCAAGTTCACTTCCTTCAAGACCACAAGTCCATTTTCAAGTTTATAATGAAAAACCCTTTTCCGATTGCAAACATAGACAGTTTTACACATAGTAAACTGTCCAACACTTTGACAACATAACCAGCATGATTTATACACCATATTAAACATATCATATACTAAACCATGATAATAAATACTTTCCAAATCTTTCAATATGATGATCTTGGCCAAAGAGAATAGTTGCTTATGGTTTGTGTGACAGAAAAATGTTTGAGAAAATTCTAGAAATGGCATGTGAGTCTTTGTGCATAAAAATCTGATTTTTAGTCCCTTTTATAGTCCCATGTAGTCTCATTCTTATCCACATATTAGTCATAAATGTTAGGCTTACTTGGTCAATGGAAGAATGGGTCAAATTCCATTTTTGGGCCATGTCTTTTTGTCTAATTTTGGGCCTCCATTGAGCCTAATAGCACAAGAGTCATTTAAGCCCAACAATTAATGCATAATTCCAACACTCTCATGTTCAAATAATTCCATGAATGTTACAGGAGTTAACTAGGTTCGAAACATACAGGGTGTTACATTCTTACCCCTTTAGAAACATTCGTCCTCGAATGTTAGTGACATTATTCAATTTAAACAATGGCAAGTCTAGGAGAATTATCATATATATATATATATACACTAAATGCTTATAAATACTTACTTTTCATTGTTTCGATCTTGTCTCGTGAACTTGTTCTTCCCTTTGGAACTAATGAGCGTACTCGTACTTCATCATTTCTTCAGTTTCCCATGTGACCTCTTCTATTTGCTGATTTCTCCAAAGTACCTTTACGAAAGCTATGTATTTTTTCCTCAACCTCTTCACTTGTATATCCATAATGGCAATAGGTATCTCCTCATAGGTAAGATCCTCCGTAACTTGCACATCTTCAATGGGAGTAAAACGAGATGGATCCCATATGCACTTTCGAAACATCGAAACATCAAATACTGGATGAACTGTGGAGAGTTCTTAGGGTAATTTCAATTCATATGCAACTTACCCAAATCTTCAGATAATTTCATATGGCCCTATATACTGGGGACTCAACTTCCCTTTCTTTCCAAATCTCATTACCCCTTTCATCGGTGACACCTTCAAAAATACCCAATCATCTATAGCAAATTTGAGACCTCTTCTTCTAACATCAGCATAGGACTTATGTTGACTTTGGGCCGTTTTTAGCCGCTGTTGGATCACTTTAACTTTCTCCATAGCCTGATGAACAAGATCTGGCCCAAGTAAAGTAGTTTTACCCACTTCAAACCATCCGATTGGTGATCTACATTTCCTTCCATACAAAGTTTCATAAGGTGCCATTTTAATACTTGAATGATAGCTATTGTTGTAGGCAAATTCAATGAGAGGAAAATGGTCATCCCAACTTCCTTGAAAATCTAATGTGCAAGCTCGTAGCATATCTTCAAGTGTTTGGATAGTAAGTTTTGCTTTTCCATCTGTCTGAGGATGGAAAGTCGTACTTACATTCACATGTGTACCCAAACTCTGCTGAAAAGATCTCCAAAAATGTGCAGTAAACTGAGTTCCCCTGTCGGATATAATGGAGATCGGAATCCCATGTAATCGCACTATTTCTTTAACATACAACCTTGCATAATCTTCAGTTGTATAGGTGGTCTTGACTGGTAAGAAATGCGCTGACTTGGTAAGCCTGTCAACTATGACCCATATGGAATCAAATTTCCACAGTGTACGAGGCAAACCTGTGATGAAGTCCATATTAATCATAGCCCATTTCCAGACTGGAAGATTGATTCATTGCATATAACCTCCAGGTTTCTGATGCTCCACTTTAACTTGTTGACAGTTTGGGCATTGAGTTACAAATTCTGCAATGTTCTTCTTCATATTTCCCCACCAATACACTTCTTTTAAATCATGGTACATTTTAGTAGCTCCCGGATGAATAGAATATCGCGAATTATGTGCCTCTTTCATAATTCGTTTCCTCAGCTAGTCTATATCCGGTACACATAATCTACCTTGGCATTGAATTACCCCTTCTTGTGTAAGATCAAATGCCTTTGTAAAATTCTGCTGTACATTCTCTTTTAGTTGCACTAACATAGGATCCACAAACTGCTTCTCTTTCACTTCAGCTAGTAATAAAGATTCTGCCGCATTTTGTACAATAACCCCTTCATCTGAGGATTCAAGAAGACGAATGCCCAAGCTGGCTAATTGATGTAGATCTTTGACTAAAGCTTGCTTTTCCGTCAATTGGCCACTAGTGCCTCCTATTGACTTGCGGCTCAATGCATCAGCTACCACATTTGCTTTTCCTGGATGATATAGAATATTAATATCATAGTCTTTTAAGATTTCTAGCCACTTTCGTTGCCTCAAATTGAGTTCCTTCTACTTAAAGATATATTGCAAACTTTTGTGATCAGTATAGATATCAACATGAACTCCACACAAATAATGATGCCATATCTTTAAAGCAAATACCACCGCTGCTAATTCAAGATCATGTGTGGGATAATTTCTCTCGTGTGGCCACAACTGTCGTGAGGCATATGCTATTACATTACCGTACTGCATCAATACACATCCGAGGCCAACTTCGAAAGCATCATAATATACTGCATAACCTTCAATGCCTTCCGAAAGTACTAATACAGGTGTGGAAGTCAATTTATCTTTCAGCTCTTGGAAACTTTTCTCACATGCATCATTGCACTAGAATTTGACTTCCTTGTGTGTAAGCTTTGTTAAGGGTGCAGTAATGGAAGAAAACCCTTCAACAAATCTTTAATAGTAACCTGCTAGCCCAAGGAAGCTACGAATTTCGTAGGCGTCGTAGGCCTTGGCCAATGTTTCACCGCCTTAATCTTTTGTGCATCAACTCGTATCCCTTCATCTGACACAATGTGACCCAAGAATGCGACGGATTTTAACCAAAATTCACATTTAGAGAACTTTGCATACAACTTACGCTCACGAAGAATCTGTAACACTTGTCATAAGTGCTTAGCATGGTCCTCTTGTGACTTTGAATAAACCAGGATGTCATCTATAAATACCGTCACGAACACGTCTAGAAATGGCTTAAACACCCTATTCATCAAATCCATGAACACAGCTGGTGCATTTGTTAGTCCAAATGACATAACTAAAAATTCGTAATGGCCATACCGTGTTCAAAAAGCTGTCGTGGGTACATCTTTTTCTCTGACTCTGACTTGATGGTAACCCGACCTCAAGTCAATTTTTGAAAAACACTTAGCACCCTGTAACTGATCAAACAAATAATCAATTCTGGGGAGGGGATATTTGTTCTTGATCGTTACCTTATTCAATTGTCGATAGTCAATGTACATTCTCAATGTGTCATCTTTCTTCCGTACAAATAATACCGGTGCACCCCACGGGGACATACTAGGCCTAATGAAGCCCTTGTCCAGCAAATCTTTCAATTGCTCCTTCAATTCATGCAATTCTGCTGGAGCCATTCTATACGGGGGAATAGAGATAGGCTGTGTGCCTGGATTTACATCAATGCCAAACTCTACTTCCCGTTCTGGAGGCAAACCGGGAAGATCCTCTGGAAATACATCAAGAAATTCATTGACCACTAGAACCAACTGAAGAGTTAGTGGTTCCACATAAGTATCTTTTACTTGTACTAAGTGACATATGTACCCCTTGGCAATCATTTTCCTTGCTTTCATATAGGAAATAAATTTTCCTTTCGGTGCCCCCACATTACCCTGCCATCCAAGACCATTTTCTTGTGGAAAACAAAAATGTACCTTCTTGGCCCGACAATCTACCGTGGCATAACAAGAAGCCAACCAATCCATTCCCATTATCACATCAAAATCCACCATGTCTTGTTCAATGAGATCGGCCAATGTATCATGACCACACACAGTTACCACACAATTACGATATACTCTTTTTGCAATAATATAGTCACCAACTGGTGTAACTACTTCAATTGACTTAGTTAATAGTTTCGGTGTTCTTGCAAATTTTGCAGCAATCAATGGAGTAACATATGACAATGTAGAACCCGGATCAATCAATGCATATACATGATACAAAAATATGGATAATGCACCTGTGACTACGTCCGGAGAAGCCTACAAATTCTGTCGGTCCACTAGAGCATAGGTGCGATTATGAGTTCCACTGGAACTAGTTGCTTCTCTGGAACCCCTACCACGACCAGTAGGCTGTACACCTCGGCCTAGGGAAGGAATCGATGATGATGATGCAACAGTGGATCCCATAGGTCGTGTTATACCCCCTGTGCTCTTCTGTGGGCATTTTCTCATTATGTTCCCCATCGTACTACACCAAAAACAAACATTTGTTCCTAACCGGCATTCACCTAAATTATACCTCCCGCAATGCTTACACGGAGGACGAGAAAATCCTGCTGCCTGTGATCCGTGAATTCCACTACTCTGCCCAGATTGACTACCTCTAAACCCTCAGAATTGAGCTTGAGTGCCTGTTATGGAATAAGAGAATGAGGGTCTAGGCGGTCTAGGAAACATCCGAGGCCTAGATTCTCCTTGGGACACCATACACTGTCCCATAGGTCTAGCTCTTTTGGACTGTCCTCTGTCAGATTCATGTACCCTTCTTCTCTGTCTTTGGTCCTCTACTTTCTGTGCGAAATCCTGAATTCTCGCTATATCCATATCTCTGTTCAAAGCAGCAATAGTGCAGTCCCTTACCAAATATGGCTCCAATCTGTCCACATATCGATGGACCCTGTCTGTCATTGTGGCTACTACATTCAGACATATCGAGCCAAAGAATTAAACTGCAAACTGTATTCTCTAACACTCAGATTCCCTTATCGGATATTTAAGAACTGATCTGCACGAGCCTCTCGGATCTCATAGGGAAGATACTAATCAGGGAATCCCACTTTAAATTCTTCCCAATTAGGTGGAATTGCACCGATACCATGAGACTTCTTCCAATCTTCATACCACAATATCGCCTCTCCTTTAAATCTATATGCCACAAGTTTAACTGTTTCAATACCAGTCACGTGCATAACCTCTAAAGCCCTTTGAATTTGGTCCACTAAATCCTATGGATATGCTTTCGGATCTGACCCCGTGAATATAGGAGGGTCTAATTTCAAAAAGTCCTGTGTCCTGCGACTCACCATTCTAGCCGCATCATCCTCATTTTTCATTGGACCAGCTCGTCCTTAACTTTGTGCCGCAACTAACTGAGTCAACATATGCACTGAATTTCTTAGATCCTGGTCAGTGGCATTCATTGGTGGTTTTGCGGCTACTTCTCTTCCTATTGGCTCTTCCAGAACTAGAAAAGTAGAAGAAGACCGCGATGCAATTTCAGTGTTAGCTCCACCTTGACTAGCTTGGTAAGGTGGTGATTTACTCGTGCCTTCTCCGACAAGCACATATACCTGCTTACCTTTGCCTCTACCTCTTCTTGTCATCTACATTTTACTATAAATAAGAAAACCATGTACAATGGTCAGATATGATTCCACTTACAACATTAACTCTATTGCACGATCTAGAAATGAAGAAAAGAAACAACTCCTAAATGTCCCGTAGCCTCCTACTTATAAATGTGGTGCACAACACATCCATAAGCAAGATACTACTCAGACACGGCTTTGTAGACATCCTTAGAACAACCTACTCTGATACCACTTTTGTCACACCCCGAATTCCAATGGGGAGGACTGGTACCCGAAGTCGATAAGGCTCGAGAGAACCAATCTTTTCTCATGTCCATTCATATTCATTCCATAAGAAATATCACCATCACGTAAAGACATAAGATGTTAATAGCGAAACTCATGGAACATGTGATACATATATATGTGAAACTTAGCCATCAGGGCCATCAAGTCAAAATGGACATACATCTCTTACATTCATATACCCACATACGTCTATAAAAGCCTCTAACAAATGCACATACATAACCATCCTAAAGTCGGGACACGTCTCCGCTTTATACAATATTTACGATACCAAAATAAATGTACAACTGTGACTCGAAAAGTCCCAAACCAACTGGAGCTCACCAAAGATCTGCAAATAACTGGCAACCTACTGTGGAGGTCTACTGGCACCTGCGCCTGCAGCAAGTAAGGCAAGTCACCCAAGTGATATCAGTACGAAGAATGTACTGAGTATGTAAGGCTCATAAGAAACTGTATGATATATAAGTACTGCCATGAAATCAAATATAAGAGAATAGTCAGTACAAATAAAACATTGATCTGCATATGTGGGACCATGTACATTATGTCCTTTACTTCTTTTGCTTTTATATTTATTCATCTTTATCATTCTACCCATGCTAGGCTGTTAAGTTGCCCCTGGGATGAGATTAACCCATGCTAGGTATTTTAACCCCTGGATGTGATTAACCCATGCTAGGCTTTTCTATCGCCCCTGGGATGTGATTAACCCATGCTAGGTACTTTGACCCCTTGGATGTTAGATTAACCCATGCTAGGTACTTTGACCCCTGGGATGTTATATTAACCCATGCTAGGCTTTTATGTCGCCTCTGGGATGTTACTCAACCAAACAATTATGCATTACTTCATATCTTTACTTCTATGAGATTTATACATTGGTGATTGTACATTATTGGAACTTTTGGAACATTAGCCAAAGAACATGAGACGTGTGAATCACAGTTGATCAATGCATAAGGAACATTTGATTAACAATAATTGATAACCGGAAATGGGATACCTTAGAACGTTTCAAAATGGAACAAGTACAATGTCAATGTGAATACTATGTGCTGCAGAAGGATATAGAAAGAGTAACCTTACATACCTTCACTTCCAAGTATGAATACATAAGCCTATATATGAACAAAATAGTGTAGCTCCTTCCTTACGCCAACTAGTTATCGTACAAGTGTAGAAGACGACAATAAGCTATATGACTACCATATAACATCATTTTACCCTTTATAATACAATACACTGCATTATCATACCAACAACACCATAATATTCCACACATTGACCAATACATCATAAACAAATAGCATTTCACCCCACGTTTACCCTTTACGCTTCCTCATTATCATTCCGTCACACTTACTCCATCAAATTGCCTTATAAAAACATATGAACAACAATCCATAATTAATATAATCCAACATGCCTCCATACGACCCCTTAAAGTCATTAAAAAGGTATCATAAGTTGCTAATTACATCCAAAAAGGGTATAGGGGCCTTCGGGGATCAAAGAGAGACAAAACCATACAAAATGACGTTCTGGGGTGACCAGCGAAGCCACCTGCGCCCGCAGGTGACTGACATGCATCTGAAGGTGACCCTTGGAAGTGTCCAGGGGCACTTGCGAAGTCACCTGCGCTCGCAGGTGCCTTCGTCTGCGAGGGCGGGTGCCCGTTTTGGCCAAAATGGGTCTCTTTTGGGTCTTTCTTTTGTAATGAATGATCCACGGCCATGAATAAACTTCCCTTTACATAATTTAGGTCAATTTCTATGCCAACAATCAACCATGGTTTCACAACACACATGAACATCACCAAAACCACATTTTTCCTTCAATACACTACCAAGTCCATGCACAATTTTGCAATAACAATTCCAAAAGTTATGTACAAGGATAAAACCAGTTAAGGATATAATAACATATCACATTTAAATATTTAATCCATCAAGTTCACTTCCTTCAAGACCACAAGTCCATTTTCAAGTTTATAAGGCAAAACCCTTTTCCGATTGCAAACATAGACAGTTTTACACATAGTAAATTGTCCAACATTTTACCAACATAACGAGAATGATTTATACACCATATTAGGCATATAATATACTAAACCATGATAATAAATACTTACCAAAGCTTGCAAGATGATGATCTTGGCCAAAGAGAATACTTGCTTAGGGTTTGTGTTGGAGAGAAATATTTGAGAAAATTCTAGAAATGGCATGTGAGTCCCATGTAGCCACATATTAGTCATAAATGTTAGGATTACTTGGTCAAATAAAGAATGTTTCAAATTCCATTTTTGGGCCATGTCTTTTTGTCTAATTTTGGGCCTCCACTGAGCCCAATAGCACAAGAGTCATTTAAGCCCAACAATTAATGCATAATTCACCAACACTCTCATGTTCAAATAATTCCCTGAATGTTACGGGAATTAACTAGGTTCGGAAACATACGGGGTGTTAAAAGAATTCAAGCCACTTGTAGTTCGTTAAGCTTGATTTTTAAGCACGATTTTCAAAGAATTCACAAACTATCCAGATTTCAAATTTTAGTGAAGCCGGAAAGCCAGGGAATAATATGATATGGGGGGAGGTTGGAGCACAATCGAGTTTTCTAAAATAGAGCCCAACCTACATATCTCTAGGATTCAAGGAATCAGACTGCTTGTAGTTCGACTCGATCGGTAAAAAAGATAGTCTCTTACACTAAGACGACTTTTAGCTCGGGATGAGTGACAAGTAAGATGAGGTATGGAAAAGAGGCTTGTAACCTCTTAACCATGAATCTGGATCTCTTCACATCCATAGGTAAGAATTTACTAGGACATAATTTCCAAGTCTCTAGGTGTATTATCACCCAAATTTTAAGGAAAAGGAAAGTTACTTTCGGTGTGAGTTTAGAGGTACCCCAAAAGTGAAACTGAAACCAAAAGTCCCAAATACCCATATGCCTTCTGATAGGGATGTGGTTTGATGGCGGTGGAAGTGTCTTTTAGCTCGCGTCCAAAGAGTTTGATATTCCTCTTCGGACTATGTCCCAGTTCGCTACTAAGAAAAAGTTCCACGTTGTGCTGCATTCTTTTTGGAGTCGTTCGCACCTGTGGTTTTGGTTTGAGATTTTCACCCTCTCGGATGTTCTCGATAACATCTCAAAAAAAACTTTTTAGCGATAAACATAATTCACTGAGGGATAGAGTCTTTTACCATATTCCTGTGTGAATTATTTCTGATAAGTAGTGCTATCTTTTCCTGACCCTGCTTTTGGAAGACAATAGTTTCCACAATAGTATAGGTACAACAACCATCTCAGTTGTTGGATATGATGGACTTTTGGCAATTGATTCTTTCTTCAAAATGGGGTGACTCTCTTGTCCACCGATGATATTTTGGGTAGAACAGTCCCTGTAACCGTTTGATCTTTTATTTGATAACCTTCTTGGCTACTGGTATGATTTTGTATATGACCTCGATCAAGTCCTGCACATCCTTAGTATCGATACGACTTATAGATATCCCTTAAATCGTCAATCTTTGGGTAATCTCGCGCATCATTCGATATTGGATATGAGGCGGCTTATAGATATCCTTTGAGTTGCTAGCTCTTTGGGTGATTCTGCACGTTATCCAACCTTGTATAAGGGATGGCTTATAGATATCCCTCGAATCACTAGCTTTCGGGAAATCCTGCACATCATCCAATCTTGGATATAATATGGCTAACAGATATCTCTCAAATTGTCGGTCTTAGGGTAATTCTGCGCATAATCTATCTTGGATATGGCGTGGCTTATAGAGAACCTTCGGACCTAACAATTTGGTAATCTTGCATATTCTCTAGTAAGGATTTAGTTGTGGATTACGGAGAACCTTCGAGCTGTCAATTTTTGGGTAATCTCGCATACTATCCGGTTAGGATGTCGTTGCGACTTATGGATGACCTATGGACTATCAACTCATAGGAAATTTTGTACACTGTCCGGTATCGAATATTGTGACTTACAGATGACTTTCAGATTGTCAATTCGTCGAAAGTCTAGTTTGTCTTCCATCTCCGAATAACGACTTAAAGATGTCCCTTCGGATCATGTAATTCTTCAAATTCAATATATTGATGCATCCTAATACTGGTACATGAAGTGTTGAAATATCCTCGACGCCGGCTACATGGCCTTTTGCATGGTCAACAGATATAAAATACTGAGATATCCTCGATGCCAAATTGTATCATCTTCGTGTGGTCAAGGATATAGGTGCTCTAAAGCATCTTCCAAAGACAGACCTTATCATCTCCGATTGTGGAGACTTATCTGAATGGTATGATAGCCCTCTCGACCATGATTTGGAATGGAATAAAATAGCCCTCTTGGCAATGATATACAATGGATGAAATGGCACTCTCGGTATGATATATAATGGAATGAAATGGCCCTCTCGGTATGGTGTATGATGGAATGAAATGGCCCTCTCAGCATGTTATGTGATGGAATAAAATGGCCCTCTCGGCATGGCCCTCTCGACCCTCTCGACATGGCCCTCTCGACAATGGTATGCAAACGAATGAAATGAGCCTCTTGGCATGGCCCTCTCGACAGTGATATGCAATGGAATGAAATGGACCTCTCAGTATAGCCCTGTCATCATGATATATGATGGAATGAAATGGCCCTCTCGACATGGTATGTAAACGGATGAAATGGCCCTCTTGGCATGGCTCTCTTGGTAATGGCATATGATGGAGTGAAATGGCTCTCTTGGCTTGGCCCTCTCGGCATGAAATGAAATATCCTGCAATGAGCTGTAAAATGACATATAATAAAATACAATGAAATGTTATATGACGAAATATGATGGGATGCAACATGATACAATATGATGCAATAGAATGCAATTCTATATGGTGCAATGGAATGCAATGAGATGTAATATGATACAATATGATGTAATGGCATGTGATGGGATGTAATATAATGCAGTATGGTGCAATGGGATGCAATAGAATATGATGGGATGTAATATAACATAGTATGGTGCAATGGGATGCAATAGAATGTGATGGGATGTAATATGATGTAGTATGGTGCAATGGGATGCAATGAGATGCATTGGGATGCATTGAGATGCCATGGGATGCATTGGGATACATCGGGATGCAATGAGATGCATTGGGATGCATCATGATTCCATGGGATGCATTGAGATGCCTCAGAATGCCATGGGATGCATCGGCGCACATCGGGATACATCGGGATGCCATGGGGATGCAATGAAATACATTGGGATGCATCAGAATTCTATGGGATGCATTGGGATGTAATGGGATACCACGGGATGCCAGGGTATGCATTGGGATGTAATGGGATGCAATAAGATAGCCTTTTTCGACAATCCCCATCATCCTCCTTTAGCATTGATAAGCGTTAGACTTTTTCAGCTTTGACATAATTAGATGGCCTTTAGGCTATTCTGTTGATGTGCTGACTCCTTTGAATGTACCTGCGCTTAAGGTAAGCAATTAGTAGACACAATGTCGCTTTTGCTAGCGACTATAGTCAAATTCAGGGAAAGCTTTAAAGAGAGCATTTACAATAAAAACGATTTTATTTGCTTAAACAAAAATCAGTTTGGAGATAAGTAAATGGTTAAACCCATTTTTGGGGACAATTATAAATACCACTTTCGAATGTTATATGTTCGTTTTGACCCATGACGGGTTGGAGGAGGATGTCCCTACTCTCCTTGTCAAGTAATCTCTTTGATCGTTCCGTTATGTCTTTTGAGTGTACCTGCGCTCAACGCAACCATTTAGTAGACACAAAGTCGCTTTTACTAGCGACTATTATTAGGAAAAGTCTTGAATAAAATCTTCATAACAAGGATAAGACGCTTTTGTTTGACATCCATATCTTTTGAAGTCGGATAGCCAAATCAAGAGGCCATTGATCTAGAATGGGTTATTGAACCCATTTTTTGAGCTATCCAAGAATACTCTCCTTGAGCATTATGCTTTTGGTGTGGTTCTTGATTATCTTAGGGGTTTTTTGAAGGAGACCCTCTCTTTGCATGGTGATTCCTGCATCCACAGAAAAATTGTTAGTTTTTTGGGTAAAACTACTCCGCATTGACCTCCTTCGATCTTTGGTTTGCTTCTTGCTATCTCTCGGGTGATCTTGTCATGTTTGGACTTCCTTCCTGACTCCCTGCTTAAATAGATGTAAGGCAAAATTAGTCAAGAATAAAATATGTATAGATTTTCAAAATAGTTTGGTTTTCAAAAATTTGGTTTCGAAAAATTTGGTTTCGAAAAACTTGTGTAAAACTTTTTGAAAGTCTCTGCCAGTCATGTCATGTGTTAGCTCAATGAACGTTTTCCACTTGAGGCCTGTCTATGTCTGACATCCAATGAAGGATCCTTGAAAACTCATTGTTATTGTTGGGGAAGCTTAATAGCACCAATTTGCAGAAGCTTTTCATAGCTGGGGATTTAGGCTATTTGTACTATGTCGCAGTTGGTGTTTTCTGAAGTTTGGATTTGCCCTCTTGGTGCTGGGGAATGTGGAATTCATTCCAAAATGTTAGTAGAAATTTTGAGGACCACCTCAAAATTTCTTCCCCAGTTAGATACTTAATTGAGCCAATCGCGACTTGTGGGTGTCTTGAGACTTTCTCCCTAAGTCCCTGCTGGTCCTCATTCTCTTTGTCGGAAGATGATCTTCTCTTTTGGAATTTTTGAGATTCCTTCTCGAAAATTCTTCCCCGGTTTCTATTTCTTGAGGTGATATGACCGAGCCGTTAGGGCGCCTACATATCCCGTTGAAGTAGGAATCAAGTCAAACGTAGTTCAGGACTACGCTAGGGAGATATAGAAAAATCTAAAGGGTTGATCAAAGCCGACATAGGCTGCCTACATATCTCATTCTTGAGAATTCAGGTCATCACGTAGTTCATATAAAAGAGGAAGATAAATTCTCCTAATGGGTTTACCAAAGTTGACATAGGCCGCTTACGTATCTCATTTTTTGAGAATTCAGGTCAAACGTAGTTCGTAAATATAAAGGGAGAAATTCTAGCATGAAACGATTACATTCATAAAAGTGTAATTACAATCGAAGAAAATATAGAGAAAGACTATCTTCAAACGTAGTATCTCTTTACCGCATCGAAATTGATTGGCTTGGTCCACTCTTGACCATCCATCTCGACTAGGATCAAGGATCCTCCGAATAGCACTTAATGGATGATATGACACGTTCGTCAATTTGGTGTAAACTTTCCTTTGTAAGTCTTTCAATTGGAGAAATTCTCTTCCTTGCTTTTGTTAGATTAGCATCGATCCTGGTTCCCTTAACTTTGTCTTCGTATCCCTGGTTGACCACTTGGATCAGTTCAAGATTAGGCTTTTCTCGATTCTGGAAGTCTTTCAATTCTTCTGTCAATTGTTCCTTATTATAATTTTTCCATTCATCATTATTTGCCTCACTTTATTCATTTAGCTCTTGACATGACATGACATTAGCAAGTTTTAAATTATTATTACTAAAATAATCAAACAAAGATAATTCAAAATCTGGAAAATAATGATAGCATAATTCAAAATAGTTTCCTAGATAAAGGGAGGCCTTTTCATTGAATTTTGGGAAATATTTATAAACTATGGCTCATGGCTTGCACAAGCACAAGCCCGTACCTTTTTGAAAATAATAAAAATGCAAAAGAGTTTAAAAGATAAAAGGTGGATCGCGGGGCCTCCTCGGGATCGTCACCGATTTTCAAAAACCAAAAATTTGCCATTTCATCTACCATACAGGGCGAGGAGTCATGGGCAGAGTGGATGTCCAATTCTGTAACTCCCCTCTAGTTCAGCTTTCTTGTTTCTAGCTATCTTTAGTAATTCTTCTAGGGTAGCATCACACTCTTCCAAATGATTCCCTATTCCATCCTCGAGGCCATCGCTTATAGATTTGGGAAATGACTGGTAGAGTTCAAGCAGTTTCTGAGATGACTCTTGATTCTTCTCCTTTTCTTTCCTTTCATACTCTTCAGTTGGGACATACTCCAACTCATACTTGAATAGCCCTTTTGGGATCACAAAGGGCTGAATGATTCCATCAGAATTATTTCCAAGCCAACGTCCAAGTGTGAATCACCTTTTCAGCATAATGGTGTCCAGCGTCTTGTAGACCGAAGGCATTGGTTTGTGAAGAGTTGGCCTTCTCTCAATGGTGTTCTCTAGCTCGCCTATGTAAGAATTCCATCCTCTTAGGGCATCTTCAATCTCGGGAACATACCCGTTTGGCTAGCTCAAGTAGTTTCTTTGTTAATAGATAGACATTTAGATCTGATCCATCATCAATCAATGCCTTATTAATGATCTTATCCTGGCGTCTAATATTGATGTGAAATGCCATGTTGTGCCTAATTCCCTCAAAGGGTAACTCGTCATTATTGGAGATGATGTGATGATTCTCCACGGGCATAAACATTTCATTAAGAACTCTTATTAGATCTTGTTTGTGATACTGGGAGCTCATAAATAATGCCCAAATAGGGATTTGAGTTAGGCTCTTTTCTAAGTGCTTCTCAACAGAATACTCCCTATAATGCATCCTTCTTCAAAATTCTTCACCTTCGTCTTTAGTAATTGGTTTTTTCTGCACACTCTTCTTGTAGGTTTTGATGGCTAGCTCTTCAGGAGTGTAACCCCTTTCTGATCTAGTCATTCCGTGTGCATCAACGATTTCTACCACAAACTTCTTCTCCGTAGGTGATAGTGCCAAGGCCCGGTGTGGTGCAGCGAACTGAGTCTTCTCACCAATATTTATAGCAGCCACAATTTTTCTATCTCATTGGTTTCCTTGGGACTTGTCGTCATCATTGACTCATTTACTAGCCACTCTTTGTTTGCTTTTGTTGCCTCAATAGTAACTCCCCCATAATTCGAGGGTGAGTTATTAGTAATATTCGGTGGCACTATCTGAAGTGAGATGATCTTCTGGTCAACCAGGTCTTGTATCTTATGCTTCAGATTAACACATTCTTCGGTATCATGTCCGGCGCTTCCAAAATGATAAGCACAATATCGATTGGCTTTGAAAGACCGAGAGTTGGGGTTACCCGACTTAGGTGGAATAGGTTGGATGAGTTCTACCAACTTCAGTCTTTTAAACAATTGGGTCCTAGATTCAGTCAAGTTGGTGAAATTCCTGGGAACATTCTTTCCAAATTTCAAACATGGACAATTATGGTTTTTCTGGTTGATAGGAGAAGGACTGGATGAAACTACCGATTAATTGAAGCAATGGTCAAGAAAGGAATCTTTATTCACTTTTGATCTTTTGAAGTAGGGATGTTCTGCCATTTTATATCAACACGGAGCAGTTTCTATTACCTGTAAAGTAAAAAAAACTCAAAGGACAATGTGTTAAATCCTGTTAGTAATAAACAGTGCAAGATAATCAGGCAGGGAGTAAACAAATAAAGTCCTTTCTCATCGCAGGTGAATTGATCCATAAGGTAATAATGACTCGGGGATTTCACTGAACAGAATTTTGCTCATTGATTTGTCAAAGTGGATTTAATCAAGACAGTTCAAATGTTTCTTCTTCCGTTCTTATGCTTTCTTTCACCGAAATGGGGAATAATAGAGGGTTTTAAAGATAGGGATTTCCTCATTTTTCCTATGGATCTCATCGATCTCTCGTTAAATTGACACTACCCTTCTCCTTGTCAAATCCATATTTTGGTCAAACCTTCCTTAAAGGATGAGAGCGATTCTTTAGGAAATAGTTTATGAGGTATTACGGACTTTTCTGGATAACTTAGAAAGACTTAGAGTATTTTGGTAGGACTTTTGTGTAGTGGATGTATATTTCTGCCTAAAGGGGCTCTATGAAAAATGGGATTGGATCAATTTGCCTTTAATTTGAATGGCAGTATATCACACAAGAATATTATAATAAGCGCGCGTCCTAATTGGATGACCTTTTGAGCAAAGGGTTGGCCTAACGAGTTTGAAGGAAGTATATGCCTTTTAAAACAAATCCATTATACCCAAAATTATATTTTCATAAATATCCAAAAGGGCATAAATGCCTACAAAGTAGCAAAATGAGGGATACATTCTTTGGGGAAAGGGAAATAAAAATGAGAAAAACAGTCCCACGCAGGGGATAATAATAAAAAACACTAGCGTCCGGGTCATCCCTCGTCGGGCTTCACCTTGTTGTCTATGTACACCTCGTTCTATACATGATACCGATTGGTGATCAAGTGTCTTCCTCACAATGGTAGCTTCCATGTTGATAAGGGAAGGCAAATATCTGATATGCGTTATGAGGATTTATTTTTTTTGGTCTTCTGCACTCATATATTTCCACCAATTCCTTAACCAATCATTCGGCTTGGCCATTAGCTTGAATCTTCTAACTGGGACTAATTGATCCATACCTACACAAAAGCAAACAAGGTAAACCTTTTCCCCCACCCCGAATGATAATGGATTAGATTAATTGGCATATACTCCTTCAACACATAAGCATGATTCGTCTATGATTGACTCATGGTCAATAGACACACGGTAGGTTTTTCTAATGGGCCCAATACCCCTTCAGGTATTGGGTCGTCCTAGGGTCATGCCTAAAAAGGTTTTGGTTTCGCTCTATCCAAGATATCTAGAGTGGGCTTTGACTAGGTTCCCAAGTGGAAAACTTGGGTTTGGAAATACAAACAGCCATTGGATGTCTGACATACCAATAAACTGTTGTATTTCCAATACTTTCATTTGGAATTGATCAATAGAGGTCGTGCAACCGCAAAACCCCAAACAGTTAAATATCAAATGAGGAAGTATGCCATGAATGCAATCGATAGATATAATCACAAGATATTACTAAATTAACACAGTTATTCAAATAAGGTAAAATAAATCAGTCAAGCAATCTAAAATTTGGTTAGAATCTTGATAAAATCCCCAGCAGAGTTGCCATTTCTGTTTTGCGGAGAAAATGACTAAGACTTGATTTAATTCGAAAATTTTATAAAAATTCCAAATTTAATCAAAGCAGAGTCGCCACTTAATTTATTTAGAAAACATCAAGAAAAACTTAAAGAATTTTAAAGACTCGAAAACAAAAACAAATCTTTAAAATTAGAGAAAATGGGTAAGGATTCCGGTAACGCCTTGAGAAGGTTTTTAAGGCACTCAAGAAGCGTCTGCAAAAGCGGTTGACAAAAAGACAATTTGACTGATTTGTAAAAATGACCAAATTTGAAAACATGACTAACTTTGTAAAATCTTAAACTTATTTGCAAACATGGCACTTATTCTATTCAAGTGAGAAATAGTTCATTTATTTCAAAGGAAAGTTCCCTCCAAAAGAAAGATTGAGCAAAATTCAAATCTTTTATCAAGCTAAGGGAAAATAAATTATTTTAATGGAAAGAAAAAGAAAGTGATTTTTTGCTAGAAAATATCAAATTTTTGAATAATGAAGATTTTTTAAAGAGAATACCAAATTTAAACAAAATTATAAAATGTTTAGCTAATTATGAAAGGTTTTGATTTTTACAAGAAAAATAATTTTATGTTGGAGAGAATTTTCTTTAACTTAAATAAATCAATATAACACATGAATAAGACAAACTGTCATTTTGATTTTTTAAGATTCATTCTACGAGAACTCATTTTTTATTGATTAAGCTATGTGACAAAGCGATAAGTAAAGAAAAATGCAAAGATAAAATAAAATAACAACTTGAAGGGGAAATTATTTTAGATTAACCAAATTTAAGAGTTTAATACAATCAAATAATCAAACACGAATTACAAGTAAATAAATAAAAGGAGAAAAGTTGAGAAAAAATGGGTTTTGGACCCGTTTGGACCTGCCCGAGAAAAAATGGGTTTTGGACCCGTTTGGACCTGCCCGACTTTAATCCTCAATTTTTCATAGGCTCTTAGACTATTTCAATTTTTCACCGTCTTCATACTTGTATACTAAATTCCTTATGTAGCGGTTAGCTACACACTTTTCTTTTCAATTTACCCATTTTTGGGCCTTAGGAAGATGACTCGAGAGATATGGGCCTTGTTGGCCCATTAGGAAATACAGGGGAGGAGAGTCCAAATGGACTCAATCTGAATGCCACATGCGTGTAAAAAAAAAGAGAAGGATTAGTACGCATTCATGATAAACCTTTGATAAACATGAAGTCAATCCAAACAAATAAGGTTTAATGACTCACAGCAAACAGAAGGTACAGAGGGTGACCCATAAGTGAACAATTTTATTATACTGTTAGTAATAAATTTGTCAAAGATGTATTTTAAAATAAACTCTAAAACATAACTTAGAGTGGAAAGAGCATGCTTATATCTTAGAAGGAAGGTTCATATGTAAGAGGCATTCTTGGAAACTAAAAATAAAGAACTAGCAAAAGGCCCTCTCAGATAATGGACAACCTCATTAAGTAATAAGCGAGAAAAGTCATCTCTTTTTCATGTGACAATCAATTCATCCTTGCGTAAGAAAACCTTTTAAGAAAACAACATTCTGCCACATAACAAATATGACAAACCAATTTCTCATTTATAACACATAAACACCTACTTTTCCATTGTTGGGTAGATTCGAAACCCGAGAAAGGAAACTAAATATACTCATTGAGGCCATAACCAACTGGACACTATTTCCTTTTATCACATAAACCAACTAAAAGTTGAATCCGAGACTAAAACAAGATAGGAGAATAAGAAGGAAGAGAAATAGAACTTAGCACACATAATAGTAGGTCTCCCAACATTCTAATACTTTTATGATAAGGAAGGGCTATTAATGGAGCCTTCTTCACTCAAAGTTTTGATTCTTATTCCTTTACAACTCTCTTCCGACTTGGTGTGATGAACCAGTAGAGTGATCTTAGGAATTAACCAGGCCACAACAAACTAAACAAATACAGATTAATCCCTTCCTTCCTCGACATCATGAGCCAGAAAAATCTTGAGGGAATCCTCACCTTAGAACTCGTCCAAACTACAACATTAATCACTCGATATATAACTTCTTGAATCAAATACTCTTAAAACAACAAGTCTCATTACTCTTTTCCAAACTACTTCGGGTAGGAAGACTACATTTTATAGCATTTAAGAAATATGAATATACAGTCAAGACATCAATATCAGAAGCTAATCAGTGATGAAACTTACAGGGAAAATGACATTCACATAAGATGAATAGCTGGTTTAAGAGCTTATAGGGGAAAATCACTTATTTGAAAGGTCCTATTTCATCCCCATGCTATGCGTTTTAAGGACAAATAAAGAGTTACCTCAACTATTTGATTCAAGAGTCTTGTATGGCCTTACAAACCATAAAGTTTCTAGAGTATTGAACCCAAAACAATGCAATTTTACTGACAAAATTACTGCCTTGATCACTTTCCGCATGAAACAAATTACGAAAATGATTAAAGCGCTACTAGGCTTCTCAAAACATATCAAAGAATATAAAGACTCGACCTTTTAACTCTACTTAAGAACAAACAACATTTGGATCATAGCAAAATTAATAGATCATTACATGAGTTGGCAAAGTTCAATACTTTTTTAATAACACATAGTACCATTTATGTTATATGGATATAAACAGGACCAAATCATGTAACAAGTTCTAATTACTCGTTACATCTAGAGAATCAAAACAACATCAAAAATTCATTCACAAACATCGATATAGACAAAGGATAGTGTGTAGAGAGAGGAATTCACACCTGTTTCAAAGCAGCGAGCTGGGAATCACGAACTTCGGCCAAAATCAACTTCTACCAACGGAGTTTAGATTGAAACTCTTATAAATTTTTCTTCGAATAGAGCTTTAGAGTGTGTATTACCTTTTGAATTTTTGGTTACGTGAGATTAGAAGCGTGCACCTCCCGAATCCCTAATTTTTCCCCAAAAAATCCACTATTCGACCCTTAACCCTCATTCTCTATTTATAGGAAAACATGGGGCTATTTTGGGGGGGAAAACGGAGGGGTAAATTAGGGAAAATGAAAAGGGTTTTGAAATTTGAAATTGGGGATAAGGAATTGATTTTCAGCTATAAACTTGGATGAATTTGGCCATAAAGAGGGTCAAATTCGAAGAGAATTCTTGGGGATTTTGAGGGGAAAAAAATGAATTCCCCCATAGACAATAGAAATCGAACAATGTTGTACTCCAACGGTACGAAATATTGAACGTTAGAGGATGAGCTGTGTTGTTTCTAAAACCTGGACAGCCCATCGAATTCATACATGAACGGTAACGGAAGTGAATTGACGGAATCTTGAGGCTATTCGAGGGGAATTTGGTGTCATTTTGGTTGGATTAGGGTATCGTTTTGGTGAGGTTGACGGAAGTTGTTGTTGTTGAACGTTGTTGTTCTCTAAAGGATAGCGGGGAGAGAGAAAACGAAAATAGGGAGAGAGAGGCTCGTGTAGTGTGTGTGTATGTATGTATGTATAAGCGTATATGTATAATTGAAAAGGGATTAAATTGAGGGGAATTTAAGGGTGTTGGTCCGGGTAGAATTAGGAATTGGGCCTGGGATGTTGGGCTGGAATGGGTGTGAGGATGGCTAAAAAATAAGGGGGAGGTCCAATTGTATTTCTAGCCAATTTAAGTTAATAAAATGGACAAAATGAAATTAAACACACCAAATTGAGATGAAATTAATTATTTACCGGGATTCTCAAATGTAATAATTTCAAAAATATATATTTGATAAAGTACAAACATTTATTTACAAATTAAGAAACTAATTATATCATCAATTTGTAACGCCCCAAATATTTACGACTGTCCTTCATCCCCTATCGAAGGCTTACGAGCTTATATTTGAGAATTTTATTAATAGCGAGTGTTTATGAAAATATTTGATTTGGTAATAAGTTATATTTTTATTATCTTTCTAAAATATTTTAAATAGTAATAAAACTTATTTAGTTATGAAACATTTGTGTATGTACTTATCTTAAAAGAGTTTTATTATTAATTAATATGTTAACGGAGATAGTAAGTCAAGTTTTGTTGATAAATTATTATTATTATATTTGATAGGATTTATTCAAAATAATTTTCTATTAATTGTAGTATATTCAAAATATTATATTTATTTTACTACGAACTTATGCAATACCCGGATATATATATAATGGGATAAAAATAATTTTGGGATGTGGTGTGGGTTGGATACTTCCACCTCTACGTGGAACTTTAAAGAGTGGTCAGCAATTAGTTGTTCCAAGATTAGGTGGCATCATTTCATGTATTTTAATTTTATATTTGGAAAGTGAAAATCAATTGTGAAGGCATCTATAATTACCATTCATTTACCATACATATTGTAATATACCTATATGTACTCCCACTAACATTTTCATTCATTAATTGTTCTTACAAATGTACTGGTCATATATATATATATATTTTACGTTAGTTAGAAATTAATGGTGGGAAAGATAAATTTGTATAGTATAGGATAGTGATCGGTAACTGAGAGGATTTTATGTGTGAAAATAAATAAATTACGGGTTGAGCTACAATGACCTATCACAACGGGTATGGAGAGGAGTTGTGGTGGCTTCATGAATTGGAAATTAAGGTATGTTAAGGCTATTCCTTTCTTTTCTTGGCATGATTTTATAAGATTTATGACTTTTAGGTTTATCGTGCTATCGAAAGAGTCGATTATTAGGTGTGTCTAAATTATAATTGGTATTATCCTTGTTAAAAACTCGTATCCGGGTGATTTTGATTCCGTATCGCATTGTGTACTATAACTATAGGACCGATTCTTTAGTGCCATGTAGTAGCACTTAACCTTTTTGAGGTGGTCCTTTGCATTTAACTCTTGTCTTCGGAGATGATTTATATAATCTGAATAGTATGCGGAAGTAATTGATCAAAATGAGAACAAGACTTAATATCTTGCGTATTAGATGATAATTTCCATAAATTGTAGTACCTGTACTACTTGGTTCTACTCTTCTGTTATGAGGTAGTATTTCTAGTCTATTGTTAGTTGGGAAATGAGGAGCTAACGTTTTGGCATTGAGAATTTACAAGTATATTATGCTTTCTAATTAACTGGAGAATACCATTGGAAATTGAACTTACCCTTATGTCATTTGATATTAAAATTACTAGTAAGTACTGGTAGTGTTAACATGGACCGCAAAATATGTGAATTAAGGTTGTGGATATCGTCTTATGTTGTAGCAAAACGGGGAATTGATGGTCACATACACGTTATTGGTGGGGTTCCTATTTAGTGTGAACACACATTTATGCTTTACTTCATGTTTAGATTTCATGGTGGTCTTGTCGACCAGGTATGGACTTCTGGTTAGCCAAATTGTTGTTGTGATATGATTTGTTTATTGGTTGCCTTCATGCGTTTTATGCCTTTTGAGGCTAGGGATCAGGGTGTACGCTGACATTATATGTATTTCATTGCATTTCATATGGTTGTGTGACATGACTTTGGTATATTGTTGTTTTATGTGTGTCGGGCCTATGGAGGTTTAGCGAGTTACTAGTGTTATGGTGATATAAGAAGCAAGCACAGATAGAATTGGTAGCGAGTTATCAGTAGTAGGTTGTCCTGTGATAGTCGTGATGGTTGTATGAGCTGAAATAGGGGCAAGTAAGATTGATGAGGCTACAACTTGTTTGGTATGGACAGTTTTGCATTGTAGAGCATTCATTATCATGTGATCGTGGTGGTCATATGCCGAACCTATGGGGGCTCAGGTAGATTGTTAGTTGATTGGCTATTGATATGAGCTTTACCACTTATCGCATTGTAGATTAACACCTAAATAGGAAGGTCCATGTAAGTAATTTAAACCCATTTTGAAATTATACAGGGTTTAGTAAACATAGCATACATTATTGTATATAGCTTTGTTTTAAATACAAAAATATGTTTTGAAAATATAACACATAGCTCTACAACTTTTATCGTTACAACAAAAGCTGGTTTTTCTATTAAGAACACGAAATAGGGGACGCAATATAGGACAGGTTCTGCCCAGTTTTTTTTTAATTTAGAAATCCCCTGTGTGCTACTGGTAGTATTTTAATGGTATCTTTTTGTACAAAATGTATTTTTTGGTGATTGTGGATTCTTTGCAACCCCAATACATGTACCTACAACTTTTATGAAGTCCATAGTGTTTTATTCTGCTGTTTACCTGATCAAAACTAAGTTACAACACTGGACAGTGGGGCTGCCCAGGTTTACTATTTTGAGGGTTTAGTGAAATTTGTACAAACTAGGCTTACTTTTGATGCTAATCTTCAACATGCTTGAATTACTGGAAATCAAGAGGTATTTAATTATGTGTCAAGGTTATATATACTTGTGTATAAAATGAAGAACTTAGAATAATTGTTTGGATTACGATTTGAACTCTTTAAGTTATGGTTGAACTGCTTATGTGTTAAAAGACTAAGGTTTGTGTATAAACATGAATTTGAACTCTTGTTACCTTCTGGTGTATTTGAAATGTTCATTGTGTCGTATACTCCAACTGTCTATTTGATCATATACTTTAGTTGGTTCACACGATTACATGTTCCTTTAATTCGATATCACTTCTGTTGTGTTAGGATAATGATAATGTGACCTTATGGAGCCCTTGCTGGTTTAATCATAAAATTTTATGTCCTTACTTAGAATGTGCATTTGTTCTTAATTGGTATCTATCCACGTGCTTCAATAGTTCCTATGCTCGTGTAACCCTTTTATTCGTTCTCACCTAGTAAGTATTTATTATATAGTCTGAACCTCTTCATTTGAGGAGTTACATGTCTCCATTCTAAACACACGTATGCCCGCATTTGGAATGTCTAAACGTGTTTTAAATGAACCATGTGCTAAATAGAATTACTTGCTCCCTTTTTATACACCTTAATGGACCATTTATACATGCCCTAAAGTCCTTACTTCTCACACTTCTTCATAGCTCATGTGTGTATATTCGGTGTGTCCAATGAAGTTCGTTGAGTCATACAAGTTCCTAAGTATCGCGTTGAAGTTCCTTTTTACTTCCTATATCATTGTTGCTGCCTCGAGTATTTTATTCATATATCTACATCACATGTCTATAGTTCCAAAAGCTCCAATAATGTTATAACCACCAATGTATCAATCTCATAACAAAAGAACTGAAGTAATGCATATATGTGTTTCTTTGAGTACGGGTGGTAGCTCAAAGGGGCGAAAGCCTAGCTAGAGACGATCCCGAGATTATTGGATTAGGGGGCAGCTTTAGGGGCGAAAGCCTATCTCAAGCCGAACCTGACAGGGGGCAGCCCAAAGGGGTGAAAACCTAGCTAGGGCCGAACCTGATTTATTGATTTATGGGTGGTAGCTCAAAGGGGAATAAGCCTAACTAGAGACGATCCCAACGTTATGTTATGACCCACTGATCAGTTGGGGCCCGGGCACGATATGATATGAGTGATGATGATAATGAACGTAAAAGGAAAGTAATGAATGTAATGTACATGATTCCACACATACAGAACGGTGGTTTATCCATATTGTTTACTCACGTGTATTTGATTTTATTTGAGTTCCTATATTTCATACAGTTACTTATAGCCTTACATACTCAGTACATTCTTTCGTACTGACGTCCCCATTGCCTGGGGGGCACTGCATTCATGCCTGCAGGTTAGTAGGTAGAAAGGGATCCTTGCTACGTATGATCGAGTTCAGCTGATGGTTGGTATGCTCCATTCTTTCCGGAGTTTCTGAGTCTATAGTTTGTTTTGACTTTGTATATTTAGTAAGTACTATGGGGTCTGTCCCGACTAGTGGCTAGAGATTTCTCATCCTAGAGGCTTGTAGACAACTGTTGTGGGTTTAGTAGTCAGCTAAAGTTTAGGTGACATTGTATTATATTTTTGTTATATTTTAGTCTCTCTCAGTTGTATTTCTTTTAATTCGGTTTGGCCTTGATGGTCAATTAACTTTGTATTATTTAGTTTCAGTCGATTCACTCAGTCAAGTGTGGCACCAGGTGCCAGTCTCGCGTCCCTGAGTTTGGGGCGTGACAAAGTTGGTATCAGAGCAACGTCGTGTCCTAGGGAGTCTACAAGCCGTGTCTAGTAGAGTCTTGCTTATGGGTGTGTTGTGCACCACACTTATAATCAGGAGGCTACAAGGCATTTAGGATTGGTTACTGTTCTTTCATCTTCCAAATCGTGCTATAGAGCTAAGTCCTACGATTTGGATTATCGAGATCATGTGTTTTATTCCACATTCGAGGACGAATTTCCCTAAGGGGGGAAGGATGTAACGCCCCAAGTATTTACGACTGTCCTTCATCCCCTATCGAAGGCTTACGAGCTTATATTTGAGAATTTTATTAATAGCGAGTGTTTATGAAAATATTTGATTTGGTAATAAGTTATATTTTTATTATCTTTCTAAAATATTTTAAATAGTTATAAAACTTATTTAGTTATGAAACATTTGTGTATGTACTTATCTTAAAAGAGTTTTATTATTAATTAATATGTTAACGGAGATAGTAAGTCAAGTTTTGTTGATAAATTATTATTATTATATTTGATAGGATTTATTCAAAATAATTTTCTATTAATTGTAGTATATTCAAAATATTATATTTATTTTACTACGAACTTATGCAATACCCGGATATATATATAATGGGATAAAAATAATTTTGGGATGTGGTGTGGATTGGATACTTCCACCTCTACGTGGAACTTTAAAGAGTGGGCAGCAATTAGTTGTTCCAAGATTAGGTGGCATCATTTCATGTATTTTAATTTTATATTTGGAAAGTGGAAATCAATTGTGAAGGCATCTATAATTACCATTCATTTACCATACATATTGTAATATACCTATATGTACTCCCACTAACATTTTCATTCATTAATTGTTCTTACAAATGTACTGGTCATATATATATATTTTACGTTAGTTAGAAATTAATGGTGGGAAAGATAAATTTGTATAGTATAGGATAGTGATCGGTAACTGAGAGGATTTTATGTGTGAAAATAAATAAATTACGGGTTGAGCTACAATGACCTATCACAACGGGTATGGAGAGGAGTTGTGGTGGCTTCATGAATCGGAAATTAAGGTATGTTAAGGCTATTCCTTTCTTTTCTTGGCATGATTTTATAAGATTTATGACTTTTAGGTTTATCTTGCTATCGAAAGAGTCGATTATTAGGTGTGTCTAAATTATAATTGGTATTATCCTTGTTAAAAACTCGTATCCGGGTGATTTTGATTCCGTATCGCATTGTGTACTATAACTATAGGACCGATTCTTTAGTGCCATGTAGTAGCACTTAACCTTTTTGAGGTGGTCCTTTGCATTTAACTCTTGTCTTCGGAGATGATTTATATAATCTGAATAGTATGCGGAAGTAATTGATCAAAATGAGAACAAGACTTAATATCTTGCGTATTAGATGATAATTTCCATAAATTGTAGTACCTGTACTACTTGGTTCTACTCTTCTGTTATGAGGTAGTATTTCTAGTCTATTGTTAGTTGGGAAATGAGGAGCTAACGTTTTGGCATTGAGAATTTACAAGTATATTATGCTTTCTAATTAACTGGAGAATACCATTGGAAATTGAACTTACCCTTATGTCATTTGATATTAAAATTACTAGTAAGTACTGGTAGTGTTAACATGGACCGCAAAATATGTGAATTAAGGTTGTGGATATCGTCTTATGTTGTAGCAAAACGGGGAATTGATGGTCACATACACGTTATTGGTGGGGTTCCTATTTAGTGTGAACACACATTTATGCTTTACTTCATGTTTAGCTTTCATGGTGGTCTTGTCGACCAGGTATGGACTTCTGGTTAGCCAAATTGTTGTTGTGATATGATTTGTTTATTGGTTTCCTTCATGCGTTTTATGCCTTTTGAGGCTAGGGATCGGGGTGTACGCTGACATTATATGTATTTCATTGCATTTCATATGGTTGTGTGACATGACTTTGGTATATTGTTGTTTTATGTGTGTCGGGCCTATGGAGGTTTAGCGAGTTACTAGTGTTATGGTGATATAAGAAGCAAGCACAGATAGAATTGGTAGCGAGTTATCGGTAGTAGGTTGTCCTGTGATAGTCGTGATGGTTGTATGAGCTGAAATAGGGGCAAGTAAGATTGATGAGGCTACAACTTGTTTGGTATGGACAGTTTTGCATTGTAGAGCATTCATTATCATGTGATCGTGGTGGTCATATGCCGAACCTATGGGGGCTCAGGTAGATTGTTAGTTGATTGGCTATTGATATGAGCTTTACCACTTATCGCATTGTAGATTAACACCTAAATAGGAAGGTCCATGTAAGTAATTTAAACCCATTTTGAAATTATACAGGGTTTAGTAAACATAGCATACATTATTGTATATAGCTTTGTTTTAAATACAAAAATATGTTTTGAAAATATAACACATAGCTCTACAACTTTTATCTTTACAACAAAAGCTGGTTTTTCTATTAAGAACACGAAATAGGGGACGCAATATAGGACAGGTTCTGCCCAGTTTTTTTTTAATTTAGAAATCCCCTGTGTGCTACTGGTAGTATTTTAATGATATCTTTTTGTACAAAATGTATTTTTTGGTGATTGTGGATTCTTTGCAACCCCAATACATGTACCTACAACTTTTATGAAGTCCATAATGCTTTATTCTGCTGTTTACCTGATCAAAACTAAGTTACAACACTGGACAGTGGGGCTGCCCAGGTTTACTATTTTGAGGGTTTAGTGAAATTTGTGCAAACTAGGCTTACTTTTGATGCTAATCTTCAACATGCTTGAATTACTGGAAATCAAGAGGTATTTAATTATGTGTCAAGGTTATATATACTTGTGTATAAAATGAAGAACTTAGAATAATTGTTTAGATTACGATTTGAACTCTTTAAGTTATGGTTGAACTGCTTATGTGTTAAAAGACTAAGGTTTGTGTATAAACATGAATTTGAACTCTTGTTACCTTCTGGTGTATTTGAAATGTTCATTGTGTCGTATACTCCAACTGTCTATTTGATCATATACTTTAGTTGGTTCACACGATTACATGTTCCTTTAATTCGATATCACTTCTGTTGTGTTAGGATAATGATAATGTGACCTTATGGAGCCCTTGCTGGTTTAATCATAAAATTTTATGTCCTTACTTAGAATGTGCATTTGTTCTTAATTGGTATCTATCCACGTGCTTCAATAGTTCCTATGCTCGTGTAACCCTTTTATTCGTTCTCACCTAGTAAGTATTTATTATATAGTCTGAACCTCTTCATTTGAGGAGTTACATGTCTCCATTCTAAACACACGTATGCCCGCATTTGGAATGTCTAAACGTGTTTTAAATGAACCATGTGCTAAATAGAATTACTTGCTCCCTTTTTATACACCTTAATGGACCATTTATACATGCCCTAAAGTCCTTACTTCTCACACGTCTTCATAGCTCATGTGTGTATATTCGGTGTGTCCAATGAAGTTCGTTGAGTCATACAAGTTCCTAAGTATCGCGTTGAAGTTCCTTTTTACTTCCTATATCATTGTTGCTGCCTCGAGTATTTTATTCATATATCTACATCACATGTCTATAGTTCCAAAAGCTCCAATAATGTTATAACCACCAATGTATCAATCTCATAACAAAAGAACTAAAGTAATGCATATATGTGTTTCTTTGAGTACGGGTGGTAGCTCAAAGGGGCGAAAGCCTAGCTAGAGACGATCCCGAGATTATTGGATCAGGGGGCAGCTTTAGGGGCGAAAGCCTATCTCAAGCCGAACCTAACAGGGGGCAGCCCAAAGGGGTGAAAACCTAGCTAGGGCCGAACTTGATTTATTGATTTATGGGTGGTAGCTCAAAGGGGAATATGCCTAGCTAGAGACGATCCCAACGTTATGTTATGACCCACTGATCAGTTGGGGCCCGGGAACGATATGATATGAGTGATGATGATAATGAACGTAAAAGGAAAGTAATGAATGTAATGTACATGATTCCACACATACAGAACGGTGGTTTATCCATATTGTTTACTCACGTGTATTTGATTTTATTTGAGTTCCTATATTTCATACAGTTACTTATAGCCTTACATACTCAGTGCATTCTTTCGTACTGACGTCCCCATTGCCTGGGGGGCACTGCATTCATGCCTGCAGGTTAGTAGGTAGAAAGGAATCCTTGCTACGTATGATCGAGTTCAGCTGATGGTTTGTATGCTCCATTCTTTCCGGAGTTTCTGAGTCTATAGTTTGTTTTGACTTTGTATATTTAGTAAGTACTATGGGGTCTGTCCCGACTAGTGGCTAGAGATTTCTCATCCTAGAGGCTTGTAGACAACTGTTGTGGGTTTAGTAGTCAACTAAAGTTTAGGTGACATTGTATTATACTTTTGTTATATTTTAGTCTCTCTCAGTTGTATTTTTTTTAATTCGGTTTGGCCTTGATGGTCAATTAACTTTGTATTATTTAGTTTCAGTCGATTCACTCAGTCAAGGGTGGCACCAGGTGCCAGTCTCGCGTCCCTGAGTTTGGGGCGTGACAAAGTTGGTATCAGAGCAACGTCGTGTCCTAGGGAGTCTACAAGCCGTGTCTAGTAGAGTCTTGCTTATGGGTGTGTTGTGCACCACACTTATAATCAGGAGGCTACAAGGCATTTAGGATTGGTTACTGTTCTTTCATCTTCCAAATCGTGCTATAGAGCTAAGTCCTACGATTTGGATTATCGAGATCATGTGTTTTATTCCACATTCGAGGACGAATTTCCCTAAGGGGGGAAGGATGTAACGCCCCAAGTATTTATGACTGTCCTTCATCCCCTATCGAAGGCTTACGAGCTTATATTTGAGAATTTTATTAATAGCGAGTGTTTATGAAAATATTTGATTTGGTAATAAGTTATATTTTTATTATCTTTCTAAAATATTTTAAATAGTTATAAAACTTATTTAGTTATGAAACATTTGTGTATGTACTTATCTTAAAAGAGTTTTATTATTAATTAATATGTTAACGGAGATAGTAAGTCAAGTTTTGTTGATAAATTATTATTATTATATTTGATAAGATTTATTCGAAATAATTTTCTATTAATTGTAGTATATTCAAAATATTATATTTATTTTACTACGAACTTATGCAATACCCAGATATATATATAATAGGATAAAAATAATTTTGGGATGTGGTGTGGGTTGGATACTTCCACCTCTACGTGGAACTTTAAAGAGTGGGCAGCAATTAGTTGTTCCAAGATTAGGTGGCATCATTTCATGTATTTTAATTTTATATTTGGAAAGTGGAAATCAATTGTGAAGGCATCTATAATTACCATTCATTTACCATACATATTGTAATATACCTATATGTACTCCCACTAACATTTTCATTCATTAATTGTTCTTACAAATGTACTGGTCATATATATATATTTTACGTTAGTTAGAAATTAATGGTGGGAAAGATAAATTTGTATAGTATAGGATAGTGATCGGTAACTGAGAGGATTTTATGTGTGAAAATAAATAAATTACGGGTTGAGCTACAATGACCTATCACAACGGGTATGGAGAGGAGTTGTGGTGGCTTCATGAATCGGAAATTAAGGTATGTTAAGGCTATTCCTTTCTTTTCTTGGCATGATTTTATAAGATTTATGACTTTTAGGTTTATCTTGCTATCGAAAGAGTCGATTATTAGGTGTGTCTAAATTATAATTGGTATTATCCTTGTTAAAAACTCGTATCCGGGTGATTTTGATTCCGTATCGCATTGTGTACTATAACTATAGGACCGATTCTTTAGTGCCATGTAGTAGCACTTAACCTTTTTGAGGTGGTCCTTTGCATTTAACTCTTGTCTTCGGAGATGATTTATATAATCTGAATAGTATGCGGAAGTAATTGATCAAAATGAGAACAAGACTTAATATCTTGCGTATTAGATGATAATTTCCATAAATTGTAGTACCTGTACTACTTGGTTCTACTCTTCTGTTATGAGGTAGTATTTCTAGTCTATTGTTAGTTGGGAAATGAGGAGCTAACGTTTTGGCATTGAGAATTTACAAGTATATTATGCTTTCTAATTAACTGGAGAATACCATTGGAAATTGAACTTACCCTTATGTCATTTGATATTAAAATTACTAGTAAGTACTGGTAGTGTTAACATGGACCGCAAAATATGTGAATTAAGGTTGTGGATATCGTCTTATGTTGTAGCAAAACGGGGAATTGATGGTCACATACACGTTATTGGTGGGGTTCCTATTTAGTGTGAACACACATTTATGCTTTACTTCATGTTTAGCTTTCATGGTGGTCTTGTCGACCAGGTATGGACTTCTGGTTAGCCAAATTGTTGTTGTGATATGATTTGTTTATTGGTTTCCTTCATGCGTTTTATGCCTTTTGAGGCTAGGGATCGGGGTGTACGCTGACATTATATGTATTTCATTGCATTTCATATGGTTGTGTGACATGACTTTGGTATATTGTTGTTTTATGTGTGTCGGGCCTATGGAGGTTTAGCGAGTTACTAGTGTTATGGTGATATAAGAAGCAAGCACAGATAGAATTGGTAGCGAGTTATCGGTAGTAGGTTGTCCTGTGATAGTCGTGATGGTTGTATGAGCTGAAATAGGGGCAAGTAAGATTGATGAGGCTACAACTTGTTTGGTATGGACAGTTTTGCATTGTAGAGCATTCATTATCATGTGATCGTGGTGGTCATATGCCGAACCTATGGGGGCTCAGGTAGATTGTTAGTTGATTGGCTATTGATATGAGCTTTACCACTTATCGCATTGTAGATTAACACCTAAATAGGAAGGTCCATGTAAGTAATTTAAACCCATTTTGAAATTATACAGGGTTTAGTAAACATAGCATACATTATTGTATATAGCTTTGTTTTAAATACAAAAATATGTTTTGAAAATATAACACATAGCTCTACAACTTTTATCTTTACAACAAAAGCTGGTTTTTCTATTAAGAACACGAAATAGGGGACGCAATATAGGACAGGTTCTGCCCAGTTTTTTTTTAATTTAGAAATTCCCTGTGTGCTACTGGTAGTATTTTAATGATATCTTTTTGTACAAAATGTATTTTTTGGTGATTGTGGATTCTTTGCAACCCCAATACATGTACCTACAACTTTTATGAAGTCCATAATGCTTTATTCTGCTGTTTACCTGATCAAAACTAAGTTACAACACTGGACAGTGGGGCTGCCCAGGTTTACTATTTTGAGGGTTTAGTGAAATTTGTGCAAACTAGGCTTACTTTTGATGCTAATCTTCAACATGCTTGAATTACTGGAAATCAAGAGGTATTTAATTATGTGTCAAGGTTATATATACTTGTGTATAAAATGAAGAACTTAGAATAATTGTTTAGATTACGATTTGAACTCTTTAAGTTATGGTTGAACTGCTTATGTGTTAAAAGACTAAGGTTTGTGTATAAACATGAATTTGAACTCTTGTTACCTTCTGGTGTATTTGAAATGTTCATTTTGTCGTATACTCCAACTGTCTATTTGATCATATACTTTAGTTGGTTCACACGATTACATGTTCCTTTAATTCGATATCACTTCTGTTGTGTTAGGATAATGATAATGTGACCTTATGGAGCCCTTGCTGGTTTAATCATAAAATTTTATGTCCTTACATAGAATGTGCATTTGTTCTTAATTGGTATCTATCCACGTGCTTCAATAGTTCCTATGCTCGTGTAACCCTTTTATTCGTTCTCACCTAGTAAGTATTTATTATATAGTCTGAACCTCTTCATTTGAGGAGTTACATGTCTCCATTCTAAACACACGTATGCCCGCATTTGGAATGTCTAAACGTGTTTTAAATGAACCATGTGCTAAATAGAATTACTTGCTCCCTTTTTATACACCTTAATGGACCATTTATACATGCCCTAAAGTCCTTACTTCTCACACGTCTTCATAGCTCATGTGTGTATATTCGGTGTGTCCAATGAAGTTCGTTGAGTCATACAAGTTCCTAAGTATCGCGTTGAAGTTCCTTTTTACTTCCTATATCATTGTTGCTGCCTCGAGTATTTTATTCATATATCTACATCACATGTCTATAGTTCCAAAAGCTCCAATAATGTTATAACCACCAATGTATCAATCTCATAACAAAAGAACTGAAGTAATGCATATATGTGTTTCTTTGAGTACGGGTGGTAGCTCAAAGGGGCGAAAGCCTAGCTAGAGACGATCCCGAGATTATTGGATTAGGGGGCAGCTTTAGGGGCGAAAGCCTATCTCAAGCCGAACCTGACAGGGGGCAGCCCAAAGGGGTGAAAACCTAGCTAGGGCCGAACCTGATTTATTGATTTATGGGTGGTAGCTCAAAGGGGCATAAGCCTAGCTAGAGACGATCCCAACGTTATGTTATGACCCACTGATCAGTTGGGGCCTGGGCACGATATGATATGAGTGATGATGATAATGAACGTAAAAGGAAAGTAATGAATGTAATGTACATGATTCCACACATACAGAACGGTGGTTTATCCATATTGTTTACTCACGTGTATTTGATTTTATTTGAGTTCCTATATTTCATACAGTTACTTATAGCCTTACATACTCAGTACATTCTTTCGTACTGACGTCCCCATTGCCTGGGGGGCACTGCATTCATGCCTGCAGGTTAGTAGGTAGAAAGGGATCCTTGCTACGTATGATCGAGTTCAGCTGATGGTTGGTATGCTCCATTCTTTCCGGAGTTTCTGAGTCTATAGTTTGTTTTGACTTTGTATATTTAGTAAGTACTATGGGGTCTGTCCCGACTAGTGGCTAGAGATTTCTCATCCTAGAGGCTTGTAGACAACTGTTGTTGGTTTAGTAGTCAGCTAAAGTTTAGGTGACATTGTATTATACTTTTGTTATATTTTAGTCTCTCTCAGTTGTATTTCTTTTAATTCGGTTTGTCCTTGATGGTCAATTAACTTTGTATTATTTAGTTTCAGTCGATTCACTCAGTCAAGTGTGGCACCAGGTGCCAGTCGCGCCTCCCTGAGTTTGGGGCGTGACACAATTCCTTATTTTTGATCTATTTTTGTGAAAAGTAAAGTATTTGAAATTTAAATAAACTTTTGCTCAAAATAAGTTCTAAACATTTGTTTAAGTGAAAATTATGTAGTTCTATATAATTAAACACAGAATACATTAATTTCACCTAAGATTCGAAAGAAGGCTTGAGATTTATTTTCAAAAATAATTATTTTTTAAAATTATTTGGAATTAAGAAACTCGAAAACTAATCTGGAATGGGGAGGGCAAAAATTAGGTGTCAACAACAATCTCCAACTCATAATATTCTCTTGTTATGAAAATAAAAATCGCACTATGTCTCTTATCTACTCTATTTTATCATTTAATCTCCATGTAAGTTTTTATCACCTACCTTATTATAATGTATTTTGTTTATGTATCTTTTTTAACTATCCTTCGAGTTCAAAGAGTGGGAAATAGCTAAACCAGATAGATTTGTGGAAGCATTTGTGATTGCAAATGCCATACAAACCCTTTTACCTCCTCCAAAGATGTCCGCACCAAGAAGCAGCTTGGCGTATCTCTCCTTCATCAGATCAATTTTTAAAAATAACCCAATTCCAAAAAAATAATAGAGGTAAAAAATAACAAATGTCCAAAACTATTAACAGATTCACCATAACAAATCTAGTCAATAAAGGTAATAATGAAGCACTGTACAAGTATTAAATACCGACTTCCATAAATCACCACTAGATTGGCGTATGGTTAAACAAAATAAGAAAATGCACAAATCAAACTTGCTCCAAAGCTTTAATTGAAAATAAAAAACACTTTGAACCCTTGTCAAAAATGTTTCCAAGTTCCAACACCAAGAGATACAGAGTATATTCCTAGATTCGAACCTATGACTAATCAGTTAATCACTGATCACTCTAGCACTAAGCTACTGTGGCACAACTGGAGATTCAATCTCATAGAGTTCAATTTCCATTTCCAACCGACGACTATTATGAGCTAGATGTTTCCTACGTAACTTCTTCATATTGGCGCCCTTGAATCTCAAAGTGGATCTATTTCATTATATTCTATCCAATTGCACAAATCAGAGAAATTCTAAACTCCTGAGAACTGGCTATGTTGTCATTTTTTATATCGTAATAGTAATTAAAGTTAATAGTGAAGATTATGGATATCTCTTAATACACTCAATTTTGACGTCTTAAGATGGTAATGAAGACAATATTCATAATCAACATGTTAACACATAAAATTTGGGTATATTAAGAGATATCACAATGGGACACCACATTTGGTGTTTGATGTTTTACCAGCAGAGACACAGAGTACAGAAACATATATAGCCTATGGCTTACTTAAGACATATACCTTTTTTTCTTTTAGGCCTCAAATCTGGACTCTTTTAGTTATTAACTATATAGACAACTTAAATTTGCTATTTTCTATGACACTACCGCTGTATATAGCCCGATGCCCTTTATTCATCCCACACCACCATCAATAATACATGGAGTTCTACTACAAAGAGAAAACAAATACCTCAACATAAATTACAAAGTAAGCAAAATCAACCAAAAAAAAAAAAGACCTAATAATTGCAAAAATCAACATACAAAGAACAACTGAGAACAATTTAAGCAATTACATGAAAATAATCAGCAAAATTGACAAAGAACAACTGATAACAATTTAAACAATTATGTGAGAAAAATCAGTGAAATTGACAAGAGAGGAGAAAAACAGATGACGATGACCAAATAAAGAAGAGAAGAAACGGGTTTGGCTGAAGACAACATCTGTCAAAATAATCCACACGCGTAAGCTTTTTATTGAAGAAAAAGATGCCTGAAATGACCAGTTTACCTTGGTCGGCAAGCTGGCAGGATGACCTTGAGCATCTTTCTTTGCTCTTTTATATATATATATATATATTACTACTATGTAGAAGTGTGAGTGAAGCACAAGGTGGTGGTTGTCATGTGTGTTTCCTCACAGGGGCAGTCTAGGAAATTTCAAAATATGTTCTTTTTTTGTTGTACTTAATTCTTTTAATGCTTGTATCCTTACTCTTTTGGACAAAAAAAAATAAGTAGCTTTTATTATTCCTTATGTATTCCTGAACCATTAATTTAGGGGACCCATCTTACTTTTGTTTTCATGCGCTAAACTTGCAGCCATTTTAACACATTATTTCACGTTCTACTGTTACTTCATTGTGAACTTATATATACTCCCTCCGTTCGAATTTACTTGTCACTATTTTTCTAATTTGATTTTCACTTTTAGTTTTCATTTTTGACAAAACAAGAAAACACAAAAAAAAAATTTCATGTTTTACCCTTAGCATTAATTACTTATTCTTCAAATAATTTTCCAATATCTATTTTTAAACATCAATTAATAGGGGTAATATGGTAAAGTCTCTATACCAATCATTATTTTCTTAATAGGTGTGTCAAGTCAAAATGTGACAAGTGAATCCGAATGGAGGAAGTATATGATAAATGTGACATTGTAATGACCCTCCATGTCATTTTCTCAATTTTTTCATGTTTTTAGTATTTTGAGTCTTCCCATAGTGGATACAGGTCAATTATGACTTACCGTAACTGTCGGTTCGGTTATCGAATAATTCGTTTGGATTTTAGGCTCAATTCCCTAGTTTGGAGCTTTCGTTGTTAAAAAATTGGTCTCGGACAAAAAATCCTAGTGGACGACCCAATATAAAAATTCTAAAAGCTCCATTAGCTTCAGAACATTGTGTTTAGGCTAGATACACCCTCGATTCAAGTCCCGAGGTTTCCAGACTCATTTTGGGTATTGTGTAGATTTGATGAAAAATAAAACTATGGGGGTAGGGCATACATTTAAACAAAATGATCTTGGATGAAAGTTTTGATGGTACCATTGAGTCTAGATTTGTTTCAAACGAGACCCACGGTTAAGGTCCTAAGGCTTCCAGATTTGTTTTGGGCTATTGGGTAGATTTGATGAAAAATAGAACTATGGGGGTAGGGCCCAAATTTAATCGAAACGATCTTGAATGAAAGTTTTAATGGTTCCATTGAGTCTAGAATATTGAATTTGGTATGGTAGCATCGTACGTTTGCACGCACGGAGTTCCAAACGAATCCCAAGAACCAAATCGGAGTCCATTTGGACTTAATGAAAATCTGATGCCTGATATCTGGTCTGACCTCATTAGTGGTAAAGGTCCACTTAAGCGGACATCACTTTAGCGGTAGTTTTCTGTTTTAGCAGACATCTCTCAAGTGAACAAAGTGCCTCTTTAGCAGCCACTCGCCCTTTTGCACCATCCATTTTAGAGGTTAGTACCCGCTTTAGCTGTGGCCGCTTTAGCCACCAAATGACCACTTTAGAGGCACCTAGAGGTGTTAAATCCCCTTCTTCACCGATTTTTCTCCCTCATTTATTAACCTTTTTCCTCTATTTTTTAGAGCATGGGATATCGGAAAGTGTGGGGAATCATCCATTGAAGCAAAGGTAAGCAAGCTCGATGCTCCTTGGTCATTTCCCATTATATTTCCCCATTAAATTCCATCATTTTACTTATAAATTCTTAGGATTTAGGTCTTAAAATTCATAAATGTTAAAGGTGATTTGAGCCCCAATTTACACTGCATTTGTGCTCAACTTTTGAGCACACATTCCTTGTCCTACGAGGGACCTCGTGACAGATTCAATTTTGGATTTCATTTGGGGCCTGTTCTTGACCAGAATTACTACCTAACCTTTGACATATCAATGTGGATCTCATTTTACTCATATTGACGTGTAGATGATTGTTTTGATAGCGTGGAGGTATTTCAAGACTATGGAGCAAGGAGGAGCGATTCGTGGATGATTTGAGATTTACGTTTTGGCATTGAGGTAGGCTTTGGTCTACTTTTCTCTATGAGATTATGTATTGCATAGATTGAATGATAGGTAGGGATAATTGGATTGGATTATGACTAGTATATCATGACTTAGCCTATTTGGGGTATTTGGGATAGAAATGTGACCCAAACCTTAGCATAGGATACTTGTTATGGCCTTAGAATATTGTTATCCTTGATTATAGGCTTGCTTAGTCATAGATTGGCATTATAGATCCTTTAGTATAAGGTTTACCATTTGACTTAGTGATTTGGGTGATATTTTCCTCGATTAGATCCTTGTAGTGGCTTTACGCCATTGATTACTATGGTTTTCTGAGTAATGAGGATTACTTATGTATTATTGGGCCCGAGGTAGTGTTTACAATACCATTTGGACTGCAGGTGAGTATTCTATCCTTATAAAGGACATGATTCTAGTTTACATACGCTTAGGCACTTATAGTGGTATTGTTTGGATACTGGTGATGGCATGCATACTTTTAGGGAATTCTTAGGAAATTCTACTCTTGACTCCCTATCGTGTGTCCATATTTCGATGAACCTCTAGTACTTTTTTTTACTTCATTCTTTCCCAGATGGATGGCACGAGGTTATCGATAGACGATGAGGGTATTCCTGTGCGTGTTACTAGAGTTTCAGCTTAGCATCAAACTAAAGAGTTAAGGATTGATAGAGAGGAGCTTCAGTGTCAGCCAGAGGGGTTGGGGTCAACCCAGTCTCTAATAGAGTTTGTGACCGCCTCAGTTCCTCAGGACTCAGTGTTGGGGATTTTGAGTATTTTAGTGGATACCTCCCAGCCAGAGATGATGTTTGGTACATCGAGTGGTTCTCATGCTAGAGCTAGGTTTACAGGTGTTCAATAGGGTTCTCTATCAGTTGCAGAACATGATATGGTGTGTGGATTTACTAGAGGGTTAGCTTTTCCACTTCGCTTGACCTCAGAGCATTTGATAGCAGCTGGATCAACTTTCCCTCAGGTTGTTGATCATACTAGGACCACAGAGAGGGAATGTATTAAGATATATAGAGGTGGTGGTAAGAGGCCATATCATCAGCATAGTGTTATTGGTGTTTCATATGGAGGTAGGAATCCTCCCAGTAGAGGTCAGCATCTCTTTCCACCTATTAGGCCCATACAGGTAGCACCTCATCTTAAGGGTAACTCTCAGGTATATCATGGTTGTCTCAGTAACCAGAGTTCTGGTCATGCAATACAGGTTATTAGGTCTTGGTTGTCAGGTCGTGGCAGCAGTTGTGGGCCAGCAGGTATAGTACACCAGAGAATCCCTAAGGCATGTTTCGATTGTGGTGAGATAGGCCATTGGTCTAGGGAATGCCCCAGGCATGAGTTGGTCGGCCAATTGAGGATAACTCATGTTTCTCATTAGGTTAGGACTTCAGGGGTTTGTTGCGACTGCAAAGAGACTGGTCACTGGTCCAGAGAGTGTCCCTGGCATGGGATTATTAGTCATTCAGCTCATCCAAATCAGTCTTATAGAGATGTGTCACCTTCAGTTAGACGTAGTGCACTTAGTGCCTCGGTTAGTGATTTAGACGCTTAGTCTGGGTTTGGGGATGCTCAAATTTGCACTTCTTCGGGCATGTCAGGGACTATTACTTCAGATGTCCACCTTGATAGGTTTTCTATCACCTTTGATTTTCTATCCTTTAGTTTCTATTTAAGTTGAGTTGGGGGTTTTCATACCCATCGATTTTTAAATGCCTTGACATTTCTATACTGATTGTTGTATTCCTTGTGTAGATTTATGCATATATGACTAGCCCTTGTAGATGATTTTTTTAGTTGTGGATAAGTGGATCAGTATTGTGGGTTTCTTAGGGGTGCACCATTTGGGTTGGAGTCCCATTTTCTTTGACATATTTTCCTTGTTATGGCCCTAGAGTGGTACTTTTGTTAATTTTCATTTTTGGTACCACCTGCATCTTATGTTGTTGATATCATAGTCATTTTTTTGACATTGATTGACTCTTATTTGATAGATGGCTAGACTAGTGTTATTTAGTTAGCATTTTTCTCTCATTGCTATTCTTGCCCGTTTGGCTTAGAACCTAGATTGGTTGTTTTTCCCTCTTGTTAGCGATGTTAGATTAGTTATGGAGAGGAAGTGAAGGTAAGTTTTGCCTTCCATAGCTTCGTTGTGATTTTAGCATTAGTAGTCTTCTTTCATAACCCATTCCTATTGGTGATGCGTTTGAGATTTGATTCTTTCAATATGGATAGTTCATCACCCGGTAGTGGTCTCGAATTTGATATTGATGTTTAGTTAGAATTGGTAATTCAATTCTGTTGCCCGTTTATGATATTGAAAGGTCTGAGGCTTACTTTCTGATTTGTTGGGTTCGTCTCCTAGTGATCATTTTGATCTTGGTATTGGTTTGGATTTGGATATTTCGTTCTTTCTGCGATATGGTTCATGGTTCAGCCGAGCTAAAGTTGGTATAATTGGGAGAATTTACAAAATTCTCATCTCGGCATTTGTTTGGCCTATTATGACTTCGGGGAGTGTTTCTGCTTGATGATATGTGCCTATAGATACTCGTGGCTGTAGATTGAGTACTTGATTGGCCAGATTCTGGCTAGGGTCATATTTTCTAAGTTGCTCGAGTTTGGCTGTCATTATTATTATTTGCAGCCTTAGTGAGTTCTTGGATATGCCTTGATGTGATATATCCTCCCGCGGATGTGGATTTAATTATTCGTATCTTTAGCTTATGGTCTTCCTCCATCATGAATATGTCCTCAACGACATTTTAGTTTCAGCCCTTGCAAGGACCATTGAGTATATGCTCAATTTATGAGAGTGAGATTGATTTGGGTATTTGACCCTATTGAAGGCTTGTTGACTCTAGTTTTGGATTTTGATGCCTTTGAATGATGGCTTTGGAGTTGCAATAGATCTTGGTATATGGATACTTACTCGTCAACAGGATCAGTTTGGATGGTTGAGTTTGAGCAGTTCTGCTTTGGTACTTAGATTATAGCTATGGATTATGTACCTTGGGTGCAGTCATCATTTCCAGATTTGTTTTAGTTGAGCATTCGTTTATAGGTTGACTAAGCCTACTCTTTGCCTACCGACTCAGTTTTCTTCAGTTCAGATGGACCACACTTGATTAATGCTCGAAAGTTGGTCTGTTGGCACATGGTATTAGTTTCTACTACTCTGGACCTTAATTCCCAATTTTTGTCAGAATTTTGGATTGTCTGCTCAGCAGAAGGAGTGCGATCAAGTTGGACTTAGCATGGTTTCATCCACAGTTGGTGGGACCTTCTGGAGCAGATCGTTTGATTTTGAGAGGTGGTGCTTTAGACTCTTGACTACCAATTTTGAGGGTCATTTGGACCAGTTGTAGCTTTGGCTAGGGATCGCAGGCTTTAGTGATCTCCATTTATGTGTCCAGGTAGCAACTTATGGGTTTATTATTACGCCTACCATTATAGATTTTTTTGTAGATCATCTTCAGTCTTTCGAGGACAGTGTGATGGGTTTGTGCTGACAGGACTCGGATGATATTTTGTATGGTTTAAAGTAGGTAGCAGATTTGGAAAGGCAAAAGAAGGTTAGATTTGGAAATCGAAGTTGGTTGCATAATTCATGCCTTGGATTGCCTTTAGCTTGGTTGAGTTTTTGCTTGGATGTGCTTGTATCAGTGTGTTGTCAGCGTGTTGTGGTTTGGATTTACGTGCACCAGTCGTTCTGGGTTCAGTTAGAGGCATATTGGTTGTTGAGGATAAGTTTTGGCTTTTTGGAAAGTGAAGTAAGGAAGTTGGTTAAAAAAGGGATACCTATAGCAAAATCCCTTGGAAGCATTATGTCTGCTTAGAGATTATCTATGGAGACATGCTTGGGGTAGGTGGACCCAGTACCTCTTTTTCTGAGCTTTCGGGCTCCTTCTATCCGTTGACTTTTGCGGACGAATGTCCTTTTAGTAGTGGATATTTTAATGACCCTCCAGGTCATTTTCTTGATTTCTGCACATTTCTGGCATTTTGAGTCTTCCCATAATGGCTACATGTTAATTATGACATGCGTAACTATCGGTTTGGTTATCGAACAGTTTGTTTAGATTTTATCTGTTTTGGAGCTTTCACTGTTAAGGAATTGGTCTAGGACCAAAATTCTTAGTAGACAACCCCAGGTTGAAATTTTGACTGCACCAACAGCTCCGGAACATCGATTTTAGACTAGAGAGACCCACGGTTAAGGTCCTAAGGCTTCCAGATTTGTTTTGGGCTATTGGGTAGATTTGATGAAAAATAGAACTATGGGGGTAGGGCCCATATTTAATCGAAACGATCTTGAATGAAAGTTTTAATGGTTCCATTGAGTCTAGAATATTGAATTTGGTATGGTAGCATCGTACGTTTGCACGCACGGAGTTCCAAACGAATCCCAAGAACCAAATCGGAGTCCATTTGGACTTAATGAAAATCTGATGCCTGATATCTGGTCTGACCTCATTAGTGGTAAAGGTCCACTTATGCGGACATCACTTTAGCGGTAGTTTTCTGCTTTAGCAGACATCTCTCAAGTGAACAAAGTGCCTCTTTAGCAGCCACTCGCCCTTTTGCACCATCCATTTTAGAGGTTAGTACCCGCTTTAGCTGTGGCCGCTTTAGCCACCAAATGACCACTTTAGAGGCACCTAGAGGTGTTAAATCCCCTTCTTCACCGATTTTTCTCCCTCATTTATTAACCTTTTTCCTCTATTTTTTAGAGCATGGGATATCGGAAAGTGTGGGGAATCATCCATTGAAGCAAAGGTAAGCAAGCTCGATGCTCCTTGGTCATTTCCCATTATATTTCCCCATTAAATTCCATCATTTTACTTATAAATTCTTAGGATTTAGGTCTTAAAATTCATAAATGTTAAAGGTGATTTGAGCCCCAATTTACACTGCATTTGTGCTCAACTTTTGAGCACACATTCCTTGTCCTACGAGGGACCTCGTGACAGATTCAATTTTGGATTTCATTTGGGGCCTGTTCTTGACCAGAATTACTACCTAACCTTTGACATATCAATGTGGATCTCATTTTACTCATATTGACGTGTAGATGATTGTTTTGATAGCGTGGAGGTATTTCAAGACTATGGAGCAAGGAGGAGCGATTCGTGGATGATTTGAGATTTACGTTTTGGCATTGAGGTAGGCTTTGGTCTACTTTTCTCTATGAGATTATGTATTGCATAGATTGAATGATAGGTAGGGATAATTGGATTGGATTATGACTAGTATATCATGACTTAGCCTATTTGGGGTATTTGGGATAGAAATGTGACCCAAACCTTAGCATAGGATACTTGTTATGGCCTTAGAATATTGTTATCCTTGATTATAGGCTTGCTTAGTCATAGATTGGCATTATAGATCCTTTAGTATAAGGTTTACCATTTGACTTAGTGATTTGGGTGATATTTTCCTCGATTAGATCCTTGTAGTGGCTTTACGCCATTGATTACTATGGTTTTCTGAGTAATGAGGATTACTTATGTATTATTGGGCCCGAGGTAGTGTTTACAATACCATTTGGACTGCAGGTGAGTATTCTATCCTTATAAAGGACATGATTCTAGTTTACATACGCTTAGGCACTTATAGTGGTATTGTTTGGATACTGGTGATGGCATGCATACTTTTAGGGAATTCTTAGGAAATTCTACTCTTGACTCCCTATCGTGTGTCCATATTTCGATGAACCTCTAGTACTTTTTTTTACTTCATTCTTTCCCAGATGGATGGCACGAGGTTATCGATAGACGATGAGGGTATTCCTGTGCGTGTTACTAGAGTTTCAGCTTAGCATCAAACTAAAGAGTTAAGGATTGATAGAGAGGAGCTTCAGTGTCAGCCAGAGGGGTTGGGGTCAACCCAGTCTCTAATAGAGTTTGTGACCGCCTCAGTTCCTCAGGACTCAGTGTTGGGGATTTTGAGTATTTTAGTGGATACCTCCCAGCCAGAGATGATGTTTGGTACATCGAGTGGTTCTCATGCTAGAGCTAGGTTTACAGGTGTTCAATAGGGTTCTCTATCAGTTACAGAACATGATATGGTGTGTGGATTTACTAGAGGGTTAGCTTTTCCACTTCGCTTGACCTCAGAGCATTTGATAGCAGCTGGATCAACTTTCCCTCAGGTTGTTGATCATACTAGGACCACAGAGAGGGAATGTATTAAGATATATAGAGGTGGTGGTAAGAGGCCATATCATCAGCATAGTGTTATTGGTGTTTCATATGGAGGTAGGAATCCTCCCAGTAGAGGTCAGCATCTCTTTCCACCTATTAGGCCCATACAGGTAGCACCTCATCTTAAGGGTAACTCTCAGGTATATCATGGTTGTCTCAGTAACCAGAGTTCTGGTCATGCAATACAGGTTATTAGGTCTTGGTTGTCAGGTCGTGGCAGCAGTTGTGGGCCAGCAGGTATAGTACACCAGAGAATCCCTAAGGCATGTTTCGATTGTGGTGAGATAGGCCATTGGTCTAGGGAATGCCCCAGGCATGAGTTGGTCGGCCAATTGAGGATAACTCATGTTTCTCATTAGGTTAGGACTTCAGGGGTTTGTTGCGACTGCAAAGAGACTGGTCACTGGTCCAGAGAGTGTCCCTGGCATGGGATTATTAGTCATTCAGCTCATCCAAATCAGTCTTATAGAGATGTGTCACCTTCAGTTAGACGTAGTGCACTTAGTGCCTCGGTTAGTGATTTAGACGCTTAGTCTGGGTTTGGGGATGCTCAAATTTGCACTTCTTCGGGCATGTCAGGGACTATTACTTCAGATGTCCACCTTGATAGGTTTTCTATCACCTTTGATTTTCTATCCTTTAGTTTCTATTTAAGTTGAGTTGGGGGTTTTCATACCCATCGATTTTTAAATGCCTTGACATTTCTATACTGATTGTTGTATTCCTTGTGTAGATTTATGCATATATGACTAGCCCTTGTAGATGATTTTTTTAGTTGTGGATAAGTGGATCAGTATTGTGGGTTTCTTAGGGGTGCACCATTTGGGTTGGAGTCCCATTTTCTTTGACATATTTTCCTTGTTATGGCCCTAGAGTGGTACTTTTGTTAATTTTCATTTTTGGTACCACCTGCATCTTATGTTGTTGATATCATAGTCATTTTTTTGACATTGATTGACTCTTATTTGATAGATGGCTAGACTAGTGTTATTTAGTTAGCATTTTTCTCTCATTGCTATTCTTGCCCGTTTGGCTTAGAACCTAGATTGGTTGTTTTTCCCTCTTGTTAGCGATGTTAGATTAGTTATGGAGAGGAAGTGAAGGTAAGTTTTGCCTTCCATAGCTTCGTTGTGATTTTAGCATTAGTAGTCTTCTTTCATAACCCATTCCTATTGGTGATGCGTTTGAGATTTGATTCTTTCAATATGGATAGTTCATCACCCGGTAGTGGTCTCGAATTTGATATTGATGTTTAGTTAGAGTTGGTAATTCAATTCTGTTGCCCGTTTATGATATTGAAAGGTCTGAGGCTTACTTTCTGATTTGTTGGGTTCGTCTCCTAGTGATCATTTTGATCTTGGTATTGGTTTGGATTTGGATATTTCGTTCTTTCTGCGATATGGTTCATGGTTCAGCCGAGCTAAAGTTGGTATAATTGGGAGAATTTACAAAATTCTCATCTCGGCATTTGTTTGGCCTATTATGACTTCGGGGAGTGTTTCTGCTTGATGATATGTGCCTATAGATACTCGTGGCTGTAGATTGAGTACTTGATTGGCCAGATTCTGGCTAGGGTCATATTTTCTAAGTTGCTCGAGTTTGGCTGTCATTATTATTATTTGCAGCCTTAGTGAGTTCTTGGATATGCCTTGATGTGATATATCCTCCCGCGGATGTGGATTTAATTATTCGTATCTTTAGCTTATGGTCTTCCTCCATCATGAATATGTCCTCAACGACATTTTAGTTTCAGCCCTTGCAAGGACCATTGAGTATATGCTCAATTTATGAGAGTGAGATTGATTTGGGTATTTGACCCTATTGAAGGCTTGTTGACTCTAGTTTTGGATTTTGATGCCTTTGAATGATGGCTTTGGAGTTGCAATAGATCTTGGTATATGGATACTTACTCGTCAACAGGATCAGTTTGGATGGTTGAGTTTGAGCAGTTCTGCTTTGGTACTTAGATTATAGCTATGGATTATGTACCTTGGGTGCAGTCATCATTTCCAGATTTGTTTTAGTTGAGCATTCGTTTATAGGTTGACTAAGCCTACTCTTTGCCTACCGACTCAGTTTTCTTCAGTTCAGATGGACCACACTTGATTAATGCTCGAAAGTTGGTCTGTTGGCACATGGTATTAGTTTCTACTACTCTGGACCTTAATTCCCAATTTTTGTCAGAATTTTGGATTGTCTGCTCAGCAGAAGGAGTGCGATCAAGTTGGACTTAGCATGGTTTCATCCACAGTTGGTGGGACCTTCTGGAGCAGATCGTTTGATTTTGAGAGGTGGTGCTTTAGACTCTTGACTACCAATTTTGAGGGTCATTTGGACCAGTTGTAGCTTTGGCTAGGGATCGCAGGCTTTAGTGATCTCCATTTATGTGTCCAGGTAGCAACTTATGGGTTTATTATTACGCCTACCATTATAGATTTTTTTGTAGATCATCTTCAGTCTTTCGAGGACAGTGTGATGGGTTTGTGCTGACAGGACTCGGATGATATTTTGTATGGTTTAAAGTAGGTAGCAGATTTGGAAAGGCAAAAGAAGGTTAGATTTGGAAATCGAAGTTGGTTGCATAATTCATGCCTTGGATTGCCTTTAGCTTGGTTGAGTTTTTGCTTGGATGTGCTTGTATCAGTGTGTTGTCAGCGTGTTGTGGTTTGGATTTACGTGCACCAGTCGTTCTGGGTTCAGTTAGAGGCATATTGGTTGTTGAGGATAAGTTTTGGCTTTTTGGAAAGTGAAGTAAGGAAGTTGGTTAAAAAAGGGATACCTATAGCAAAATCCCTTGGAAGCATTATGTCTGCTTAGAGATTATCTATGGAGACATGCTTGGGGTAGGTGGACCCAGTACCTCTTTTTCTGAGCTTTCGGGCTCCTTCTATCCGTTGACTTTTGCGGACGAATGTCCTTTTAGTAGTGGATATTTTAATGACCCTCCAGGTCATTTTCTTGATTTCTGCACATTTCTGGCATTTTGAGTCTTCCCATAATGGCTACATGTTAATTATGACATGCGTAACTATCGGTTTGGTTATCGAACAGTTTGTTTAGATTTTATCTGTTTTGGAGCTTTCACTGTTAAGGAATTGGTCTAGGACCAAAATTCTTAGTAGACAACCCCAGGTTGAAATTTTGACTGCACCAACAGCTCCGGAACATCGATTTTAGACTAGAGAGACCCACGGTTAAGGTCCTAAGGCTTCCAGATTTGTTTTGGGCTATTGGGTAGATTTGATGAAAAATAGAACTATGGGGGTAGGGCCCATATTTAATCGAAACGATCTTGAATGAAAGTTTTAATGGTTCCATTGAGTCTAGAATATTGAATTTGGTATGGTAGCATCGTACGTTTGCACGCACGGAGTTCCAAACGAATCCCAAGAACCAAATCGGAGTCCATTTGGACTTAATGAAAATCTGATGCCTGATATCTGGTCTGACCTCATTAGTGGTAAAGGTCCACTTATGCGGACATCACTTTAGCGGTAGTTTTCTGCTTTAGCAGACATCTCTCAAGTGAACAAAGTGCCTCTTTAGCAGCCACTCGCCCTTTTGCACCATCCATTTTAGAGGTTAGTACCCGCTTTAGCTGTGGCCGCTTTAGCCACCAAATGACCACTTTAGAGGCACCTAGAGGTGTTAAATCCCCTTCTTCACCGATTTTTCTCCCTCATTTATTAACCTTTTTCCTCTATTTTTTAGAGCATGGGATATCGGAAAGTGTGGGGAATCATCCATTGAAGCAAAGGTAAGCAAGCTCGATGCTCCTTGGTCATTTCCCATTATATTTCCCCATTAAATTCCATCATTTTACTTATAAATTCTTAGGATTTAGGTCTTAAAATTCATAAATGTTAAAGGTGATTTGAGCCCCAATTTACACTGCATTTGTGCTCAACTTTTGAGCACACATTCCTTGTCCTACGAGGGACCTCGTGACAGATTCAATTTTGGATTTCATTTGGGGCCTGTTCTTGACCAGAATTACTACCTAACCTTTGACATATCAATGTGGATCTCATTTTACTCATATTGACGTGTAGATGATTGTTTTGATAGCGTGGAGGTATTTCAAGACTATGGAGCAAGGAGGAGCGATTCGTGGATGATTTGAGATTTACGTTTTGGCATTGAGGTAGGCTTTGGTCTACTTTTCTCTATGAGATTATGTATTGCATAGATTGAATGATAGGTAGGGATAATTGGATTGGATTATGACTAGTATATCATGACTTAGCCTATTTGGGGTATTTGGGATAGAAATGTGACCCAAACCTTAGCATAGGATACTTGTTATGGCCTTAGAATATTGTTATCCTTGATTATAGGCTTGCTTAGTCATAGATTGGCATTATAGATCCTTTAGTATAAGGTTTACCATTTGACTTAGTGATTTGGGTGATATTTCCCTCGATTAGATCCTTGTAGTGGCTTTACGCCATTGATTACTATGGTTTTCTGAGTAATAAGGATTACTTATGTATTATTGGGCCCGAGGTAGTGTTTACAATACCATTTGGACTGCAGGTGAGTATTCTATCCTTATAAAGGACATGATTCTAGTTTACATACGCTTAGGCACTTATAGTGGTATTGTTTGGATACTGGTGATGGCATGCATACTTTTAGGGAATTCTTAGGAAATTCTACTCTTGACTCCCTATCGTGTGTCCATATTTCGATGAACCTCTAGTACTTTTTTTTACTTCATTCTTTCCCAGATGGATGGCACGAGGTTATCGATAGACGATGAGGGTATTCCTGTGCGTGTTACTAGAGTTTCAGCTTAGCATCAAACTAAAGAGTTAAGGATTGATAGAGAGGAGCTTCAGTGTCAGCCAGAGGGGTTGGGGTCAACCCAGTCTCTAATAGAGTTTGTGACCGCCTCAGTTCCTCAGGACTCAGTGTTGGGGATTTTGAGTATTTTAGTGGATACCTCCCAGCCAGAGATGATGTTTGGTACATCGAGTGGTTCTCATGCTAGAGCTAGGTTTACAGGTGTTCAATAGGGTTCTCTATCAGTTGCAGAACATGATATGGTGTGTGGATTTACTAGAGGGTTAGCTTTTCCACTTCGCTTGACCTCAGAGCATTTGATAGCAGCTGGATCAACTTTCCCTCAGGTTGTTGATCATACTAGGACCACAGAGAGGGAATGTATTAAGATATATAGAGGTGGTGGTAAGAGGCCATATCATCAGCATAGTGTTATTGGTGTTTCATATGGAGGTAGGAATCCTCCCAGTAGAGGTCAGCATCTCTTTCCACCTATTAGGCCCATACAGGTAGCACCTCATCTTAAGGGTAACTCTCAGGTATATCATGGTTGTCTCAGTAACCAGAGTTCTGGTCATGCAATACAGGTTATTAGGTCTTGGTTGTCAGGTCGTGGCAGCAGTTGTGGGCCAGCAGGTATAGTACACCAGAGAATCCCTAAGGCATGTTTCGATTGTGGTGAGATAGGCCATTGGTCTAGGGAATGCCCCAGGCATGAGTTGGTCGGCCAATTGAGGATAACTCATGTTTCTCATTAGGTTAGGACTTCAGGGGTTTGTTGCGACTGCAAAGAGACTGGTCACTGGTCCAGAGAGTGTCCCTGGCATGGGATTATTAGTCATTCAGCTCATCCAAATCAGTCTTATAGAGATGTGTCACCTTCAGTTAGACGTAGTGCACTTAGTGCCTCGGTTAGTGATTTAGACGCTTAGTCTGGGTTTGGGGATGCTCAAATTTGCACTTCTTCGGGCATGTCAGGGACTATTACTTCAGATGTCCACCTTGATAGGTTTTCTATCACCTTTGATTTTCTATCCTTTAGTTTCTATTTAAGTTGAGTTGGGGGTTTTCATACCCATCGATTTTTAAATGCCTTGACATTTCTATACTGATTGTTGTATTCCTTGTGTAGATTTATGCATATATGACTAGCCCTTGTAGATGATTTTTTTAGTTGTGGATAAGTGGATCAGTATTGTGGGTTTCTTAGGGGTGCACCATTTGGGTTGGAGTCCCATTTTCTTTGACATATTTTCCTTGTTATGGCCCTAGAGTGGTACTTTTGTTAATTTTCATTTTTGGTACCACCTGCATCTTATGTTGTTGATATCATAGTCATTTTTTTGACATTGATTGACTCTTATTTGATAGATGGCTAGACTAGTGTTATTTAGTTAGCATTTTTCTCTCATTGCTATTCTTGCCCGTTTGGCTTAGAACCTAGATTGGTTGTTTTTCCCTCTTGTTAGCGATGTTAGATTAGTTATGGAGAGGAAGTGAAGGTAAGTTTTGCCTTCCATAGCTTCGTTGTGATTTTAGCATTAGTAGTCTTCTTTCATAACCCATTCCTATTGGTGATGCGTTTGAGATTTGATTCTTTCAATATGGATAGTTCATCACCCGGTAGTGGTCTCGAATTTGATATTGATGTTTAGTTAGAGTTGGTAATTCAATTCTGTTGCCCGTTTATGATATTGAAAGGTCTGAGGCTTACTTTCTGATTTGTTGGGTTCGTCTCCTAGTGATCATTTTGATCTTGGTATTGGTTTGGATTTGGATATTTCGTTCTTTCTGCGATATGGTTCATGGTTCAGCCGAGCTAAAGTTGGTATAATTGGGAGAATTTACAAAATTCTCATCTCGGCATTTGTTTGGCCTATTATGACTTCGGGGAGTGTTTCTGCTTGATGATATGTGCCTATAGATACTCGTGGCTGTAGATTGAGTACTTGATTGGCCAGATTCTGTCTAGGGTCATATTTTCTAAGTTGCTCGAGTTTGGCTGTCATTATTATTATTTGCAGCCTTAGTGAGTTCTTGGATATGCCTTGATGTGATATATCCTCCCGCGGATGTGGATTTAATTATTCGTATCTTTAGCTTATGGTCTTCCTCCATCATGAATATGTCCTCAACGACATTTTAGTTTCAGCCCTTGCAAGGACCATTGAGTATATGCTCAATTTATGAGAGTGAGATTGATTTGGGTATTTGACCCTATTGAAGGCTTGTTGACTCTAGTTTTGGATTTTGATGCCTTTGAATGATGGCTTTGGAGTTGCAATAGATCTTGGTATATGGATACTTACTCGTCAACAGGATCAGTTTGGATGGTTGAGTTTGAGCAGTTCTGCTTTGGTACTTAGATTATAGCTATGGATTATGTACCTTGGGTGCAGTCATCATTTCCAGATTTGTTTTAGTTGAGCATTCGTTTATAGGTTGACTAAGCCTACTCTTTGCCTACCGACTCAGTTTTCTTCAGTTCAGATGGACCACACTTGATTAATGCTCGAAAGTTGGTCTGTTGGCACATGGTATTAGTTTCTACTACTCTGGACCTTAATTCCCAATTTTTGTCAGAATTTTGGATTGTCTGCTCAGCAGAAGGAGTGCGATCAAGTTGGACTTAGCATGGTTTCATCCACAGTTGGTGGGACCTTCTGGAGCAGATCGTTTGATTTTGAGAGGTGGTGCTTTAGACTCTTGACTACCAATTTTGAGGGTCATTTGGACCAGTTGTAGCTTTGGCTAGGGATCGCAGGCTTTAGTGATCTCCATTTTGTGTCCAGGTAGCAACTTATGGGTTTATTATTACGCCTACCATTATAGATTTTTTTGTAGATCATCTTCAGTCTTTCGAGGACAGTGTGATGGGTTTGTGCTGACAGGACTCGGATGATATTTTGTATGGTTTAAAGTAGGTAGCAGATTTGGAAAGGCAAAAGAAGGTTAGATTTGGAAATCGAAGTTGGTTGCATAATTCATGCCTTGGATTGCCTTTAGCTTGGTTGAGTTTTTGCTTGGATGTGCTTGTATCAGTGTGTTGTCAGCGTGTTGTGGTTTGGATTTACGTGCACCAGTCGTTCTGGGTTCAGTTAGAGGCATATTGGTTGTTGAGGATAAGTTTTGGCTTTTTGGAAAGTGAAGTAAGGAAGTTGGTTAAAAAAGGGATACCTATAGCAAAATCCCTTGGAAGCATTATGTCTGCTTAGAGATTATCTATGGAGACATGCTTGGGGTAGGTGGACCCAGTACCTCTTTTTCTGAGCTTTCGGGCTCCTTCTATCCGTTGACTTTTGCGGACGAATGTCCTTTTAGTAGTGGATATTTTAATGACCCTCCAGGTCATTTTCTTGATTTCTGCACATTTCTGGCATTTTGAGTCTTCCCATAATGGCTACATGTTAATTATGACATGCGTAACTATCGGTTTGGTTATCGAACAGTTTGTTTAGATTTTATCTGTTTTGGAGCTTTCACTGTTAAGGAATTGGTCTAGGACCAAAATTCTTAGTAGACAACCCCAGGTTGAAATTTTGACTGCACCAACAGCTCCGGAACATCGATTTTAGACTAGAGAGACCCACGGTTAAGGTCCTAAGGCTTCCAGATTTGTTTTGGGCTATTGGGTAGATTTGATGAAAAATAGAACTATGGGGGTAGGGCCCATATTTAATCGAAACGATCTTGAATGAAAGTTTTAATGGTTCCATTGAGTCTAGAATATTGAATTTGGTATGGTAGCATCGTACGTTTGCACGCACGGAGTTCCAAACGAATCCCAAGAACCAAATCGGAGTCCATTTGGACTTAATGAAAATCTGATGCCTGATATCTGGTCTGACCTCATTAGTGGTAAAGGTCCACTTATGCGGACATCACTTTAGCGGTAGTTTTCTGCTTTAGCAGACATCTCTCAAGTGAACAAAGTGCCTCTTTAGCAGCCACTCGCCCTTTTGCACCATCCATTTTAGAGGTTAGTACCCGCTTTAGCTGTGGCCGCTTTAGCCACCAAATGACCACTTTAGAGGCACCTAGAGGTGTTAAATCCCCTTCTTCACCGATTTTTCTCCCTCATTTATTAACCTTTTTCCTCTATTTTTTAGAGCATGGGATATCGGAAAGTGTGGGGAATCATCCATTGAAGCAAAGGTAAGCAAGCTCGATGCTCCTTGGTCATTTCCCATTATATTTCCCCATTAAATTCCATCATTTTACTTATAAATTCTTAGGATTTAGGTCTTAAAATTCATAAATGTTAAAGGTGATTTGAGCCCCAATTTACACTGCATTTGTGCTCAACTTTTGAGCACACATTCCTTGTCCTACGAGGGACCTCGTGACAGATTCAATTTTGGATTTCATTTGGGGCCTGTTCTTGACCAGAATTACTACCTAACCTTTGACATATCAATGTGGATCTCATTTTACTCATATTGACGTGTAGATGATTGTTTTGATAGCGTGGAGGTATTTCAAGACTATGGAGCAAGGAGGAGCGATTCGTGGATGATTTGAGATTTACGTTTTGGCATTGAGGTAGGCTTTGGTCTACTTTTCTCTATGAGATTATGTATTGCATAGATTGAATGATAGGTAGGGATAATTGGATTGGATTATGACTAGTATATCATGACTTAGCCTATTTGGGGTATTTGGGATAGAAATGTGACCCAAACCTTAGCATAGGATACTTGTTATGGCCTTAGAATATTGTTATCCTTGATTATAGGCTTGCTTAGTCATAGATTGGCATTATAGATCCTTTAGTATAAGGTTTACCATTTGACTTAGTGATTTGGGTGATATTTCCCTCGATTAGATCCTTGTAGTGGCTTTACGCCATTGATTACTATGGTTTTCTGAGTAATGAGGATTACTTATGTATTATTGGGCCCGAGGTAGTGTTTACAATACCATTTGGACTGCAGGTGAGTATTCTATCCTTATAAAGGACATGATTCTAGTTTACATACGCTTAGGCACTTATAGTGGTATTGTTTGGATACTGGTGATGGCATGCATACTTTTAGGGAATTCTTAGGAAATTCTACTCTTGACTCCCTATCGTGTGTCCATATTTCGATGAACCTCTAGTACTTTTTTTTACTTCATTCTTTCCCAGATGGATGGCACGAGGTTATCGATAGACGATGAGGGTATTCCTGTGCGTGTTACTAGAGTTTCAGCTTAGCATCAAACTAAAGAGTTAAGGATTGATAGAGAGGAGCTTCAGTGTCAGCCAGAGGGGTTGGGGTCAACCCAGTCTCTAATAGAGTTTGTGACCGCCTCAGTTCCTCAGGACTCAGTGTTGGGGATTTTGAGTATTTTAGTGGATACCTCCCAGCCAGAGATGATGTTTGGTACATCGAGTGGTTCTCATGCTAGAGCTAGGTTTACAGGTGTTCAATAGGGTTCTCTATCAGTTACAGAACATGATATGGTGTGTGGATTTACTAGAGGGTTAGCTTTTCCACTTCGCTTGACCTCAGAGCATTTGATAGCAGCTGGATCAACTTTCCCTCAAGTTGTTGATCATACTAGGACCACAGAGAGGGAATGTATTAAGATATATAGAGGTGGTGGTAAGAGGCCATATCATCAGCATAGTGTTATTGGTGTTTCATATGGAGGTAGGAATCCTCCCAGTAGAGGTCAGCATCTCTTTCCACCTATTAGGCCCATACAGGTAGCACCTCATCTTAAGGGTAACTCTCAGGTATATCATGGTTGTCTCAGTAACCAGAGTTCTGGTCATGCAATACAGGTTATTAGGTCTTGGTTGTCAGGTCGTGGCAGCAGTTGTGGGCCAGCAGGTATAGTACACCAGAGAATCCCTAAGGCATGTTTTGATTGTGGTGAGATAGGCCATTGGTCTAGGGAATGCCCCAGGCATGAGTTGGTCGGCCAATTGAGGATAACTCATGTTTCTCATTAGGTTAGGACTTCAGGGGTTTGTTGCGACTGCAAAGAGACTGGTCACTGGTCCAGAGAGTGTCCCTGGCATGGGATTATTAGTCATTCAGCTCATCCAAATCAGTCTTATAGAGATGTGTCACCTTCAGTTAGACGTAGTGCACTTAGTGCCTCGGTTAGTGATTTAGACGCTTAGTCTGGGTTTGGGGATGCTCAAATTTGCACTTCTTCGGGCATGTCAGGGACTATTACTTCAGATGTCCACCTTGATAGGTTTTCTATCACCTTTGATTTTCTATCCTTTAGTTTCTATTTAAGTTGAGTTGGGGGTTTTCATACCCATCGATTTTTAAATGCCTTGACATTTCTATACTGATTGTTGTATTCCTTGTGTAGATTTATGCATATATGACTAGCCCTTGTAGATGATTTTTTTAGTTGTGGATAAGTGGATCAGTATTGTGGGTTTCTTAGGGGTGCACCATTTGGGTTGGAGTCCCATTTTCTTTGACATATTTTCCTTGTTATGGCCCTAGAGTGGTACTTTTGTTAATTTTCATTTTTGGTACCACCTGCATCTTATGTTGTTGATATCATAGTCATTTTTTTGACATTGATTGACTCTTATTTGATAGATGGCTAGACTAGTGTTATTTAGTTAGCATTTTTCTCTCATTGCTATTCTTGCCCGTTTGGCTTAGAACCTAGATTGGTTGTTTTTCCCTCTTGTTAGCGATGTTAGATTAGTTATGGAGAGGAAGTGAAGGTAAGTTTTGCCTTCCATAGCTTCGTTGTGATTTTAGCATTAGTAGTCTTCTTTCATAACCCATTCCTATTGGTGATGCGTTTGAGATTTGATTCTTTCAATATGGATAGTTCATCACCCGGTAGTGGTCTCGAATTTGATATTGATGTTTAGTTAGAGTTGGTAATTCAATTCTGTTGCCCGTTTATGATATTGAAAGGTCTGAGGCTTACTTTCTGATTTGTTGGGTTCGTCTCCTAGTGATCATTTTGATCTTGGTATTGGTTTGGATTTGGATATTTCGTTCTTTCTGCGATATGGTTCATGGTTCAGCCGAGCTAAAGTTGGTATAATTGGGAGAATTTACAAAATTCTCATCTCGGCATTTGTTTGGCCTATTATGACTTCGGGGAGTGTTTCTGCTTGATGATATGTGCCTATAGATACTCGTGGCTTTAGATTGAGTACTTGATTGGCCAGATTCTGGCTAGGGTCATATTTTCTAAGTTGCTCGAGTTTGGCTGTCATTATTATTATTTGCAGCCTTAGTGAGTTCTTGGATATGCCTTGATGTGATATATCCTCCCGCGGATGTGGATTTAATTATTCGTATCTTTAGCTTATGGTCTTCCTCCATCATGAATATGTCCTCAACGACATTTTAGTTTCAGCCCTTGCAAGGACCATTGAGTATATGCTCAATTTATGAGAGTGAGATTGATTTGGGTATTTGACCCTATTGAAGGCTTGTTGACTCTAGTTTTGGATTTTGATGCCTTTGAATGATGGCTTTGGAGTTGCAATAGATCTTGGTATATGGATACTTACTCGTCAACAGGATCAGTTTGGATGGTTGAGTTTGAGCAGTTCTGCTTTGGTACTTAGATTATAGCTATGGATTATGTACCTTGGGTGCAGTCATCATTTCCAGATTTGTTTTAGTTGAGCATTCGTTTATAGGTTGACTAAGCCTACTCTTTGCCTACCGACTCAGTTTTCTTCAGTTCAGATGGACCACACTTGATTAATGCTCGAAAGTTGGTCTGTTGGCACATGGTATTAGTTTCTACTACTCTGGACCTTAATTCCCAATTTTTGTCAGAATTTTGGATTGTCTGCTCAGCAGAAGGAGTGCGATCAAGTTGGACTTAGCATGGTTTCATCCACAGTTGGTGGGACCTTCTGGAGCAGATCGTTTGATTTTGAGAGGTGGTGCTTTAGACTCTTGACTACCAATTTTGAGGGTCATTTGGACCAGTTGTAGCTTTGGCTAGGGATCGCAGGCTTTAGTGATCTCCATTTATGTGTCCAGGTAGCAACTTATGGGTTTATTATTACGCCTACCATTATAGATTTTTTTGTAGATCATCTTCAGTCTTTCGAGGACAGTGTGATGGGTTTGTGCTGACAGGACTCGGATGATATTTTGTATGGTTTAAAGTAGGTAGCAGATTTGGAAAGGCAAAAGAAGGTTAGATTTGGAAATCGAAGTTGGTTGCATAATTCATGCCTTGGATTGCCTTTAGCTTGGTTGAGTTTTTGCTTGGATGTGCTTGTATCAGTGTGTTGTCAGCGTGTTGTGGTTTGGATTTACGTGCACCAGTCGTTCTGGGTTCAGTTAGAGGCATATTGGTTGTTGAGGATAAGTTTTGGCTTTTTGGAAAGTGAAGTAAGGAAGTTGGTTAAAAAAGGGATACCTATAGCAAAATCCCTTGGAAGCATTATGTCTGCTTAGAGATTATCTATGGAGACATGCTTGGGGTAGGTGGACCCAGTACCTCTTTTTCTGAGCTTTCGGGCTCCTTCTATCCGTTGACTTTTGCGGACGAATGTCCTTTTAGTAGTGGATATTTTAATGACCCTCCAGGTCATTTTCTTGATTTCTGCACATTTCTGGCATTTTGAGTCTTCCCATAATGGCTACATGTTAATTATGACATGCGTAACTATCGGTTTGGTTATCGAACAGTTTGTTTAGATTTTATCTGTTTTGGAGCTTTCACTGTTAAGGAATTGGTCTAGGACCAAAATTCTTAGTAGACAACCCCAGGTTGAAATTTTGACTGCACCAACAGCTCCGGAACATCGATTTTAGACTAGAGAGACCCACGGTTAAGGTCCTAAGGCTTCCAGATTTGTTTTGGGCTATTGGGTAGATTTGATGAAAAATAGAACTATGGGGGTAGGGCCCATATTTAATCGAAACGATCTTGAATGAAAGTTTTAATGGTTCCATTGAGTCTAGAATATTGAATTTGGTATGGTAGCATCGTACGTTTGCACGCACGGAGTTCCAAACGAATCCCAAGAACCAAATCGGAGTCCATTTGGACTTAATGAAAATCTGATGCCTGATATCTGGTCTGACCTCATTAGTGGTAAAGGTCCACTTATGCGGACATCACTTTAGCGGTAGTTTTCTGCTTTAGCAGACATCTCTCAAGTGAACAAAGTGCCTCTTTAGCAGCCACTCGCCCTTTTGCACCATCCATTTTAGAGGTTAGTACCCGCTTTAGCTGTGGCCGCTTTAGCCACCAAATGACCACTTTAGAGGCACCTAGAGGTGTTAAATCCCCTTCTTCACCGATTTTTCTCCCTCATTTATTAACCTTTTTCCTCTATTTTTTAGAGCATGGGATATCGGAAAGTGTGGGGAATCATCCATTGAAGCAAAGGTAAGCAAGCTCGATGCTCCTTGGTCATTTCCCATTATATTTCCCCATTAAATTCCATCATTTTACTTATAAATTCTTAGGATTTAGGTCTTAAAATTCATAAATGTTAAAGGTGATTTGAGCCCCAATTTACACTGCATTTGTGCTCAACTTTTGAGCACACATTCCTTGTCCTACGAGGGACCTCGTGACAGATTCAATTTTGGATTTCATTTGGGGCCTGTTCTTGACCAGAATTACTACCTAACCTTTGACATATCAATGTGGATCTCATTTTACTCATATTGACGTGTAGATGATTGTTTTGATAGCGTGGAGGTATTTCAAGACTATGGAGCAAGGAGGAGCGATTCGTGGATGATTTGAGATTTACGTTTTGGCATTGAGGTAGGCTTTGGTCTACTTTTCTCTATGAGATTATGTATTGCATAGATTGAATGATAGGTAGGGATAATTGGATTGGATTATGACTAGTATATCATGACTTAGCCTATTTGGGGTATTTGGGATAGAAATGTGACCCAAACCTTAGCATAGGATACTTGTTATGGCCTTAGAATATTGTTATCCTTGATTATAGGCTTGCTTAGTCATAGATTGGCATTATAGATCCTTTAGTATAAGGTTTACCATTTGACTTAGTGATTTGGGTGATATTTCCCTCGATTAGATCCTTGTAGTGGCTTTACGCCATTGATTACTATGGTTTTCTGAGTAATGAGGATTACTTATGTATTATTGGGCCCGAGGTAGTGTTTACAATACCATTTGGACTGCAGGTGAGTATTCTATCCTTATAAAGGACATGATTCTAGTTTACATACGCTTAGGCACTTATAGTGGTATTGTTTGGATACTGGTGATGGCATGCATACTTTTAGGGAATTCTTAGGAAATTCTACTCTTGACTTCCTATCGTGTGTCCATATTTCGATGAACCTCTAGTACTTTTTTTTACTTCATTCTTTCCCAGATGGATGGCACGAGGTTATCGATAGACGATGAGGGTATTCCTGTGCGTGTTACTAGAGTTTCAGCTTAGCATCAAACTAAAGAGTTAAGGATTGATAGAGAGGAGCTTCAGTGTCAGCCAGAGGGGTTGGGGTCAACCCAGTCTCTAATAGAGTTTGTGACCGCCTCAGTTCCTCAGGACTCAGTGTTGGGGATTTTGAGTATTTTAGTGGATACCTCCCAGCCAGAGATGATGTTTGGTACATCGAGTGGTTCTCATGCTAGAGCTAGGTTTACAGGTGTTCAATAGGGTTCTCTATCAGTTACAGAACATGATATGGTGTGTGGATTTACTAGAGGGTTAGCTTTTCCACTTCGCTTGACCTCAGAGCATTTGATAGCAGCTGGATCAACTTTCCCTCAGGTTGTTGATCATACTAGGACCACAGAGAGGGAATGTATTAAGATATATAGAGGTGGTGGTAAGAGGCCATATCATCAGCATAGTGTTATTGGTGTTTCATATGGAGGTAGGAATCCTCCCAGTAGAGGTCAACATCTCTTTCCACCTATTAGGCCCATACAGGTAGCACCTCATCTTAAGGGTAACTCTCAGGTATATCATGGTTGTCTCAGTAACCAGAGTTCTGGTCATGCAATACAGGTTATTAGGTCTTGGTTGTCAGGTCATGGCAGCAGTTGTGGGCCAGCAGGTATAGTACACCAGAGAATCCCTAAGGCATGTTTCGATTGTGGTGAGATAGGCCATTGGTCTAGGGAATGCCCCAGGCATGAGTTGGTCGGCCAATTGAGGATAACTCATGTTTCTCATTAGGTTAGGACTTCAGGGGTTTGTTGCGACTGCAAAGAGACTGGTCACTGGTCTCGAGAGTGTCCCTGGCATGGGATTATTAGTCATTCAGCTCATCCAAATCAGTCTTATAAAGATGTGTCACCTTCAGTTAGACGTAGTGCACTTAGTGCCTCGGTTAGTGATTTAGACGCTTAGTCTGGGTTTGGGGATGCTCAAATTTGCACTTCTTCGGGCATGTCAGGGACTATTACTTCAGATGTCCACCTTGATAGGTTTTCTATCACCTTTGATTTTCTATCCTTTAGTTTCTATTTAAGTTGAGTTGGGGGTTTTCATACCCATCGATTTTTAAATGCCTTGACATTTCTATACTGATTGTTGTATTCCTTGTGTAGATTTATGCATATATGACTAGCCCTTGTAGATGATTTTTTTAGTTGTGGATAAGTGGATCAGTATTGTGGGTTTCTTAGGGGTGCACCATTTGGGTTGGAGTCCCATTTTCTTTGACATATTTTCCTTGTTATGGCCCTAGAGTGGTACTTTTGTTAATTTTCATTTTTGGTACCACCTGCATCTTATGTTGTTGATATCATAGTCATTTTTTTGACATTGATTGACTCTTATTTGATAGATGGCTAGACTAGTGTTATTTAGTTAGCATTTTTCTCTCATTGCTATTCTTGCCCGTTTGGCTTAGAACCTAGATTGGTTGTTTTTCCCTCTTGTTAGCGATGTTAGATTAGTTATGGAGAGGAAGTGAAGGTAAGGTTTGCCTTCCATAGCTTCGTTGTGATTTTAGCATTAGTAGTCTTCTTTCATAACCCATTCCTATTGGTGATACGTTTGAGATTTGATTCTTTCAATATGGATAGTTCATCACCCGGTAGTGGTCTTGAATTTGATATTGATGTTTAGTTAGAGTTGGTAATTCAATTCTGTTGCCCGTTTATGATATTGAAAGGTCTGAGGCTTACTTTCTGATTTGTTGGGTTCGTCTCCTAGTGATCATTTTGATCTTGGTATTGGTTTGGATTTGGATATTTCGTTCTTTCTGCGATATGGTTCATGGTTCAGCCGAGCTAAAGTTGGTATAATTGGGAGAATTTACAAAATTCTCATCTCGGCATTTGTTTGGCCTATTATGACTTCGGGGAGTGTTTCTGCTTGATGATATGTGCCTATAGATACTCGTGGCTGTAGATTGAGTACTTGATTGGCCAGATTCTGTCTAGGGTCATATTTTCTAAGTTGCTCGAGTTTGGCTGTCATTATTATTATTTGCAGCCTTAGTGAGTTCTTGGATATGCCTTGATGTGATATATCCTCCCGCGGATGTGGATTTAATTATTCGTATCTTTAGCTTATGGTCTTCCTCCATCATGAATATGTCCTCAACGACATTTTAGTTTCAGCCCTTGCAAGGACCATTGAGTATATGCTCAATTTATGAGAGTGAGATTGATTTGGGTATTTGACCCTATTGAAGGCTTGTTGACTCTAGTTTTGGATTTTGATGCCTTTGAATGATGGCTTTGGAGTTGCAATAGATCTTGGTATATGGATACTTACTCGTCAACAGGATCAGTTTGGATGGTTGAGTTTGAGCAGTTCTGCTTTGGTACTTAGATTATAGCTATGGATTATGTACCTTGGGTGCAGTCATCATTTCCAGATTTGTTTTAGTTGAGCATTCGTTTATAGGTTGACTAAGCCTACTCTTTGCCTACCGACTCAGTTTTCTTCAGTTCAGATGGACCACACTTGATTAATGCTCGAAAGTTGGTCTGTTGGCACATGGTATTAGTTTCTACTACTCTGGACCTTAATTCCCAATTTTTGTCAGAATTTTGGATTGTCTGCTCAGCAGAAGGAGTGCGATCAAGTTGGACTTAGCATGGTTTCATCCACAGTTGGTGGGACCTTCTGGAGCAGATCGTTTGATTTTGAGAGGTGGTGCTTTAGACTCTTGACTACCAATTTTGAGGGTCATTTGGACCAGTTGTAGCTTTGGCTAGGGATCGCAGGCTTTAGTGATCTCCATTTATGTGTCCAGGTAGCAACTTATGGGTTTATTATTACGCCTACCATTATAGATTTTTTTGTAGATCATCTTCAGTCTTTCGAGGACAGTGTGATGGGTTTGTGCTGACAGGACTCGGATGATATTTTGTATGGTTTAAAGTAGGTAGCAGATTTGGAAAGGCAAAAGAAGGTTAGATTTGGAAATCGAAGTTGGTTGCATAATTCATGCCTTGGATTGCCTTTAGCTTGGTTGAGTTTTTGCTTGGATGTGCTTGTATCAGTGTGTTGTCAGCGTGTTGTGGTTTGGATTTACGTGCACCAGTCGTTCTGGGTTCAGTTAGAGGCATATTGGTTGTTGAGGATGAGTTTTGGCTTTTTGGAAAGTGAAGTAAGGAAGTTGGTTAAAAAAGGGATACCTATAGCAAAATCCCTTAGAAGCATTATGTCTGCTTATAGATTATCTATGGAGACATGCTTAGGGTAGGTGGACCCAGTACCTCCTTTTTTGAGCTTTCGGGCTCCTTCTATCCGTTGACTTTTGCGGACGAATGTCCTTTTAGTAGTGGATATTTTAATGACCCTCCAGGTCATTTTCTTGATTTCTGCACATTTCTGGCATTTTGAGTCTTCCCATAATGGCTACATGTTAATTATGACATGCGTAACTATCGGGTTGGTTATCGAACAGTTTGTTTATATTTTATCTGTTTTGGAGCTTTCACTGTTAAGGAATTGGTCTAGGACCAAAATTCTTAGTAGACAACCCCAGGTTGAAATTTTGACAGCACCATCAGCTCCAGAACATCGATTTTAGACTAGAGAGACCCACGGTTAAGGTCCTAAGGCTTCCAGATTTGTTTTGGGCTATTGGGTAGATTTGATGAAAAATAGAACTATGGGGGTAGGGCCCATATTTAATCGAAACGATCTTGAATGAAAGTTTTAATGGTTCCATTGAGTATAGAATATTGAATTTGGTATGGTAGCATCGTACGTTTGCACGCACGGAGTTCCAAACGAATCCCAAGAACCGAATCGGAGTCCATTTGGACTTAATGAAAATCTGATGCCTGATATCTGGTGTATCCGCTTTAGCTGTCAAGGTTCGCTTAAGCAGACGTCGCTTTAGCTGTAGTTGTCTGCTTTAGCGAACGTCGCTTAAGCGACTAGAGTGACTCTTTAGCGGCAATTCACCTTTTTGTACCAGCCACTTTAGCGGTCAGTAGCCATTTTAGTGGTGGCTGCTTTAGCGGCCAAGTGACCGCTTTAGCGGCACCTGAAGGCGTTAAATCCCCTTCTTCACCCATTTTTCTCCCTCTTTTTTGAATCCTTTTCCTCTATTTTTGAGAGCATGGGACATCGAAAAGTGTGGGGAATCATCCATTGAAGCAAAGGTAAGCTAGCTCAACGCTCCTTGGTCGTTTCCCATTATTTTTCCCCATTAAATTCCAACATTTTCCTTGTAAATTCTTAGGATTTAGGTCTTAAAATCCATCAATGTTAGGGGCTGATTTGAGCCCCAATTTACACTCCATTTGTTCTCAACATTTGAGCACACATTCCTTGTCCTTCGAGGGACCTCGTGATGGATTCAATTTTTGAATTCGTTTGCAGGCCCCGCAGGCCTTTCTTGACCCAACCTTTGATATAGCAATATGGGTCTCTTTTTTCTCATATTGACGTATAGATGATTATTTTGATAGTGTGGCAGAATTTTGGGATTGTGGAAGAAGGAAGAGCTATTCGTGGACGATTCGAGATTTGCGGTTTGGCATTGAGGTAGGCTTCGGTCTACTTTTCTCTATGAGATTGTGTATTGCTTAGATTGCATGCTAGGCAGGGATCATTGGATTAGATTATGACTAATATATCATGACTTAGTCTTTTTGGGGAATTTGGATTAGAAATGTGACCCAAACATTAGCATAGGTAACTTTTTATGGCCTTAGAATCCTATTATCCTTGATTATAGGCTTGTTTAGTCATAGATTGGCATTATGGATCCTTTAGTATAAGGTTCACCATTTGACTTAGTGATTTAGGTGGTATTTCCGCCGATTAGATCCTTGTAGTGGCTTTATGCCCTTTATTACTAGGGTTTTCCGAGTGATGAGGATTAATTATGTATTATTGGGCCTGAGGCCGTGGTTACGATACCAGTTAGACTCCATGTGAGTATTATATCCTTATAAAGGACATCATTCTAGTTTATAGACGCTTAGGCACTTATAATGGTATTGTTTGGATACTGGTGATGGCATGCATACTTTTAGGCGCATTCATGCTCACGTAGTGGTACGATTTCAATCAAAACCTTAATTTTACTACTGTTTTGTAAAAAAAAAATTATTCCCATTTTTCACATTTAAAATGGATTATTTTACAATGGGAATCATACCACCTTATTTATTGGACTTTTAGCTTTTGGAACTAGAAGTGATGTTTTGAAAATCAGACTAAGATTGAATCCAGTCCATGGTTTATCCACTCTTTTACCACTTCTATTTACTTCGATTAACGGAGATTTCGACCCTTTCTACATTATTATGATGATTTAGTCCCAAACTTGATCTCGGACAATGGCTTATAGATGTACACTCTTTTATTCATAGGTCTAGTCCGTGCACTTATTATAAAATATACACTCTTTTAGTCACGGTTTGAGTCTGTGCACTTATTATACAATGTACACTCTTTTAGTCATGGTTAGAGTCCGTGCAATCATTATACATATACATATATATATATATCTCTGATACTGAACAGAGTGTATGGATTATAATGATTATTGAAAAACCTAGTTCGGGACCAGGCAGTGCATACGGATATTTTGAATCCCCTATAGGCCCTTTCGTCTGTGAGCTGCAGTGCTAGAGAAGGATGGTCGCCGTAGGTCCTGCCTTTGCGAGCTACTAAGCTGGAGGTGGGTTATTCAGTTGTAGCACTATGTCACTTGGATCAATTATGGTATTTCAGTTTATATTGCATTCGTTCATTCATATGCATCGCCTATCACCAGTATAATTGTTTAGTGCCTGTATCTATTAGTCTTATGGGGGGATGTGTAGATACAGGTTATGATTGTTTTTTGTTGAGTGCTTCCGTGAACCTTCAGGGCTTAGGGGGGCCCGGTTATGTATTGGTTGTCCGAACTAGCAGGTTACTTTACTGTTGGTTATCATGGTTAGTTCGTGGCAGGATAGTTATGGACTGGTACCCGAGGTTGTCGGTACATTTCTTATTCCCATTCTTTATCATGATAGAACATGTTATTGGTAGGGGTTCCCATGTTTAGTCACCCTTTGGTTGGAGGCCCTGATCATGGTAGTATTAGCTCATTTACTTGGTTGTGGACCTCGAGATTTTAGGTTGAATCCCTCAGGTTATTTCCTTTGAGATAGTCCTATATATGGCATTACCGAATATCCCCCTCTTTCTTGTCCATTCATATTATATATGTATTCTTTGGACTTGTATATGTAATACCCCATATTTTGCGTGTACTTGTTCTACTTATGTGGAATTTTATATGGCCTTGTGGCATAGGTAATGGACTGGATTTTTTATGCGCATATTGATGGTGTAAATAGGTTTGAAGATGGTGCCCGTACATTTTAATGTGACACAACCAAGTTAACGTCGAAGCAATTATTTAAACTTGGGATCATTAGTAGATATTTGAATCTAAAATTTAAAATGACCAAGTGTATACAAGTTGTAAGTTAAATTAAAGGGATTAAGAACTGAAAATTGAATTAACTATTGAGGTGCTCGCTTGACTTAATTAAGCTAGTAGGTGAATCACCTACTTGAGCTATATGGACCAAGTTAATGGACCCAAGGCTATAGATCATATTTAGGCCAAGTTAAATATGTCAAATAAGTGTATTACCTACTTAAGTTAATGGATCAGATTAAGGCCTATATTAATGAGCTCTTTTAAGGCCCAAACTAAGTAAATTAAAAGGGAGAAGAGAATGGGCATCCCAATAAGTTAAAGGACCTATTTAGACAATATAAAGCAAGTAGGTGCATCTCCTACTTTGACCTTTTGAGCAGCTTGAACCCTTAAGTAGGTGCATCACCTACTTGGACCAATTTATGGCTGAAAATGGAGTTAAAAGAGGAGGTTCAAGAAGGATAAATATACGACCAATATAGCTGGTCTTCTTACTCATTATTAATACAATTTCTAGCCTTTAACTTTAGCTTTCTCCCTTTTCTTCAAGAAACTCTCACCTTTGCAAGCCAAGGTAAGTGAAAACACTTACGATTTTAGCTTAATTCTCCCATGAAAGGTTAGGAAAACATGTTATTCATGCTTAAGTATAAGTATAGAGCAGAATATTTACACAAGCTAATCGCTCACTTTTCCTTATTATTAAGAGACTTTTCTTTTCTTCTTTGGTTTAAAGTGTTAACTGAAGTTCAAGTTCTTGAAGAGTTCAAGTTAAAAGGATAAGTTACAGAAATTAAGGTAAGGTGACTGCTCCATTTTTTTGTCCTCCTTATATATGAGTTTGGGTAAAGAATTATGATGTGTTGTTATTAAGAACTCTAGGGATGATGAGTTCAATATTTGGTTGCTGCGACAAAGGAATTTTGGGTTGTTTGGGGACTGTTTTATATGTATATGTTAGGGAATGTTGGGTCGATGTTGGGGAAAGGTGTAGTTAGTTTGTATTGAAATATAAAAGAATGGTGTAGTGGTATACCACCGAACTAAATGTTGTGTATGTTTACTGCCCATTCCAGTTTGTATACTATTTTGAGTATGTAATCAAGCCAAACTTGTTTCGAGTGATCTTAAAAGAATCTGTATGGTATGTGGATGTAATTGGAGGAGAAAGGGTTAAAAGAACACCCTTGATTGGAAAAATTATGGGTTACTGCCCGGCTACTATTTTTGTGAATTTAAGTAGCCCAAATGTGTTGGTTAGCTACTAATACTAATTTTACCATGTACTTTATTGTAGATAAGTAATCCAAAAGGCGGGAGGTTAAATGCGGGTTAATATCGGAGTGGTATAGCAAGGTATGTAAGGCTACTCTATTACCTATTCTTTGGCATGAAATCCAACACTTGTGTTACAAAGTAAGCTTCCAAAGTTCTCCTATAGCAAATGATACATAGTGGCAGCATATTATCTCCCATGTATCTAATGACCTTGTTTCCACTTCCTAATGTGTTAAAATACCTCAATACATGCTTATTATCAAGTCTGCATGTCCACTTTCACTAGCAAGTTTTAGGTTTTCTTCGTTTAGTCAAATATGATCCAGGTATTATTCCAACTCCTAAGCATTTCATTCATGTACAAACTGCTCCCTACCTCATTGTGATTGCATTAAGTGTTCATTCACGTGTCTATTACTGGTGGACTATTGTCCCAAGCCCAATAATGTTATGACCACCAAAGTAACAATTTAAAGGTTAAATAAACTAAGTAATGCAAATCTTGTTATGTATGTGTGGCAGCTCAGGGGCGAAAGTCTTGCATGGGCCGATCCCAATCTATTTATATATGGGTGGTAGCTCAGGGGCGTAAGTATAGCATGGGACGATCCCAACTTGTGTATTTGTCACTGATCAGCTGGTCATTTTTATCACATGGCTTATAAAGATTATAAAGGAAAGAAGAGTAAAAGGGAAGTAAAGGAATGTAATGTACACAATTCCATAAGTATATGTAAAATTGGTCTATTAGAACTATCTATACACTTGTACCTGATTTCATTCGAGCACTTATGTTATCTATAATTACTTTTTTCCTTACATATTCAGTACATTCTTTCGTACTGACGTACCTTAAGGGGGACCTGCATTTCATGCTGCAGGCACAAGAGCTAGTAGACCACTCTAGTAGGAACACAGGATATCCAGCGCCTATTGGTGAGCTCCAGATTGATTCGGGGCTTTCTGAGTCTGTTATATATGTTTTGGTATTGTATAGTAGTTAAGTGTAAGGCGGGGGCTTGTCCCGACCTTAACTAAGTTTATATCTCTTTTAGAGGCTTTGTAAATAGTAAAGTAAGGTGTTATTGTGCCTTGTCTTCCAGTCATTGTGGCCCCAAAGGCCAAATCATGTATATATAGTTTTTGGCTTGTCTACGTGATTTATTTTCATTGATTCACTGTGTCCATACTTGGTAGAACCTTTAATTATCATAGTTACATGCATGAGAATTACAAGGTTCTCTCGGGCCATTATGTCTACGGGTGCTTGTACGCCCAATAGGGCTTAAGGCGTGACAAAAGTGGTATCAGAGTAGGACATCCTAGGGATTCTACAAAGCCGTGTTGATGTAGAGTCTTGCTTATGGGTGTGTTGTTCACCACATCTATAAATAGGAGGCTACGAGACATTTAGGAGTTTTCTCTTTTTTTCATATCTTAGATCGTGCAATAGAGCCAAAGTTGTAGGTGGGGTCATATTTAACCATTGAATTTGTTTTTTTTCTCATTATAGTAGAGATGCCGATTACAAGAAGGAGTAAGAATAAAAGTAAGCAAGTAGATATGGCTACCGTAGAAGGGACCAGTAATTCATCACCTAGACAAGCAAATCAAAGTGACGCTTAAGATGAGTTTGCATCACGAACTTCTTCTACTCCTCCATCTCCAGAAGAGCAAAGAAGGAGAAGAGTACCCTCAGAATCACCTATCAACTCTACTGAGCAAGATTTGAGGAGTGCGGTGCAATTTTTGACTCGTATAGTTGTTGGACAGGGTCAAGGAAAAGCTAGTCCAATTATAGGTACTAGTGGGGCGGATAGGGCAGCTAGTCTACGGACACAGGATTTCCTTAAACTAGATTCTCCCACATTCACTAGGTCAGATCTTAATGAATACCCACAAGAATTTATTGATCAAATCCAAAGGGCTCTAAATGTCATCCATGTATCTGGTAAAGAAACAGTTGAGCTAGCTACATATAGATTAAAAGGGGAGGCTATATTGTGGTATGAAGGCTGGAATTGATCTAGAGGTATAGGCCCACCTTCAGCTATTGGGAAAGAGTTCAAAGAGGCATTTCTTGATCATTACCTTCCATTTGAGATCTAGGAGGCCCATGCAGATCAGATTTTAAATCTTTGGCAAGGGAATATGAGTGTGAGGGAGTACAGTCTCCAATTTAACTCTTTGGCTAAGTATGCTCCTAATGTAGTAGCTACTATGGATGATAGAGTTCATCGATATATGGATAGATTATATCCACATTTGGTTGGAGATTATACTATTGCTGCTTTGAATAAAGACAAGGATATAGCAAGGATACAAGTTTTTACACAAAAAATGGAGGATCAAAGGCAAATGAGAACAACACAAGAGTTGGAAAGAGGGCATCCCAAGAGGGTCAGACCTACGGGGCAATTTATGTCATCCCAAAGAGAGTTCAGGCCTCGATTTTATAACAGACCGCCTAGGCCATTATTTTCCTACTCTGCAGCACGTGTTTCATCGCGGTTTTAAGGGTAGAAAGGCAATCAGTTTGGGCAAAAAATGAGAGTCAAATTTCACGAACATCGGGGTATCAAGATAAAGGGACTATGAGACAACTAATACCTCCTCGAAATCCATGTAAGAAATGTGGAAAGCTTTATTTAGGTGCATGTAATTTTGGCACAAATGTTTGCTTTTGGTGTAGTATGTCGGGGCACATGATGAGAGAGTGCCCACAAAGGGGCTTGTATGGTATGGCACGACCTAGTGGATTAGCCATTGCATCATCATCATAGGTGCCTTCTTTAGGTAGGGGTATACAGCCTACAGGTCATGGTGTTACATGAGCAGCTAGTTCTACCAAAGTTCAAAATCTTACATATGCTCTAGCGGATCAATAAAATTTGGAGGCTTCTCCTGATGTGGTTATAGGTACACTGTCCATCTTTTCACATAATGTATATGAATTAATTGATCCGGGCTATATGTTACCATATGTCACTCCATTAATTGCTGGAAAGGTCAAAAGAACACTGAAATCACTAGTTAAGCCATTTGAAGTGTTTACACCGATTAGCGAGTCTATTATAGCTAGAAGAGTTTATCATAATTGCATAGTAGTTGTTTGTGTTCATGAGACATTGGCCAACCTTGTTGAGCTATAAATGGTGCACTTTGATGTTATAATGGGTATGGATTGGTTGGCTTCTTGTTATTCCACAGTAGATTGCCGAACTAAGAGGGTGATTTTCCATTTTCCAAAAGAGGTAGTTCTTGAATGGAGGAGTAATACTGGGGCTCCAAAAGGTAAAGTTATTTCTTATCTTAAGGAAAAGGAAATGATGTCTAAAGGGTACATATGTCATCTACTTAGAGTGAAAGATATATATTCGGAGCCACCAAATATTTAATCGGTTCAAGTGGTAAATGAATTTTCCGATGTATTTCCTGAAGATCTTCTATGTTTGCCTCCAAAAAGAGAAGTAGAGTTTGGTATTGATGTGATCCTAGATACTAAACCTATCTCTATTCCTCCATATAGAATGGCTCTGGTAGAATTACGGGAGTTGAAAGAGCAATTAAAAGACTTGCTAGAAAAAGGATTCATAAGGCCTAGTATGTCCCCTTGGGGTGCACCAGTGTTATTTGTGCGAAAGAAAGATGGCATGTTGAGAATATGTATTGACTACCGACAACTGAATAAGGTTACAATTAAGAACAAATATCCTCTTCTAAGAATTGATGATTTATTTGATCAGTTACAAGGTGCTAAGTGCTTCTTAAAGATTGATTTACGGTCGGGTTACCACCAAGTGAGGGTCAAAGAGAAAGATATACCCAAGATAGCTTTTCCAACATGGTATGGTCATTATTAATTTTTAGTTATGTCATTTGGGCTAACAAATGCACTAGCAGCTTTTATGGATTTGATGAATAGGGTGTTCAACCCATTCTTAGATGTGTTCGTGATAGTATTTATAGATGATATTCTGGTTTATTCAAGATCAAAAGAGGACCATTCTAGTCAATTACGACCGGTGTTACAGATTCTTTGTGATCGTAAATTATACGCAAAGTTCTCTAAATGTGAGTTTTGGTTAAAATCTATAGCATTTTTGGGTCATATTGTATCTAAAGAAGGAATAAGGGTTGATACTCAAAAGATAGAAGTCGTGGGGAACTGGCCAAGAACTACAACACCTATGGAGGTTCGTAGTTTCCTTGGGTTGGCAGGTTATTATAGAAGGTTTGTTGAAGGGTTTTCTTCCATTTCTGCACCTTTAACAAAGTTAACACACAAAGCAGCCAAGCTTCAATGGAATGGCACATGTGAAAGGAGTTTCCAAGATCTGAAGAATAAGTTGACTTCTACTCTCATATTGGTACTTCCAGTAGGTACAGAAGGGTATGTGGTGTATTGTGATGCTTCAGGAGTTAGATCAGGATGTGTATTGATGCAGCATGGTAAAGTAATAGCTTATGCCTCAAGATAATTACGGCCACATGAGAAAATTAACCAACACATGATCTTGAGTTAGCCGCGATTGTATTTGCTTTAATGATATGGCGCCACTACTTGTATGGGGTTCATGTTGACATATATACCAAACATAAGAGTTTGCAATATATCTTTAAGCAGAAGGATCTAAATTTGAGGCAGCGGAGTTGGTTTGAACTATTAAAAGATTATGATATTGATATTTTGTATCATCTGGGGAAACCAAACATAGTAGTTGATGCGTTAAGTCATAAGTCAATGGCGAGAACTTATGGGCAGTCCATAAGAAGACAAGGGATAATCAAAGATCTACACCAATTAACTAACTTGGGGGTTCGCCTTCTTGAATCTCCAGATGAAGGAGTTATTGTACAAAATGAGGCAGAATCTTCAATAGTAGCTGAGGTGAAAGAGAAGCAGTATGCAGATCCTATTATATTATAGCTTAAGGAGAATGTTGTCACACCCCATATCCCAATGGGGTGGACTGGCACCCGAAGTCGACAAGGCCCGAGAGAACCAATCTTTGCTCAAGTCCATTCATTGCATGCCATAAGAAACATCACCATCACGTGAGAACATAAAATGCTAATAACGGAAATCATGGAACATGTGATATACATATACATGAAACTTGGCCGTTAGGGCCATCAAGTCAAAAGGGATATACATCTCTTACATTTATGTTCCCACATATGTCTACAAAAGCCTGTAACAGATGCATTTACAAGACCAACTGAAAGTCTGGACAAGTCCCCGCTTGATACAACATGTACAATACCAAAACACATGTACAACTGTGACACGAAAAGCCCCGAACCAACTGGAGCTCACCAAAGATCCACAAATAACTGGCAACCTACTGTGGAGGTCTAATAGCACCTGCGCCTGCAGCAAGTAAGGTAAGTCCCACAAGGGACATCATTATGAATAATGTACTGAGTATGTAAGGCTCATAAGAAATTGTATGATACGTAAATACGTCAATGAACTCAAATACAAATGAATAACCAATATGGATAAGTTAACATTCTGTATGTTAGGAACCATGTACATTGCTTTCATTACTTTCTTTGCTTCTTTACTTCCTTGCTTATTCATCATCACTTGTGTCACAATGAACCCGGGCCCCGACTGATCAGTGTGTCTTAAAATAACATAACGTTATATTGGGATCGGCTCGAGCTAGGCTTGTGCCTCTAGAGCTACCAACCATAAATCAATACATCGGGTTCGACTCGAGCTAGGTTATTACCTCTAGAGCTGCCACCCATAAACTAATCTATCAGGTTCGGCTCGAGCTAGGTTCTTACCTATAGAGCTACCCCCTGTCAGGTTCGGTTAGAGCTAGGCTCATGCCTCTAGGACTACCCCCTGATCCAATAATCTCGGGATCAGCTTGAGCTAGGCTTTTTCCCCAAAAGCTACCACCCATACTCAATCATTAACCACATGTGCATTACTTCTTTCATTACTTTTGAGATTGAAACTATGATAGTCATAACATTATTGGAAACATAACACTATTGGAACACAACATTATTGGAACCACGGGAACTTTGGGACATTTGTCAATGCATATGAGACATGTGAATCAGAATTGGTCAATGAGTAGGAAACATGTGATAAACAATAATTGTTACCCGGAAATAGGATACCTTAGAACATGTAGGAATGGAACAAGTACAATGTCAATGTGAATACTATGTACTGCAGAAGGATACGGATAGAGTAACCTTACATACCTTCACTTCCAAGTATGAATACACAAGCCTATATATGAACACAATAGTCCAGCTCCTTCCTTACGTTTCACTCTACAACACAAGTACATAACGGAGCTTACATTAGCAACTAGTTACTATACAAGGGTACAAGAAGACAATGAGATATATGACTGCCGTGTAATGTCATGTAACCCTTTACAATACAATCCACTGAATTCTCATACTAACAACACCATAACATTCCATACATTGACCAAGACATCATACATCAATAGCATTTCACACCACGTTTACCCTTTATGTCTCCTTATTATCATTCCGTCATAATTAATCATTCATAACCACATATGAACAACAATTAATACTTAATATAGTCCAAAATTCCTCCATTCACCCCTTTAAAGTCATTAAAATGGTATCATAAGTTGATAATTACATCCAAAAAGGTTATAGGGGCCTTCGGGGATCAAAGAGAGACGAAAACATACAAAACTGAATCCTGGGCTGACCTGCGAAGACAAATATACCTGCATGTGGATTATTTGGGCCCACAAGTGACCTTTGGAAGAAGCCAAAGGCACTTGCGTTGGAATCTGCGCCCGCAGGTGCCTTCGTCTGCGGGGGCGGATGCCCGTTTTGGTCAAAATGGGTCTCTTTTGGGTCTTTTTATGCAATGAATGGTCCATGATCATAACTAAAATTCTCTTGACATATTTTATATCATCTTGGATGCCAAAAATTATCCATAGTTCCACAAAACACATGAACATCACCAAAATCACACTTTTCCTTCAATACACCACCAAATCCATGCACAATTTTGTAATAACAATTCCAAACATTATGTACAATAATAAAACAAGTTAAGGATATAATCACATTTCGAATTTCAATATTTAAACCATCAATTTCACCTCCTTCAAGACCACAAGTCCATTTTCAAGTTTACAAGGCAAAAACCTTCACCGATTGTAAAAATAGACAGTTTTACACATAGCACACTGTCCAACACTTTGCCAACACAACCAACATGATTTATACACCATATTAAACATATAATATACTAATACATGAGAATAAATACTTACCAAATTTTACCAAGGAGTGATCTTGTCCCAACAAGTGTATTTGCCTTAGGGTTTATGTGTAGAGAAAAGGTTTGGATAATTCTAGAAAATGGCATGTGTAATGTGTTGAATAAAAATATGATTTTTGTCTTGATTTATATGGTCCCCTTAAGTCATCCTTATCCACATATACCACATTAAATGAGGGCCTCACTTGGTCAATTGAAAGAATGGGTCAAATACCCTTTGGGCCATGTCTTTTGCTCCATCTTTGGGCTTCAATTGGGCCCAATGGCACAAGACTTATTTAAACCCAACAAATTAATGATCATTAATCAATTATCTCATGTTTAAATATCTCCATAAATGTTACGGTAATCAACTAGACTCAGAAACATACGGGGTGTTACATTCTTCCCCCCTTAGAAACATTCGTCCTCGAATGTTAGTGACATTATTCAAAGTAAACAATTACAAGTCTAGGAGCATTCTTAATGTTATCATATATATATATATACTCAATGCTTATAAGTACTTACTTGTCATTGTTCCGATCTCATATCATGAGTTTGTTCTTCCCTTTGGAATAAATGAGGGTACTTGGATTTCATCATTTCTTCAGCTTCCCTTGTGACTTCTTCTATTTGATGATTTCTCCAAAGTACCTTTACGGAAGCGACATATTTATTCCTCAACCTCTTCACTTGTCTATCCAGAATGGCAATAGGTATCTCCTCATAGGTAAGATCCTCTATAACCTGTACATCGTCAATAGGAATAAAACTAGATGGATCCCCTATGCACTTTTGAAGCATCAAAACATGAAATACGGGATGAAATGTGGAGAGTTCTTGGGGTAGTGCCAACTCATATGCAACTTGCTCAAATCTTCTAACAATTTCATACGGGCCTATATAACGTGGACAAAGACATGGCCCAAAAGGGAAAAATGACCCATTCTTCCCTTGATTAATCAATAATTGACCAAAGTGGCTAAGGATTACTTTCAAGGTCCTATATAAAGGTCAATAAATCAGATTTTATTCACACAAAAGCCACATGACCTTTCTAGATTTTTCTAAACTTTCTCTCAACACTCAAACCCTAAGCTATCTTCCTCTTGGGACAAGATCACTCCTTGGAACGATTTGGTAAGTGTTTACTCTCATGGTTTAATATATTATATGCATGGATTATGTTGTAGATCATGTTGGTTATGTTGGTGAAGTGTGAGAAGTTCACAATGTGTGAAACAATTTATGTTTGCTTAATCGGTGAAGGTTTTTGCCTTGTAAACTTGAAAATGGACTTGTGGTCTTGAAGGAAGTGAACTTGATGGGTTCAATATTGACATGTGAGATGTGATTATAGCCTTAAATTTTTTTATTCTTGTACATAATGTTTGGAATTGTTATTGCAAAATTGTGCATGGATTTGGTGGTGTATTGAAGGAAAAGTGTGGTTTTGGTGATGTTCATGTGTGTTACGAAACCATGTATGATTCTTGGCATACAAGATGATCTAAAATATGTCAATATAAGTTTATTTATGATCATGGACCATTCATTGCATAAAAAGACCCAAAAGAGACCCATTTTAGCCAAAACGGGCATCCTCCCCGGTAGACGAGAGCACCTGCAGGCGCATATGCCAACGCAGGTGCCTATGGCCTCTGTCAAAGGTCACCTGAAGGTGCACCTCATCCACCTGCGTGTGCAGGTGTCTTCGCAGGTCAGCCCAGAAGTTCATTTCAATTGTTTTCGCATCTCTTTGACCCCCCAAAGCCCCTATACCCTTTATGGATGCAATTATCAACTTATGATACCTTTTAAATGACTATAAAGGAGTATACCGGAGGTATTTTGTATGGTATAAAATATGTATTGTTGTTAATGTGTTATTGTGAAAGCTATCGAGTGACTTGACGGAGAAAAAGGTAACGTAGTGTTAATGAGGAAGTGTAAAGGGTAAACTTGGTGTGAAATGTTATTGGTTTATGATGTCTTGGTCAATGTGTGGAATGTTATGATGTTGTTGGTATGATAATGCAGTGGATTGTATTGTAAAGGACAAAATAAAGCTATATAAAAGTCACGTAACTCATTGTCATCTTATGCACTTGTAAGGTAACTAGTTGTTAAATTGAGCTCCGTTATGAATTTGTGTTGTAGAGTGACACATAAGGAAGGAAATGGATTGTTGTATATTACATCTAGGATGGTTTATTCATATTGAGATCATAAGGTATGTAAGGTTACTCTTTCTGTATCCTTCTGCAGCATATTGATCATATTGACATTGTACCTATTCCATTCCGAAATGTCCAAAGGTATCTCATTTCAAGTTGTTATCTATTGTTGAGTCACATATTTCTCATTCATTAGTCGTTGTTGTTCATGTGTTACATAAATATGGACATGGCTCCAAAGTATTAATAATGTTATGCTCTAAAGCTTCCAATAATGTCATGACTACAAATATACCAATCACTCAAGAGCAAAAGTACCAATATCTCAAAAGAAAGAAATTAAGTAACGTATATTTGTTGGTTGCAAGAGTGAAGTAAAATGATAGATGTAGGGTGGACATGATTCCAAAGTTCCAACAATATTATGACTCCAAAGTTCTGATAATGTTATGTTCCAAGTTCTAATAATGTTATGACTATCATTGTATCAATCTCTCATAAGTGAATGAATCAATCTCTCCCAAGTAAGGAATGAAGAAATGTGTAGGTATTATATTATAACCCACTTATAAGGTGATGATCGGTATTATATTATAACCCACCTATAAGGTGATGATCGGTATTATATTATAACCCACCTATAAGGTTATAAACTACCTATAAGGTGATGATCGGTATTATATTATAACCCACCTATAAGGTGATGAGCGGTATTATATTATAACCCACCTATAAGGTGATGAGCGGTATTATATTATAACCCACCTATAAGGTGATGATCGGTATTATATTATAACCCATAAGGTGATGAGCAGTATTATATTATAACCCACCTATAAGGTGATGATCGATATTATATTATAACCCACATATAAGGTGATGATCGGTATTATATTATAACCCACCTATAAGGTGATGATCGGTATTATATTTTGACCCACCTATAAGGTGGATGATCAATAAGATATTATGAACCACTAACTAGTTGGATGAACAGTAATGAAGATAGTTGTAAAAGAAATGAGAGTATATCCCTTGCATGAATATATAAATATAAAGGTTATTACAAGAATGATGATGATAAGAATGAATGATCAAGTAATGAAAATAATGGAAGTAATGAACATGGTTCCACATATTCAGAACGGAGATCTATCCATATTGATTATTCTCTTATGCTTGATTTCATGAAGTATTTAGGTATCATACAGTTTCATATGGCCTTACATACTCAGTACTTTCTTCGTACTGACCCCTCTTGGGGGACTTACCTTACTTGCTGCAAGCACAGGTGCTAGTAGACCTCTACAGTAGGTTGCAGATCATTTGTGGATAGTTGGTGAGCTCCAGTTGCTTTGGGGCTTTTCGAGTCATTATGCACATTTGTTTGATATTGTATATGAGTATAGAGTGGAGTGTTGTCCCGACTATAGGTTTGTCATAGTTATGTATCTGTAGAAGCTTTGTAGACTTATGTGGGAAACTGAATGTAAGAGATGTACGTTCATTTTGACGTGATGGCCCTAACGACCAAGTTTCATATATTGTACATGTTTTCCATGACTTTCGCTATTGGAAATTATTAGTTACATGGATAGAATAATATTCATACGTAAACATGCATATGAGAGTACATAAGTGAGGATTGGTTTTCTCGGTCCTTAACGGCTTCGGGTGCCAGTCCGTCCCGAATGGGATTCGGGGTGTGACAAAAGTGGTATCAGAGAAGGTCATTCTAAGGGTGTCTACAAAGTGGTGTCTGAGTAGATTATTGCTTATGGATGTGTTATGCGTCACATTTATAAGTAGGAGGGTACGGGACATTTAGGAGTTGTTTCATTTCTTCATTTCTAGATCGTGCAGTAGAGCCAAAGTTGTAGGTGGAATCATATCTGATCATTAACGTTGGTTTTCTTTGTATAGTAAAATGTCGATGACAAGACAAGATAGGGGCAAAGATAAGCAGGTAGATATGCTTGTCGGAGAAGGAATTAGTAAATCACCACCTGACCCAGCTAGTCAATATGGGGTTGAAACTGAGTTTACATCACGGGCACCTTCTCCTCTCCCTTCTCCAGAGGGGCCACAAAGGAGGGAAGTATCTCCAGAACCACCTGTTAATGCTACTAAGCAGAAGTTATAGGATTTGAGAAATGTCTTGCAAATATTGACTTAGATAGTTGTTGCCCAGAGTCAAGGACGAGTTGGTTCTAATAATGTTATGTTCCAATAATGTTATGTTTCCAATAATGTTATGACTATCATGGTTTTAATCTCAAAAGTAATGAAAGAAGTAATGCACATGTGATTAATGATTGAGTATGGGTGGTAGCTTTGGGGGCGAAAGCCTAGCTCAAGCCGATACCGAGATCATTGGATCAGGGGGTAGTCCTAGAGGCATGAGCCTAGCTCGGACCGAACCTGACAGGGGGTAGCTCTATAGGTAAGAACCTAGCTCGAGCCAAACCTGATAGATTAGTTTATGGGTGGAAGCTCTAGAGGTAATAACCTAGCTCGAGCCGAGCCCGATGTATTGATTTATGGGTGGTAGCTCTAGAGGCATAAGCCTAGCTCGAGCCAATCCCAACCTAACGTTATGTTATGTTAAGACCCACTGATCAGTCCGGGACAAGGTTCATTGTGACACAAGTGATGATGAATAGCAAGGAAGTAAAGAAGCAAAGAAAGTAATGAAAGCAATGTACATGGTTCCCAACATATAGAATGTTAACTTATCCATATTGGTTATTCATTTGTATTTGTGTTCATTGACGTATTTACGTATCATACAGTTTCTTATGAGCCTTACATACTCAGTGCATTCTTTGTACTGACGTCCCTTGTGGGACTTACCTTACTTGTTGCAGGCGCAGGTGCTAGTAGACCTCCACAGTAGATTGCCATTTATTTGCAAATCTTTGGTGAGATCCAGTTGGTTCGGGGCTTTTCGAGTCACAGTTGTACATGTGTTTTGGTATTGTACATGTTGTATAAAGCGGAGACTTGTCCCAATTTTTATTTGGTCTTGTAAATGCATCTGTTATAGGCTTTTGTAGACATACGTGGGTACATGAATGTAAAAGATGTATGTCCTTTTTGACTTGATGGCCCTAACGGCCAAGTTTCACGTGTATATATATCACATGTTCCATAATTTCCGTTATTAGCATTTTATGTTCTCACATGATGGTGATGTTTCTTATGGCATGCAATGAATGGACTTGAGCAAAGATTGGTTCTCTCGGGCCTTATCGACTTTGGGTGCCAGTCCACCCCATTGGGATATGGGGTGTGACAAAGGTGGTATCAAAGCCAGGTCGTTCTAAGGGTGTCTACAAAGCCGTGTCTGAGTAAAGTCTTACTTATCGATGTGTTGTGCACCACATTTATAAGTAGGAAGCTATGGGACATTTAGGAGTTGTTTCTTTTCTTCATTTCTAGATCGTGCAATAGAGCCAATGTGATAAGTGGAATCGTATGTAACCATTGGAATTGATTGTCTTTGATATAGTAAAAATGCCGATTACAAGTAGAGGTAGAGGCAAGGGTAAGCAAGTAGATATGCTTGCCAGTGAAGGAATGAGTAAATCACCACCTGACCAAGCTAGTCAAGGTGGAGAAAATACTAATATTGCATCATAGTCTTCTTCTACTTTTCCAGCTCCGAAAGAACTAATCAGTAGAGAAGTACCCACAGAACCACCAATGAATGCCACTGACCAGGATCTAAGAAATGCAGTGCACATGTTGACTCAGTTAGTTGCGGCACAAAGTCAAGGATGAGCTGGTCCAACGACAAATGAGGATGATGAGGCTAGAGTGGTGAGTCGCAGAACATAGGATTTTCTAAAACTGGACCCTCCTATATTCACTGGGTCAGATCCGAAAGCAGATCCACAGGACTTTGTGGATCAAATCCAGAGGGCATTAGAGGTTATGCACGTAACTGGTATTGAAACAGTTGAACTTGCGGCATATAGATTGAAAGGAGAGGCGATATTATGGTATAAAGATTGGAAGAAGTCTCGTGGTGTCGGTGCAATTCCCCCTAATTGGGAAGAATTTAAAGAGGCATTCCTTGATCACTATCTTCCCTATGAGATCCGAGAGGCTCGTGCGGATCAGTTCTAAAATCTCCGACAAGGAAATTTGAGTGTTAGAGAATACAGTTTGCAGCTTAATTCCTTGGCTCGATATGCTCCGAATGTGGTAGCCACAATGACATACAGCGTCCATCGATATGTGGACAGATTAGAGCCATATTTGGTAAGGGACTGCACCATTGCTGCCTTGAAAAAAGATATGGACATAGCCAGAATACAGGCCTTCGCCTAGAAAATGAAAGATCAAAGACAGAGGACAGTCCAAAAGAGCTAGACCTATGGGACAGTCTATGATGTCCCAAGGAGAATCTAGGACTCGAATGTTTCCTAGACCGCCTAGACCATTATTCTCGTATTCCACAGCAGGTGCTCACTCTCAATTTCGAGGGTTTAGAGGTGGTCAATCTGGGCAGAGTAGTGGAGTACACGGATCACAGGCAGCAGGATTTCCTCGTCAGCAGTGTCAGCACAGCGGGCGTATTCATTCAGGTACATGTCGATTGGGGACAAATGCTTTTTTTGGTGTGGTATATCGGGACACATGATGAAAGAGTATCCCCATAGGAGTATGGGTGGTATAGCATGACCGAAGGGATCGAACGTTGTGTCATCATCATCGATTCATTCTTTAGGCCGAGGTGTGCAGTCTGTTGGTCGTGGTAGGGGTGCCAGAAGAGCAGCCAGTACTAGTGGGGTCCAGAATTGTACTTATGCTCTAGTGGACCGACAGAATTCGGAGGCTTCTCCTGATGTTGTCACAGGTACATTGTCCATATTTTCATATAATGTATATGCATTGATTGACCCGGGTTCTACATTATCCTATGTTACTCCATTGATTGCTGCGAAATTTGCAAAAGCACCAGAATTATTAACTAAGTCAATTGAAGTATCTACATCGATTTGTGAATATATTGTTGCAAAAAGAGTATATCGTAATTATGTGATAACTGTGTGTGGTCATGATACACTGGACGATCTCATCAAACTAGACATGGTGGATTTTGATGTGATAATAGGAATGGATTGGTTGGCTTCTTGTTATGCCAGGGTAGATTGCCGAGCCAAGAAGGTACATTTTCGTTTTCCACAAACGAATGTTCTTGAATGGAAAGGTGATGTAGGAGCACCAAGAGGAAGATTTATTTCTTATCTGGAAGCCAGGGAAATGATTGCTAAGGGTTACATATGTCACCTAGTACGAGTGAAAGATATTGATGTGGAACCACTAACTCCTCAGTCGGTCCAGTGGTTAATGAAATTCTTTATGTATTTCCAGAAGACCTTACAGGGTTGCCCCCAGAACGGGAAATAGAATTTGGTATTGATGTAATTCCAGACACTAAGCCTATCTCTATTCCCCGTATAGAATGGCTCCAGCAGAATTGCGTGAATAGAAGGAGCAGTTGAAAGATTTGCTGGACAAGGGCTTCATCAGGCCTAGTATGTCTCTGTGGGGTGCACCGGTATTATTTGTACTGAAGAAAGATGGCACATTGAGACTGTGCATTGACTATCAGCAATTGAATAAGGTAACGATCAAGAACAAATATCCCCTCCCTCGAATTGACAATTTGTTTGATCAGTTACAGGGTGTCAAGTGTTTTTCAAAGATTGACTTGAGGTCGGGTTACCATCAAGTCAGAGTTAGAGAAGAAGATGTACCCAAGACAGCCTTCTGAACACGGTATGGCCATTATTAATTTTTAGTTATGTCATTTGGACTAACAAATGCACCAGCTGTGTTCATGGATTTGATGAATAGGGTGTTTAAGCCATTTCTAGATGTGTTCGTGATGGAATTTATAGATGACATCCTGGTTTATTCAAAGTCACAAGAGGACCATGCTAAGCACTTACGGCAGGTGTTACATATTCTTCGAGAGCGTAAGTTGTATGCAAAGTTCTCTAAGTGTGAATTTTGGTTAAAATCCGTTGCATTCTTGGGTCACATTATGTCAGATGAAGGGATACAGGTTGATACACAGAAGATTGAAGCGGTGAAGAATTGGCCAAGACCTATGACACCTACATAGATTCATAGTTTTCTTGGATTAGCGGGATATTACAGAAGATTTGTGGAAGGTTTTTCTTCCATTGTTGCACCATTAAAAAAGCTTACACACAAGGCAATCAAATTTCAGTGGAATGATGCATGTGAGAAAAATTTTCAAGAACTGAAAGATAAATTGACTTCTACACCGGTGTTAATACTTTCAAAAGGCACCGAAGGTTACGCAGTATATTGTGATGCTTCCGGAATTGGCCTAGGGTGTGTATTGATGCAGCACGGTGATGTCATAGCATATGCCTCACGACAGTTGCGGCCACACGAGAGAAACTATCCCACACATGATCTTGAGTTAGCAGCGGTGGTTTTTGCTTTAAAGATATGGCGTCATTATTTGTATGGAGTTCATGTTGATATCTATACTGATCACAAAAGTTTGCAATATATCTTTAAGCAGAAGGAACTCAATTTGAGGCAACGAAGGTGACTTGAGCTATTGAAAGATTATGATATTGATATTCTCTATCATCCAGGAAAAGCAAATGTGGTAGCTGATGCATTGAGCCACAAGGCAATAGGAGTCACTAGTGGCCAATTGACGAAAAAGAAAGAGTTAGTCAAAGATCTACATCAATTAGCCAGCCTGGGGGTTTGTCTTCTCGAATCCTCAGATGAAGGGGTTATTGTACAAAATGCAGCTGAATCTTTATTGATAGCTGAAGTGAAAGAGAAGCAGTTTGCAGATCCTATGTTATTGCAACTAAAAGAGAATGAACAACAGAATTTGACAAAGGCATTTGATCTTACACAAGAAGGGGTGCTTCAATGCCAAGGTAGGTTATGTGTACCGGATGTAGATGAGCTGAGGAGACGAATCATGACAGAGGCGCATCATTCGCGCTATTCTATTCACCCGAGTACTACTAAAATGTACCATGATTTAAAAGAAGTGTATTGGTGGGGAAACATGAAGAAGAACATTGTTGAATTTATCGCTCAATGCCCTAATTGTCAACAAGTAAAGGTAGAGCATCAGAAACCAGGAGGTTACATGCAATGTATCACTCTTCCAGTCTGGAAATGGGATATGATTAATATGCATTTCACCATAGGTTTGCCTCGTACACTGCGGAAATTTGATTCTATATGGGTTATAGTTGACAGGCTCACCAAGTCAGCGCATTTCCTACCAGTCAAGACCACCTATACAGCGGAGGATTATGCAAGATTGTATCTGAAAGAGATAGTATGGTTACATGGGATTCCGATCTCCATTATATCAGATAGAGGAGCACAATTTACTGAACATTTTTGGAGATCTTTTCAGCAGAGTTTGGGTACACAGGTGAATCTGAGTACGGCTTTCCATCCTCAGACAGAGGGACAAGCAGAACGTATTATTCAGACACTTAAAGATATGCTACGAGGTTGCACGTTAGATTTTCAAGGCAGTTGGGATGACCATTTGCCTCTTATTGAATTTTCATACAACAATAGCTATCATTCAAGTATTAAAATGGCACTTTATGAAGCTTTGTATGGAAGGAAATGTAGATCACCAATTGGATGGTTTGAAGCGGGTGAAACTGCTTTACTTGGGCCAGATCTTGTTCATCAGGCTATGGAGAAAGTTAAAGTGATTCAACAGTGATACCAAACGGCCCAGAGTCGACACAAGTCCTATGTTGATGTTAGAAGAAGAGGGCTTGAATTCGCCATGGGTGATTGGGTATTTTTAAAGGTGCCACCAATGAAAGGGGTAATGAGGTCCCTTGTGGGACTTACCTAACTTATGCCAATGGGGTGGACGTCAGTACGAAGAATGTACTGAGTATGTAAGGCTCAAAAGAAACTGTATGATACGTAAATACGTCAATGAACTCAAATACAAATGAATAACCAATATGGCTAAGTTAACATTCTGTATGGTGGGAACCATGTACATTGCTTTCATTACTTTCTTTTCTTCTTTACTTCCTTGCTTATTCATCATCACTTGTGTCACAATGAACCTGGGCCCCGACTGATCAGTGGGTCTTAACATAACATAACGTTATGTTGGGATCGGCTCGAGCTAGGATTATGCCTCTAGAGCTACCACCCATAAATCAATACATCAGGCTCGGCTCGAGCTAGGTTATTACCTCTAGAGCTGCCACCCATAAACCAATCTATCAGGTTCGGCTCGAGCTAGGTTCTTACCTCTAGAGCTACCCCTGTCAGGTTTGGTCCGAGCTAGGCTCATGCCTCTAGGACTACCCCCTGATCCAATAATCTCGGGATTGGCTTGAGCTAGTCTTTCCATACTCAATCATTAACCACATGTGCATTACTTCTTTCATTACTTTTGAGATTGAAACCATGATAGTCATAACATCATTGGAAACATAACATTATTGGAACCATGGAACCTTTGAGACATTTGTAAATGCATATGATACATGTGAATCACAATTGATCAATGAGTAGGAAACATGTGATAAGCAATAATTGATACCCGGAAATAGGATACCTTAGAACATGTCGGAATGGAACAAGTACAATGTCAATGAGAATACTATGTGTTGCAGAAGGATACGGATAGAGTAACCTTACATACCTTCACTTCCAAGTATGAATACACAAGCCTATATATGAACACAATAGTCCAGCTCCTTCCTTACGTTTCACTCTACAACACAAGTACATAACGGAGCTTACATTAGCAACTAGTTACTATACAAGTGTACAAGAAGACAATGAGCTATATGACTGTCGTATAATGTCATGTCACCCTTTACAATACAATCCACTGCATTCTCATACCAACAACACCATAACATTTCACACATTGACCAAGACATCATACATCAATAGCATTTCACTCCATGTTTACCCTTTATGTCTCCTCATTATCATTCCATCATAATTACTCCTTCATAAACACATATGAACAACAATTCATACTTAATATAGTCCAACATTCCTCCATACGCCCCTTTAAAGTCATTAAAACGGTATCATAAGTTGATAATTACATCCAAAAATGGTATAGGGGCCTTCGGGGATCAAAGAGAGACGAAAACATACAAAACTGAATCCTGGGCTGACCTGCAAAGCCACCTGCACCCGCAGGTGGATGAGGTGCACCCGCAGGTGACCTTTGGAAGAAGCTAGAGGCACCTGCGTTGGCATCTGAGCCCGCAGGTGCCTTCGTCTGCAGGGGTGGATGCCCGTTTTGGTCAAAATGGGTGTCTTTTGGGTCTTTTTATGCAATGAATGGTCCATGATCCTAACTAAACTTCTCTTGACATATTTTATATCATCTTGGATTCCAACAATCAGCCATGGTTCCACAACACACATGAACATCACCAAAACCACACTTTTTCTTCAATACACCACCAAATCCATGCACAATTTTGCAATAACAATTCTTAACATTATGTACAAGACTAAAACAAGTTAAGGATATCATCACATCTCACATGTCAATATTGAACCCATCAATTTCACCTCCTTCAAGACCACTGTCACACCCCGAATCCCAACGAGGCGTGATTGGCACCCGAAGCCGATAAGGCCCGAGAGAACCAATCTTTGCTCTTGCTCGTGTACTCTCATATGTATGTTTGCGTATGAATATCATCTTATTTCATGTAATTAAATATCAATAGCGGATGGCATGACAACATATGTAATATATATGCAATTTAGCCGTTAGGGCCATTTCGTCAAAATGCACGTACATCTTTTACCTCATGATACCCCACATATGTCTACAAAGCCTCTAATAGATACATGACCATGTCTATACAATGTTTACAAATGCCAACATCTACTATACACATGTGACTTGGGAAGCCCCGAAGCAACTGGAGCTCACCAACAATCTACGGAAATCTCACCACTTACTGCGAAGATCTACTAACTCCTGTGCCTGCAGCATGTAAGGTAAGTTCCCCAAAAAGGGTCAGTACGAAGAATGTACTGAGTATGTAAGGCTCAAATGAAACTATACAACACATGAATAGTTCAATGAACTCAATGGAACTCAAATGCATATGCATAATCAGATGAATAAGTAACCATTTTGCACTTTGGAACCCATGTGTATTACTTTCATTGATTTCATCACTTTCATGCTTCTTTACTTCAATGTCATTACATATGTCACAATGTACCCGGGCCCCTACTGATCAGTGGGTCTTTACATGACTTATCGTCATGTTGGGATCGAGTCAAGCTAGGCGTATTCCCCTAGACTTGCCACCCATAAAACAATGTATCGGGATCGGGTCGAGCTAGGCTTATGCCCCTAGACCTGCCACCCATAAATCATACATCGGGATCGAGTTGAGCTAGGCTTATGCCCCTAGACTTTCCACCCATAAATCAACACATCGGTATCGAGTCGAGCTAGGCTTATGCCCCTAGACTTGCCACCCATACTTGATCATTGACCATATTTGCATTACTTTGTTCTTTACTTTGAGATTGGTATTTTGATAGTCATAACATCACTTGAAACTTTGGATCATTAGCCAATGAGTAAGAGACATATGATATTGGTACATTCACTTGTGAGAGATTGACATATTCATGTGACATAGCATGTTTGGAAACTTGGAACCATAATCAAAATAGAAGACATGTGAATAAACATTATTGGAAACATAACACCATTGGAACCATTGGACAATCATTCATAGCAAGATACATGAGCATAACCACTATTAGAACATTGGACCATAACCTTGTTTGAGCTTTCGGAACATTAACCATGATAATGAGACATGAGACTCACAAATGATCCATGAGTAGGAAAGATATGACAATGACTATTGATAAACAGATATAGGATACCTTGGCACAATTCGGGATAGGACTAGTGAAATAGCAATGTGGATACTATTTGCCGCAAAAAGATACGGACAGAGTAACCTTACATACCTTGTACTCTCAATACGGATATCCAATCCTAGATGTGCATACAATAGTCCCGCTCCTTCTTTATGCGTCATTCTACAACACAAATACATAACGGGATTCACATTAACCACAACTACTTTACAAATGCATATAACATCAATGGGGTACATGTTTGCTTTGAAACATGTCATTTCCCCTTGACAAAACCATTGATAGCATCATTATTCCAAAAATCCTCCAATATTCCCAACATTGACCAATACATAATAATCATTGCATTTCACCATAACACTCCTCCTTTACACTTTCTTATCCACACCACATCACAAATAATCCATCAATTCACCTTAATACACTTCATAGCACATATCGGCCAAAATCCCACAATTTACACTTATAGACAAGAACAAGTTTAACAACAAAAATAACACCATAGACGTTTATATTTTATCCATACCATGATCTTTCATCAAAGGCACAAGTCCTAATTCAAGTTCAAATCTCATGGATGGCACATCTTGTACAAAAACCCAAAGTACTATGTTCAACTCTTTCAAGCATAACCAACAAGATTCACATACTCTCCCATGCATATAATATATTAATCCATGACAATAATCACTTACCTAGGCTTGGAAGATGTTGATCTTGCTCCAAAGGTTAGCTTTGACCTCTTAGGGTTTGAGAGAAAAAAAAAGGGTTGCAAAATATCTACAAAGGCATGTGTTTTCCAAATGAATAAAATCAGCATTTTTGCCCTTTATATAGGCTATCAAGTCCATGCTTAGCCACTTTGATTCAATGATTGATGTGTATGACTTAGTCAAATGGAAGAATGGGTCTTGTGACCCATTGGGCCATGTTTTCTTTTCATTTTTGGGTCATTTTTGGGCCCAATTTACTTAACCCAATAAAATCAATAATTTCTCGTGGTTTCATCATCTCATACGTGTTACGACAATATTTCTACTCATGCTATTCATATCCGTAGCCTCAATCCAAAAACCAAGTGCTTCTAGCTACGTATGACCCATTTTGACCAAAAGGGTAAACTAGTCATTTTGACGTCAAATTCGTTCTCGAGTAATTTTATCATCCCAATATATTATTTCACTCATTTCATGTATATTCTCATACTTGTAGAAGAATCATGGCAAAAATCGGCTCAATACGTCCCCGGGAACCCTTGGGACTTGAATAAATTTTTTAACTTTTGAAAGGTGCGCAGGGGCGGGGTGGCACGCTGCCTGGCGCGCCCCTTTACTGCCTCTGGACTGAAAATTTCAGCCCAGAGCAGCGTGGTACGCCCCTGGGCGTGGCTCACCCAAAAAAAAAAAAAATTTTTTTTTCTCTCAAAACTAAGGTAAACATGTACGGGGTGTTACAACCACAAGTCCATTTTCAAGTTTACAAGGCAAAAACCTTCACCGATTGCAAAAATAGACAGTTTTACACATAGCACACTATCCAACACCTTGGCAACACAACCAACATGATTTATACACCATATTAAACATATCATATACTAAACCATGAGAATAAATACTTACCAAAGTTTACCAAGGAGTGATCTTTTCCCAACAAGTGTATTTGCCTTAGGGTTTATGTGTAGAGAAAAGGTTTGGGTAATTCTAGAAAATGGCATGTGTAAGGTGTTGAATAAAAATATGATTTTTCTCTTGATTTATATGGTCCCCTTAAGTCATCCTTAGCCACATATACCACATTAAATGAGGGCCTCACTTGGTCAATTGAAAGAATGGGTCAAATACCCTTTGGGCCATGTCTTTTACTCCATCTTTGTGCTTCAATTGGGCACAATGGCACAAGACTTATTTAAACCCAAAAAATTAATGTATAATTCATCAATTCTCTCATGTTTAAATATTTCCATGAATGTTACGGTAATCAAGTAGACTCAGAAACATATGGGGTGTTATAAATGTACAACAAGTATGACAAAGGCATTTGAGCTTACGCAAGAGGGAGTACTTTGGTGCCTAAACAGATTATTTGTACCAAATGTAGATGGTCTAAGAAAGAGGATTATGATTGAGGCACATCATTCAAGGTATTCCATCCATCCGGGGTCAACTAAAATGTATCATGATTTGAAAGGAATGTATTGGTGGGGTGACATGAAGAAGAACATTGCAGAATTTGTAGCCCAATGTTCAAGTTGTTAACAAGTTAAAGTAGAGCACAAAAAACCCGGAGGTTATATGCAACATATGGATTTTCCAATTCGGAAGTGGGACATGATCAACATAGATTTTGTCACTGGTTTACCTCGCACATCTCAAAAGTTTAATTCCATATGGGTAATAATTGATAGACTTACCAAATCAGTACACTTCCTACCAGTTAAGACAACTTACACAACTGAAGAGTATGTGAAATTATATATCAAAGAGATAGTTCGGCTACATGGAGTTTCAATTTCTATTATATCTGATTAGAGAGCTCAATTTACTACAAATTTTTGGAAGTTTTTCCAAAGGAGTTTGGGAACACAAGTGAATATAAGTATAGCTTTTCACCCTCAAACGGATGGACAAGCAGAACGTACCATTCAAACACTTGAAGATACACCAAAAGCTTGTGTATTAGACTTGAAAGGTAGTTGGGATGATCATTTTCCTCTTATCGAGTTTTCCTACAACAATAGCTATCATTCGAGTATCAAAATGGCACCATATAAAGCTTTATTTGAAAGAAAGTGTAGATCACCAATTGGGTGGTTTGAGGCGGGTGAAACTGCCTTCTTTGGGCCATATCTTATTCATCAAGCTATGGAAAAATCTAAGGTGATACAACAGTGGATAGAAATAGCTCAAAGTCGACACAAATCATATGTCGATATTAGAAGAAGAGGGTTAGAGTTTGCTATAGGAGATAGGGTATTCTTAAAGGTGTCACCAATGAAAGGGGTAATGAGGTTTGGTAAAAAGGGAAAACTAAGTCCACGTTATATATGTCCATATAATATTATTCAAGGGATTGTCCAAATTACATATAAATTAGAACTACTTCAAGAGCTCTCAATAGTTCATCCGGTGTTTCACGTCTCAATGCTTCGAAAGTACATAGGAGGTCCATCTTGTATTACTCCTACTAATGATGTACAAGTTGTAGAAGATCTCACTTATGAATAAGTACCCATTGCTATTTTGGATCAATAAGTTAAGAAATAAAGAATTAGCTTTCATAGAGGAACTTTAGAGGAACCAACAAGTAGAAAAGATCACGTGGGAAGCTGAGGAAGCAATGAAATCTAAGTACCCTCATTTATTCAAATCCAAAAATAAAGTCCAAGATGCTGAATTGGTGCAATAATAAGTGAGTATATATATATATATATAAATATTATGTTGTAATAGGAAGATTAAACATAGGCTTGAAATTGTTTAGGTTGGATAATTATGCTAATATTCGAGGACGAATGTTCCTAAAGGGGGGATGATGTAATACCCCATATTTTGCGTGTACTTGTTCTACTTATGTAGAATTTAATATGGCCTTGTGGTATAGGTAATCGACTGGATTTTTTATTCGTATATTGATGGTGTACATAGATTTGAAGATACTGCCCATACATTTTAATGTGACATGACCAACTTAATGATGATACAACTATTAAAATTTAGGATCATGAGTATGTATTTGAATCTAAAATTTAAAGTGACCAAGTGTATACAAGCTATAGGTTAAATTAAAGGGATTAAAAACTAAAAATGGAATTAACTATTGAGGTGCCAGCTTGACTTAATTTAGCTAGTAGGTGAATAACCTACTTGAGCTATATGGACCAAGTTAATGGACCCAAGGTTATAGATCAGATTTGGGCCAAGTTAAATATGTCAAATAGGTGTATTACCTACTTAAGTAAATGGATCAGATTAAGGCCTATATTAATGAGCTCTTTTAAGGTCCAAACTAAGTAAAATAAAAGGGAAAAGAGAATGGGCAGCCCAACACCTAAAAATCAACCAAAGGCAGGTGCATCACCTACTTTGACCTTTTGAGCAGCTTGAACCCTTAAATAGGTGCATCACCTACTTGGACCAATTTTTGGATTAAAATGGAGTTAAAAGAGGAGGTTTTAGAGGGATCAATATAAGACCAATATAGCTGGTATTTTTACTCATTTTTAATACAAATTCTAGCCTTTAACTTTAGCTTTCTTCCTTGTCTCTCAAGGCTTAAAATAGCAGCCCCTATATTCCTCCTAGGGTTCTTGAAGAAACCCTCACCTTTGCAAGCCAAGGTAAGTGAAAAAACTTACAGTTTTAGCTTAATTATCCCATGGAAGGTTAGGAAAACATGTTATTCATACTTAATTATAAGTATAGGGAAGAATATTTACACAAGCTAACTGTTCGCTTTTTCTTGTTATTAAGAGACTTTTCTTTTCTTCTTTGGTTTAAAGTGTGAAGGGAAGTTCAAGTTCTTGAAGAGTTCAAGTAAAAGGATAAGTTATAGAAATTAAGGTAAGATGATCGCTCCATTTTTTTGTCCTCCTTATATATGAGTTTGGGTAAAGAATTATAGATGTGTTGTTATTAAGAACTCAAGGGATAATGAGTTCAATATTTGGTTGCTGCGTTAAAGAAAATCAAGGGTTTTTTAGGGACTATTTTATGTGTATATGTTGGGGACTGCTGGGTTGATATTGGGGAAAGGTGTAATTAGTTTGTATTGAAATATAAAAGAAGGGTTTAGTGGTACGCCACCTATCTAAATATTGTGTATGTTTACTGCCCATTCTACTTTGTATACTATTTTGAGAATGTAATGAAGCCAAACTTATTTCGAGTGATCTTAAAAGAATCTGTATGGTATGTGGATGTAATTGGAGGAGAAAGGGTTAAAAGAACACCCTTGACAGGAAAATTTATGGGCTTACTACCTGACTACTATTTTGGTGAATTTAAGTAGCCCAAATGTGTTGGTTAGCTACTAATACTAGTTTTACCATGTACTTTATTGTAGATAAGTAATCAAAAAGGTGGGAGGTTAAATTCGGGTTAATATCGTACTTGTACAGCAAGGTATGTAAAGCTACTCTATTACCTATTCTTTGGCATGAAATCCAAATTTATGTTACAGAGTAAGCTTCCAAAGTTCTCCTATAGCAAACGATACATAGCGGTAGTGTATGATCTCCCATGTATCTAATGACCTTGTTTCCACTTCCTAATATGTTAAAATACCTCAATACATGCTTATTATCAAGTCTACTTGTCCACTTTCACTAGTAAGTTTTAGGTTTTCTTCATTTAGTCAAATAAGATCCAGGTATTATTCCAACTCCTATGCATTTCATTCGTGTACAAAATGCTCCCTACCTCATTGTTATTGCACTAAGTGTTCATTCATATGTCTATTACTGGTGGACTATTATCTCAAGCCCAATAATGTTATGACCACCAAAGTAACAATCTAAAGGTTAAATAAACTAAGTAATGCAAATCTTGTTATGTATGGGTGGCAGCTCAGGGGCGAAAGCCTAGCATGGGCTGATCCCAATCTTTTTATATATGGGTGGCAGCTCAGGGGCGTAAGCATAGCATGGGCCTATCCCAACTTGTGTATTTGCCACTTATCAGCTTGTCATTTTTATCACATGGCTTATAAAGATTATAAAGGAAAGAAGAGTAAAAGGAAAGTAAAGGAATGTAATGTACACAATTCCATAAGTATATGTAAAGTTGGTTTATTAGCACTATCTATACACTTGTACCTGGTTTCATTCGAGCACTTATTTTATGTATAATTACTTTCAGCCTTACATATTCAGTACATTCTTTCGTACTGACGTACCTTAAGGGGGACCTTCATTTCATGTTGCAGGCACAAGAGCTAGTATACTCCTCTAGTAGGAGCACAGGATATCCAGCGGCTATTGGTGAGCTCTAGGTTGATTCGGGGCTTTCTGAGTTTGTTATATATATTTTGGTATTGTATAGTAGTTAAGTGTAAGGCGGGGGCTTATCCTAACCTTAACTAAGTGTATATCTTTTTTAGAGGTTTGTAGACGGTAAAGTAAAGTATGGTTGTGCCTTGTCTTCCAGTTATTATGGCCCCAATGGCCAAATCATGTATATATAGTTTTAGGCTTATCTAAGTGGTTTATTTTCATTGATGCATCTTGTTCATACTTGGAAAACCTTTGAATATCATAGTTACATGCATTAGAAGTACAAGGTTATGGGTTGGTGCTCTCGGGTCTTTACGGCTATGGGTGTCTGTCCGTCCTAATAGGGTTTGAGGCGTGATAGTATACTACCATACATATACTTGTTTCACTCTTCATTGGTATATTGACTAGTGATATACAGTAATGTACTTTAGCTCCTGTGCACTGTTAGAATAGGGTAGTTTACCCTTATTACTTCATTAGCCTCATTATGCTTAGCTTTCCTGGATAGTTGTCGATAGTTATATACATGCCTTACGTGTTATTTATGCATGCATTATTTCTGAAGCTCAGTTGGCTGATACCTACTGAGTACCACATGTTTGGTTCTTATACAACCCTTTTATAGCCTGCATATTATAGTACGAGTTATCGCCGTTAATTTGTACATCCTGTGGATCAGCCATGGATTGGAGATTTAGGCTGAGCTCCTGATGCTCAGAGTGATCCTACTCTCTCTCTCTCTTATTGTTAGACTGATCTCTATGTTATATTCAGAGATATTTTGTATATATATTTACCCTGTATTTCACTTGTACTCCTGATGAACTAGAAGCTCTTGTACTGGCTCCACCAATTTTTGGGGATTATAGTAGCCTTTTTATTACATTTATTCCGTAGTTTCTTCATTTCTCTTAGTAGTCCATTACTAGCTATTTTGGACTACGAGTTGGCTTACCTAATGGCGGGTTAGAGTAGGTTCCATCATGACCTAAGAAATTGGATCATGACAAATTGGTATCAGAGCTTAGGCTTACCAGTGTTGTTGGTACAAAAGTTAAGTATCTAGTAGAGTCATGCGGATCGGTACGATGACATTTGTATCCTATCTTCGGGGGTCTATAGGACATTCTTAGGAAATTCTACTCCTGACTCACTGTCGTGTGTCCATATTTCTATGAACCTTTAGTACTTTTTTTGACTCTATTTTTTCCCAGATAGATGGCACGAGGTTATCGATAGATAAGGAGGTCATTCCTATGTGTGTTACTAGAGTTTCATCTCAGTGTTGGACTAGGGAGTTAAGGATTGATAGAGAGGAGCTTCAATTTCACCCAGTGCGGTTGGGGTCAGCCCAGGCTCCAACAGAGTTTGTGACTGCCTCGGTTCCTCAGGACCCAGTATTGGGGATTCTCAGTATTTTAGTGGATATCTCCCAGCCAGAGATGATGTTTGGTACATCGAGTGGTTCTCATGCTAGAGTTAGGTTTATAGGTGTTCAATAGGGCTCTCTATCAGTTACAGAACATGAGATAGTCTGTGAATTTACTAGAGGGTTAGCTTTGCCACTCTGCTTGACCTCAAAGCATTTGATAGCAGTTGGATCAACTTTCCCTCAGGTTGTTGATCACACTAGGACCACAGAGAGGGCATGTATTGAGATATATAGAGAAGGCTGTAAGAGGCCATATCATCATTACAGTGTTATTAGTGTTTCATCTTGAGGTAGGAATCATCCCAGTAGAGGTCAGCATCGGTTGCCACCTATTAGGCCCTTATAGGTGGCACCTCAGCTTAAGTGTAACTCTCAGGTATATCATGGTAGTCTCAGTGGGCACCGTTCTGGTCATATAATACAGGTTATTAGGTCTTGGTTGTCAGGCCATGGTAGCCATTTTGGAACAGAGATATAGTATATCAGAGAGTCCCTGAGGTATGTTTCGATTATGGTGAGATGTTCCATTGGTCTAGGGAATGCTCCAGGTATGAGTTGGTCAGCCAGTTGGGGACAACTCATGTTTCTCGTCAGGTTAGGGCTTCAGGGGTTTGTTACGATTGCAAAGAGACTGGTCACTGGTCTAGAGAGTGTCCCTGGCCTTGGTTGGTGATTTAGACACTCAATCTGGGTTTTGGCATGCTCAGATTTGCACTTCTTCGGGCATTCTAGGGACTATGACTTCGGATTTCCACCGTGATAGGTGCGCCTTTGATTTTCTATCCTTTAGTTTCTATTTAATTTGAGTTGGGGGTTTTCATACCCATCGGTGTTTAAATTCCTTGACATTTCTATACTGATTGTTGTTTTCCTTGTGTAGATTTATGCATATATGACTACCCCCTGTAGATGATTTTTTTAGTAGTAGATAAGTGGATCAGTATCGTGGATTTCTTGGGGGTGCACCATTTGGGTTCGAGTCCTATTTTCTTTGGCATATTGGCCTTGTTATGGCCCTAGAGTGGTACTTTTGTTGATTTTCATTTTTGGTACCACCTGCATCTTATGTTGTTGATATCATAGTCATTGTTTTGACATTTATTGACTCTTATTTGATAAATGGCTAGACTAGTGTTATCTAGTTAGCATTTTTCTCTCCTTGCTATTCTTGCCCATTTTGCTTAGAACCCAGATTGTTTGCTTTTCCATCTTATTAGCGAGGTTAGATTAGTTATGGAAAGGAAGTGAAGGTAAGTTTGGCCTTCAATAGATTTGTTGTGATTTTAGCATTAGCAGTCTTCTTCCATAACCTGTTCCTATTGGTGATACATTTGGAATTTGATTCTTTCAATCTGGATAGTTCATCACCCGATAGTGGTCTCGATCTTGATGTTGATGTTTAGTTAGAGTTGGTAATTCGATTATGTTGCCCATTTATGATGTTGAAAGGTCTGAGCCTTACTTTCTGATATGTTGGGTCCGTCTCCTAGTGATCATTTTGATATTGGTATTGGTGTGGAGCTGGATACTCCGTTCTTGCTGCGATGTGGTTCATGGTCAACCGAGTTAAAGTTGGTGTAATTGGGAGAATTTAGAAAATTCTTATCTCGGCATTTGTTTGGCCTATTATGACTTCGAGGAGTGTTTCTGCTTGATGATATGTGTCTATAGATACTAGTGGTCATAGATTAAATACTTGATTGGCCAGATTCAGGCTAGGGTCATATTTTCTGAGTTGCTCGAGTTTTGGCTGTCATTATTGTTGTTTGCAGCCTTAGTGAGTTCTTAGATATGCCTTGATGTGATATATCCTCAGCGGATGTGGATTTAATTATTCCTATCTTCAGCTTATGGTCTTTCTCCAATGATCTCCTTAGTGACATTTTAGTTTCAGTCCTTGTAAGGACCATTGAGTATACTCTCGATTTATGATAGTGACATTGATTTGGGTATTTGACCCTATTGAAGGCTTGTTGACTCTAGTTTTGGATTTTGATGCCTTCGAATGATAGCTTAGAAGTTGCAATAGATCTTGGTATATGGATACTTACTTGTCAATAGGATCAGTTTGGATGGTTGAGTTTGAGCAGTTCCACTTCGGTACTGAGATTATAGCTATGGATTACGTAGGTTGTGTGCAGTTTCCATTTCCAGATTTGTTTTAGTTGTGCATTCGTTTATATGTTGACTAAGCCTACTTTTTGCCTACAACTCAGTTTTCTTTAGTTCATATGGACCATACTTGATTAATGCTCGGAATGGTATTAGTTTCTACTACTCTGGACCTTAATTCCCAATTTTCGTCAGAATTTTGGATTGTCTGCTCAGCAGAAGGAGTACGTTCAAGTTGGACATAGCATGGCTTCATCCACAGTTGGTGGGACCTTCTAGAGCAGATCGTTTGATTTCGAGAGGTAGTGCTTCAGACTCCTGACTACTAGTTTCAAGGGCCATTTTGACCAGTTGTATCTTTGGCTAGGGATTGCAGGCTTTAGGGATCTCCATTTGTGTGTCCAGGTAGCACCTTATGGGCTTATTATTATGCCTGCCATTATGGATTTTTAGTAGATCAGCTTTAGTCTTTCGAGGATTGTGTGATGGGTTTGCGCTGATAGAACTCGAACGATATTTTGTATGGTTCAGAGTAGGTATCAGGTTTGGAAAGGCAAAAGAAGGTTAGATTTTGAAATTGGAGTTGGTTGCATAATTCATGCCTTGGATTGCCTTTAGCTTGGTTGAGTTTTTGCTTGGATATGCTTGTATCGATGTGTTGTCAGCGTGTTGTAGTTTGGATTTGTGTGCATCAGTCTTTCTGGGTTCCGTTGGAGGCCAGTTGGTTGTTGAGGATGAGTTTTGGATTTTTGGGAAGTGAAGTAAGCAAGTTGGTTGAAAAAGGGATACCTATAGAAAATCCTTTGGAAGCATTGTGTCTACTTAGAGGTTATCTAGGGAGACATGCTCGGGGCATGCGGACCAAGTACATCATCTTTTGGAGCTTTCAGGCTCCTTCTATCCATTGACTTTTGCAGACGAAAGTCCTTTTAGTAGTGGATATTTTAATGACCCTCTAGGTCATTTTCTCAATTTTTATACATTTCTGGCATTTTGAGTCTTCCCATAGTGGTTACAGGTAAATTATGACATATCGTAACTGTCGATTTGGTCATTGGGCAGTTCATTTAGATTTTAGGCTCAATTCCCTCTTTTGGAGCTTTCACTGTTAAGGAATTGGTCTAGGAGCAAAATTCTTAGTAAACGACCCCAGATGGAAATTTTGACTACACCATCAGCTCCGAAACATTGATTTTAGGCTAGAGAGACCCACAGTTCAGGTCCTGAGGATTCCAGACACATTTTGGGCTATTGCGTAGGCTTGATGAAAAATAGAACTATAAGGGTAGGGCCCACATTTAATCAAAAAGATCTCGGATGAAAGTTTTGATGGTTCCATTAAGTCTGGAATATTGAATTTGGTATAGTAGCATAGTGCGTTTGCACGCACGGGGTTTCGAACGAATCCCAAGCACCCGATCGTAGTCCATTTGGATTTAGCAAAAATCTGATGCCTTATATCTGGTGTGACCTCTTTAGCGGTCAATGTCTGCTGAAGTGGACATCGCTTTAGCGATAGTTGTTCACTTTAGCGGACGTCGTTTAAGCGACTAGAGTGCTGCTTTAGCGGCCATTCGCCTTTTTCTACCAGCCGCTTTAGTAGTCAGTAGCCGCTTTAGCGGTGGCTGCTTTAGCGGCCAAGTGTCCTCTTTAGCGGCACCGGGAGGTATTAAATCACCTTCTTTACCCATTTTTCTTCCTCATTTCTGAACCCTTTTCCTCTATTTTTGAGAGCATAGGACATCGAAAAGCGTGGGGAATCATCCATTGAATCAAAGGTAAGCTAGCTCAACGCTCCTTGGTCATTTCCCATTATTTTTCCCCGTTAAATTCCAACATTTTCCTTGTAAATTATTAGGATTTAGGTCTTAAAATCCATAAACGTTAGGGGATGATTTAAGCCCTGATTTACGCTCCATTTGTGCTCAAATTTTGAGCATACATTCCTTGTCCTTCGAGGGAGCTCATGATGGATTCAATTTTTGAATTTGTTTGCGGGCCTTGCAGGCCCTTTCTTGACCCAAATTTTAACCTGACCTTTGATATAGCAATATGGGTCTCGTTTTACTCATATTGACATATAGATGATTATTTTGATAGCGTGGCGGCATTTCAGGATTGTGGAACAAAGACGAGCTATTCATGGACAATTCGAGATTTGCGATTTGGAATTGAGGTAGGCTTCAGTCTACTTTTCTCTATGAGAATGTGTATTGCATAGATTGCATGCTAGGTAGGGATCATTGGATCAGATTATGACTAGTATATCATGACTTAGTCTATTTGGGGAATTTGGGTTAGAAATGTGACCCAAATCGTAGCATAGGATACTTTTTATGGCCTTAAAATCTTAATATCCTTGATTATAGGCTTGTTTAGTCATAGATTGGCATTATGGATCCTTTAGTATAAGGTTTACCATTTGACTTGGTGATTTGGGTGGTATTTTCGCCGATTAGATCCTTGTAGTGGCTTTATGCCCTTGATTACTGGGATTTTCCAAGTGATGAGGATTAATTATGTACTATTGGGCCCGAGGTCGTGGTTACGATACCAGTTGGACTCCATGTGAGTATTCTATCCTTATAAAGGACATGATTCTAGTTTACATACGCTTAGGCACTTATAGTGGTATTGTTTGGATAATGGTGATGGCATGCATACTTTTAGACGCATTCATGCTCACTTAGTGGTATGATTTCAATCAAAACTTTGATTTTACTACTGTTTTCTAAAAAAGAAATTATTCCCACTTTTCACATTTAAATTGAATTCTTTTACAATGGGAATCGTACCACCTTATTTATTGGACTATGAGCTTTTGGAACTAGAAGTTATGTTTTGGAAATCAGACCGAGATTGAATCCGGTCCATGGTTTATCCACTTTTTTACCACTACTATTTACTTCGATTGACGGAGATTTCGATCCTTTCTACATTATTATGATGATTTAGTCCCAAACTTGATCTCGGACTGTAACACCCCGTACATTTCTGAACCTAGTTGATTACCGGAACCTTCATGGAATTATTTGGACATGGGAGTTTTGAGGTATTATGCATTAATTTAAGTGGGCTGAATTTAATCTAATGAATTGGGCTCAATTAAGGCCCAAATATTAGGCAAAAAGACTTGGCCCAAAAAGGGGAAAGTGACCCATTCATCAATTGACCCAAGTAACACCTCATCTTTGACTTAAGTGGATAAGGATAACCATATTATAAGTCCAAAAATCAGATTTTATTCACCATATTACACATGCCATTTTCTAGACATTTCCACAACATTCTCTTAACACTCAAACCCTAAGCTATCTTCTTCTTAGGACAAGATCACTTCTTTGAAAGCTTTGGTAACTGTTTAATCTCATGATTTAATATATTATATGCATGGAATATGGTGTAGATCATGTTGGTTATGTTGGTGAAGTGTGAGAAGTTCACTATGTGTGAAACAGTTTATGTTTGCTTAATCGGTGAAGGTTTTTGCCTTGTAAACTTGAAAATGGACTTGTGGTCTTGAAGGAAGTGAACTTGATGGGTTCAATATTGACATATGAGATGTGATTATAGCCTTAACTTGTTTTATTCTTGTACATAATGTTTGGAATTGTTATTGCAAAATTGTACATGGATTTGGTGGTGTATTGAAGGAAAAGTGTGGTTTTGGTGATGTTCATGTGTGCTGTGAAACCATGGCTGATTTTTGGCATCCAAGATGATCTAAAATATTTCAAGAGAAGTTTAGTTTTGATCATGGACCATTCATGGCATAAAAGGACCCAAAAGAGACCCTTTTTGGACGAAACGGGCACCCGCCCACGCAGATGAAGCACCTACGGGCGGAGGATGACTTCGCATGTGCCCCTGGATACTGCCAAGGGTCACCTGCGGACATAGGTCAGCCACCTGTGGGCGCAGGTGGCTTCGCAGGTCAGCCCAGAATTTTGTTTCGGTTGTTTTTGCATCTCTTTGACCCCCCAAAGCCCCTATACCCTTTATGGATGCAATTATCAACTTATGGTACCTTTTAAATGACTATAAAGGAGTATCCTGGATATATTTTGAATGGTATAAAATATGAATTGTTGTTAAAGTGTTATTGTGAAAGCTATCGAGTGACTTGACGGAGAAAAGGTAACGTAGTGTTAATGAGGAAGTGTAAAGGGTAAACTTGGTGTGAAATGTTATTGGTTTATGATGTATTGGTCAATGTGTGAAATATGATGGTGTTGTTGGTATGATAATGCAGTGGATTGTATTGTAAAGGACGAAATGACGCTATATAGCAGTCACGTAATTCATTGTAATCTTATGCACTTGTAAGGTAACTAGTTGTTAACGTGAGCTCCGTTATGAACTTGTGTTATAGAGTGACACGTAAGGAAGGAACTGGATTGTTGTAGTCACATCTAGGACGGTATATTCATATTGAGATCATAAGGTATGTAAGGTTACTCTTTCTGTATCCTTCTGCAGCATATTGATCATATTGACATTGTACCTATTCCATTCCGAAATGTCCACAGGTATCTCATTTCAGGTTGTTATCTATTGTTGAGTCACATATTCCTCATTCATTAGTCATTGTTGTTCATGTGTTACATAAATATGGATATGGCTCCAAAGTCTTAATAATGTTATGCTCTAAAGCTTCCAATAATATCATGACTACAAATATACCAATCCCTCATGAGCAAATATACCAATCTCTCAAAAGAAAGAAAATAAGTAACGTCTATTTGTTGGTTGCAAAAGTGAAGGAAAATAATAGATGTAGGGTGGACATGATTCCAAAGTTCCAACAATATTATGACTCCAAAGTTCCGAGAATTTTATGTTCCAAGTTCTAATGAGGTTGTGACTATCATTATATCAATCTCTCATAAGTGAATGAATCAATCTCTCCAAAGTAAGAAATGAAGAAATGTGTAGATATTATAATATAAACCGCCTATAAGGTGGATGTATGTTATATATTTTAACACACCTATAAGGTGGATGTATGTTATATATTATAACCCACCTATAAGGTGGATGTATATTATATATTATAACCCACCTGTAACACCCCGTATGTTTTCGAACCTAGTTAATTCCCGTAATATTCATGGAAATATTAAAACATGAGAGATTTGATGAATTATACATTAAAATTTGTGGGCTTAAGCCATTGGGCCAAATGAGGCCCAAACATCATTAAAAGACTTGACCCAATGGGGCAAAAATGATCCAATCTTCCATTTGACTAATCAACCATGCATTTAATGCCAAGAGTTGGATAAGAGTGACTTGAGGAACCTATATATATGATGAAATAACATTTTACGATAGTCACGTAACTCATTGTCTTCGTATGCACTTGTAAGGTAGTTGGTTGTTAACATGAGCTTTGTTATGTACTTGTATTGTAGAGTAAGACATAAGGCAGAAGCTGGGCTATTGTATTCACGTATAGGATTGAGTGTTCATATTGAGAGGACAAGGTATGTAAGGTTACACTTTCCGTATTTTTCTGCAGCATAGAGTATTCACCTTATTATGGTACTTACTCATGTCTGAAGTGTTCTAAAGTATCCCAGTTCAGGTTGAGATATATTGTTATTCATATGTGTCCTATTCTTAGATGAATTATGATTCACTTATCTCTTATGCATTGACTGAAGTTCCAAATGCTCCCATAATGTTGTAACTACTAAAAAGAACTATCTCAAAGAGAGTAAGATGTAAAGAGAATCTATTTATTCTTGAATAGCTTTTCCAATCATGTCATGTTCCAAAGTCCAATAATATTATGATTATCGAAGAGCCAATCTCATAAGAGTAATGAAGGAAGTAATGTGCGAGTTAATATATCTATCCCTCACAAGTAAAGGTGTCAATCTCTTGAAAGTAAAGAAATGAGGTAAAGCATATATGTGTGATTCCAATAGTATAATGATCCTCAATGTATCATAAAAGTATCAATCTCTCCCAAGTAAGAAATGAAGAAAGGTGTGTATATATTATAACCCACCAATAGAGTGGATGTATGTTAACCCACCAATAGAGTGGATGTATGTTAACCCACCAATAGAGTAGATGTATATTAACCCACCAATAGAGTGGATGTATGTTATATTATTAACCCACCTATAAGGTGAATGAATGTTATTTTACAACCTACTAACCAAATAGATGAATAAAAATGGTGATGAGCCTAGAAGCAAGAAAGAATCTCTTGCATATAAAGAACCTCTTGAATAGAAGAATCTCTGGGAGGCAAGTCTCTTGAGTGAAGGTAACTCTCTGGAATAAAGGGGTATATGGAGGATAGTATATGAATAATAAGGATATGAAAGAATAATCATAAATAACAATGACAGAAGAAATATATACATGGTTCCTCACCTACAGAAAGAGAATTTATTCCCGTTGACCATTTCTCTTATATTGACTCCATTGTTGTTGTTTTAATTACGTATGATACAGTTCTTATGAGCCTTACATACTCAGTACATTCTTCGTACTGACCCCCTCAGGTGACTTACCTTACATGTTGCAGGTGCAGGCACTAGTAAACCTCCACAGTAGGTTGACAGTTATTTGCGGATCTTTGGTGAGCCCCAGTTGGTTTGGGACTCTTTTCGAGTCATAGTTGTACATTTGTTTTTGATGTTTTAAAGATAAAGCGGGGACTTGTCCCAACTTTTAGTTGGTCTTGTAAGTGCATCTGTTAGAGGCTTTTGTAGACGTATGTGGGCATGTGAATGTAAGAGACGTATGATCATTTTGACTTGATGGCTCTAATGGCCAAGTTTCATATATAATATGTTGTCCATGATTTTCGCATAGTTGTATGAGACATAATGAGATTCATATGAGGATATGCATACGAATGTACATGAGCAAATATTGGTTCTCTTGGGCCATATCGGCTTCCGGTGCCAGTCCGCCTCAGTGCGATTTGGGGTGTGACAAAAGTGGCATCAGAGCAGGTCGTTCCAAGGGTGTTTACAAATCCGTGTCTGAGTAGAGTCTTACTTATCGATGTGTTGGGAACCACATTTATAAGTAGGAGGCTACGGGACATTTAGGATGTTGTTTCCTTTCTTCACTTCTAGATCGTGCAATAGAGCCAATGTGCTAAGTGGAATCGTATCTAACCATTAGAATTGATTTTCTTGTCTATAGTAAAGATGCCGATGACGAGAAGGGGAAAAGGGAAAGGTAAGCAGGTAGATATGCCTATCGGTGAAGGAATGAGTAAATCACAACCTGACCAAGTTAGTCAAGGTGGAGCTATCGCTGAAATTGCATCACTGCCTTCTTCTACTTTTCCAGCTCCAGAAGAGCCAAGAGGTAGAGAAGTACCTGCAGAAACAGCTATGAATGCCACTGATCAGGATTTAAGAAATGCAGTACATATGTTGACTAAGTTAATGGCTGCACAAACACAGGGACGAACTGGTCCAATGGCAAATGAAGATGACGCAGCTAGAGTAGTTAGTCGCAGGACACAGGACTTTCTAAAATTAGACCCTCCCATATTCACAGGGTCAGATTCGAAAGCAGATCCACAGGACTTTATGGACAAAATTCGAAGGGCCTTAGATGTTATGCACATAATAGGTGTAGAAACAGTTGAGCTAGTAGCTTATAGATTGAAGGGTGAGGCCATATTATGGTATGAGGACTGGAAAAGATCAAGGGGTATTGATGCACTTCCAGCTGGTTGGGAAGAATTTAAAATAGCATTCCTTGATCATTACCTCCCATATGAGATCCGGGAGGCACGTGCAGACCAATTTCTGAATTTACGACAGGGAAATATGAGTGTTAGAGAATACAGTTTGAAGTTTAATTTCCTGGCTAGATATGCTCCGAATGTAGTAGACACAATGGAAGATAGAGTCCATCGATATGTGGATATACTGGAGCCATATTTGGTACGAGACTGCACTATTGCTGCTTTGAACAGAGATATGGATATCGCCATAATTCAGGCCTTCGCACAAAAAATGGAGGACCAAAGGCAAAGAAGAAGTAAAAAGAATCTGAGGAAGGGCCATTAAAAAGGGCTAGACCTATGGGGCAGTCTATGGTGTCCCCAGGAGAATCTAGACCTCGAATGTTACCGCCGACACCCTCATTTTCTTATTCCACAGCAGGCACTCAACCCCAATTCCGAGGGTTTAGGGGTAGTCAATCTGGACAGAGTAGTGGAGTGAAAGGTTCACATACAGTAGAATTTTCTCATCCTCCATGTCAGCGTTGCGAAAGGTATCATTTAGGTGAATGCTGATTGGGGACAAATGCTTGTTTTTGGTGTGGTACAGCGGGGCATATAATGAAAGAATGCCCACAAAGGGGCGCGAGTGGTATAGCACAACCTACGGGATCAACCGTTGCATCATCAGTATCGGTTCCTTAGGCAGAGGTGTTCAGCCTATTGGTCATGGTAAAGATATTAGAGGAGTAGCTAGTTCCAGTGGAGCCCAAAATAGTACCTATTCTCTAATGGACCGGCAGAACGAGGAGGCATCTCCTGATGAAGGTACATGTATATTACCATATTTTTACATGATGTATATGTATTGATTGATCTGAGCTCTACCCTATCGTATGTCACTCCATTGATTACTATGAAATCTAGTGGGACACCGGGGTCATTAGTTAAGTCAATTGACATATCTCCACCTGTTGGTGAATTTATTAGAGTTAAAAGAACATATCGTAATGGTATAGTAGATGTTTGTGATCATAGATGATTAAGTACTCTTAAAAGTGTTACTAATGAAAGGGGTAATGGGATTTGGAAAGAAAGGGAAAGTGGCCTTAAACAACGTGCCATGTGAAATTGCCGGAAGTGCATGAGAGTTTCATTTTATATTGCTCCCATTGGAAATATACAAATTACGGAGGATCTCACTAGGAAGAGATACCCATTGCTATTATAGACCGACAAGTGCAAAGGTTAGTAAATAAAGACGTAACTTTCGTAAAAGTTCTTTGGAGAAATCAACAAGTCGAAGAGATCACCTGGGAAGCTGGAAAAAAATGATGAAACCAAGGTACCCATATTTGTTCCAAACGGAAGAAAAAGTTCAAAGGTGCGAAAGTGGAGAAAGATTAAGAAAGTATCAATGAGTGTATATGTATAATATAAAGATGCATTTGTTGTACATGAGACGATGATGTTAACATTCGAGGACGAATGTTCCTAAGGAGGGAAGAATGTAACACCCCGTATGTTTTCGAACCTAGTTAATTCCCGTAACATTCATGGAAATATTGAAACATGAGAGATTTGATGAATTATACATTAAAATTTGTGGGCTTAAGCCATTGGGCCAAATGAGGCCCAAACATCATCAAAAGACTTGGCCCAATGGGGCAAAAATGATCCAATCTTCCATTTGATTAATCAACCATGCATTTAATGCCAAGAGTTGGATAAGAGTGACTTGAGGGACCTATATATATGATGAAAAATAAGATTTTATTTCATTGTGACACACATGCCTTTTTCTAGAATTTTCTCAAGCATTTCTCTCTCACACAAACCCTAGGCCTTCATCCCTTTGGCCAAGATTATCATCTTGCAAGACTTGGTAAGTGTTTATGCTTATGGTTTACTATATTATGTGTATGATAGGGTGCCTATATTATGTTAGTTATGTTGGTGGAGTATTGAGAAGTTCACTTTGTGTGTAATGTTACATGTTTGCTAAATCGGAGAATGGTTTTGTCTTGTAAACTTGAACATGGACTTGTGGTCATGAAGGAAGTGAACTTGATGGATTCAGTATTGACATGTGAGATGTTATTATAGTCTTACATTGTTTTATCCTTGTGTATAATGTTTGGAATTGTTATTGTGAAATTGGTTATAGATTTGGTGACGTATTGAACGAGACGTGTAGTTGTGGGTGTTGTTTATGTATGTTGTGAGACCATGGCTGATGGTTGTCATTCAAGATGATCAAAAATATGTTAAAGGAAGTTTATTTATGATCATGGACCATTCATGGCATAAAAAGACCCAAAAGAGACCAATTCGGACCCAAACGGGCATCCGCCCCTGCAGACGAGGGCACCTGCGGGTGCAGATGCCAACGCAGGTGCCTCCGGTATCTGCCAAAGGCCACCTGCGGGTGTACCTTATCCATCTGCGGGTGCAGGTGGCTTTGCAGGTCAGCCCCAGGTTCGGTTTTGTATGTTTTCGCATCTATTTGACCACCGAAGGCCCCTATACCCTTTTTGGATGTAATTATCAACTTGTGATGCCGTTTAATGACTTTAAAGGGTCGTATGGAGTTATGTTGGACTATATTCGGTATGTATTGTTATTCATAAGTTGTTATGAGGCAAGTTGATAAGGTAATTGTGACAAAATGATAATAGGAAAGCATAAAGGGTAAGTGTGGTGTGAAATGCTATTGATGTATGATATCTTGGTCAATGTGTGGAATGTTATGGTGTTGTTGGTTTGATAATGCAGTAAATGGTATTGTAAGAGGATGAAATAACATTTTACGATAGTCACGTAACTCATTGTCTTCGTATGCACTTGTAAGGTAGTTGGTTGTTAACATGAGCTTTGTTATGTACTTGTATTGTAGAGTAAGACATAAGGCAGAAGCTGGGCTATTGTATTCACGTATAGGATTGAGTGTTCATATTGAGAGGACAAGGTATGTAAGGTTACACTTTCCGTATTTTTCTGCAGCATAGAGTATTCACCTTATTATGGTACTTACTCATGTCTGAAGTGTTCTAAAGTATCCCAGTTCAGGTTGAGATATATTGTTATTCATATGTGTCCTATTCTTAGATGAATTATGATTCACTTATCTCTTATGCATTGACTGAAGTTCCAAATGCTCCCATAATGTTGTAACTACTAAAAAGAACTATCTCAAAGAGAGTAAGATGTAAAGAGAATCTATTTATTCTTGAATAGCTTTTCCAATCATGTCATGTTCCAAAGTCCAATAATATTATGATTATCGAAGTGCCAATCTCATAAGAGTAATGAAGGAAGTAATGTGCGAGTTAATATATCTATCCCTCACAAGTAAAGGTGTCAATCTCTTGAAAGTAAAGAAATGAGGTAAAGCATATATGTGTGATTCCAATAGTATAATGATCCTCAATGTATCATAAAAGTATCAATCTCTCCCAAGTAAGAAATGAAGAAAGGTGTGTATATATTATAACCCACCAATAGAGTGGATGTATGTTAACCCACCAATAGAGTGGATATATGTTAACCCACCAATAGAGTAGATGTATATTAACCCACCAATAGAGTGGATATATGTTATATTATTAACCCACCGATAAGGTGAATGAATGTTATTTTACAACCTACTAACCAAATAGATGAATAAAAATGGTGATGAGCATAGAAGCAAGAAAGAATCTCTTGCATATAAAGAACCTCTTGAATAGAAGAATCTTTGGGAGGCAAGTCGCTTGAGTGAAGGTAACTCTCTGTAATAACGGGGTATGTGAAGGATAGTATATGAATAATAAGGATATGAAAGAATAATCATAAACGACAATGACAGAAGAAATATATACATGGTTCCTCACCTACAGAAAGCGAATTTATTCCCGTTGACCATTTCTCTTATATTTACTCCATTGTTGTTGTTTTTATTATGTATGATACAGTTCTTATAAGTCTTACATACTCAGTACATTCTTTGTACTGACCCCCTCGGGGGACTTACCTTAAATGTTGCAGGTGCAGGCACTAGTAGACCTCCACAGTAGGTTGAAAGTTATTTACGGATCTTTGGTGATCCCTAGTTGGTTCGGGACTTTCTGAGTCACAGTTGTATATTTGTTTTTGATGTTGTAAAGATAAAGCGGGGACTTGTCTCGACTTTTAGTTGGTCTTGTAAGTGCATCTGTTAGAGGCTTTTGTAGACGTATGTGGGCATGTGAATGTAAGAGACGTATGATCATTTTGACTTGATGGCTCTAACGGCCAAGTTTCATATATAATATGTTGTCCATTATTTCCGCATAGTTGCATGAGACATAATGAGATTCATACGAGGATATGCATACGAATGTACATGAGCAAAGATTGGTTCTCTCGGACCATATCGACTTCGGGTGCCAGTCCGCCTCAATGGGATTTGGGGTGTGTCACCACCTATAAGGTGGATGTATGTTATATATTATAACCCCCGATAGAGACTAATAATAATGATGATGAGCGTAAAAGCAACGAAAGAAATCTCTTGGAGGCAAGTCTCTTAAGTGAAGGCAATTCTCCTGAATGAAAGTAATTATGAAAGATATTATATAAAAGATAAGGAGATGAGTGAATGATCGAAAATGACAATAACAGAAGTAAGGTACACATTTCCACACATATAAAACGATGGTTTATCCACATTGACTATTCTCTCATATTTTATTCCATTGACATTCTTATGTATGATGTAGTTTCTTATAGCCTTACATACTCAATACATTCTTCGTACTGACCCCCTTGGGGGTTTACTTTAAATGCTGCAGGCGCAGGTGCCAGTAGACCTCCACAGTAGGTTGCCGGTTATTTGCAGATCATTGGTGAGCTCCAGTTGGTTCGGGGCTTTCCGAGTCACAGATGTACATTTGTTTTGTTGTTGTAAATGTTGTATAAAGTGGGGACTTGTCCCGACTTTAAGTGTGTCTTGTAGATGCATCTGTTAGAGGCTTTTGTAGACGTATATGGGTATATGAATGAAAGAGAAGTATGTCCGTTTTGACTTAATGGCCCTAACGGCCAAGTTTCGTATATATATATAGCATATGTTTCCATGACTTCCGCATAGTTGTATGAGGCATAATGAGGTTCATACGAAGACATACATATGAATGGATATGAGCAAAGATCGATTCTCTTGAGCCTTATCGGCTTCGGGTGCCAGTCCGCCTCGACAATGGCTTACAGATGTACACTCTTTTAGTCACGGGTACAGTCCGTGCACTTATTATACAATATACACTCTTTTAGTCACGGTTCGAGTCCGTGCACTATTATACAATATACACTCTTTTAGTCACGGTTCGAGTCTGTGCAATCATTACATATGTACATATATATATATCTCCGATACTGAACAGAGTATATGGATTATGATGATTATTAGAAGACCTGGTTCGGGATCGGACAGTGTATACGGATATTTTGAATTCCCTATGGGCCCCTTTGTTTGTGAGTGCCAGTGCCGTAGAAGGATGGTCTCCGTAGGTCCTGCCTTTGTGAGCTACTAAGTTGGAGGTAGTATATACACTTGTTACAATATGTCAAGTATTTCGATTTATATTGCATTCATTCATTCATATATATCGCCTATCACCAGTATAATTGTTTGGCGCATGTATCTATCATTCTTATGGGAGGCCATGTAGGTACAGGTTATGATTGTTGTTTGTTGAGTGCTTCTGTGAACCTTCCGAGCTTACGGGGGTCCGGTTAGCTAGTGCCTGTCCGAACTAGCCGATTACTTTACTGTTGCTTATTATGGTTAGTTTGTGGCAAGATGGTTATGGACTGGTACCCGAGGTTGTCGGTACGTTTCTTATTCCCTTTCTTTATCATGATAGGACATGTTATTTGTAGATTATCCCATGTTTAGTCACCCTTTGGTTTGTGGCACTGATCATGGTAGTATTAGCTTATTTACTTGGTTGTGGACCTCGAGATGTTAGGTTGACTCCCTTAGGTTATTTCCTTTGAGTTAGTCCTATAAATGTTCATATATATATATATTTATGGCATTACCGTATATCCCCCTCTTTCTTGTCCATTCAAATTGTATATGTATTCTTTGGCCTTGTATACTACCATATATATACTTCTTTCACTCTTTATTGGTATATTGACTAGTGATATACGGTAATGTACTTTAGCTCTTAAGCACTGTTAGAATAGGGTAGTTTACCCTTATTGCTTCATTAGCCTTATTATGCTTAGCTTTCCTAGATAATTTCCTGTAGTTATATTTATGTCTTACATGTTATTTATGCTTGCATTATTTCTGGTGCTCAGTTGGCCGATGTCTACTGAGTACCACGTGTTTGGTACTCATACTACACTTCTGCAGCCTACAGATTATAGTATGAGTTATCGCAGTTGATGTGTGCATCGTGCAGAGCAGTCATGGATCGGAGATTTAGGGTGAGCTCCTGACGCTCGGAATGCTTCTACTCTCTCTCTCTCTCTCTCTCTTATTGTTAGACTGATCTCTATGTTGTATTCAGAGACATCTTTATATATATATTTACCCTATATTTCACTTCTACTCCTGATGTACTCGAAGCTCTTGTACTGGCTGCACCATGTTTTGGGGATTATAGTAGCCTTTTCATTACATTTATTCTGCATTTTCTTCTTTTCTCTTGGTAGTCCGTTACTATCTGTTTCGGACTACGAGTTGACTTACTTACTGGTGGGTTAGAGTAGGTGCCATCATGACCTGAGAAATCGGGTCGTGACAGACATCATCATAGTACTACTTCCTATGTCCATTTGTTGATTAGACGTCAGGATAAAAAATAAATTTTGTTATATCACCCTTTGAAAATAATAAATTCAATTCTTTGAGAAATAATTATAGTTAATAATAAAAATAGATTTTAAAAAATGACAAATTATCACTTAATTTATCAAATTAAACAAATAAAAATAGACATTTATTTCTAGTAATAGTAGACAACTAAAAATTCGTGGAGATACTAAAATATTTTCTTGTGCTTATCAGTTTATATGTGGATCCGTTTCTAAATAAGTTGTACTTTTATTTTTTTATTTTTTTAAAAACAAAAGATGTTTTAAATAATAAAGAAGACAGTAATAATATAATTCTAATTTTATGTTTCTTTAAATAAAGATAATTTTACGTAATTAAGAATCTACTAAAAAATTACATCTATTTAAAAATATTTCATTTACTCAAACATATTTTTAAGAGCATTAAACTTAGTAAAAACATTCTTTGTTTTATAGAATTGAGTAGTTTCTTAAGATGTGTTCCTAAGCAAAAAATATCTTATGTAAAAATAGAGAGAATAATATATATTGGATCGATACTTACATGGATTCCAATATCTAGTATATATATATATGTCTAGTATATATATATATATATATATATTACTATTTAGTAGAAATGTGAGTGAGCATACAGGTCATGGTTGGCACGTATGCTTCTTGGAATTGGTACTTAAGTTTTGAATATTTTAGATATTTTGTAATTGTTGGTGCTTCAAGTTGATGTATCAGAGTCTTGTTGAATATACATTTTCGCTTCATGGATAATGGGCCCAACATACATTTCATTAATTACACACTATATCCACTGAAAAGCTGCACGTTTAAGCGTGTAGGTCTACCTTTTCTGTTTATCTTTTGCTTCATGTTTTCCACTCATTTGTTTAAATTTTCTTTAATATCGTGGACCCCATATTTTCATTTCACTTTATCATTGTACTATTTCCTTTTTTGTTTACAATTCAACAATTTCACTATTGTATGTCATGTGCTGTATTTTCATATTATGTTAATTCAATTTTATTTATCTTACAATTTAAAATATAAAAAGCATTTTATAAATAAAATTATTGCTTAAAAAATTTCATTTTTTATCAAATAAATTGAAATAAAGAGAATAGTATAGATTATCTGAAGATTACGTTAAAATATTATAAATTACAATAGTTAATAACTCAAATATCTAAAAAGCTTTAAAAAATTTGATTGACTTTTAAAATTTCATTTATATTACATAAATTTGAGGAAAAGGGAGTAACATATATTATGTAAAATTATGTACTTATATCACATAAACTTGTATAAAAGAAGTAGCATATATCATATAAAAATTATATAAAAAAAACTATAAATTATAATATTTAACAGCTTATAATATTTAAAAATATAAAAGAATAATTGATAGACTCTAAATTCTATTTATGTCACATAAATTAAAACAAAAGAAATAACAAGCAGCAGTTGTGGTGCTTGATGTGCCTGCATCATGGGCTTTTATGTGGCAGTTCTACTGCTGCTTCAGCTGCCTGTATCATGGGCTTTTAATTTAGTAGTGTCTGTACAAAGCTGCTTTTTGTCATGTGATTAAAGGCACAACTTTCATGTCTGAGGTCATGAGTTTAAACCTTCATGGAAGCATTTTTTTTTAATTTCAAACTTCAATATTTTTACTTTCTGTTTCTTCATTTTTGCATGAAAAAACATTATTTCACATAGAAATACTCTTGAAAGAAGTGTTTTATATAACAAGCGGTGCATCATATACACTTTTGCTCTTTCTCGGAAACGTTAGAATTAAAAAAGGGATAAAAATTTGTGACCTCATTTTGTGAAAAGTAAAAGAAGGGTCTAAAATATAAAATCAAATTATTCCTTCAACTTCCACATAAATTCTGTAAGGTTTAACACTAAGTACTACTATTATTATTTTATTTTTATTTTTACAATTAATAATCGGCCAGAAGCAGGTAACTATTCGTCGATAATTGACATGCCTGATTCTAGCCAAGGGTATTTTTGGGAATTTCTCTATTTTAATTAATTTATTTTTATAAGTGTGTTACTTATTATATAAGAGAATTACGTAAAAAGTATTATAAATCATAATAATTTAAAATTTAAAATTTCAAAAAATAAAAATAAAAATTTGGTTAACTCTCGAAATTTCATATGTAACCACATAAACTGGGACAAAGGAGTAACATATTTTATGTGAAAATTATATAAAAGGTATTATAAATCACAATATTTAACAACTTAAAAACATCTATAAAAAAATAGTGTAAATGTGGTTGACTTTCGAAGTTTCAACTGTTCCGCATAAATTGAAATACAGAGATGAGTAATATACATAAAAAATATTATAAATTATAATAATAAAATTTAAATATTTTAAAAAATATATAAAAAATTTAATTGATTTCAAATAATATTTATGATATAAAAATTAATATAAAAAAAATAACATATATTAAATCCGTATTAACATGGACTCGTGTATCTAAGTATATATAGAAATAGAAATCCCCCGTAAGCAAATGATAAAAGACAAACAGAAGCGTAAATACCAATAGTCACTAGGTGATAACAAAAGTTAATACGTGCATGCTATATGAAACACAATGAAAATGATAAAAGATTTCTATAAATAAAAGCCAACAGATGGCAATCCATACATACCAATAGTCACTTTGCGATTTATTATCATTGTCCCACGTGTAAGTTATATAATATTAATTTATTTTATCCCATTATATATACACTCGGGTATTGTATAGGTTCATGGTAAAATATATATTTTGAATACATCATAATTAATAGAAAGTTATTTCTAATAAAGCCTTCCTTATTTAATAATAATTTTTCAACATAACTATTATATCTCCGTTAAAATATTAATAGTGTATAAACTTTTGTAAAATAAATACACACACAAATATATCTTCTTTTTTTATGCTAAAACCGGGCAAAAGCCCATTTATTAACCAAAAAATATTGTTCGACACAAAAAGAGACCAGGCCCAAAGTAATGCACCGATCAGATAGTACAAACAAATATCCCTAGAATCACAATTAGGAAAGTAGCAGTCAAGAAAATTCTAGGCTTCTCTGATCCTCGTCTTCTAAATCCAATGATCCTCTTCTTCCAAATCCGATGATGCTAAGGTGATTTTGATGCCATGGTCATGATGCAAACTCCATCTCAGTAGTTGCTCCGTGATTTCCATTACCATTTTCCTCATCAGTTGCAATTTAAGCTAAGTCGATGAATCCTTAAATCGAGTGTCATCGTATCCCTTTTACTCAGATCGATGGAATGAACTTCGAATGAAGTTGATACCACCATCAGATCTGAGCTATTAGAACATGATAACACTGATTTTGAGCTAATCCATTGTTTCTTAAAACAGATACAGTCCGCTTCAGATAGGAAGGAAGAACACCAACTAGTGTGCATTACCATCATGTGGATGTATGTGAAGAACACCAACTAGTGTGCATTACCATCATGTGGATGTATGTACCTGCCTCACCCCAAGCTCTCACCAGGTGTTCACATAATAATAATTTCCAGAGTGTTGAATTTTGTTGTTTCCTTTCTATATGATTGCTTACTGTTTACCTGTTTAATTGTATGTATGTCACTTTAGAACCACTGTATTAGTTGACTTGTGCACATCTTTTGATATAGGCTATTCCATATTTTTCAGTTGAATTATGCTTCTTCCTCTAGCTGGTACCTCTTCTATATTGTTAAACTGATATTCACCAGCAAAATCAAAAGCAATGTTAGTAAAAAAGTCAGCAAGAGCATTACATTCTCAGAGGGAATGTATTACTCTTACTGACATGAATCCCATTAGAACCTTACTAGTGTTAATCTCCATTGCCACACTCCATGGGTGTCACGCCTCGAATTTCAACGGGGCAGACTGGCACCCGAAGCCGTTAAGGCCCGAGAGAACCAACCTTCATTCATTCATATGCATCTCTCTCAATGAACAACACTTATAGATACAAGAGGTCAAAGACGGAAGTCATGGAAAGATATTCATATAGATATGAAACTTGGATGTTAGGGCTATTGCGTCAAAAGCATACATTTCTCACATTCCTTCATTCATCCCACAACGTACGTCTACAAAGCCTCTAACAGATATATGACCAACCTAAAGTCGGGACAAGTCCCCGCTTTATACATTTACATAGTACCAAAATAAATGTACATAATGACTCGCAAAGCCCCAAATCGAACTGGAGCTCACCAATAATCCGTAGATGATCCGCAGCCTACTGTGGAGGTCTATTAGCACCTATGCCTGCAGCAAGTAAGGTAAGTCCCCCAAGGGACGTCAGTACGAAGAATGTACTGAGTATGTAATGCTAAAAGCATCTGCATGAGATATATGAACTCAAATGGAAGCAAATACAAGTGAATAAACATTATGGATAAACCACCGTTCTGTATATGTGTGGAACCATGTACATTACATTCATTACTTTCTTTGCTTTTACGTTCATCATCATTACCATTACCATTCATCCAGCTGATCAGTGGGCCATAGCATAATCATCCACCTTATTGGTGGGCCATAACATAATCATCCACCTTATGGGTGGGCCATAACATAATCATCCACCTTATTGGTGGGCCATAACATAATATAACGTATCATATCGACAATCATCGGGATTGTCTCTAGTTGGGCTTTCACCCCTTTGAGCTACCACACGGCCTCTAAGAAACACATTTATGCATTATTTCATTCCTTTACTTGTGTGAGATTGATACATTGGTGGTTATAACATCATTATTGGAGCTTCAGAACGTTAGTCAACGAATAAAAGACATGTGAATCACAATTGGTCAATGAATAAGAAACATGTGAATAACAATATATGTCAAACCTGAATGAGATACTTTGGAACATTTCAAAATGGAACAAGTACGGTAACGATGAGAGCAATAGGTGCTGCCAAAGAATACAGGAGAGAGAAACCTTACATACCTTATCTTCACAATATGAATATACAGTCCTATATGTGAATACAATAATCCAGCTCCTTTCTTACGTTCTACTCTACAACACAAGTACATAATGGAACTCACGTTAACAACTAACTACATTACAAGTGCATAAAACGACAATGAACTACATGACTGCCATATAACGTCATTTATCCCTTCACAATACCATTCACTGCATTACTATACCAACAACACCACAACATGCCACACATCAACCAAGACATCATAAACCAATAGCATTTCACACAAAGTTTATGCTTTACACTTCACCTTCAACACTACGTCACCTTTACTCCATCAAGTCACTTAAATACCTTTCACAATAACACATTAACAACAATCCATAATTGATATAATCCAACATGCCTACGAACGACTCCTTAAATCCATTCAAAGGGTACCATAAGTTGATAATTGCATCCAAAAAGGTTAGAGGGGTTTCGGGGATTAAAGAGAGACAACAACATGCAAAATGGGTCCTGGAGGGACCTATGGGGTCACCTGCACCCGCAGGTGGGTGAAATGCGGCCGCAGGTGCCCATATGGCCCTATCCAGGGCCACTTACGTTGGCATATGCGCCAGCAGGTGCCCCGCCCGCGAGGGCGGGTGCCCGTTTCAGCCTCCAGGGGTTATTTTCGGGTCCTTTTTCGCAATGAATGGTCCATGGTCATAAGTGAGCTTCTCTTTTCATATTTTAGGTCAACTTGATGCTAATGAACAACCATGGTTTCAACATGCACATGAATATCAAACAAAAATACCTTCTTCTTTCACTACACCATTACACAACAATATTTTCACAAGTCACATACAAAGAGAGAACAAGTTAGGGCCATAACCACATCTTAACATGTTAACAACCACACACCCAACATGTTAATATCTCATCCACACCATTTACTTCCATCAAAACCTCAAGTCTCCTTTCAAGTTCAAGTCACATAGATGACAACTCTTTTAGCAAGGAAGCGAAAGTATACTACTCAACACTTTTAGACATAACCATCATGATCTACACAATCTCTCATGCATATAATATATTAAATCACAAGAGTAAGCACTTACCCAAGATTGCAAAGTGATGATCTTGTCCAAAGGAATGGTTGCTTAGGGTTTGGATGAAGAGAAAATATCTTGTGAAAATTCTAAAAAATGCATGTGTGTATCAATGAATAAAATCTGATTTTTTGTGCTTTATATAGTCCTTTGTAGTCATCCTTAGCCACACTTAGTCAATAATTGAGGGTTTACTTGGTCAAAGATGAATGCGTCATTCCTTCTTTTGGGCCATGTCTTTTTGATTAATAGTTGGGCCTTAATTGAGCCCATTAGCTCAAGATTAGTTTAGCCCAATAACTTCCATGAATAATATACCAACTATCACAACTTAATTAATTCCATGAACATTAGGGTAGTCGCATGAATTCAGAAATGTACGGGGTGTTACAATGGGGTTTCCCAAGTTCCCTGAATGACTTGAACAATGCTCCATGAATCAAATTCTACTATGATCTGCTGTAAAGAGTTATTATAACATAACATTAAATACTTCCTTATAGCAGTAGCCTCAGCCACCAAGCTGTTTGTATCCTAAATCCTTTACCCCTTAGCCACCTTCAGATTACCATTAAAATTCCTAATATAAAAAGCAACTGAGCCGGGGTTAGTGTTTCCCTTGAGGCCTCATCGGTGTTATCCTTCAACCATCCATGAGGGGGAGGAGTCCATCTCACCAGCCTTGAGATATAAGAGACTCTGTACCTCTTTAGAGCATAAAAAATGATAGGCCAACTCTTCCCTGTCATCTCCATTTTAAATTTGAGTTTAACAGACCTTTTAATAGTATTATTTATTTCCCAAATAACCTTCCTCTCATGGTAGGAACCACCATGAAGTCTAGTGTTTCTTCTTTTCCAGAAAAACAAAAGAATAATGATTGGTATCACATAAAATACCTGCTTTTCTCTTACATTTCCATCATTTTCCATCCACATCCTTACAGTTTGTTTCAAGTTTAATCTTTGATCAACAATACCTGCAGAACCACAGTAGTGATGCCAGATCTTTTCTACTACCTCCTTAAAAACAAATGTTCAACTATTTTCCTCTCTGGATTATGGTAGCAGCCATAGTTTCCAGAAATATTAGTGTCCCACTGGTTCATGATTGGTGCAACTGGCACCTTTCCTAACCAAATTCTCCATGTAAGAAAAGAGAATTTGAAAGGAATGTCTTTACACCATATAGCCTGCATATCATCATTGTTACTGGCCCTTTTGTCTTAGAATGTCCCAAGCACTTCTGATAATGAATTTTCCATTGCTAGTTTTTGTCCACCAAGGTCCGTCCCCTATGTTCTCAAAGTGAACCATATTCATTTTATTTCTAACATGCTCAACCACATCCTCTGGTAACACTTCTTGCATATAATCAAAGTCCCAACCTTCCTCATTTAAGAATCTGTAATATCACTCATGAGATGACAGGTATGTACTGTAATAGGCTACAAGTATAAAGGACCAGTGTTAGTCTAATTATCATACCAGGTTACTGATGTACCACTTTTAGGCTCCCACCATATGAACTTTTCCAGTTTCTCCCTATTTTCCAACATTGCTTTCCATACTTGAGAACCTCCTTTCCATTAAACTAGAGCTGAAATTTATTTCTTGCAGTACTTATTCCACCTAAAATTAGTCCACAAATTGATTTGTGTCCTAAACCTCCACCATAGCTTTGCATACATAACTTGAGAAACATCATATAAGGATTTGAATCCTAAACCTCCTTCCTTCTTAGGTAAGCATACTTTGTTCCATGCAGATCAATTCTTACTTCTACCATCTTCTTTATTGTTCCAAAAGAACTTTGAAAAAATCATGTACAGTTCTTTGATTACATATTTTGGGGGAGTAATTGTAGATAATACATATATAGGAACACTTTGTAGAACACTTATCAGCAACACCTCTTTTCCTCTATAAGATAACATCCTACCCTTCTATGCCTGAAGTTTGCCTCTTACACTAGCCATCAATTCTACAAAATGTTCTTTGCTCTTCTTTGGGTGAGATATAGGACATCCCAAATATTTCAAAGAAAAGGAACCTTTTGACATTTCTGTACTATTTTCCACCTGTTGCACCACCCTTCTTGCAATATTTTGATGCATGTAAAAGAGACTCTTGTCCTTATTAACCTTCTGGCTTGGCTGCTGCTCATACTCCTTTAACACCTGTATTATTTTATCAATAGAATATTTATTAGAAGAGGTAAAAATTATTGTATCATCTGCATATGCCAGATGATTGAGAATAAAACTCCATTTAGGTATTCCATATCCCACATATGAAGGTTCTTCAAAGAGATGATTTAGAGCTCTTATTAAAAGCTCAAAAGATAAATAAGAGTGATGGGGTAGAGAGTCCCTTTGCTTCCATCCCCTATTAGAGTGAAAGAATCCCACAGCCTGACTATTCAAAAGAACAGAGTAATAATTGTTTGAAATTCATCTCCAAACTAGATCAGTCACCTTGCTAGAAAAGCCCATTTTCCTTAGCACCTTTATCAAGAAAAACTAGGAAACTCTATCATATGCCTTTGCCATGTCCAATTTCAGCACCACATTAGCAGTTTTCCCTCTTTTGCCAATATCTGAAACCAGTTCTTGAGTTAATAAAATATTCTCACTAATTCTCCTTCCTCTTACAAATCCTGATTGATTATGAGAAATCAATCTAGGAAGAATACCATCCAGCCTATTATGTAATGTTATTGAAAAAATCTTATTCACAAAATTGCTCAAACTAATAGGCCTCAAATCTGAGAAAGATTGCACATTATCTTTCTTAGGAATAAGGACTAAGTTAGTATGAGTAATTGATTTTGAAAGAGTGTTTCCTGCATAAAAATTCTCCACCATTCTAATAATATCAGGACCTACAATATTCCAACATGACTGAAAAAAGATCCCAGAAAGGCCATCAGGACCACAAGAACTGTCTCCATTTAGGCTAAACACAACCTTCTTCACCTCTGCTTCATCAGGAATGGATTCTAAAAAATAATTCTCCTCTTCAGTAATTGACTCAGGGACATATTATAATAGGGAAAACTGATTACTTTCCCTTTCCTGAGAGAACTACTTCTGATAGAATGCAACTGTCTCATCCACAATTTCGTTATCACCTTCTAGCCACCTTCCTTTCTCATTTAGAATTCTGCTGATCTTGAGCTTGTTTCTTCTACCTTTAACTGGACTATGAAAAAATCTAGTGTTTCTTTCCCTACTTTTGAACCATTCATAGCCTACTTTTTGTTGCCAGTAACTCTCTTCCAGATGCAAGTATTTGATATATTTAGCTTTAGCCCTTTGCATCATAGCCCTATTCTCCTGGGTGGGAAGTTCTTCAAATAACTTTTCTTTAATCTTTGCAATCTCCTCTCTAATTATCAGATGTTGAAAAATGTCACCATAGGTAGCCCTTCTCCACAAAGAAAGAGCTTTCTTTACCTTTTTAATTTTCCTTTTGAAATTCAAAAAGGATTTTCTGAATAATCAGAGTCCTAGTTTATTCTAACCACAAATTTAAAATTCTCATGCTCAGTCCAGAATTTTAAGAACTTAAAAGGCCTTTTAGCATTGTTGATGTTGTTACTGCAACTCAGGAGTAATGATGTATGCTCAGATCCATCTCTAGGAAAATGCTTCACTTCGGAATGAGAAAATCAATCTTTTAACTCTTTATTAGCCAGAATTCTATACAGTTTCTTAAATATACAATCATCCCTAGCTCTACCATTCCACCAAGTAAATGGACTACCCTTATGATGAATTTGAAAAAGATCACATGATTCTATACAAGTCTGAAAATCTTCGACCTCTGAAGCCTGCACAGGACATCCCCCAATCTTTTCTGTACCATTGAGGACAACATTAAAATTACCCCTACATCCATGGCCTGGAGATATCACTTCCAGTAGAATATATATCCTGCCATAACTCTAGTCTCTGATTCCTGTCACATTAGGCATAAACTATAGTTGTTAAAAAACTGAGACCCAAGGTCTGATTTTCTATCAGTGTTAATAATTGTTGCTCTGAATTACTGACAACTGATATATCAAACCCATGGTTAGTAAACAACCACATATTTCTATTAAGATTATGAAAGGCAAGAGGAATAGGTAGTCTACTTCTATATCTTTCAATTGTATTAAAATGTTGAAAAGGTTCCACCAAAGCTATAAAAGCAAAATTATGGAATTTATGTAACATCTGTACCCTCTGAAAAGCTTTTTGAGACTTAACAGATCTTATGTTCCAAATTAATGCCTTCATCATCATTTACCTTGTTAGTTGACCACCTTTCTCTTTGGTTCATGATAATATGAACTGTAGAACACTAGGGTCTGCCACTGCTTGAACCCTAAAACCACCGAAATATGGCCAATCAGGCCACTGGTCAGTCGGTTTCCATGGTTGACCAGTCCCCTCGTGCTACAAATATTGAAGACTTCCCACCATTACCCCTTAAAGCCATAGATACTAGTAGAGTACAACCAAAGACAAAGGTGGTCAACCAACAAGGTAAATGATGATGAAGGCATTAATTTGGAACATAAGATCTGTTGACCAACATCATCAAGATTCTTGATTTAATCGCAATTTGTCTAGCTCTCTTACAAATGTTTTTGCCTCTTTTTTCCTTTATCATTTGTGATAGTCTTGAATAAATTTGTAACCCATCTCACTCAAGCTCACACTAATTAAAGATTAATTAGGCCTTAAAATTGCCTATTAGGACCGAATCATTGTCTAATGAGGACCAACAACAAATGTCCCCAAAATATTCCCATTAATATGCATAACCCATACATAGTTCATGTTGGATTTGTGTTAAGGTGTGAATTGGGGAATGTTGGTATAAAGAGAATTGACAAATAGAGGGATAGTGAATGAAGGAAAAAAATGAAATGATAGGTCATTTCTCCCTCATTAATAGAATAGAGGAATACTTTTGTCCTTTAAATAAGACACACTTCTACTAGCTAGTTAAACATTGAGAAGGAAGTGCCCCTTCGAGCCGTCGTCGTTGTCGCTCGTCAACTCCGACTTCGGTTTCAGCAAATGATGTGATTGATTGATAATTTTTTGGACGAAATTTATCTTTTAATTCACTAATTAATTTCTCTTTTTCTAATATTAATTTACGAAATTAATTTTTTATTCTTTTTGAACAGTCATGTCCATTTTTTAACAGACATTTTCATTCTCAAACTGTCACGATCCAATTTCTCAGGTCATAATGGTATCTACTCTAACCCACCAGTAGGTAAGCCAAACCATAGCCTAAAACGACAAGTAACGGGCCAATCAGCGGAAGATAAGGGAATAAGCATACAACAAAAATAATAAGTGATGATATATATATATATAAGTATACAACATGCTATACAAGAGATGTGAGAGGACAAAATATACAAAATGAGTTCTCCTACGACCTGGTAAGGTCAGTACAAGAGCCACTATACCAAAGGAGAGTACTAGACAATGTACAATATACATCATAATCTCAAAACATGCAAAATAAGACTATCTAAATAATAGAAAGAGGAGGATCAGCTCCGGAATCTAAAAAGCTCACCCAATCTCCAATCAGTAGCACAGCCCGAGAAAATCCTCAGCGTTAGTGACTCGTACTCGGATCTGCATCAGGAAAAGGATGCAGAAGTATAGTATGAGTACCAAAACTACGGCTATTCAGTAGGCATCATAGGCCAACTGAGCTTTAATACAGTAAAAGCATAAATAAAGTGCGAGGATGTAAACTAAAGTCAGTAATAAAGGGGCAAAAACTTAAATAATAGGCTATACTACTCAGATGCGATATATATAAGATAAGTAACTTGAAAGCAGAAATAAAAGTCTAACTATAACCTAAATGGGCCCCATAAGCCCAAAAGGCACACACAAAGAAGAATAAGCCGAACTGAGCTCCCATAAGCACGGTGAGTACAAGCACAGGATAATACTACAGTAAGGATGAGATATAGTAGTAATGAATGTAAAGTGATCCAGAATATGCACTATGCGTACCTTATGCTCCCTTTTACCAGTCATAACCTCTATTCTATCGGTATTCACCAGTTTTCTAACCCTAGATTAGTAATAGGAATGATAATAAATGCAAAAATCAAACTGAAACTCATATATAATAATAATATATAGATACCTAAATCGAACCAAAACTCATCAGTAATAATCAATATATATGTGTCGAACTTGAACCAGAACTCATCAGTAATAATCAATATATATACGCCGAACTCGAATCAAAACTCATAAACTAAGCCTTAATATCAATATTCCAGAGTTTTAGCTTGTCTCAAGTCCATTTAGTCAAAATATCCCATTTTAGGCGACTAAGTCCGTTAAGAAGAAGAAGATTCAAAATAATAAGCCAAAAAGCGTGGTTTAAGGTCAAATGTACTCTACCTAGGGTTACGAAGCAAAATAGGGGTAAAATAGTCTCTAGGTAAACCCTAAACCATGGTAAAAGCCTAAGAAAGAAGCTACATGATTATTAAGGCCTTAAAAGAGGCGTCATTCTAAGCATTCTATCTTTAAAAAAATAGTGGGGCCCACTACTAATCTCCGAATATCCAATCTAAAGCAATCACCTACCCAAACCTAGGCTAAGGCTTCTCAATCCCGACCCAATGCACTAAAGGAACTAAGTCTGTTCCTAAAAGGTAATCATAGACTAATATAAGGGAAAACAGGGTTGAATCCTACCGAAAAGGGCCCCTAACTGGCTAAATAAGGCAATAAATACTAAAATAGCAATAGAGCCATAAGTACCCACCCATAACTAGCATAATATCCTACTAATACAGTAAGAAAGCAAAGTCTAGGGGAAAGGTAAGCCTAGCCTACCTAGATGCAGGCGAAAGCCCGCAGAAACCTCTACAACAGAGCTTTTCCCTTTCGAGAAGCCTCCGACCAAATGTTCTACATGTCAAGATGAAAAAATTTCTACCCAAAACACAAAATGACGATCTGGGTCAAGAATCTAGCTAAAAATCTTCTATGGGGCCTACTTGCAAAATTGTTAAATTAAAATCGTCATAATGTCCCTCTCAGCTCCAGAACCATTTGCTTCCAAAATTGGGCATAATCTTTGCTCAAACCCACAATAAACAAGGAAAACAAGAACTTTAAACTACGAAATAAGAGGAATTTCAACTGGGAATTTAAGAAAATAAGACGAGGAGTTAATCACTATGATAATCTCAAGGTAATCCCAGCTCCAATTCTATATTTTAATCACTAATTTTAAGCTCCCAATTTGTTAATGGAGGTTTTATACTAAGTTATACAAGCTGAAAATGAACAAGGTCCTATAAATATAACTACTAGCGACGGCTTTAGCAGTCACTGCTTAAGCGCCAAGAGGGCTGCTTTAGCGGATTCTGTCAAGCTGGCCAGCCTCCACTTAAGTAACTGCTCGTCTACTAAAACGGCTAATACTTAAGTGGTCCTCAGTCGCTAAAGCGGTTGCACCAGCAACTTGGCACCATCCGAGTATGTTAAGTCCTAATGGACTCCGATTGGGTGCTCAAAATTTGTTCAGAACCTCATGCGCTCAAACAAACTATGCTACCCTACCAAACTCAGCATTTTGGACTCAACAGAACCATTGAAATTTCCCTCTGAGGTCATTTTGATAGAATATGGGTTCCACACCCAAGGTTCTATTTTTACCAATATCCAACCAATATCCCAAGACGAGCCCCGATCCCTCAAGACCCTGACCAATGGTCCCATAGTCTAAAATCAACATTTTGGAGCTAATGGAACTGTCAAAATTAGAAGTCGAGGTCGTTTACCTGAAGTTTTGGCTCGAGACCATTTCTCAACTTTAAAAGCTCGAAAATAAGGAAATGGTTATAAGAACCAAACGAACTGCCCGGTAACCAAACTGTCGATCCCAGTAAGTCATAAATGACTTGGGGCATCCATAGGAATATTCTAAACACAGATAAAACATGAAAACATAGAAAATAACCTAGAGGGTCATTACAACATCCACTACTAAAAGGACTTTCGACCAGACGATGTCTCCACTAAACCTTAACCATAGGAATATCTCTAGATGGCAACTGTCTAACATCTCTGGCTAAAATAGAAACTGGCTCCTCAACGAATGTCAACCTCTCATCCAACTGAATCGAGTCCTACCGGAGAACATAAGACTCATCAAAATGTAGCATCGAAGCATCGATACATAAAGAAATGGGTGAATGGCTGAAAAGGCTGGGGGAAAGGACAACTCATAAGCTACCTCTCCAACTGTCTGAACGACCTAAATTTGCCTAATATACTTAGGTCTGAGATTTACCCTCTTACCAAACCTCATCACACCCTTCATGGGCGACACTCGAAGGAAAACTTGGTCTCTAACTCCAAATCTCAAGGCGCAAAGCCTACGATCAGCATAACTCTTCTGCCTGCTCTGAGTTGCCCCTAGCCTATCCTGAATAAACCGAATCCTATCCAAAGACTCACAAAGACAATCAATACCATGAGGCCTAACCTCTGATGTCTTAAACCAACCAACTAGATATTGACAATGCCTGCTATACAACGCCTAAAATAGTGCCATCTGAATACTCGAATGATAGCTGTTATTATAGGCAAATCCTGCTAAGACTAAAAACTTCTCCCATTAGCCTCCAAACTCCAAGACACAAGTGCAGAGCATATCCTCCAAAACTTGAATAGTCCACTTCAACTGTCCATTAGTCTGGGGCTGAAAAGCGGTACTAAGATCAACCTAGGTACCCAACTTCTCCTTAAATGCCCTCCAGAAGCTAGAAGTGAACTAAGAACCTCTATCTAAAATAATATACACGGGCACCCCATGAAGGCGAACCACCTCTTGAACATGGATCCAAACCAACCTCTCGGCACCATAGGAAGTTTGAATAGGGATAATATAGGCAGACTTGGTCAATAAATCTATGATGAACCAAATGCTATCAAAGCCAAGAGAAGTATATATATATCCTACGAAGTCTATAGTAAACCACTCTCACTTCCACTCAGGAATGGGTAGCCTCTGAAGCAATCCACCGAGTCTCAAATGCTCGGCCTTTACCTGCTAGCAACATAGACATGGTGCCACAAAGTATGCTATATTTTTTCTCAAATCAGTAATGCTGCCTTAAATCTCGGTACATCTTAGTTGTCCCAAGGTGAATAGAATATCTAGAGCTTTGAGCTTCCTGAAGTATCAACTAAATTAAACCTCCTACCCTCGGAACATAGATGCTACCGTCGAATCTCAAAATACCCTCAAAATCTAAGGTAGCACTCCTGGACTCACCTCTCAACACCTGATCTCAAATGCCACGCAACCCACCATCCTCAAATTGGCATCTCTAAATCTGCTCAAATAAGGTAGATCTAGCCTCAACACTAGCAAGAATCCTTCTGGGGTAAGAAACATCAATTAAAATGATCATGTTAGCTAAGGACTAAATGTCCAAGGTCAATGATCGCTCCAAAACTAAAAGAAGGGTCAAAATCCCCAAACTCACCCCCTTTTGGCTCAAGTTGTCCACTACCACATTCACCTTACCCGAATATTAGAGAATAGAGAGATTATAGTCCTTCAATAACTCAATCCACATGCACTATCTTGAATTAAGATCCTTTTGATTCATGATGTACTGAAGATTATAGTGGTCAGTGAATATCTCACAACAAACACCATACAAGTAATGCCTCAAAATTTTGAAGTGTGAAAACTACTGCTGCCAACTCCAAGTCATAAGTAGGGTAGTTGGGCTAGTGCACCTTTAGCTGCCTTGAAGCATATGCAACAACTCACCCTCGCTGCATTCAAACACAACCCAAAACAACACCAGAAGAATCACAATACATAGTAAACCCCTCGCCCTCAATTGGAAGAGTCAGAATAGAAGCTGAAGTGAGCAAGTCCTTGAGCTTTAGAAAGCTTGCCTCACAACCATCATACCACTGAAAAGGAACCTTCTTCCTAGTCAATCTGGTCATAGGTGCTACAATAGTGGTAAATCCCTCGACGAACTGCCTGTAGTAGCTTGCCAACCCAATAAAATAGTAAACCTCAGTCGGAGATATCAACCTAACCCAATAATGAATTGCCTTAATCTTTATCAAGTCTTCCATAATCCCATCTTTGGACACCATATGCCATAAGAATGCTACAAACTTAAGCCAAAATTCACACTTTTAGAATTTGGCAGAAAGCCAATGATTTCTCAAAGTGTGGAACCCAGTCCTCAAATATTGCTCGTGCTCCTCCCTACTGATCGAATAGACAAGGATATCATCAATGGAAATGATCACAATAAAGTTTATATAAGGCCTGAAAACATGGGTTATCTTGTCCATGAATGCTGTTGGGGAATTAGTCAACCCAAAAGATATCACCAGGAACTCGTAATGGTTGTAGCAAGTCCTGAAGGCTATCTTAGGGATTTCCTCTGCCTGAATCTTCAACTGATGGTAGCCAGACCACAAGTCAATCCTAGAAAACACTGCTGCACCCTGAAGCTGGTCAAATAGATTCTCGATACGAGGCATAGGATACTTATTCTTCACTGTCACCTTATTCAGCTGCCTGTAATCGATAACCATACACATAGAACGATCCTTCTTCTTTACAAATTGAACCGAAGCACCCTACGGTAATACACTCGGTCTAATAAACCCCTTACCTAGAAGATCCTAAAGCTGAATATTTAGCTCCTTTAGCTTGGCAAGAGCCTACGGTAAAGTGAGATAGAAATAGGTCAGGTGCCTGACTCAAGATCGATAGCAAACTCTATATCACACTCAGGAGAAAGGCTAGATAGGTCGATAGGAAATACATCAGAAAATGGACGGACTAAATGAACAGAGTCAAGTGAAGGACTCTTAGCACTGATGCCATGTACATAAGATAATTAAGCCATACAACCCCTCGATACCAGTCCCCTAGCCTGAATATAAGAAATAATCCCAGTCGGTGCGCTGCTACAAGAACCATGCCACACAACCGGGGGTACGCCAGATGGCTAAGGTAGCGGTCTTGGAAAAGTAATCCAAGACCGCATGATAAGGGGATAACCAGTCCATGCCCAGAATCATATCAAAATCCACCATGTCTTGCACAATCAGGTTATCTTGAGTGTCATACTCCCAAAAAGTCATAATGCACAATCTATTTACCTGATCTACTACTAATGAATCACCTACGGGAGTAGCTACACATAAAGGCATATATTATGGCTCTCAGGAAAAGCCTAACCTCGATTCATTATAAGAAGACACATAATAATACTAGTATGGGTGACATATGCCTTTCATGATCCTTTACACTTAGTCAAGCATGTGAGTTCCATGATCTATAATCGATGCTCATGCAAAGGGGAGCTTGAAAGAAGCTTGAAGAATGTCAATGAAAAGCTTACAATGTGTGGGAGGTTCGTGGGAGTAAAGAGGAGGAAGAAAAGGGGCCATTTGTGCAAGTGGGTACATCTTGAAATTTAAGAATTCATAAAGAAGATTTCCAAACAAAGCCCTTGTCTCATTAAGGGCAATATTGTAAAAAGCCATTATCTTCTTTATGTCCTTAGTATAAATAGGATTTCTTTTATTTTTGAAGGTAGATTTTGATGAATATTGAACTTTGATAAATTATAGTTTTTCATAGCATGTTCCCTTAAGGAAATCAACGGTTAATTAGTGAGTGTTTTGTTGGTGGAATCTTGGAATTGGTTTTTGAACTTATTGTAGTTTGATTAATTCAAGGAATTACCCATTTGTGGTTTTTGGTGTTTCATTTGATTTTTCTCAAATTAGGGTTTGTTTTTGAGTGTTGAAATCAATTGCGAGGTGAGGGTATCAAGCCCCTTGTTGCCCATAATTTCAATACTTAGATATTAATCCACATACCCTTCTTTTATTTTTCTCTCTTTATTTTTCATCCTACTTTGATTCTTATCACATAAGAATACATGGATACTGGATCTAATAAAGTAGAAATTAGCTGATGGTAGACCAAGATTTTACTTGTAATGATAGCATATGAATCCTCAGCCTCCAACCTATCAGGAACAACATACAAATGACCTAGTCCACCTTCGGACTAGGTTCCTCCTCAACCACCTAATCAAACAGCTTCCCGACCTACCTAAAGACCTTTTTAAGAACCCTGCGGACCACCCCTGTGACCCTGCTCACCACCCCTAGCTAGGAGTGGCACTAATTTAATTAGTGGAATAATCTGTGCAACTGGCTCAATCATCCTACATTGTGGACAATCTCTGGAAAAAGGGTCCATAATACCATAATTATAGCATGCCTCGGGCACTCTACTCTATCATGAAGGTCCGACTGATCTAAAATGGCCACCTCGGGCTGAAGACCTTATTTGAATAACCCTCAAAGACTGACCGCTACTTTGCCAGCTAAAGTCACTATAACCAAGTTGCCCCCATCTAAAATCTGCAGTGCTGCTTGAATGGGCCTACTAGACTGACCCTGATGCTGATACAGTTGATGTTGGGGTACCTACCTTTAAAAAATCTACCTCTAAATTGCAAGCTATTGTGGCTCCTGATGTCGCCTAAAATATACCTTCAAAAAATTATAATACGGTCGACATCAAATTTTAGCGCCGTTGTCGGGGAACTACGATTGCAGAGTTGAGTATTTTGCTTGTTGGAGTTGATTGGTGTTATTTCCTTATATTTGTAAGGGCACACGCCGGTGTATGCCCAATACTAGGAGTCAAGGAAATCCTCTGATTCCACTTGATCTTGAAATAGAAAGGACTCTGAGAGCTAATCGAAGAATGGTGAATACCTACGGAGTTCAGGATCCTGCCGCCGTGGGAAACATTCATAACCAACCAATCCAGCCGGTTGATCACGAAACAACAGACCAAACTACTACTCAATTGACACGGGAAGAGCAAGCTAGACAAGCTGCTCTTAGGAAAGCAAAGAGAGATAATCGAGCTATGCAAGAAGCAGCTCAGCGACTGGCTGAAGCTGAAAAGATACAAAGAAGACTAGAGCTCACCAACCACCTCAAAGACCGCATGTGCTAGTTTATAATAATCCTGAGGAAGAAGATGTGACCTATTTTGAGCCAATAGAGATTGGTTCCATAATTCCACCAGAGTTACCTCAGGGCACTAAGTTTGACATTACAAGTGCCATGATTCACCAGCTAAACTTGAAGGGTGTGTTCGCCCGTCTTTCTTCTGATGATCCAAACATGCATATGATGAATTTTGTGGGGCTTTGTACTTCATATAATTTTCCTGGAGTTAACCAAGAGGCTATTCGGTTGATATTGTTTCCATTCTCTCTAACAGGAGAAACGATTTTGTGGTTGGTAGAATTACCACGAGGTTCCATCACTACTTGGCAAGAGTTAAGAAATTAATTTTTGGAAAGATTTTTTCCACCCTCTAAGATGCTACAGTTGAAGGATGAGATTTACAACTTCAGACAACTACATTCTGAAGCACTTTACGAGACATGGTTAAGGTTCAAGAAGAAGCTGCAGAATGTGCTAAATCATTGGATGAGTGGTGAAATCTTATACAGGGCTCTAAATGTCAATACTAAGGTTGTAGAAGATACTATCACTGGCGGAGCATTTATGAGTCTGAGGTGGGAACAAGCTTCAGAGATATTAGATCGTATCACTAAGACCAACCGAGGATGGCATACTCAGGAGGTAGATACGCTTGCTGGGATGTATACTATTGGAGCCTCAGTAGCACAAAGAGCTTTGGACGAATCTGTAGCACAAGAGGTCGTACAGTTGAGGACAAAAATTGGTTTATTAGCTAAACAGATTGCATCCAGAGACGCTGCGAAGGTGCATGCCATAGGTGCACAAGGAAAAACAACTAGGCATAATGATAGTGATTCTGATGAGGAGGATAAATACCTGGATCGAGAGGTGGCGAGTTTCTGAGCCAAGGGCCAGGGGTCTAATCAAGACTCTTGGAACTCAAGGCAAGGTAATCAAGGTCAGAATTATTATGGAGACAATTACAATAAGTCGAAATATAGAGATAAAGAATGAGATCGTGACTGTGATTGTAGATGGAAAGATGATTATAAAGAGAAGAGTGACGTATATGTTCCACCAGGAAACCGCGATACTGACTATGGAAATTCAAGAATGGAAGCCCTTCTCAATAAACTGGTTAAATGGTCAGAGAGTCAAGAACATTGCTTGAAAGAGATTAGGTCAGACATCTCGAGAATAAGTCAGAAAGTAGAATCCCATTCGACTGCTATTAAATAGTTGGAGCAACAGTTAGGGTAGATATCGGTGGCATTGAACCAACATCAGCCAGGTACCCTTCTAAGCAACACCATCCAGAATTCGATGAATGATAGTCATTGTCTGGAAATTACTACTAGAAGCGAGAAATGCACAACTGATCCATCTATACATGTGGATAGTAGTAAGACCAATGAGCCGATGATAGTTGATGTAGAAACTGAGTTAGAGCCGAATAATTTGAAGGTCAAAACAAGTCCAAATCCTCATGATACTGGCAGAAAGGGGAAATCTGAAAAGAGGTAGGAAAAAGAGGTCCCACAAATGCTGAAAACTATCCCACGACCTCCTCCTCCCTTTCCTCAAAGATTGAAAAAGAAGGTTGAGGAAGGCAAATATTAGAAGTTTATTATAATGTTGAAAGAACTATCGGTAAATGTAACACCCCGTATGTTTTGGAGTCTAGCTGACTACCGTAACATTTATGGAAATAATGAAACATAAGAGAAATGATAAATTACACATTAATTTGTGGGCATGAAAAAGTCTTGTATCATTGGGCCCAAAATGAAGCCCAAAAATTAATAAGAAGACATGAGGTAGAGAAGCTAGTCAAGGTGGAGCAAATGCTGAAATTGCATCGCAGTCTTCCTCTACTTTTCCAGCTCCAGAAGAGCCAAGAGGTAGAGTACCTACAGAACCGCCAGTGAATGCCACGGACCAAGATCTTAAAAATGCAGTACATATGTTGACACAGTTAGTAGCAGCACAAAGTCAAGGACGAGTTGGTCCGATGATAAATGAGGATGATGCGGCTAGAGTGGCGAGTCGCAGAACACAGGACTTTCTAAAATTGGATCCTCCTATATTCACTGGGTCAGACTTGGAAGCAGATCCACAGGACTTCGTGGATCAAATCCAGAGGGCTCTAGAAGTTATGCACGTGACTGGGTTGAAACGATGGAACTTGCGGCCTACAGACTTAAAGGCGAAGCAATATTGTTATGAGGACTGGAAAAGATCAAGGGTTATTGATGCACTCCTAGCTGGTTGGGAAGAATTTTAAACAATATTTCTTGATCATTACCTCCCTTATGAAATTTGGGAGGCACGTGCAGATTAGTTTCTGAATTTACGCCAAGGGAACATGAGTGTTCGGGAATACAGTCTTCAGTTTAATTCCTTGGATCGATATGCTCCGAATGTGGTGGCTACAATGACGGATAGGGTCCATCAATACGTGGACAGATTAGAGCCATATTGGGTAAGAGATTGCACCATTGCTGCCTTGAACAAAGATATGGATATAGCGAGAATTCAGGCCTTCGCCCAGAAAATGGAAGATCAAAGACAGAGAAAAAGGACACAGGAATCTGAGGAAGGGCCATCAAAAAGAGCAAGATCTATAGGGCAGTCTATGGTGTCCCCAGGAGAATCTAGATCTCGCATGTTACCGCATAGACCCTCATTCTCTCATTCCACAACAGGTGCTCACTCTCAATTCCGAGGGTCTAGAGGTAGTCCATCTAGACAGGGTAGTGGAGAGCAAGGCTCACAGACAATAGGATTTCCCCATCGGCAGTGTCAGAACTGCGGGTGTAGTCATGCAGGTACATGCCGAGTGGGTACAAATGCTTGTTTGTGGTGTGGCACAGTGGGGCATATGATGATAGAATGCCCACAAAGGGGTGCGAATGGTATAGCACGACCTACGGGATCAACCGTTGCATCATCAGCATCGGTTCCTTCCCCTGGTGAAGGCGTTCAGTCTATTGGTCGTGGTAGAGATTTTAGGGGGGCAGTTAGTTCCAGCGGACCCAAAATCGCAACTATGCTCTGGTGGACCGGCAGAATGAGGAGGCATATCCTGATGAAGGTACAGGTATATTACTATATTTTCACATGATGTATATGTATTGACTGATCTGAGTTGTACTTTATCGTATGTTATTCCATCGGCTACTATGACTCAAATCTAATAGGGCATTGGAGTTCTTAGTTAAATCAATGGAAATATCTCAACCTGCCGGTGAATGTGGTATAGTTAAGGGAACCTATCATAATGGTATAGTAGATGTTGTGATCATAGATGATTAAGTATTCGTCAAAGCGTCACCAATAAAATGGGTAATGGGGTTGAAAAGAAAGAAGAAAAAAATTGGCCCTATATAATGTCCCATGTGCAATTTGCCGGAAGTGCATAAGAGTTTCATTTCATATTGCTCCCATGGGGACTATTCAAGTTATGGAGCATCCCACTAGGAAGATATGCCTATGGATATTCTAGACCGACAAGTGCAAGGGTTGGTAAATAAATAATGAGGTGCCGGAAACAAAGTGATGAGACCAAGGTACCCATATGTGCTCCAAATGGAAGGAAAAAGTTCAAAAGTGCGAAAGTGGAGAAAGTCTAAGTAAGTATCTATATGAATATATATATAGAGGTGCATTTGTTGCATATGAGACGACGTTGTTAACATTCGAGGATGAATGTTTCTAAGGGGGGAAAAATGTAACACCCCGTATGCTTCGAAGTCTAGATGACTACCGTAACATTTATGGAAATAATGAAACATGAGAGAAATGATGAATTACACATTAATTTGTGGGCATGAAAAAGTCTTGTATCAATGGGCCCACAATGAAGCCCAAAAATTAATAAGAAGACATGACTCAACATGGATATTTGACCCATTCTTTCAATATTTGTCCCTTTGACCAATCAAACTTTGCATTTAATGTTAAGAAAGGGATAAGAGTGACTTGAGGGGTATATAAAGCAAGAAAATAAGATTTTTTTATATTCAATTGGACTCTCATACTTTTTCTAGAAATATCTCAACATTTCTTATCTCATACAAACCCTAAGCCCTCATCTTTGTGGACAAGATCACCTTTGTACAAGAGTTGGTAAGTGTTTATTATCATGGTTTAATATATTTTATGCATTGAATATGGTTTATATCATGTTGTTTATGTTGGTGAAGTGTGAGAAGGTCACTATGTGTAAAACAATTTGTGTTTGCTAAATCGGAGGATGGTTTTGTCTTGTAAACTTGAACATGGACTTGTGATATTGAAGGAAATGAAATTGGTGGATTCAATATTGTCATGTGAGATGTGATTATAGTCCCTTGTTTGTTCATGGTGTATAACGTTTGTAATTTCTATTGTGAAATTGGTTATCGTTTTGGTGGCGTATTGACCGTAAAGTGGAGTTTTGGGTGTTGTTATGTATGTTGTGAGACCATGGCTGGTTTTTGGTAGTCAAGATGATCAAAATATGTCAAAATAAGTTTGTTTATGATCATGTACCATTCATTACATAAAAAGACCCCAAAAAGACTATTTCGGACCAAAACGGGCATCCGCCCCCGCAGACGGAGGCACCTGCAGGCGCAGATGCCAACGCAGATGCCTCTGGCTACTGCCAGAGGGAATATGTGCACTCACCTCAGCCACCTTCTGGCTCAGGTGGCAGCGCAGGTCAGCCTCCAGGTCCGGTTTGTATATTTTCGTATCTAGTTGATCCCCGAAAGCCCCGATACCCTTTATGGATATAATTAGCAACTTGTGATGTCGTTTTAATGAATTTAAAGTGTCATATGGAGGTACGTTGGACTGTATTAAGTGGGTATTATTTTTCATATGTTGTTATGAGGCCAATTTAATAAGAATAAATGTGACGGAATGATAATGAGAGAGCGTAAAGGGTAAGTGTGGTGTGAAATGATATTGATGTATGATATTTTGGGCAATGTGTGTAATGTTATGGTGTTGTTTATATGATAATGTAGTGGATTGTGTTGTAAGGGGTGAAATGAAGTTATGAGGCAGTCATATAGTTCATTGTCGTTTTGTACACTTGTACGGTGAATGGTTGTTAACGAGAGTTCCATTATGGACTTGTATTGTAGAGTGAAACATAAGGAAGAGGCTGGACTGTTGTGTTCATATATAGACTTGTATACTCATACTTAGAAGTGAAGGTATGTAAGTCTACTCTTCTATATCCTTCTGCAGCATATGGTGTTCACATTGTCATAGTACTCATTTGATTCCGAAATGCTCTAAGGTATTCCGTATCCAGTAGTTGACTAGTGTTACTCATATGTCTCCTATTGATTGAGCAGTTGTGAATCACATGTATAATATTCATTGGCAATGTTACAAAAGTCCAATAAGGTTGTGTTCCAAAGTTCCAATAGAGGTTATTATTCATGTGTCTTGTTCATTGCTTATTGTCTAATGGTTCCAATGGTGTTATGTTTTCAATAATGTTTATTCACATGTCTCTCACTCATTGATTGTTGATCCAATGCTTTAAATAAAGTTATGACTATAATTGTATCAATCTATCATAAGCAAAGTATCAATTTCTCACAAGTAAAGGTATCGATCTCAAAGTATCAATCTCAAAGTAAAGATCAAAGTAATGCATATGTGATTAATAATTGAGTATGGGTGGCAGCTTTGGGGGCAACATGCCTAGCTTAAGACAATCCCGAGATTATTGGATCAGGGGGCAGCTTTGGGGGCGAAATGCCTAGCTCAAGCCGAACCTGACAGGGGGCAGCTCTAGGGGCATAAGCCTAGCTCGAGCCGAACCTGATACGCAGATTTATGGGTGGCAGCTCTGGGGGTAATAACCTAGCTCGAGCTGATCCCGATATAGTGATTTATGGGTGGCAGCTCTAGGGGCACAAGCCTAGCTTGAGCCGATCCCAACATAATGATATGTTATGTAAAGACCCACTGATCAGTTGGGTCCCGGGTACAGTATAGCATAGTCAAAGATGAATAAGCACAGAAGTAAAGTAACAAAGCAAAGTAATGAAAGCAATATACATGGTTTCCAAAGTATAGAATAGTGACTTATCTATATTGGTCATTCATTTGTATTTGTGTTTATTGACATATTTACATATCATACAGTTTCATTTGAGCCTTACATACTCAGTACATTCTTCATACTGACCCCCTCGGGGGACTTACCTTACATGTTGTAGGGGCAGGCACTAGTAGACCTCCACAGTAGGTTGACAGTTAATTGCAGATCTGTGATGTTTCCCAGTTGCTTCGGGATTTTCCCATTCACAGTTGTACAGTGTTTTGAGGTTGTAAATGTTGTATAAAGCGGGGACTTGTCCTGAATTTTAGTTGGTTTTGTAAAGGCATCTGTTAGAGGCTTTTGTAGACATATATGGGTATGTGTTGTAAGAGACGTATGATCATTTTGATTTGAAGTCTCTAACGGCCAAGTTTCATATATCTATAGATATGGCATATGTTTCCATGTTCATGACTTCCACATAGTTGCATGAGGAATAACCAGTTTTATACGAGGATGTGCATACGAATGTACTTGAGCAAAGGTTGGTTCTCTCAGACTATATCGGCTTCGGGTGCCAATCACGCCTCGTTGGAATTTGGGGCGTGACGGTAAATATCCCTGTTGTTGATGCATTAGAGCAGATGCTAGGTTATGCGAAGTTCATGAAAGACTTAGTGATGAAGAAGAGAACTATCAGTTTTGATCCTACAGATAACTTACATAATTGTAGTGCAGTTGCTTCGCATTTCCTAGTTGAAAAGAAGGAGGATCCAGGGGCTTTCACAATTCCTTGTACTATCGGGTCTTACAACTTTACTAAAACACTTTGTGATTTGGTGCTAGCATTAACTTAATACCGCTATCCGTTTTCAAGAAGTTGGGGTTGGGAGCACCAAAACCAACCTCTATAAGACTTCTCATGGTGGATAAGACTGTGAAAAAGCAGTAGGCATTTTGTATGATGTTTTGGTAAAAGTTGTATCTTTCATATTTCTGGCTGACTTTGTGATTCGAGATTGTGAAGTTGATTTCAAGGTTTCCATCATATTGGGAAGACCATTCCTTGCAACGGGTCGTGCATTGGTCGACATGGAAATAGGGCAGATGAAATTCAGGTTAAATGATGAACATGTCACTTTCAATATTTGTCGTTCCATAAAGCAATCGAAAGATATGCGGGTGATTTCAATAATAGATGTGGTTGAGGAGAGTGATATTATTGTGCCTCTTGAAGAAAGGTTAGGGGTAGAAACTCTTGCGGCCGTGGTTATGAATTTCAATAGTGATGGTATTGGGGAATACGATGAGATGGTTAGTGCACTTACTGATAGGGGATCATACACTTATACACCAAAGAAACTTGATCTCGATTTGAAGAATAGAGTGACCCTACCGTCTCGTCCTTCTATTGAGGAGCCTCCAGTTTTAGAGCTTAAGGCTCTTCCGGCTTACCTTCGCTACATATTTTTGGGAGCCAACAACACCTTGCTTGTGATTATTTCTACTAAGTTGGTGGAATGGCAAGTGGAGGCTCTGGTTTCTGTATTGAGAAGATTTAAGAAGGCCATTGGTTGGTCCATTGCTGATATTATAGGGATTCCACCTAGTATTTGCACTCATAAATTCAATTTGATCCTGAGTGCATACCGAGTATTGAGCCCCAACATCGTCTAAACCCACCGATACAAGAGGTTGTGAAGAAAGAGATCATCAAGTGGTTAGATGCAGGTGTGGTTTACCCCATTGCTTATAGCGAATGGGTGAGCCCAGTTCAATGTGTACCAAAGAAGGGAGGAATCACTGTGGTTCCAAACGACAAGAATGAGTTAATCCAAATGAGGTCGATTACTGGATGGAGAGTTTGCATGGATTATCGAAAGCTGAATTCTTGGACAGAAAAAGATCATTTTCCTATGCCCTTCATAGATCAGATGTTAGACCGTTTTGCTGGTAGAGGAGGGTACTGTTTTCTCAATGGCTATTCGGGGTATAATCAGATTTTCATTACTCCCAAAGACCAAGAGAAGACCACTTTCACTTGTCCATATAGGACGTTCGCGTTCAAAAGGATGCCCTTCGGTTTATGTAATGCACCAGCCACTTTCCAGCATTGCATAATGTCTATTTTCTCTGACATGGTGGAAGACACTATTGAGGTTTTTATGGATGATTTTTCTGTTGTGGGAGACTCATTTGATGATTGCTTGGCACACCTTGCTAATGTGTTGCAAAGATGTGAGGAGTGCAACTTAGTGCTAAATTGGGAAAAATTCCACTTTATAGTCAACGAGGGTATCGTATTGGGGCATCAGATCTCGAAGAAAGGTATTGAAGTTGACAAGGCAAAGATTGAGGTGATTGAAAAGTTACCTCCATCTATCTCTGTGAAAGGAATTCAAAGTTTCTTGGGACATGCAGGATTTTATAGAAGATTCATCAAAGACTTCTCGAAAATTGCTAATCCATTATGTAAGATTTTAGAGAAGGAGGTGAAGTTCATGTTTGATGAGGAGTGTCTAAAAGTATTTGAGTGTTTGAAAGAGAGGTTGATTTCAGCCCCTATCATTGTTTCACAAGATTGGACGATGCCTTTTGAGGTTATGTGTGATGCTAGCGGAGTGGCTTTGGGTGCAGTCCTTGGCCAAAGACGTAAGAATATTTTACATCCGATTTACTATGCTAGCAAAGTACTTAACCCAGCTCAGAAAAATTACACTGTGACTGAATAGGAATTGTTGGCAGTGGTCTTTACTTTTGAGAAATTCAGATCTTACTTGATTAGTACGAAGGTGATTGTGCATACAGACCATGCAGCACTTCGGTATCTTATGTCAAAGAAGGATGCTAAGCCAAGATTGATTCGGTGGGTGCTTCTACTGCAAGAATTTTATTTTGAAGTCAAGGACCGTAAGGGAATCGAGAATCAGGTCGTTGACCATCTATCACGCCTTGAGGGTGAGGCCATGCGTAAATTAAGGGATAATATTGATATTGATTATACTTTTCCAGATGAGCAAGTGCTGGCAGCATCACAAGACTTAATCCCATGGTTTGCAAATTTTGCCAACATTCTGGTAAGTGATATAGTCCCAAAGGATATGTCGTATCAGTAGAGAAAGTGATTCATGCATGAGGTGAGAAAATTCTTCTAGGATGATCCGTATTTATTTAGAGTATGTTCAGATGGTATGATTCGAAGGTGTATCCCAGAGGCTGAAATGATGAGTATCTTGGAAGCATGTCATTCATCCCCAGTTGGGGGTCATCATGGTGGCACGCGGACTGCGCACAAGATCTTACAATGTAGTTATTATTTGCCTACCATCTATAAAGATGCTCATGACTATGCTCGGGCCTGCGAACAATTCCAAAGACAAGGGAATATCTCACGCAGACATGAACTCCCTATGACAACTATCCTTGAGCTCAAATTATTTGATGTATGGGGAATTGATTTTATGGGCCCCTTTGTGAGCTCACATGGAATGAAATACATTTGGTAGCTGTTGACTATGTTTCTAAATGGGTGAAGGAGATTTTGCTTCCCAACAATGAAGGAAGAAGTGTCACGACATTCTTGAAAAAGAATATATTTTCATGATTTGGGACACCATGAGTAATCATTAGTGATGGAGGATCCCACTTCTGTAATCGGCTGTTCAAAACCCTGCTTGAAAAATATGGTGTCAAACATAAGGTGGCAACACCTTACCATCTTCAGACGAGCGGACAAGTTGAGGTGTCAAATCGTGAGATAAAGTCTATATTGGCAAAAACGGTGAATGCCAATAGGATTGATTAGGCTCGAAGATTGGATGATGAATTATGGGCATATCGAACTTCTTTTAAGACACCAATAAGTGCATCTCCATATCAGCTGGTTTTTGGTAAATTATGCCATTTTCCTGTTGAACTTGAACACAAGGCATTATGGGCATTAAAAAGGTTTAATCTAGAATGGAGTGAAGCGGCTAAATTGAGGCTAGACCAGATGAATGAGATGGATGAATTTTGTCTCCAGGCTTATGAAAGTTCAGCACTTTATAAAGAAAAGATGAAACTGTATCATGACCAAAAAATCGAGTGACGGGAGTTTCAGCCGGGAGATTTGGTGCTACTCTATAACTCCAGACTTCGCTTCTTTCCTGGAAAACTATAGTCTAAATGGTCTGGACCATTCACCATTGTTAGGGTATTCCCGCATGGAGCAATTGAGCTGAAAGGTGAAAATAATGTTATATTCAAAGTCAATGGGCAACATGTAAAACACTAAATGGGAATCACGGTAAAGATCAACACTTGTGAGGAGTTTACTCTTGATGAAGTTTGAGTAGTCAAACTAGCCAAGTCGTGCCGCGATGTTAAATCAGGCACTTCATGGGAGGTAACCCATGGGCTGGTTGGTAAAATCTGAGTAACCAACCTAGTCAAGTCATGTCGAGACATTAAATCAAGCGCTTTTTGGGAGGCAACCCAAGGCCTGAGTTGATTGTGATCTGATCATTGGATGATACGTTAGCGAAAATTCAAAATATTGAACTAAAGCTGTTTAGTACTACCCACGACATTGATTCATGTAACGTAAATTCATCTACAAAATGTGGGTTGGTGTCATAGAATTCAGAGGAAATCACATGTTGTCTGAACTTAACCTACGTCAGTCACCCACGTGACGTAGGTCAAGACACATCACGTGGGTTGTGCCATCGAAATCAGGAAATATTTTAAGTTTCAGAACTTGACCTACGCCAGTGACCCACGTGACGTAGCTCAAGCCATGTCACATGGGTTGTGCCATTGAAATCAGAGGAAATATCTTCACTTTCAGAACCCGATCTACGTCAGGGTACCCACATGACGTAGGTGATCCCATGTCACATGGGTGGTACCATGGAACTCAGAAATGGTAAAGTAGCTAAGAACTGATCCGACCCTAGTCCACCTGACCTAAATATATACATATATCGGTACACCAAATCCGACCCACAATTATAAGCTAAACTCCACCTTCTCAAATCCAAATCCTAACATAAACCCTAGTTGCCAAGATTCATCAAATTCCTACAAACATAGTCCTAATCCGTCAGATTTTAACTTACCAAATCCACAATTCTTAAACTCTCAACATCCAATCTGACCTACCTAGTCCCAAATCCGACCCAAACCTGACTTACCCTACCCAGAATTGACCTACCCGACCCAAAACTGACCCCACCTGACCCAAACCTGACCTACCTGACCCCATGCCACCCAAATCAAACCCCAAGCATGGAGACATGGGTTTTTCCTCGCGAATCCATACCAAAAATCTTGAATTTACAATTAGATTACGTGATGAACCTTCGGTGTTCGATAAAAGTGGGTCTAAAGAGGCATACGAGATTTCTACCGATGATACTTAGCTGGTGCCTTGTACAATGAGGCTACAAAATATGGGCACAAGCTACTGCCTGAGCTTCCCAACAGCTTACTTCACAAGCCCTGCAACCGGTTGCCCCTGCTCAGCCTTCTGATTCCGCCCCCAGTCTGAGAAGGGGACGGAAGATGTTGCAACCGGTGAAGAATGCGAGATTGATATATCTGGATCTGAGGAGAATGCTGAGAATTCATATTATGTTGACGTTGATGTATTTGGGTCAGGGGAAACTGCTGAAGGACCGAATGATTCTGCGGTTGATGTGACAGCATATATTTCTGGCACTGGTGGTCTAAACTCCACGACTTCCTCACAGAGATAGGTGGCTGCACAGCGGGCTACAGTTGCGATTTGAAGGGAAAATAAAAAATGGTGTATTCAGGGTATGAGGGCGATTTATGACATGGACATCAAACTTACTGAGCGAGGCATGTGTAAAAAGAGTATCACTGAAGAGCCCCGGTATCGGCTAGATGAATTGAAAGCACTGCCTGAGATTAAGGCTGTATTTGACCATTATGGGTTTGGGTGGATGACGGAGCCTCCTGGGCACTATAGCTCAGAGTTGTTCCGTGAGTTTTATACTTTTTATGCTACTTTTGTTGAATTGATCACACCCAATGAGAAGCGGTATAGAGACCAACAACTATTGACTCACACTTTGGTTTGGAAGACCAGAGTGGACATCTCTGAGCAGACTATCCACAGGTTTTTGTTTGGTGCTGAGCGTCCATTTCCAACTAGCACTACAGAATTTGATCACCGTATGGAGACTGTATGAAATAGGGCTAAAATGAGAGACGCCGATCAGCGTTTGGAGTTACTGCAGTGGATTGCAGGTTATATAAAAGAGGAGGGTGATAATGCTAGTTGGGTTGTTGGGAAGCTGGATATTAAGAAATCCTCACTTTACTTTGCTGGATGGTTTTGGTGGTCGGTTGTCAGGCACCGATTGAGTCCAACTAATGCTGATAATTCACTCACACTTGATCGGGCAGTGTTGGTAGTGAGCATTTTGGCAGGTTATGATATTAACTTCGATCTCTACATCATTGGGGAGATACATGAGCGTGCTTTCCATGGCTTCACCAGCATCCCTTTCCTCTGCCTGATTCATAGCTTATGTGTTAATGCTGGTACATTCACGATGCCTGCAGTAGACCATTATATTGAGGTGACCCACATTGCTGATATAGGGTTGATGCAACAATGGGGAGCTTTTTGCGACCTAGCTATACACACAAGTGTACGTGATCATTCAAGTAATAAAATGGCTCCTTTGAAAGAGCCGGATATCAAACCCAAGGGACTTCAGTCAACAGAAATCAATTCTAGACGTCCAACAATAATTAAAAACTAGTGTTGCAAAAAGGAAACAAGATTTGTCACTAAAAATTAATTTTTTGCAAAGTATGAACTCCTATCTTCACTACCGTAACTTTAGTTTTCGCAAATATGCTTGAAAAATCAATAAAAAGTGAATTCCTAGGACAAAGGCACTCCGAACGTCGTCTCTTGAGCATAATTATTATTGGTTTAAGCAATTTGAGTTGTTTATCTTGGTTATTGATCCCTAGGTTAATTTTACAATTATATTCATCTCCAAAATATAATCTTCTACTAGAAATTGGAAAACTAACTACATCAGTGAGTGGTGATAAGCTTAACCAATTCTAGTGCATTTAAGCTTTCTTCTCGTAATTAACCAAGTGTGGTGGATTAGGTACCTCTCGGTCCTAACCACATGTCAATCCCTTATAATTCCTTCCCCGAGAAAGACCACACCTCTTATATTCCATGTTCTATCTCTTAGTTTCTCTCTCGAGCTCACTTCAAGACAAGGAATGTATTTCAATGGTGATCAAGCATCAAAATAGTGAAATTTAGAATATATGAATAACCAATTTATGATAAACTTCAGTAAAAACCAATAAAATTAACCCAAGAGATTCATGTTCTTTGGCCTTAACCCCAAGAATGAGAGATTTTAGCCACTCATAATGTTAATTAACATCCAAAAGTAATAAAATACCATAAAAAGAAATAAAAACTGAAAAGATGAAGAATGAAACCTAATTTCAATACCCCAAAACGCCCAAAGTATCCTTGTCAAGATGGAATGTGATACAATAACTCAAAAGCCCTATTTATAGAGTGAATTTCGTGGCAAAAATTAGCCAAAAAGCAGCCCGGCACGCCCTTGGGCGTGCCTGGCACTTAGGCAAATTTTTCCTCTGTGAAAGGTGCTCCCAGGCGGCCTGGCACGCCCCTGGGCGCGCCCCAGTGCTTCCTGGATGAACAAAATTTTCCCCAAAAGCGGCCTGGCACGCCCCTTGGCGCGCCAAGACCTTAATTTTTGATTTTCTTCCTTCGTCGACTTTTCTTTGCGGATTTGTCATGATTCTTCAAGTTCAACTCTTTGGCTTGCCTCTTATCATCAATATCCTTTGCTCGTAGATTCTCCAAGCCTCGCTTTCCACGTCAAAAATGCTCCAAATAGTCGCAAATTCCACCTACAGGGGTCTAATCACATTGGTTAGCACAACATCACATAATCCATCAAAACCATACAAAATACATATGTATTGTTCTCAAAACTAAGATAAACATGGGTTAAAGTCGATACTAAGGCATATAAATACGCCTTAGATCACCACCCCACACTTGATCCTTTGTTTGTCCTCGAAAAATGACTACACTCAAACCCCAGGCTACTTAACACAACCGACACCCAATAGGTATTCCTGCATAGCTACACAAACACATTTATCCAATTATGCACCAACATACTAGTATCACAAAAATTGAATAACAAATTGAAACAACCTATCCTCATAAAACAACTTTACTAGTTGCAAATTCATGCATGACACGTTACTAATAGATCACCACACTTAGATAAACATGCGCCCTCACCACAAGAGAATCACCCCACACTTCACACAAAGTAATTGCTAAATGGGTGCATGAATAAAAGTTCACTCTCTTTCAAAAAGAATTCACATGCAACACAAGATGAACCATAAGCTTGCCCTTAGTGTAATGCTCCACTAATGTAAAAATGTTAAAGCTCAAGATCAAGTAGGACTTTAGGGGTTGGAACGTAGGCTAAAGGATGGGTAGGAACTCTTTGGTCAAGAATAGTGACTATCATCCCTAAGCGCTTTAATACACTACAAATTACATTTGGACCACCTTCGACCACCCTATTTTCCACCACTTCTATCTTCCCAAATCTCTTTTGTTTTTCCCCCACATTTTTGAGCTAGCTTAAGAATATTAGGTAGAGAGTAACTGCTATCAACCATTGATTCAAAATAATATTATATATATTTTATTTTTTTTCATTACCGTCCTCCCTACCAATACACACAAAGGATATAAACTTGGGGCTTTAACTTAACTCTTCCCTTCTTCAATTTTTTTCCCACTCCTTAACATCTTAATCTCTAAATTAAAGCGCTTAGGAGTTTTGGATGAAATTATAGTTCATTGAAAGAAAAGGATCAAGCTGCATGTAAAGCTACCAATGAATAGGCTATAGGCTCAATGGGTCTAACTAAGATCATGCAAAGAGGGTAGATAAAGTAGGCATAAAACATGGCTATCAAAGAAATGCCTATATCATCTCCTAAACTCAACATCTTTTATTTCGTTTTGCAGACACACCGGGCAAGCTCTAGACATCATTATGCACATGGAATATCACAAAAACCTCACTCACACATGGCACATGTTCAGCTCAGCAGGCTCACCATAAAATATCCGAAATCATGCATAAGTTCAACATTAGCAACTTAGCCAGTCAACTAAGTGAGAATTAGGCGTCTCAACACTTGCTATTGTATATCCTAGCATGTTTGCCACGTGTATGCACAATTATGTAACAAGCAAGAACACCCGACATTACATGACTAATTTGCTCTTAAGACGGTCGTCATCCATCCATCATAGAGCAAATCCCTTAGTCCTATGACTAAAGGCGACCCAAAAGTAATAATCACCAAAAACAACATAAAAAAAAAAAAAATCTTTTTGTGGTTTTCTACCGTTCAAAGGGACTCTCCTTAGTAAAAAAACCAAAAACAAAGGGTAAGGAACCCAAAATAAAAGCATACAGAATCACACATATACATACATACAAAGGAATCCCATCACACCCCACCCCACACTTAAAAGATTTGCACTCTCCCCAATGCTACAAAAATAAACAATACAAGAGTAGGGTGTAAGGAGCTCCCAGGTCAGTCAAGGAAGTCGTCATCCTCCGGCCCACGGACCTCTAGCGGTGTATCATTCGCCTCCACCTCATCATTATCAGAATTGGTCTGGTGGGCATTTTCATCTGTGGGGACATCACCATCCACAGGCTCAACAAAATCAGGACCAATTCTCAACAATGCCATGGCGTGCTCATTAGGAGGATAATCCCTCTCAACCTGGCTCAGCTCTTCCACCGTAGAGGGCATACCCCCATTCCTGTGCCGTAGCATCTCCAACCCATACATACTGACTAAAATCCCATCATCTCGAGCGTGATGCTCCGCTAAGGTGAGAGTGGGGCCGAGTACATCCGGTTCCCTGGTTTGGGTAACATCTACAGGAGTCTGCACCATAGGAGGATAACAATCAAATGCCTCCTCGGGCACTTCGAATGCTCGCATCAATTTAGTCAATAACCCACCAAAAGTATAACGAAGACCTCCTTGCAAACGAGCTCGGCGCATAGCCGACAACACTACAGACCCTACATCAATCTCCACATCAGTCATGAGATCATACACCAGACAGACACGATCCCACGTGACCTCCGTCATGTGGCTACCCGAAATCAAGCAACAACACACAATCTTCAACCAGATTCACGCCTCTTTATTCAAATGAGCATAGGGTATACTCAAGTGGTACTCTCTTTTGTGATTGCGCAACCATCTCACTGTCAAACACTGGCCGCAAAGAGTGTGTCAAATCTCAGCATAGGGGGGCCTAGTATTTAACCTGAGGAGGTCGTGGGGACCTGCCCGAGTGTGTACTCTCAATAATCCCGTAATGCCCAATGAATCAAGTATAACATCCGTCCCTCGTACTACCACCGAGCTGGTAGGTGCATCCGAGTTCCAATTTGCATATAATTCCCTCACCAGGTGGAGGTTACAATCCATAGTTCTGTCGAAGATGAACTTCATTCCCAATTGCACAATTCGAGCCAATATACTAGGGTAAGTCCGAGCTAGACTGGCCCTATCAATACATTCATCTGCAAAGTATTTAGCTTCAGTGTGGCTTTTGTACCAACTCTTGCCAGCACTAGATACAACATGAATCCTATACTTGCGTTTCTGGGCTTTCGGGACTGAGGGAGCCGCAGGGAGCTTACTTCCTGACCGACATTGCTTGTGAGAGCTAGAAGCAGCCACATTAGCATCAGGCATTGTACCTGTAGCAAAGATCCACAAGCAAGTAAATTTCCCACGTATAGATAGCTAAACAACTCAATGGGCATTGGCTTTAAGGGCCACCCCACACCTAGTTGCTTAGCACCATTCAAAATAGATGGGTATAGGGTACTCAGACTTCCCCTTATCACTTAAAGAACAATTACCAAGTCCAAACCATAGACAAATTGCACATACCCAACACAAGTTCAATAATCCCATACATATTAGAATGACTTACTTGCTTTACTTAAGAATTCAAACAAGACTCATACATATTCAACAACATATAAGTTGTATCAAGTCATATCAACTACCAACTTGCTCAATTATCACCAATAAAGATAAATCCACTTCCAATTATTCCAACTAAAACAAGATTATTAAACACAATTTCACATGCCTTTCAAGTTCATTGTAATGACACCCCATAAACTCCAACCATTTCATAAGAAGCAAGTCAACATACCAAGAACATATTGCGCATCACAAACGAAATCCAAGAATACCCCAAATTCACATCATCCTCATAGCAATCTAGAGAGAGAAAGCTAAGGAAACATACCTTGATAGCTTGAATGGAGTCTTGTAAACACAATCCCAAGAGGAGAAGGCAAGAATTCGAGCAACGTGAGGGCAGGAGTAAAGAAAAGGAAGAGAGAATTTTTGATGCTTTGGGAGTAAAATCGTGTACTTGGTTGTGGAGTTTGGGAATATTTGTGAAGAATAAGGAAAATTAGGGATTTAAAAGAGAAGGGGTGGGGTGGGGTGGGGCATGGAGCAAAAAACTTTTAAAATTTTTTTTATGCCAAAGACTTAAGGGGGTAGCGGCCTGGCACGCTGCCTAGCGTGCTACCCCACTACCAATTGCTTAAAAATAATGGACACAGACAGCCTGGCATGCCTTTTGTCGCGCCTGGTCACTGCCAGGCGATAAAAATTTTTAGGGGCAGGCAGCCTGGCACGCCTTGTGTCGCGCTTGCCCACTGCCACACGATAAAATTTTTTTTGCAAGTGTGCCCTGGCACGCCAAGTAGCGCGCCCAACACTTAACATTATACTTGAGCGATTTTCCATATTTTTCACATAATCTTGGGGCTTTTACAAGTCCCAAGACTCAAAACTTTGCTCCAAAACATGTCCTACCTGCCCGGCACTTTCAAATAATCATCTATCCGCCAATTTTACCTTTTCCTTGTGGATTTCCATGTCAAAATGCTTCGTGCCTCTGCATAAACACAAGATCCTAGAACTAAGTTAGAAAAGAAAAAAAAATTAAAAGAAATGGGTTGCCTCCCATCAAGCGCCTTAGTTTTGGTCGGGGCACGACTCCTCTTTTTGTATTTTAACTTTATAAATCCTAACTATTACAACACATTCATGGGTTGCCTCCCATGTAGCGCCTGGTTTAATATCGCAGCTCGACCATACTTAGCTCAATTATTATCAAGGTGAAGCACGTCCTCCTTCTGCTTCTCTTCTTCACTAAAATAATGTTTCAATCTCTGGCCATTTACCATAAATATTGTACCATCCTCTTTGTTCAAAATTTCCACCGCACCATGAGGCGTCGTGCAACTTACCTCAAAAGGACCACTCCACTTAGATCTTAGCTTGCCTGGAAACAACCTAAGTCTTGAGTTAAACAAAAGTACCAACTGTCCTGGCTCGAAAGTGCGGGGGAGAATATGCTTGTCATGCCATCATTTCGTTTTCTCCTTGTAGATCTTCGCATTTTCATATGCATGTAAATGAAATTCTTCCAACTTATAGAGTTGCAACAACCTCCTGTTACCAGCCAACCCCGGATCTAGATTCAACTTCTTTACCACCCAATAGGCTCGGTGCTCAAGCTCAACGAGGAGGTGACATGCTTTCCCAAAGACCAGATGATAGGGAGAAGTCCCTATAGGAGTCTTACACGCTGTTCGATAAGCCCAAAGAGCATCATCCAACTTGAGTGACCAATCTTTCCTCTGAGTATTCACCGTCTTTTGTAAGATTTATTTTATCTCGCAATTAGACACCTCCACTTGGCCACTTGTTTGAGGATGATACGCTGTTGAGACCTTATGTCTCACACCATACTTTGCCAACATACTCTTCACCCAATAGTTAATGAAGTGTGAACCTCCATCGCTAATAATAGCTCTTGGAGTTCTAAATATTGTGAAGATGTGTTTTTGAAGGAACTTTACCACAACCTTAGAGTCATTTGTAGGGAGAGATATAGCCTCTACCCATTTAGACACATAATCCACTGCTACAAGTATGTATTGATTTCCATTCGACTTTGGGAAAGGGCCCATAAAATCTATACCCCATACATCAAAGATTTCAACTTCTAGGATGTTGTTAAGAGGCATCTCATGTTGCTTTGCAATCATCCCCATACGTTGACATTGATCATAACTTTTCACAAATGGATGAGCATCTTTAAATATAGAAGGCCAGAAGAAACCTGATTGCAGAACTTTTTGGGTTGTGCGTTCACCACCATGATGACCACCATAAGGTGATGCATGGCATCTATCTAACACTTGCTTCACCTCTGCATCCGGAATTCATCTTCGTACTACTTGATCAGGCCCTTGCTTGAATAAATAAGGCTCACCCCAAATATAGGAACATGCCTCATATGACAGCTTCTTCTTTTGTTGAGGGCTCGAATCAGGAGGAAATAGCCCACTTACCAATAGATTCACAATGTATGCATACCATGGCAACTCATCAACTCCCAAAACTAACACTTGCTCATCTGGAAATTCCTCACAAATACGCCCATCATCCACTACATGTGTTGAGCTTTCAAGTCTAGAAAGATGGTCAACAATTTGATTTTCTGTCCCCTTTCTATCTTTAATCTCTAAGTCAAACTCTTGTAACAATAAGATCCATCTAATCAACCGCGGCTTAGCATCCTTTTTATTGAAAAAAAATACCAAATTGCAGCATGATCCGTGTATACAATGACGCTCGTGCCGACTAAATATGATCTAAATTTATTAAATGCGTACACCAATGCTAGTATCTCTTTTTCAGTCACCGTGTAATTTACTTAGACTGCATCAAGGGTCTTGCTCACATAATAAATAGAATGAAATACCTTATTCTTCCGCTGACCAGGAACTGCACCCACTGCAACATCACTTGCGTCACACATGAGCTCAAATGGTAAAGCCCAGTCAGGAGCAATAAGTATAGGTGCCTCTACCAATTTCTTCTTCAAAACTTCAAATGCCTTCACACATAATTCACAGAATACAAATTTCACATCTTTTTCCAAGAGCTTGCACATGGGGCGTGCAATTTTGGAAAAATCTTGAATAAACCTTCTGTAAGACCCAGCATGCCCCAAGAAACTACGTACCCCTTTCACCGATACAGGTGGAGGTAATTTTTTAATAACTTCAATCTTTGCCCTATCAACTTCGAGCTCATGCTTTGACACTTTATGCCCAAGAACTATACCTTCCGTCACAAGGAAATGTCACTTCTCCCAATTCAGAACAAGATTAGTTTCTTCACACCGAGCAAGGACTCTATCAAGGTTGTGCAAGCATACCTCGAAAGAGTTACCAAAGACTGAAAAATCATCCATAAAAGTATCTACGAACTCCTCCACCATGTCATAGAAAATAGCCATCAGGCACCGCTGAAAGGTAGCCGGTGCATTACACAATCCAAATGGCATACGCTTGAAAGTGTATGTACCGTAAGGACAGGTGAATGTAGTCTTCTCCTGATCTTGAGGATCTATAGCAATTTGATTGTATACGAAATACACATCAAGAAAGCAATAATACTCCTGCCCGGCTAAATGATCCAATATCCATGCAAATACGCCACCCAGTCACAGTTCTTGTAGGAATCAATTCATTATTATCATTTGTGATCACCGTCATACCACCCTTTTTTGGAACACATTGTACTGGCTCACCCATGTACTATCAGAGATAGGGTAAACAATGCCCGAATCTAACCACTTAATTACCTCTTTCCTTACTACTTCTTTCATCATCGGATTCAAGCGTCGTTGGTGTTGCACACTCGGCTTATGCCCTTCCTCCATGTAAATTTTATGCATGCATTAACCCGGATTAATACCATTGATGTCAGACATCTGCCAACCAATAGCCTTCTTTCTTTGTTTGAGTATCAATAATGCCGCATCAACTTGTTCCTTTGCCAAATTTACTGCAAGAATAATAGGAAGGGTCTCATTGTCACCTAAGAAAGCATATTGAAGGTGAGATGGAAGTTCTTTCAATTCAAGCTTCGGTGCCTCCTCAATTGAGGGCTTGGTTGGAGGACCAAGTGGACGATTTAAAGGCTCCCATCTACCCTCTTTAGCATAGATACCCATAAGATCAAGAACCTGCACCATTTCACTAGCTTCCGCATCACCAAAAATATCTTGCCTCATCAAAACTTTTTCCAACGGATCTGTAGACAAAGTATGGATGCTTTCAACCGCCAAATCTATAGCTGTAATAGCTGACAAGTTCTCATAAATTTCTGGGAGCTTCAAAGACCTATATACATCAAAGACCTCAACCTTATCATGAGCTCGCATAGTTAGTTTCCCGGCTGCTACATAAATGATCGCACCTCCAGTGGCCAGAAATGGATGCCCCAAAATAAATGGGACTTCCGAGTCAGGCTACAAATTTAGCACCACAAAATCAACCGAAAAGATCAACGAACCTACTTGAACCAGAACATCCTCAACAACACCATCAGGTCTAGTCACGGATCAGTCTGCAGCTACAAAATAATAGTAGTAGGCTTAGGACGACCCAAACCCAACTCCTTGAAAATTGAAGTGGGCATCAGTTTTATACTAGCCCCCAAATCACACAATCCACGAGCGCAGACATGATCTCCTAGAGTAATTTTCACAGTGAAGCTTCCACGATCCTTCAGCTTAGTAGGTAACCGATTTTGAATGCGAGAACTACACTCCTCAGTCAATGCAACTGTGGCATACTCTGTCAATCTACTCTTATTTGCAATAATATCTTTCATAAACTTGGCATACTTTGGAATACCCTGCAAGATATCCACCAGAGGCAAATTAATGTGCACTTGTTTAAGTAGTTCAATGAACTTACCAAAGCATTCATCTTTCTTATTCTTCTTTAACTTCTGAGGGAAAGGAGGAGGCAACTTTAAACTATGTATCACTTTATCATCTTTGGAGCTTTTGGTAGACTCCACTTGTTCTTCTTCAATCACCACTACTTTCGGCTCCAATTTTTTTACTGGTGCAATCGTATCCTCTAACTGCTTACAACTATGAGTAACAATAGCATTCACCTGCTTTGGATTAGGCTCGGTATCACCTGGAAGACCTCCTTGGGGCCTTGTATTCTGTGTGTTAGCTAACTGACCAATTTACTTCTCCAAATTCTGAGTAGCCAACTGATTTTTCCTCACATCTGCTGCTAGCTTGGCTTGCTCTGCCATAATCTGTTTTACATATCTTCCACGCTCATATCTCCAGGATTAGCACCCACTTGATTTCCTTGACCTTGCTGTTGGTTGTATTATGGTGCATATCCTTGAGGCCTATATTGATTCTGATTACCTCCCCAAGATAAGTTTGGGTGATTTTTCCACCCAGCATTATAAGTATTTCCGAAATTCTGGGCTCCAACACCTCTTTGGGCATTACCAACAAAATTTACGAAATCCAAATTTGCACTGCACAACTCGCTGGTATGATCCCCATTTCCACATACACTACACATCACAGAGGCCTATTGTTGTATTGCATTTACAGGAGCTTGTTGCTGCCCTAAATTCAAACTACTGAAGTGATTGTTCATCATGTTTTGCATAGCTGAAATTTAGGCAGATAATGCCATGACTGCATCCACATCTAGTTTCCCAGCAACCTTCTTTGTAGAATTCCTCGAATTATCACTATGCCAGTCTGGATTTCCCTGTGAAATATGATTCAACAAAGCATTTAATTCATCATAAGTCTTCTCTAAAGCTTGTCCACCTGCAGCTGAATCAAGTAGAATTTTAGTGTTGGGGTCTAGAGCCTCAATGAAAGTATGCACCAATACTTCATTAGCTTGGTGGTGGTGAGGACAATCCCTCAACATGGATTTGAATTGGTTCCAAGCTTGGTACAAATTCTCATCATCTCTCTGTCTGAAACTCAATATCTCACTCCTCAGCTTTTCTGTCTTTCCAGACGAAAAGAACCTTATCAAGAATTTCCGAGCAAGATCATCCCAAGTAGTGATAGAATTAGCCGGCTCTACATCTAACCACCTCCTTGCTTCCCCCAATAGAGAAAAGGGGAACAAAGTAAGTCTCACATAATCCGAAGACACACCCGCAAGAATATATGTGTCACTGATCTCCAGAAAATTATGGATATTCCTCTGCGGGTCCTCATAAGCAAGACCTGTAAACTGTCCACTTGAGTGCAAGAGTTGCACCGTATTCTGTTTAGGATCAAATCTACCTCCAGCCGCCGGTTTGAGAATACTGGAGGTCACATTAGTGGCGAGTGGTATTTCCACATCGCGAACTGTTCTAGCTGCCATTACTTCTGGCTCACGTCTCTCCGCAACTGGTTCTTTAATTCTTACAAGATTACCCCGTATGCCTGCGCCAGCCAGTTCGACTTGTGGGATTGGGTAATCTGCAGCCTATCTCCTCAATCTATTGAAATATATTTTAGGTTCAGAATGCGGGTCTAACAAATCTTTGTTCCTTGCCAGTGTTCCGATGAAGTAAACCTACAAAATAGAACAGCTAAGATCAAGTTGTCAACACTTAGGTAAAAATTAAAGTACAAACGTCAATAATTGAAATCTATCTATTTGAAAGTCCTCGACAACGGCGCCAAAAACTTGTTGCCACCCAGCTATACATGCAAGTGTACGTGATCGTTCAAGTAATAAAGTGGCTTCTTTGAAAGAGCCGTATATCGATCCCAAGGGACTTTCGTCAACAGAAATCAATTCTAGACTTCCAACAATAATTAAAAACTAGTGTTGCGAAAAGGAAACAAGATTTGTCACTAAAAATTAATTTTCTGTGAACTATGAACTTCTATCTTCGCTACCGTAACTTTAGTTTTTGCAAATACGCTTGAAAAATCAATAAAAAGTGAATTCCCAGGGCTAAGGCACTCCGAACGTCGTCTCTTGAGCATAATTGTTATTGGTTTAAGCAATTTGAGTTGTTTATTTTGGTTATTGATCCCTAGGTTAATTTTACAATTATATTCGTCTCCAAAATATAATCTTCTACTAGAAATTGGAAAACTAACTACATCAGCGAGCGGTGATAAGCTTAACCAATTCTAGTGCATTTAATCTTTTTTCTCATAATTGACCAAGTGTGGTGGATTAGGTACTTCTCGGTCCTAACCACATGTCAATCCCTTAGAATTCCTTCCCCGAGAAAGACCACACCTCTTATATTCCATGTTCTATCTCTTAGTTTCTCTCTCGAGCTCACTTCAAGACAAGGAATGTATTTCAATGGTGATCAAGCATCAAAATAGTGAAATTTAGAATATATGAATAACCAATTTATGTTAAACTTCAGCAAAAACCACTAAAATTAACCCAAGAGATTCGTTTTCTTTGGCCTTAACCCCAAGAATGAGGGATTTTAGCCACTCATAATGTTAATTAACATCCAAAAGTAATAAAATACCATAAAAAGAAATAAAAACTGAAAAGATGAAGAATGAAACCTAATTTCAATGCCCCAAAACACCCAAAGTATCCTTGTCAAGATGGAATGTGATACAATAACTCAAAATCCCTATTTATAGAGTGAATTTTGAGGTAAAAATTAGCCAAAAAGCGGCCCGGCACACCCTTGGGCGCGCCTGGCACTTAGGTGAATTTTTCCTCTATGAAGGGTGCTCCCAGGCGGCCTGGCACGCCTCTGGGTGCGCCCCAGTGCTGCCTGGCTGAACAAAATTTTCCCCAAAAATGGCCTTTCATTTTTGATTTTCTTCCTTCGTCGACTTTTCTTTGCGGATTTGGCATGATTCTTCAAGTTCAACTCTTTGGCTTGCCTCTTATCATCAATATCCTTTGCTCGTAGCTTCTCCAAGCCTCTCTTTCCATGCCAAAAATGCTCCAAATAGTCGCAAATTCCACCTACAAGGGTCTAATCACATTGGTTAGCACAACATCACATAATCCATCAAAACCATACAAAATACATATGTATTGTTCTCAAAACTAAGGTAAACATGGGTTAAAGTCGATACTAAGGCATATAAATATGCCTTAGATCAGAGCTCACCCAGTCTTTCTGCGGAGGTCTCACCCTTTTGGGTCATCAGGAGCAGCCTTTTTTGAAGGGCCTGGAGATAGAGAGGAGTCGATTAATTCTCCAGTACCGGTGAGTGTACTTGATACTGTTCATATACTACTGTTCATATACTTACTGAGGGAACGAGCCCGGTGATTGACGATGAGGTAGTAGGCCCTACCACACCACCGCCCCCCTCTGGTATGGTTTTAATTTCGAGGGACTTTCTGCAGTAGTTGATTGATAGACAGACGCAGATGTTCGAGAGGAAGGCCCACACTGAGACCCAGATGGCTAAGTTAGTATCCCAACTTAGGCCATTTGTTAGGACCACAGTAGAGGATTCAAAGAAAGAAGTGGAGACCCATATGACTAGAGCTATGGAGCAGTTTATGAGAGAGTTGCATGGGAGGATTGATAGTTTTGAGGCCCGGATGGCCACTCGAATGAGTTCAGCACAGATTCCTGATGTGGCAGGATTGACATGGTAGGTAGCTGCATTAAGAGAGGAGGTGAGAGCTTTGGCACCGAGCAACACTCTTGTTATTCCAGCTATGCCCGTTCTGGCCTCGATGAGACCGCTGTTCAAGGTGGATATATTTGCCGATGAGAAGCCTCATATTAATAGAGGTAAGAGACCACATAGTTCAAAAGATCAGGTTGATAGTGGTGATGGGTTAGAGGGTTAGTTTCGGAGAGCGGTGAAAGCCTTTAGAGTAGAGTACCATACCAGGCAGATTGCTCAGGAGGAGAGGAAACGGGGTGCATCCTCTAGTCAGGCACACCCTTCACCGGATGCACCTAGCAGAGAGCCTAGAGAGCATTCTGATGATCCCGCTATGGTCGGGATGACATACGACGCCTAGGGTGTTGCAGGTATGTCTTCACTCCCTTATACTTCTTCTATTTACAGTTGTGCACTAGGGGCAGTGTTGCCATGTTGAGGGTTTTTGTTGTCGTGTTTCTTTCCCACCAAGTGTTCTATCATAGTAGAACCGACACGTTTAGGTTGTTACTTATAGTATTTATATGTTTTCATGATTAATTAGGAAAAAAATAGGGGAACCTTAGTGCAGTCCAATTTTGAACATATTTTGAATGATAAAGATGCTTTTTGATTATGTAAAGGAAACTCCTTTTGAGAATTTGGTTTTGAAATGTGTGTGTAGTATGTTAGTTTATGACAGCTGTTGGATCTTGTTATGACATTAATATTATAGGTAATATGACTGTAGCTAGCATGCCTGAACTGGATAGGTAGTAGTTGATAGTGTAACCCTGTGCTATGTGTGCGTGAGGTCATTACTTAGTTCAGTTTGTGCGTGTTATTTAGAACTTGCCCGGTTAGTCTTGCCTAGGTTATAGGATAGTGGTTAGGAAAGGATCATAGGCTGTTTTTGAATAAGTCCACTTTTAGCCAAAATACTCGACCAAATGAAATAAATACACCCTGATCCCGATGTTGAGCTTTAATTGACCTATTCCTTCCATTAGCCTATTCACCTTCCCATTTTGACTTATAATGAACCTGTCTTGGCCTTGGTCCCTCCTTGGATATTGTGTACCTCAACTCAGACAAATCACTTAAGTTGAGGGTGGCTATTATAAGGGTGCGTAGATTGATTTGAGTATGAATAAAGGGTTAATAAAAGAAAAATAGAACAGATTTGAGTGTGCAAAAGAAAAAAAAAGAGGAAATGAAAAAAATTAAAATTTTTTTGTCTGTTTTGAAGAAATGAAGAAAATCACACTCGAAAATCTGAAAATAAATGAAGGAGATTAAATAAGCATGGTTGAAAAGTGGAGCCAAAAATAGTGTAGAGTCAAGGAGGGTTGAGCCACCATATCCATATGTACCATACCCGTCCCCAAGCCTACATTACAAGTCGATGAAATTCCTATAGTGATCCTAGTCCAACTATTTGAAAAACTAAGGTATAGAAAATAAGGGCAAGCCTATGGTGTTTCGTGCACACTGTTTGAACTTTTTTGTGAGAGAGAGTGTTTTGATCGGGTCCCTACGTTGAGATTCATTAGTATACTGTGAGTGTATGGAAGTTCTTTGTTGTGAGAGTACATGGGTTGCATTGTTATCTGCTATTTGTTCGGATAATGCCATTTGCATATATGCTTAGTTTTTTTTTCATAATCTCATGGCATCACTTGATCCCTTCTATGTCATGATAAAATGCTGCATGTATACACACTATGGTTTTGATTTGCAAGTAGGAGGGGTCAGAAAAGTTTTGAGGTCAAAAGCAATGAGTCGACTGCCGTAGGTCCCTAAGGTTTCTTTTAGTTAAACATCAGTGTGTTTATTTTGTTTTATTTGCCTGAGGACATGCAAACATTCTAAGTTGAGGGTGTTGATGCGCCATGGTTACATGGCACTTTCGATGCTTAAAACAAGTAAAATACGCAATAACTTGGGTGTGTTTGGTTGGTATGACATGGTTTCTATTCTATATCGCAGGAGAATAGGTTTTGGAGGCAAACTGGACAAAAGGAAGAATCATGCTTGAGAATGAAGTATATGAAGACGAAAGAGTTGAGTTCTGCACCAGAGAGGTGACTCAGGACAGGACTCACGTGACGTGAGTGGCTTTCGTGAGTCAACTTCTGAGGATGTCCCATGTGCCTGATTTCCACAATAGGATCTACGTGGCATGACTTGGTTCCACGACACCAAGTCACGGTGCCGTGGATGGTTGCCGACTCTGTTTTTCTGTTTTTATTAAGATAGGATTCGTTTTGTATCTATAAATACCCCTTTGTTTTACTATGTTCAGGAGTTAGCCATTACATTATTTTGAGTTATATTTCCATTATTTTGAGTTCATTCAAGATATTATTAGTTTTGTAATCTCAGAGTATTGATTTTAGGGTTTTATTCATAGTTGAGATTTCAGAGTTTCTTCTTTATTATGAGTTTACAATTATGTTTTCATCCTCAAATTTGATGTCCGGCAATGGCGCCAAAATTTGATGTCGCCCAAAATATACCTTCAGAAAAGTATAATGCGGTCACTGTATCAAATATAGAACCCAACTAGGTTGGGGTCAATCCCACAGGGAACAGGATGAAATTACGTAGAATGCTAGTCTGAGAAATTGGCAAGTAAGTAAAAATGGGGGGGGGGGGGGCTTGTGAATAAGTGATGATAGTAATGATTGCTGATTTTAGGATTTGTAATCAATATGAGAAATACACTAGGACTGTGATCCCCAATGATTCCTTAACTTCATCGGTTACTTGTGTTGGCAAGACTGTCCCAGTGCATTGCATGCAAAATCTAACAAGTTAAGTTCATCTATACGTCTATCGACCTTAGTTAGAAAAATTTCACTCTTCTCATCTCGGTCTTCGAGTGTCGCACTACTAACCCTTGTCTGGATCTTAGATAACTATTCCTGCTACGGCTCAAGTTATTAGATTAAAGTTAATAGCTTCAAATCTCTGTTGTTATTCCCTTTTCCCAATCTCTACCTCTCTCTTGAGCAAGTCTACAATACAGGCAAGTTTCTAACGTTTGCAATCGTTAGAAGATCAATCACAATGAAGGAAATAACAATACATACATTCACACCAATTCAGAATTTGCTTCGCACTTAACCCATTTCGTTAATTCCTCATGGTTCACACAACCCTAGTTGATGAGTTTAGCTATTCATGTTTGTAAGAGCACAATAAGAATTCGAGGATGAAAACATAATTCTAAACTCACAATAAAGAAGAAAATTTGAAATCTCAACTATGAATAAAACCCTAAAATAGATGCTCCGAGATTACAAAACCAATAATAGCTTGAATGAACTCAAAATAATGGAAATATAACTCAAAAAACAATGTAATGGCTAACTCCTAAACATAGTACAACAAAGGGGTATTTATAGATACAAAAAAAATCTTATCCTAATCAAAACAGGAAAACATAGTCGGCAACCATCCATGTTACCGTGACTTGGTGTCGTGGAACCAAGTCACACCACGTAGATCCTGTCGTGGAAATCAGGCACATGGGAAATCCTCAGAAGTTGACTCACGGAAGCCACTCACATCACATGAGTTGACTCATGGCACGTGAGTCTTGTCGTGAGTTGACTCACGGCATGTGAGTCTTGTCGTGAGTCACCTCTCTGGTGCAGAACTCGACTCTTTCGTCTTCAGATACTTCGTTCTCGAGCATGATTCTTCCTTTTTGTCCATTTTGCCTCCAAAACCTATTCTCCTGTGATATAGAACAGAAAACACATCATACCAACCAAACACACCCAAGTTATTACATATTTTTCTTGTATTAAGCATCGAAAGTGCCATGACCATGGTGCATCAACTCCCACTGTAACTGCCCTGCTGATGGGGTCTCTTATCGCTACCCTCTTAGGCTTTGGGATGCATATCCTTCATAGTCTGAGAATAGTCAGTAATATCCATGAATGACCTGGCCGCAGCAACCAGACTTTGAGTAGCCATATGAAGTAGAAGTCTCAACCCTCTGACAAATCATTGCATCCACTCATACTCAATAGATTGAATCATAGTGGCATGTCTGTCTAACTCATGAAATCTCACCTCATTCTGTCTAACTCATGAAATATCACCTTATACTCTGCCACTTATATAGACCCCTGCTGCCATCCTGTGAATTGATCCCTCTGAAGATTGCACAAGCTGCATAACATATAATTATCCAAGAAAGCCTCAGATAATTGAGTCCAAGTCATAGGAGGAGATCCGGCTGGCCTACAGTTACGATATCCCTTCAACCACTGTCTGGATGCTCGGTCGAACTGAAAGTGGTGTAGTCCACACCATGTGACTCTACCATGCCCAAATTACTCAGCCTCTTCTCACAGCTAGTAAGGAACTCAAAAGCATACTCCTCTGAGGCCCCTGCAAATATTGGTGGAGCCAACCGAAGAAACTGGCCTAGCATCTTCTGCTCCTCAGAAGTCATGGCTGGCTAGGTTGCTGCCGGCTGTGGAACTACCAGTGCCGGTGGAGCCTCTTCTCTGGGAGCCGCAATTATAGGCTGTGCTGCTATACCACATCTACCCTGGGCTGCTCCCTGTGCGGATGTCTAGGGCACAACCATGGGATCGCTACCAACCACACTCAATAACTAAACTAAGGCATCACAGAGAACTGCTGAACATATAAATCCAGGTGAGGCCTGGGATTCCCCCTGGCCTACCGGTTGTTGTGGTGGCAGATCCTCTAGCGCTATCTCCAATGCAGGATCAATAAGCAGATCTGGTTAAGGCTCCCTAGCCTGGCCTCAAGCTGGGGATGCAGCTTTGCCCTGACCTTGACCTCGGGATCAACCTCTGCCCCTAACCGGTGCTCTATATGCAGGCTCGGGGTCTCCTTCCCCAGCCGTTGTAGCATGTGTCCTATCCATCTGGGAAAGAGTGAAACAAATGAGAATCTGGAAACCAATATAGACACAACGCACCACAATGAACCAAAAAAATGTGATTTTCCTAAAAATGTCCTGTAGCCTCCCAAAGATAGGATACAGACGTCATCGTACCAATCCGCGAGACTCTACTAGACACTTGCTCTTCTACCGACAATAATGGTAATCCTAGGCTCTGATACCGGTGAACCACTTAAGTGCCATGAGGGTCGCTTTAATGGACCCTACCAAGTTTTCTAGCCTCCGCTAAAGCGGCTAACACTTAAGTGGTCCTCAGTCACTAAAGTGGTTGCACCAGCAACTTAACACCAACAAAGTTTGCTAACACCCAACGAACTCCGGTCGGGTGTTTGGGATTCGTTCAGAACCCTATGCATGCAAATGAACTATGATACCCTATCAAACTCAATATTCTGGACTCAATGGAACCATGAAAATTTTAATCCGATGTCATTTCGATAGAATGTGGGTCCCATACTCAATGTTCTATTTTTACCAAAATCCACTCAATAGCCCAAAACAATCCTAGAAGCCTCGGTACCCGGACCAAGAGTTCGCCTAGCCTAAAATCAACATTTTAAAGCTAAAAAACTATCAAAATGGGTATCCAAGGACTTTTACCTGAATTTTTGGCTCGAGACCCATTTCTCAACTTCAAAATTTTCAAAATAGGGAAATGACTCTATAAACCAAACAAACTGTCCGGTAATCAAACTGTCAGTCCTGCAAGTCATAAATAACTAGGGGAAGTCACAGGAAGTTCTAAATATAGAAAAAGCATGAAAACACAGAAAATGAATTAAAGGGTTATTATACAAACAACACACCTCTTACGAATTGGTGTGTTTGTTACAAACAAGTATGTTTGTTCTCAAATGACACATATTTTTTAACAGGTATGTTTACACTTGTTAGTGGCTATAAATTTTCAGAGGCTTTGCCTCATTTCAACTATTTTAAAACAAAAATAATCTTTACTAAAATAAAAGCAGACAAATTTTTTCTTTCATCTTCTGTGAATTTTTCTTCAAAGAAATAAAAATTGTGATTTATTTTGTTTGTTGAGTTCGCTGAAGTTTTACAATTTCTATTGGCAATATTAAAGAATAGAGTTCTATTCTATCTTGGGAGGAATTAATCCAAACCTTGGCCAATTGTGACGGGATTAAATTCTGTAAGAAAACACAGTTTACAATGGGCTTAGAACTTCATTTTTTCTATCAATATTTACTTTCTAGTTTTGTAGCAGCTTTATCTCTGATTCTGGTATGGTTGGAGATTAAAATTTTACAATTTTCTAATCCATTTATTAACTCGGTTCGAAGAACATAAAAACTTCATCGAGTTAATAAAACTTTTATTTCACTCGATCCGAATGATATAAAAAATTCATCGACCGAATAAAAACTTTTTATGGTTAACCAGTTTATTTAATACTTTTAGTGTGTTTTTGAACAGAAATGGGAGAACCAACTGATATTGTTATGGCTTCTGCTTCTGCAGCAACGAATGTTGTTTTATCAAGCTATACTACCTGTCACGAACCAAAAAATCAGGTCATGATGTTACCTATTTTAACCCACTAGTAGGCAAGTCAAGCCATAGCTCGAAACGATGAGTAACGGGCTAACAAGCGGAATAGAGAGAAAACAAGGGTAAAATAGTAATTCAGTGCAATATATATAAGAGGAGAAGGGACAAAATGTATGAAATGAATCCTCCAAGACCTGATAAGGTCAGTAAAAGAGCCACTATACGCAAGGAGTCCTAGACAAATGCCAAAATATATATAGTAGTCTCTTAATATACAAAATAAGACTAGTACTGAAATTGAAGGAGAATGATTAAATCCAGACGCTAAAAGATCACCCAAATCTCCGGTCAGCAACTCCGCTCGAGTAGGTGTCAATAACGATGAGTCGTACTAGGATCTACATCAGGGAAAAAGATGCAGAAGTATAGTATGAATACCAAAACATAGGGTACTCAGTAGGCATCATAGGCCGACTGAGCTCAATTAAAGTAAAAGCATAAATAAAGTGTGAATCTATACAAAGAGGTAATAAATAAGGGTCACATCTAGAAAATCATAGGTTATTCTAAGCAAATGCAGAAATCATATGAAAATAAATCCAAAATGAATGCCTAGCCATAACCTAACTGGACCCCCATAAGCCAGAAGATACACACAATAAGGAAAAACCCAACCGAGCCCCCATAAGCATGGTGAATGCATACAAGAAGTAATGCTAATATAAAACCAAGTACACTATAATAAATGCGAAAACTAGCCAAAGTGTACGATAGGCATGCCGTATATCCTTCCTTCATTACACAATAATAAATGTAAAAACTATCAAAACTATCAAATAATAAGCAATAAGACCAGGTGCCGGACTCTAACTAAAACTTACAAATAATAAATAGTAGAACCAAATATCAGACTCGAACAGAAACTAATTGATCATATTCAGTAATACCAGATACCGAACTCGAACAAGAACTAAATGAACAATAGGTGATAATAATCCAATGTCCTGATTTAATCTGAGTCTATCTAGTCCCTTTTCCTATTTGAGAAGTTCAAATTCATTAAAGAAATGCAACGTTCTATTTATTAAGTTGAATACTACGATTTAAGGCCGAAAGGCTAACATGTCAAGGGTATTGAAGATAACAAGCATAGTATAGCAATTAAACATACCCAATCCCTGTAAGAAGTCTCTTGAAACAATACTATAATCATTTATGTCAAAAGAGGGAGATATACTAAAGGAACCAACCTTAAAAAGGGTGATAAAGTCAGCTACAAGTCCAAGGAACCCAACCCAAGGAAAACATTTACCTGAATCTAGGCTACGGCTTTTAAACTTAATCCCAAAGCCCTAAGTATGATAAGTCAAGTCCTAAAGGAGAAGCAATTACCAGCCTAAGGGAATTTAAGGCCGAAATCTATCCTTAAGCCCCCACAATCGGCTAAAATAATCAGGAATAGACTAAGAGACTATCAGAACCATAATAACCCACTAACAATTAGAACAATACCATTTTAGTACCATGAAGGAGCAAAGACTAAATAAAGGTAAGCCTAGCCAACCTAGACGCCGCGAAAAGCACTTGAAAATCCTCTATATCACATCTTTTAGCCAGATTGCAAATTTAGGCTTCAGGTCAGAAATCGGGCAAAAAGTCAAATAGTAGGGCCCGCTGATAAAATTAAGAATTGAGTCCATTACTAGGTCCCTCTTAGGTCAAGGATCACCTACTCCAAAATGGAGCATAATTTGAGCTTAACAACAACCCCAAAAAAGTCCTAATGATACCAGGAAAAATCAATAACAAACTAGATAATTAAATGGAGAATTAGGCCAGGAACATATGGGGAAATGATGGAAACACGATCACTTTAACGCCCCCAAGATAGCCCCAACTTCATTTTATAATTTTCCATACTTTTCAGAGCTCCCAAATATCAGCTATGGAGTGGTTTTACACTTATAATGGGTTGAAAATAGAAATGGGGAAAAATATACATAACATCAGCAGTGGCTGCTTAAGCGGCCAAATGACCACTTAAGCGATCATCGCTTAAGTGACTAAGGTCCGCTTAATGGTCCCTTGATGAGGTGACCAACTACCACTGAAGCGGTGCCCAACAACCTTGGCACCACAAATTTTTGCTAAGTCCAAAAGGACTCTAACCTGGTGCTCATGATTCTTTCGAAACCCCGTACACAAAAAAAAACTATACTACCCTAATAAATTGGACATTTCAGACTCAATAGAACCATCAAAATTTCCAACAAAGGTTGTTTCAACAAAAAGTAGGCCTCATACCCAATGTTCCATTTTTACCAAATTCAAACAAATAGCCCAAAATGAGCCCAAAAGCCTCGGGACCCAGACTAAGGATTCCCTAAATAAAATTGAAATTTTGGAGCTATTATAATAGTTAGAATTGTCATCCGAGGATGTTTACCCTATGTTTTGGTCCAATATCATTTTCTCAACTTCAGAAGCTCCAAAATAGGAAACTAGTATAAAAGCTAAATAAACTGCCTAGGAACCGAACTGGCATTCCCAGTAAGTCATAAATAACTTGGGGAAGCTATAGGAAAGCTCTAAAAGCAGCGCTGTAGGAAGGCTGAATAAGTAGGAAATGATTTTACTTGGTCAATCAATCTATGAAGACCCAAATTCTATCAGAACCCCAAGAAGTACGAGGCAAACCAACCACGAAATGCATAGTAATACTCTCCCACTACCACTTAAGAATGCGCAACCTATAAAGTAGTCCACCTGGTCTCAAATGCTCAAACTTCAACTAATGATAACACAAACACCGAGCTAAAAGTTTGCTATATCTCTCCTCATAACTCTCTACCGGTAATGCTTCCTCTAGTCTCTATACATCTTAGATGTCCCGGGGTGAATAGAGTATCGAGACCTATAAGCCTCCTGAAGTATTAACAGAATCAAGCCTCCTACCATGGAACACAAATATGACAATCAAATTCAATATACCCTCAAAGTATAAGGTGGACCTCCTAGACTCGTCCCTCTACACCGAAACTCTAATACTATACAACTGACTATCCTCAAACTATCTATCTTTACTCCAACAAAGTAGACCTGTCCTCAAACTAGCATGAATCCTCGTGGGGTCTGAAATATCAAGTTGAATCAACCTATTGGCTAAGGACTGGATGTAAGAGGTGAATGGTCACTTCAAAATTGAAAGTAAGGCCAAGCTCCCATGCTCAATGCTCTCCGGCTCAAGGCACCCCCCACCATATTCACCTTGCTCGGATGGTACAGGATAAAGAGATCATAGTCCTTCAGTAACTCAATCCATCTGTGATGTCTCAAATTAAGGTCCTTTTGAGTCAAAATATACTGAAGACTACGGTGGTCTGTGAATATCTCACAGCGAACACCATAAAGACAATGCCTCCAAATCTTAAGCGCAAAAACTACCACCGCTAACTCCAAGTCATGAGTGGGGAAGTTGTGTTCGTGCATTTTTAGCCGTCTTAAGGAATATGCTATAACTTTTCCCTGCTGCATCAGAACACAACCCAAACCAACACCTGAAGCATCACAATATACGATAAATTCCTCGCCCTCAATTGGAAGAGTCTGAATACGATTTGAAGTGAGTAGGGCCATGAGCTTTAGAAAGCTTGCCTTTCACTTGTCGTACCACTGAGATGGGACCTCCGACCTAGTTAATCTAGTCATAGATGCAGCAATAGAGGAAAACCCCTTGGCGAATCATCTGTAATAGCCTGCCAACCTAATAAAGTTGTGAACGTAGTCAAGGATATAGTCTTGGCCTAGTCAAAAACTGCCTCAATCTTTATTGGGTCTCTAATACTCCAATCCTTGGACACCACATGCCCCAAGAATGCTACAGACTTAAGACAGAACTCATACTTTGGTAATATGGCATAAAATTGCTGATCTCTAAAAGTGTGGAGCACAGTCCTCAAATACTGCTTGTGCTCTTCCCTAATCTTCGAGTAAATTATGATGTCATCAATAAACACAATAACAAAGAAGTCTAAATTAGGCCTAAACACACGGTTCATCAAATCTATGAACGTAGCTGGGGCATTGGTTAACCCAAAAGACATCACCAGGATTTCTTAATGGCCGTAGCGAGTCCTGAAGGTGTCTTAGGGATGTAATCCGCCCGAATCCTCGACTAATGGTAGCCAGATCTCAAGTAAATCTTAGAAATCATGGCTTCACCCTGTAGCTGGTCAAATAGATCATCGATACGTGGCACAGGATACTTATTCTTTATTGTCACCTTATTCGTTTGCCTGTAACCGATACTTATATTCATAGAGCCATATTTCTCCTTCACAAATAGAATGGGAGCACCTTAATATAAGACACTCGACCTAATAAACCCCTTTTCCAGTATATCCTAAAGTTTAACATTTAGCTCCTTTAGCTTGGCTGGAGTCATAAGGTGCAATAGAAATGGGTTAGGTGCCCATCTCAAGATCAATAGTGAAGTTTGTATCATGCTCAGGAGGAAGGCCAGACATATCGATATGAAAAACATTCAGGATCTCATGGACTACACAGACAGAGTCAAGCGGAGGACTCTCAATACTAACATCTCAAACATATACAAGATAAGCAATACACCCTCTCTATACAAGTCTCTTAGATCAAATATAAGAAATAATCCCCATCGGTGTGCTACTTAAAGCACCCTATCGCACAATCGAGGATATGCCGAGCATGGCTAAGGCAATGATCTTGATAAAGCAATCCAAGAAAATATGATAGGGGAATAACCATTCCATGCCTAAAATTACGTTGAAATAAACCATATCAAGTACAATAAGATCAACCCATGTGTCATACTCCCGAATAGTCACAAACAAGATCTATACACACAATCCACTACTAAAGTATTACCCATGGGAGTAGCTACAGGCATAGGTACCGATAAAGGCTCACAAGAAAACCCTAACCGAGATGCATAATAGGTAAAAATATAAGAATAAGTGGAGTATGGATCAAATAATGCAAAAGTTGGCTAATAGCACACTGAAATCATACTTGTAATAACAACATCCAAAGTCTTAGCCTCCAGCCTACTAGGAACAACATAAAGATGATCCTGCCTATCTCCGGACTAGGTACCTACCCGACCACAAACTCATCCTGCCTGAGTACTCCCATGAGAACCCTGGGGACCACTCTACGACCCTAGGCACCACCCCTAGCTGGGGGAAATTAACCTGATCGAAGGAACACTCAATGCAAAAGGCTCAATTATCCCACACAAGGGACACTCTCTGGCGAAATAACCCACAACACCATAGTCAAAGTATGACCCAAGCACTCTAACCTGACGAGAGGGTCCAACTGACCCAAAATAGCCACCTCAACTTAAAGACCTAGATTGAATACCCCTCAAAGGCTGACCACTGCCCTGACCACCAAAATTACTATAACCAAGCTGACCCCCATTAGAAATCTGTAGTACTGCATGAATAGGCCTACTAAACTGGCCATGCTACTGATACGACTGCTGCTGCGGATACCTTTCCTAGAAACCTCTACCCCTGAACTGTGAACAACTATGGCTCCCACTATAACTGCTCTCATGATGGGGTCTCTTATCACTACCCTTACGAGCCTCACGATGCATCTCCTTTATAGTGTGAGTATGGTTAGCAATGTCTATAAATGATTTACCTGAAGATACCATACGGACTGACAGTCTTAACTCTCTAATAAAGCATCACACCCTCTCATGCTCAGTAGGTAGAATTATGGTGGCATACCTGGCTAACTCATGAAATCTAGCCTGGTACTTAGCCACTACCATAAATTCCTACTGCAACCCTATAAATTCATCTCCCAGGCACTCACACATGCTGTGAGGTATATACTTTTCTAAGAAGGCCTCAAAAAAGTCATCCCATGTCATAGGAGGAGATCCAGCTGGTCTAGAATCAAGATATCTCCTCTACCACTACCTCACTGCTCTATCAAACTGAATTGTGGTGTAATCCGCACCGTGTTACTCAACCAAATTGAAATTGCTTAGTCTCATATCAAAGATGGTAAGAAACTTAAACGCGTCCTCCCCTAGGACTCTGGCAAACCTCGGTGGAGCCAATCCAAGAAACAGACCCAACATATTCTGCTTCTCTAAAGTCATGGCTGGCCTGGCTGATGTAGGCTGTGGGACTGCTGGTGCTGGTGGTACCTCTACTCTAGGAGTTGTAGCTGCACTCTGTGCCTATAAAAAGTCCACCCTGAGCTGCACCCTAAGCAAATGTATGGGCCCTATCCGTTGGCTGACCAATAATGATACTCAGTAACTAAATTAGGGCATGACAGAGGACAAATAAAGATATGAATCTGGGTGGAGCCTGGGTTGCTCTCTAGCCCTCTGGCTGCTTTGGTGAAAAATCATCAAGTACAATCTTTGGCTCAGCATCAATAATCAGCTATAATGAAGGCTCCCTATCCTTGCCCTGAGCCTGTACAATAGCTCTATCCAGACCTCGACCTCAGAGTCGACCTCATCCTTTGTCCCCAATGGGTTTCCTAGCTATAGGCTTGGGGTCCTTGCCCTCAGCCATCATGTCCCTCGTCCTAACCATCTACAAAAGAGTGAAAAAATGAGAATCGAGAAACCAATATAGAATGTACGCATAATAACAAACCAAAAAAGTGAAGTTTTTCCTAAGAATGTCCTTAGCCTCCAAAAGATAGGATATGAAAGTCATCGTACCAATCTATGGGACTCTACTAGACACTCGCTCTTGTACCGATGATACCGGTTAACCTAAGCTCTGATACTAAACTGTCACGACAAAATAACTCAGTTTAGATGACACCTACTTTAACCCACCAGTAGGTAAGCCAAGCCATAGCCCGAAACAATGATTAATGGGCTAATAGATAGAAGAGAGAGAAAATAAGGGTAAAACAATAATTTAGCACAACCTTAAGAGAAGATATATATATATATATATAATATATATATACATATATATATACACATATATATATACATATATATATACACATATATATATACATATATATATACACATATATATATACATATATATATACACATATATATATACATATATATATACACATATATATATATATATATATATATATATATACAAAAAGAGGAAAAGGGACAAATTATACCAAATGAATCCCCTAAGACCTAGTAAGGTCAGTACAAGTGCCACTATACAAAAGAAGTCCTAGACAAATGCCAAAATATATAAATAGTCTCTAATTAAACAAAATAAGACTAGTACTAAAATGGAAAGAGATGGATCAGCTTCGGATGCTGAAAGCTCACCCAAATCTCCGGTTCTCAGCTCTGCTTTAGTCGAAGTCAACAATAATGACTCATACTAGGATTTGCATGAGGGAAAAAAATACAGAAGTGTAATATGAGTACCAAAACATGGGGTACTCAGTAGGCATCATAGCAGACAAAGCTCAATTAAAGTAAGAGCATAGATAATCTAACACCTCGTATTTTTCTAACTTCATTTGATACCTTGGGGGTCATATATACCTAGGTGTTGAGATTCCATGGGTACATGTTTTATAGTGTCATTGGTGAAACATTTGATATCGGACCTAATATGTGCGATTAGACCTTCGTAGGAGGTGTTTTGTGATCTGGTGGAGCATTTGTGTGATACCCCATACACATTCCAACCTCATTTGGTGACTTGGAGTCATGTTTACTTGATGATTAAGATCACTAAGTAAGTATTTTGTAGTGTTTTGATAAGGTATTGGACGATATGCAAGTGTTGGAAAAATGACCGAAAAATTCAGCAAAGCATGGAAACTTGCGCCACTCCCTGTTTCAGGGGGTGTGGCGCAAGACCCTGATTCAGAGGGAAGTGATTTATTGTGCCACTGCCTTGCTTTGCAGCAGTGGCACAAGGCACAAAAAATGTGCCCTTCCGAGCTCGTTTCGCAACGCAATTCTACGTCGATTCTTATATGGTTTCTTTTGGTTCCTTGGAGTTCTTTTAGTGTTGTTAAAGATTCAAATACCTCAATATACTTCTACATACCCCTACATGATCAAATCATGAAACACAAGTAGGTATCATAAATGTTCAAGGAAGCCATGGACGACTAGAATTTCTATTTTTGCGATTGAGACGACGAATGAGAATCTCGTAAGAGAATATTGTCGTGACATTATGGACTTATTTAAACACAAGATATATGATGGATTATGCATGAATATTGGTGGGCTAAGTTGAAATGTGTTATATGATGGATTATGTATGAATATTGGTGGGCTAAGTTGAAATGTGTTATTGGGCCCAAATTAAGGCCCCAAAGTGGAAGAAATACATGGTCCAAATGGGTCAAATGACCCATTCTTCCATTTGACCTTCTAGATATAAAATTTAATGCCAAAGAGTGGCTAAGGATGGAAATTGAGGGCCTATATAAAGGGGTAAAAATCTGTTTTTTATCCATTACAAACACACATGTATTTCTATGTTTTTCTAAAACATTTCAAGAGAACCCCTTTAGCTCTCAAAACCCTAAGTCAAATTTTGGAGAAGATCATCACTTTTAAAGCTTGGGTAAGTGTTTATTATTATGGTTTAACATATTATATGCATGGGAGATTATGTATATCATGTTGGTTATGCTTGGAAATGGTGGACATGGTACTTTGTGTTTTTATATAAGATTTGTGATCCATGAGATTCAAGCTTGAATTATGACTTGTGCCTTTGGTGGAAGAGCATGGTATGGATAGAATCTGAACATGTATGGTGTGATTTTGATATTAAACTTGTTATTTTTCTAAAAGTGTAAATTGTGGGATTTTGGCCGATATGTGCTATGAGGTGTATTAAGGTAATTTGATGGATTATTTGTGATGTGGTGTGGATAAGAAAGTGTAAAGGAGAAGTGTTATGGTGAAATGTATTGATTCTCATGTATTGGTCAATGAATGGAATATTGGGGGATTTTTGGAATAATAATTTCATCAATTGTTTTGTCAAGGGGAAATGGCATGTTTAAAGGCAAACATGTAACTCATTGATGTTATATGCATTTGTAAAGTAGTTGATGGTTAATGTGAATCCCGTTATATATTTGTGTTGTAGAGTGACACATAAAGAAGGAGAGGGACTATTGTATGCATCTCTAGGATTGTATAGTCATATTGAGAATACAAGGTATGTAAGGTTACTCTATCCGTATCTTTCTGCAGCAAATAGCAATCACATTGACATTACACTTGTACTATTGCGAAATGTCCCAAGGTATCCAATATCCGGTTATCAATGGTCATTATCACATAGTTCCTATTAATTGATCAGTTGTGAACCACATGTCTCATATTCATGGTTAATGTTCCAAAAGCTCAATAAGGTTATGTTCCAATGTTCCAATAGTGATTACACTCATGTCTCTTGTTCAAGTATTATTGCCCAATGGTTCTAATGGTACTATGGTTCTAATAATATTATGTTTGTCACAATGTTTATTTACATGTCTCTCACTCATTGGTTAATGATCCAAAGCTTCAAGTAAAGTTGTGACTATCATGGTATCAATCTCAAACTAATAAACAAATTAATGCATATGTGATCAATGATCAAGTATGGGTGGCAGCTTTGGGGGCAAAATGCCTAGCTCAAGCCGATCCCGAGGTTGTTGGATCAGGGGGCAGTCCTAGGGTCATAAGCCTAGCTCGGACTGATCCGGACAGGGGGCAGCTCTAGGGGTAATAACCTAGGTCGAGCCGAACCTGAAATATTGTATGGGTGGCAGCTCTAGAGGTACTAACCTAGCTCAAGCCGATCCCGATATATACATTGATTCATAGGGTGGAAGCTCTAGGGTCATAAGCCTAGCTCGATCCGATCCCAACATAACACTATGTTATGTTTAAAAACCCACTGTTCAGTCAGAGCCCGGGTATCACAGGTCAAAGGCAAAGATGAATAATCATGGAAGTAAAGATACAAAGAATGCAATGAAAGCAACATACATGGTTTCCAAAGTACAGAATAGTGAATCATCTATATTGTACGAGTGCCAATCCGTCCCGATGGGATTCGGGGCGTGACAAAAGTGGTATCAGAGCAGGTCGTTCTAAGGGTGTCTACAAAGTAGTGTCTGAGTAGAGTCTTACTTATCAATGTGTTGTGCACCACATTTATAAGTAGGAGGCTATGGGACATTTAGGATGTTGTTTCTTTTCTTCACTTCTAGATCATGCAATAGAGCCAGTGTTATAAGTTGAATTGTATTTGATCATGGTAATTGTTTTTCTTTTGTATAGTCAAAATGCCAATCACGAGAAGAGGTAGAGGTAAAGGGAAGCAGGTAAATGTGCCTACTAAAGAAGGAATGAGTAGACTACCACCTGACCAAGCTAGTCAAGGTGGAGCAAATGCTGAAATTTCATCGCGGTCTTCGTCTACTTTTCCAGCTCCGGAGGAGCCAGTTGGTAGAGAAGTACCTGTAGAACCACCAATGAATGCAACAGATCAGGATCTTAGAAATGCAGTTCATATGTTAACACAGTTAGTGGAAGCCCAGAGTCAAGGACGAGCTGGTCCAATTACACATGATGATGATGCGGCTAGAGTGGCGAATCGCAGAACACAAGATTTCTTGAAACTTGACCCTCCTATATTCATTGGGTCAGATCTGAAAGCAGATCCACAGGACTTCGTGGATCAAATTCAGAGGGCCTTGGAAGTTATGCACGTGGCGGGGTTAGAGACAGTTGAACTTGTTGCATACAGATTGAAAGAAAAGGCAATATTGTAGTACGAGGATTGGAAGAAATCCCGTGATATTGGTGCAAATCCACCAAATTGAGAAGAATTTAAAAAAGCTTTCCTTGATCATTACTTGCCCTATGAGATCCGTGAGGCACGTGCGGATCAATTTCTAAATCTCCGTTAAGGAAATTTGAGTGTCAAAGAATATAGCTTTCAATTTAATTCCTTGGCTCGATATGTGCCAAATGTAGTGGCTAAGATGACAGACAGAGTCCACCGATACGTGGATAGACTAGAGCCATATTTGGTAAGAGATTGCACCATTGCTGCCTTGAACAAGGACATGAACATAGCTAGAATACAAGCCTTCACCCAGAAAATGGAAGATCAAAGACAGAGACGAAGGGTACATGAATTTGACAGGGGACAGTCAAAAAGGGCTAGACCTATGGGACCACCTATGATGTCCCAAGGAGGATCTAGGCCCCATATGTTTCCTAGACCACCTAGACCATCGTTCTCTTATTCCACAGGGGGTGCTCACTCTCAGTTTCGAGGGTCTAGGGGTGGTCCATCTGGGCAGAGTAGCGGAGTTCAAGGATCACAGGCAGCAGGTTTTCCTTGTCAGCAGTGTCAGCACTGCGGGCGTATTCATGCAGATACCTGCAGAGTTGGAACAAATGCTTATTTCTGGTGCGGTATGACAGGACACATGATGAGAGAGTGTCCCCAGAGGAGTGTGGGTGGTATAGCATGACCAACAGGATTGACCGTTGTGTCATCAGCATCGGTTCCTTCACTGGGCCGAGGTGTGCATCCTGTTAACCGTGGTAGAGGGGCCAGAGGAGCAGCCAGTACTAGTGGAGTCCAGAATCGCACTTATGCTTTAGTGGACCGACAGAATTCAGAGGCTTCCCCTGATATTGTCACAGGTACATTATCCATATTCTCATATAATGTATATGAATTGATTGACCCCGGTTCTATATTTTCCTATGTTACTCCATTGGTTGCTGCAAAACTTGCAAAGGCACCGGAATTATTAATTAAGTCAATTGAAGTGTCTACACTGGTTGGTGAATATATTATTGCAAAGAGAGTATATCGTAACTGTGTGGTAACTGTGTGTGGTCATGATACATTGGCCGATCTCATTGAATTAGACATGGTGGATTTTTATGTGATCATGGGAATGGATTGGTTGGCCTCTTGTTATGCTATGGTAGATTGACGATCCAAGAAGGTGCAATTTTGTTTTCCATAAGAAAATGTTCTTGAATGGCAGGGTAATGTAGGGGCACCACGAGGAAGATTTATTTCCTATTTGAAAGCCAGAAAAATGATTGCTAAGGGTTACATATTTCATTTAGTACAGGTGAAAGATAATGATGTGGAACCACTAACTCTGCAGTCGGTTCCAGTGGTCAATGAATTTGTAGATGTGTTCCCAGAGGATCTTCAAGGCTTACCCCCAGAACGGGAAGTAGAATTTTTCATTGATGTGATTCCAGCCACTCAGCCTATTTCTATTCCTCCATGTAGAATGGCTCCAGTAGAATTGCGTGAATTGAAGGAACAATTGAAAGATTTGCTGGACAAAGGCTTCATTAGGCCTAGTATGTCCCCGTGGGGTGCGCCGGTATTATTTATACGGAAGAAAGATGGCACGTTGAGAATGTGCATCGACTATCAGCAACTGAATAAGGTAACGATCAAGAACAAATATCCCCTCCCTCGAATTGATGATTTGTTTGATCAGTTACAGGGTGCCAAGTGTTTTTGAAAAATTGACTTGAGGTCGGGTTACCATCAAGTCAGAGTTAGAGAAGAAGATGTACCCAAGACAGCTTTTCGAACATGGTATGGCCATTATGAATTTTTAGTTATATCATTTGGACTAACAAATGCACCAGCTGTGTTCATGGATTTGATGAATAGGGTGTTTAAGCCATTTCTGGACGTGTTCGTCACGGTATTTATAGATGACATCCTAGTTTATTCCATAACACTGAAGGACCATGTTAATCACTTACGGAAGGTGTTACAGATTCTCTGTGAGCGTAAGCTGTATGCCAGGTTCTCTAAGTGTGAGTTTTGTTTATAATCAGTTGCATTCTTGGGCCACATTATGTCAGATAAAGGTATACAGGTTGATACACAGAAGATTGAAGCAGTGAAAATTGGCCAAGACCTACGACACCCACAGAAATCCATAGTTTTCTTGGACTAGCAGGTTATTACAGAAGATTTGTGGAAGGTTTTTCCTCTATTGCTGCACCGTTAATAAAGCTTACACATAAGGTAGTAAAGTTTCAGTGGAATGATGCGTGTGAGAAAAGCTTCCAAAAGTTGAAAGATAAATTAACCTCCACACCAGTTTTAGTGCTTCCCGAAGGTACCGAGAGTTATGTAGTGTATTGTGATGCTTTCGGGGTTGGCCTCGAATATGTATTGATGCAACACGGTAATGTCATAGCATATGCCTCACGACAGTTGTGGCCACACGAGAAAAATTATCCCACACATGATCTTGAATTAACAGCGGTGGTCTTTGCTTTAAAGATATGGCGTCATTATTTATATTGAGTTCATGTTGATATCTATACGGATCAAAAAATTTTGCAATATCTCTTTAAGCAGAAGGACCTCAATTTGAGGCAGCGAAGGTGGTTAGAGCTCTTAAAAGACTATGATATGGATATTCTTTATCATCCCGGCAAAGCAAATGTAGTAGCTGATGCATTGAGCCGTAAGGCAGTAGAAAGCACTAGTGACCAGTTGACTGAAAAGCAAGAGATAATCAAACATCTACATCAACTAGCCAGCTTGGGAGTTTGACTTATTGAATCTCCAGATGAAAGGGTTATTGGGCAAAATGCAGCAGAATCTTAATTGATAGCTGAAGTGAAAGAGAAGCAGTTTGCGGATTCTCTTTTATTACAGCTAAAGGAAAATGTACAGCAGAATTTGACCAAGGCATTTGATCTTACACAAGAAGGGGTACTTCAATGTCAAGGGAGATTATGTGTACCGGACGTAGATGAGTTGAGGACACGAATTATGACAGAGGCGCATCATTCGTGCTATTCTATTCATCCGGGTGCTACTAAAATGTACCATGAATTGAAAGAAGTGTATTGGTGGGGAAATATGAAAAAGAACATTGCAGAATTTGTTGCTCAATGCTCGAATTATCAACAAGTGAAAGTGGAATATCAGAAATTGGGAGGTTACATGCAATGTATCAATCTTCCAGTCTGGAAATGGGATATGCTTAATATGGATATCATTACAGGTTTGACTCGTAAATTGTGGAAGTTTGATTCTATATGGGTTATAGTTGACAGGCTTACCAAGTCAGCGCATTTTTTACCATTCAAGACGACCTTTACAGCTGAGGATTATGCGAAGTTGTATGTGAAAGAGATTGTACGATTGCATGGTATTCCACTTTCCATTATATCAAACAGAGGAGCACCGTTCACAACACACTTTTGGAGATCTTTTCAGCAGAGTTTGGTTACACAGGTGAATTTGAGTACAGCTTTCCATCCTCAGACTGATGGACAAGCAGAACGTACTATTCAGACACTTGAAGATATGCTACGAGCATGCACGTTAGATTTTTAAGGTAGTTGGGATGACCATTTGCCTCTTATTGAATTTGTGTAAAACAATAGCTATCATTCAAGTATTAAAATGACACCTTATGAAGAATTGTATGGAAGGAAATGTAGATCACCAATTGGATGGTTTGTTCATCAGGCTATGGAGAAAGTTAATGTGATCCAACAACGGTTACAAATGGCTCAAACTCGTCACAAGTCCTATGCCGATGTTATAAGAAGAGGGCTTGAATTCGCCATAGGTGATTGGGTGTTTTTAAAGGTGTCACCGATGAAAGGGGTAATGCGATTCGGAAAGAAAGGGAAATTGAGTCCACGTTACATAGGCCCATATGAAATCATTAGAAGATTTGGTCAAGTTGCGTATGAGTTGGCACTACCCCAGGAACTTTCCTCAATCCATCCGGTATTTCATATTTTGATGCTTCACAAATGCCTAGGAGATCCATATCGTATTGTTCCCGTAGAGGATGTTCAAGTTACGGAGGATATTACTTATGAAGAGGTACCTATTGCTATTCTAGAGCGACAAGTAAAGAGATTGAGGAATAACTATGTCGCATCCGTAAAAGTCCTTTGGAGAAATCAACAAGTAGAGGAGATCACATGGGAAGCTGAGGAAATGATGAAATCCAAGTACCCTCACCTGTTTCAAATAGAAGAAAAATTTCACAGTGCGGAGGTGGAACAATAACAAGTAAGTCTTTAAGATCATTATGTGTATGTGTATACGTATGTTAAAGTAGAGATGCATTTGTTGTACATAAGACGATGTTGTTAACATTCGAGGACGAATGTTTCTAGGGGGGGAAGAATGTAACACCCCGTATTTTTCTAACTTCATTTGATACCTTGGGGTCATATCTACCTAGGTGTTGAGATTCCATGGGTACGTGTTTTGTAGTGTCATTGGTGAAACATTTGATATCGGACCTAATATGTGCGATTAGACCTTCGTAGGAGGTGTTTTGTGATCTGGTGGAGCATTTGTGTGATACCCCATACACATTCCAACCTCATTTGGTGACTTGGAGTCATGTTTACTTGATGATTAAGATCACTAAGTAAGTATTTTTTAGTGTTTTGATATGGTATTGGACGATATGCAAGTTTTGGAAAAATGGCCAAAAAATTGAGCAAAGCAAGGAAACTTGCGCTACTCCCTGTTTCAGGGGGTGTGGCGCAAGCCCCTGATTCAAAGGACAGTGATTTCTTGTGCCACTACCTTGCTTTGCAGCAGTGGCGCAAGGCACAAAAAATGTGCCCTTCCGGGCTCGTTTCGCAACGCAATTCTACGTCGATTCTTATATGGTTACTTTTGGTTCCTTGGATTTCTTTGAGTGTTGTTAAAGCTTCAAATACCTCAATACACTTCTACATACCCCTACATTATCAAATCATGAAACACAAGTAGGTATCATAAATGTTCAAGGAAGCCATGGACGACTAGAATTTCTATTTTTGCGATTGAGACGACGAATGAGAATCTCGTAAGAGAATATTGTCGTGACATTATGGACTTATTTAAACACGAGATATATGATGGATTATGCATGAATATTGGTGGGCTAAGTTGAAATGTGTTATTGGGCCCAAATTAAGGCCCAAAAGTGGAAGAAATACATGGCCCAAATTAAACTTGTTATTTTTCTATAAGTGTAAGTTGTGGGATTTTGGCCGATATGTGCTATGAGGTGTATTAAGGTAATTTGATGGATTATTTGTGATGTGGTGTGGATAAGAAAGTGTAAAGGAGAAGTTTTGTGGTGAAATGTATTGATTCTCATGTATTGGTCAATGTATGGAATATTGGGGGATTTTTGGAATAATAATTTCATCAATGGTTTTGTCAAGGGGAAATGGCATGTTTAAAGGCAAATATGTAACTCATTGATGTTATATGCATTTGTAAAGTAGTTGATGGTTAATGTGAATCCCGTTATATATTTGTGTTATAGAGTGACACATAAAGAAGGAGAGGGACTATTGTATGCATCTCTAGGATTGTATATTCATATTGAGAATACAAGGTATGTAAGGTTACTCTGTCCGTATCTTTCTGCAGCAAATAGCAACCGCATTGACATTACACTTGTCCTATTGCGAAATGTCCCAAGGTATCCAATATCCGATTATCAATGGTGATTATCACATAGTTCCTATTCATTGATCAATTGTGAACCACATGTCTCATATTCATGGTTAATGTTCCAAAAGCTCAATAAGGTTATGTTCCAATGTTCCAATAGTGATTACACTCATGTCTCTTGTTCAAGGATTATTGCCCAATGGTTCTAATGGTACTATGGTTCTAATAATATTATGTTTCTCACAATGTTTATTTACATGTCTCTCACTCATTGGTTAATGATCCAAAGCTTCAAGTAAAGTTGTGACTTTCATGGTATCAATCTCAAAGTAATAAAAAAAGTAATGCATATGTGGTCAATGATCAAGTATGGGTGGCAGCTTTGGTGGCAAAATGCCTAGCTCAAGCCAATCCCGAGGTTGTTGGATCAGGGGGCAGTCCTAGGGTCATAAGCCTAGCTCGGACCAATCCTGACAGGGGCAGCTCTAGGGGTAATAACCTAGCTCGAGTCGAACCTGAAATGTTGTATGGGTGGCAACTCTAGAGGTACTAACCTAGATCGAGCCAATCCCGATATATACATTGATTCATAGGGTGGCAGCTCTAGGGGCATAAACCTAGCTCGAGCCGATCCCAACATAACACTATGTTATGTTTAAAAACCCACTGTTCAGTCGGGGTCCGGGTATCACAGGTCAAAGGCAAAGATGAATAATCATGGAAGTAAAGATACAAAGAATGTAATGAAAGCAACATACATGGTTTCCAAAGTACAGAATAATGACTCATCTACATTGTGACTTATCTATATTGGTTATGCATTTGAATTTGAGTTCTTGACATATTTTCATGGCTTACAAGTTTCATATGGCCTTACATACTCAGTACATTCTTCGTACTGACCCCTCTTGGGGGATTTACCTTACTTGCTGCAGGCGCAGGTACTAGTAGGCCTCCACAGTCGGTTGCCAGTGTTACAGATCTTTGGTGAGCTCCAGTTAGTTCGGGGCTTCTCCGAGTCACAATTATACATATGTTTTGGTGTTGTAAATATTGTATAAAGCGGGGAATTGTCCCGACTTTTAGTTCATTTTGGTCAATGCTTTTGTTAGATTCTTTTGTAGACGGATGTGGGTGTATAAACGTAAAAGGGATATGTCATTCTTGACTTGGTGGCCTCAACGGCCAAGTTTCACATATGTATATATATATCATGTTCCATGAATTCCATTGTTGGTATCTAAAGCTATTATGTGATTATGGGTTTCTTATGGCATGCATATGATTGAACAGAGACAAAGCTTGTTTCTCTTGGGCCTTGTTGGCTACGAGTGCCAATCCGTCCCGATGGGATTCGAGGCCTGACAGATAAAGTACAAATCTATGCTAAGATGTAATAAATGAGGATCAAAAATAGAAAATCACAGGCAGTCATAAACAAATATGGAAATCGTATGAAAATAACTCAAAAACATACATAAATGCCTAGCCATAACCTAACTGGACCCCCATTTACCCAGAAGTTACACAAAATAAACTAAAACCCAATCGAGCCACCATAAGCACTGTGGGTGAAGATAAGGAATAATGCTAATATAAAACAAAGTACACTATAATAAATGTGAAAACTAGCCAAAGTGTGCGATAGGCGTACCGTATATCCTTCCTTCAGCCATCACCATAAAACTTACCAGCCCCGAACCAGATTTCCTAATTTTAAATCAATAATAGTGAATGTCGGAATTGAATCAGAAATATCAGATAATAAGTAGTAAGATCAGGTGTCGTACTTGAACCAAACTAACAAATAATAACTAGTACAACCAGATACCAAACTTGAACGGAAACTAATTGATCATATTCAGTAATACCAGATACCAAACTCGAATCGAAACTAAATAAGCAACAAGTGATAATAATCCAATGTCCTAATTTAACCTGAGTCTATCTAGTCCATTTTCCCATTTTAGAAGTTCAAATTCATTAAAGAAGTCCAAGGTTCCATTTATTAAGTTGAAAATCGTGATTTAAACTGAAAAGTTAATATGTCATGGGTATTGAATCTAACAAGCATAGTAAAGCAATTAAACTGACCCAATCCCTGTAACAAGTCTCTTTAAACAATCCTATAATCATTTATGAAAAAAGAAGGCTCTGTCCTAAAGCAACCAATATTAAAAAGGGTGATAAAGTCAACTACAAGTCCCAAGAACCTAACCTAAGGCAAACATCTACCCGAACCTAGGCTAAGGCTTCTAAACTCAATCCCAAGGCCCTAAGTATGCTAAGTCAACTCCTAAAGGAGAAGAAACTACTAGCCTAAGGGAATTTAAGGCTTAAATCTAACCCAAAGCCCCCTTCCTAATTGGCTAAAATAATCAAGAATTGACTAAATGACTATACTAACCATAATAACCCACCATTAATTAGCACTATACCATACTAATATCATAAAGAAGCATAGTCTAGAGAAAAGTAAGCCTAGCCTACCTGGACGCCACCGGCCAAATGACCACATAAGCAATCATTGCTTAAAAGACCAAGTTCTACTTAAGTGGCCCTTAGTGAGGTGCACAACTACCGCTTAAGGGCTACACCAGTAACCTTGGCACCAACAATTTTTGCTAAGTCCAAAAGGACTCCAAGAGGGTGCTCGGGATTTGATCAGAACCACATGCATGCAAAAAAACTATAATACACTACCAAATTTGATATTCCGGACACAATGGAACCATCAAAATTTCCAAAAAAGTCATTTTGACAAAAGTGGGCACCACACCTAATGTTCTATTTTTACCAAATTCCAATCAATAGCCCAAAACAAACCCAGAAGCCTCGAGACCCAGACTAAGGCTCCCCCTATCCTAAAATTCTCATTTCAAAGCTATTGAAACTGTCAGAATTGTCAGCCGAGGCTGTTTACCTAATGTTTTGGTTTGAGACCATTTTCTCAACTTAAGAAGATCCAAAATAGGGAAGCCGATATAAAAACCAAATGAACTGCTCAGGAACCAAACTGTTAGTCCCAACAAGTCATTTTATGACTTGGGAAAGCCATAGGAAAAGTCTAAACACAAAAAAACATGAATAAGCAGAAAATGACCTAGAGGGTCATTACAATATCCACCACTAAAAGGACTTCCATCCACAAAAGTAAAGAGTTAGAAGTACCTCAAGGCTCAAACAGGTCAGGATACTAAGTCCATCAGAAAATGACCTAGAGGGTCATTACAATATCCACCACTAAAAGGACTTCCATCCACAAAAGTAAAGAGTTAGAAGTACCTCAAGGCTCAAACAGGTCAGGATACTAAGTACGTATATCATGCTTGATCTCCAAGGTTGCCTTCTCGACTAGATGGCGTCTCCACTGAAACTTCACCATAAGAATCTCTCTGGAACACAACCGTCTGACATCTATGGCTAGAATAGAGACGAGCTCCCCTACGAAGGTCAACTGTCATCCAACTGAACTGAATCCCACTGAACCATGTGAGACTTATCTGGAATGTCACTCCAAAGTATTAACACTTGAATGACTAGGTTAATAGATCAAAAGGATGAAGGCAAGGCTAACTCATAAGCTACCTCCCTAACTCTCCAAAGGATCTAAAATGGCCTGATATACCTGGGGTTGAGCTTACCCATCTTCCCAAACCTCATTGCACCATTCATGGGTGACACTCAAAGGAAACCCGATCACCAACAACAAAACTAAAAGCACAAAGTCTACGATCAGTATAACTCTTCTGACATCTCATAGATGCTCGTAGCCTATCCTAAATAACCCAAACTCTATCTAATAGATCTCGTAGTAAATTAGTGCCTTGTGGCCTAACCTTTGATATCTAAAACCAACCAACCAGAGATCGACATCGAATACCATATAATGTCTTGGATGGTGCCATCTGAAAACTCAAATGGTAGTTATTATTGTAGGCAAACTCCTCTAAGGCTAGATACTGCTCCCATTGACCTCTATAGTCCATGACACAAGCTCAAAGCATATCCTCCAAAACCTGAATAGTCTGCTCCAATTGATTGTTAGTCTAGGGATGAAAAGTCATGCTAAGGTTGACGTGGGTACCTAAATCCTCATTAAAAGCTCTCTAGAAATTGGAGGTGAACTGGGAACCTCTATTAGAAATAATAGATGCGGGTACCCCGTAAAGTCAAACCACCTCTCAAACTTAGATTCGAGCTAACCTCTCGGCATTGTAGAAAGACTGAATAAGTAGGAAATATAATGAATTGGTCAATCGATCTATGATGACCTAAATGCTATAAGAACCCCAATAAGTATGAGTCAAATCACCCATGAAATCCATCGTAATCCGCTCCTACTTCCAATCAGGAATGGGCAGCCTTTGAAGAAATCCACTTGGTCTAAAGTTTTCAGACTTCGCCTACTTACAACACAAACACTGAGCCATAAAGTCTGTTATATCTCTCCACATATCGCTCCACCAGTAATGCTGCCTCAAGTCTCTATACATGTTAGCTGTCCCGGGGTGAATTGAGTATTTGGAGCTATGGGCCTTCTAAAGTATTAACTCAATTAAGCCTTCTACCCTCAAAACACAAATATGAACATCAAATCTCAATACACTATCAGAGTATAAGGTATCCCTCCTAGACTCGCATCTCCATACCTCATCTAGAATATCACACAACCGACTATCCTCAAACTGTCTATTTCAAATTCGGTCAAACAAAGTAGACCTGGCCTCAACACTAGAAAGAATACTCATAGGATTTGACATATCAAACTTAATCAACATGTTGTCTAAGGAATAGATGTTCAAGGACAATGGTCGCCCTAAAACTAAAAGGAAAGCCAAAATCCCAATACTCACCACCTTTCAACTGAAGGCGTCCACCACCACATTCACTTTGACAGAATGATGTAGAATAGAGAGATCATAGTCCTTCAACAACTTAATACACCTTCACTATCTTGAATTATGGTCCTTTCGAGTCATAACATATTGAAGACTATGGTAGTTGGTAAATGTCTCGTAGTGAGCACCATAAATATAATGCCTCTAAATCTTCATTATAAAAACTATTACAACCAACTCCAAGTCATGAGTGGGGTATTTGCGCTCGTGCATCTTCAGCTGTCTTAAAGCATATGTTATAAGTTAGCCCCATTGCATCAGAACATAATCGAAACCAACACCTAAAGCATCACAATATATGATAAACCCCTCAACCTTAACTGGAAAAGTCAGAATAGAAGCTAAAGTGAGTAAGGCCTTGAGCTTCAGAAAACTTGCCTCACATTCATTGGACCATTAAAATGGGACCTTCTTCTTAGTAAATCTAGTCATAGGTGCTACAATAGAGGAAACCCATTGACAAACTATTTGTAATAGCCTACTAACCCAATAAAAATGTGAACCTTAATCGGAGATATTGGCCTGACCCAATCATGAACTGCCTCAATCTTCACTGGGTCTACCATAATCCCATCCTTAGACACCATATGCTCCAAGAATACTACAGACTCATGCCAAAACTCACACTTTGAGAATTTGGCATAAATCAACTAATCTTTCAAGGTGTGGAGCATAATTCGAAAATGCAGCTCGGGCTATTCCCTACTTCTTGAGTTAACTAGGATGTAATCAATAAACATAATTAAAAAGGAGTCCAAATAAGGACTAAACATGAGGTTCATCAAATTCATAAACACAGCTGGTGCATTGGTTAATCCCAAAGACACTACCAGGAATACGCGATGGCCATAGTGAATCCTGAAGGCTATCTTAGGGATGTATTCCACATCAATCCTCATTGATACATGGCATATGATACTTATTCTTCACTGTCACCTTATTCAACTACCTGTAATTAATACACATATGCATAGAGCCATCTTTCTTCTTAAAAAATAGAATAAGAGCACCCCAACGCAAGACACTCAACCTAATAAATACTTTTCCTTTAGATACTAAAGCTTAACATTTAGCTCCTTTAGCTTGGCTGGAGCCATATGGTAAGGTGAAATAGAAATGGTTCAGGTGCTCGACTCAAGATCAATAATAAAGTATATCACACTCAGAAGGAAGGCCAGACAGGTCAGTAGGTAAAACATCTAGGAACTCACGGACTACAGGGACAAAGTTAAGTAGAGGACTCTCAATGCTAACATCTCAAACATATGTAAGATAAGCCATACTCCCTTTTTATAACAGTATCCTAGACCGAATATAAGAAATCATCTCCATTAGTGTGCGATCAAAAACACCCTACCACATGACCAGGTATATGCTAAGAATGGCTAAGGTAACAGTCTTGGCAAAGAAATCCAAGAATGCATGATAGCGGATAACTAGTCCATGCCTAGAATTACATCGAAATCAACAATATCAAGTATAATAAAATTGGACTGAGTGTCATACACCCAAATAGTCACAACCAAAAGATCTATACACATGATTCACTACTAAAAAAATTACCCATAGGAGTAGCTACACATATGGGCACTAATAATAACTCACAAGATAACCCCAACTGAGATGCAGAATAGGTAGAACCATAAGAATAAGTGGATCCTAGATCAACTAATATAGAATTCGACTGAAGGCATACCAAAATTATACCTGTAATAACATTATCAGAAGCCTCAACCTCTGGCCTACCAAGAACAGCTTATAGATAACCCTGCTAGCCTCAAGACTGGGTGCCTACCCAGCCACCTATTTTACCTACCTAAGTACCCCCACGAGAACCCTAGGGACCACTCATATGACCTTGGGAACCAACCCTACTTAGGGGAGATAACCACTTGATTGGCAGAACACTCTATGCAGAAGGCTCAATCATCCCACATTGGGGATACTCACTGGCAAAATGACCCATCATACCATAATTAAAGAATTCCCCAGATACTCTAACCTGATGAGAAGTTCTGTCTTACTTGGAATGTACACCTCAACCTAATGACCCTAATTGAATGCCCCTCGATTGATGACTGCTACCCTAACTACCAAAATCACTATAACCAGGCTGACTCCTATCTAAAATCTATAGTGCTACATAAAATAGCCTTCTAGATAGGTCGTGTTACTAATACAACTACTACTACAAATACCTACCTTAGAAACCTCTACCCTTAAATTGTGAACCACTATGGCTCCTACAGTAACTGCCCTAATGATGGGGGTCTCTTATTGCTGCCCTACGATCCTGTGATGCATCTCTTTCAAAGTGTGAGCATCGTCAACAATGTTTAAAAATGATCTACCTAAAGATACCAGAATCTGGGTAGCCATACAGATCGAGAGTCTTAACCCTCTGACAAAGCATCATACTCTCTCATGCTCAGTAGGTAGAATCATAGTGGAATGCCTAGCTAACTTATGAAATCTAGCTTCATACTCAGCCATAATCATCAATCCATATTACAAGCCGATAAATTCATCTCTCAGGCACTTTCACATGTTGTGAGGCATATACTTATTCAAGAAGGCCTTCAAGAACTCATCCCATGACATAGGAGGAGATCTAGCGAGTCTGGAATTAAGATATCCTCTCTACTACTACCTTGCCACTCTATCATACTAAAATATGGTGTAATCGACACCATGTGACTCAACCAAATCCAAATTATGCAGTCTCTCATTAGAGCTGGTAAGAAACTCCAATGAATTATCCCCTAGGACTCAGGGAAACCTCGGTGGAGCCAATCTAAGAAATCGACCCAACATTTTTTAGTCCTTAGAATTCATGGATGTCCGGGCTACTTCTGTCTATAAAATAGCTCAGCCTCAGCCTTCGGCTTACCAAAAAAAATATATATATAACTGTACCTACCTTCAGGTGGTTAATCTTCATGGGAAGGCCGTATCTTTTATGTTTGATGGAGGTTACCAGTTCACCTCCAACTTTTGGAGAAATTTTCAGAAGTGTAGGGTACCTAGGTCAACCTTGGCATGATTTTTTATCCCCAGACTGATGGTCTGTTGTACTTCTTGATGTTCTAAATAAATCTCGAGCACTCGATCAGAGTTCTTTTGGTCTTAGAAAATTTTTTTGGTGCCAAGGTTGTGGGTGCAGCCATTTAAGAGGCTGGCTGATCGCTTAAGCAATAGCCACTTAAAAAGACCTTGGTCACTTAAGCAATAACCGATCGCTTAAGTGTTCATTTGGCCACATAAGCGGCCATTGCTGATGTTATATATATTTTTTCCCATTTTGATTTTTAGACCATTCTAAGTGTAAAATCACTCTATAGTTCATATTTGGGTGCTCCTAAAAGTGTGGGAAATTATAATTTGAAGCTGGGGCTTGCTTGAGGATGTAAAAGTGATTATTTTTCCATCATGTCCCCTTAAGTTCCCGACCTAATTCTCCATTTAATTCTCTAGTTTGTTCTTTATTTTCCCCACTATCATCGAAACTATTTTAGGGCTACTGTTAATCTTGAATTATACTCAATTTTCGAGCAAGTTCTCCTTGATCTAAGAGGGACCTAGTTATGAACTCAATTCTCAATTCCATCGGCAGGCCAAAGTATTTGATTTTTAGCCTGAGTTTTGACCCAGAGCGTAAATTTGAAATATGGGTATCATTGTTCTTGTCTTTACACCTAGATTATATTTTGATACCATGGCAGTGGTTGGAGGCTTCTCAAAACTGAAAAGCTCTGATATAGATAATTTTGGAGTGCTTTCGGCAATGTCCATGTAGGCTACGCATATCTATTTTTAGACTTTGGTCCTTTATGGTACTAGTATGGTAATGTGCTAATTGTTGGTGGGTTATTATGGTTTGGTTAGTTGTTTAGTCGATTCCTGATTATTTTAGTCTATTACAAAGGGCTTAAGGATAAATCTCAGCCTTAAATTCCCTTAGGCTGGTAGTTGCTTCTCCTTTAGGACTTGACTTAGCATACCTAGGGCCTTGGGATTGAGTTTAGAAGACTTACCCTAGGGTCGAGTAGATGCTTGCCTTAGGTTGGGTTCTCGGGACTTATAGTTGACCTTATCTCCCTTTTCAAGGTAGGTTGCTTTACGATAACGCCCTCTTTTGTCATAAATGATTATAGTATTGTTTCAAGAAACTTGTTACAGGGATTGGGTTGGTTTTATCACTATACTATGCTCGTTAGCTTTAGTACTCTTGAGTTGTTAGCTATTTAGTCTTAAATCACAATTTTCAACTTAATAAATGGAACCTTGCACTTCTTTAATGAATTTGACCTTCTAAAATGTGAAAAATAGACTAGATAGACTCGGGTTAAAGTAGGACTTTGGATTATTATCACTTGTTCCTCATAGAGTTTTTATTTGAGACCGATATCTGGTATTACTGAATACTAACTATTAGTTTCAGTTTGAGTTCAACATCTTATTGTACTGGTTATTATTTGTTAGTTCCATTTTGAATTTGGCACTTGGTCTTACTTCTTATTATCTAATAGTTTGAGTTTGAGTTTGGCATTCACTATTATTTGTCTAAAATTGGGAAATCTAGTTCGGGGCTAATAAGTTTTATAGTGATGGCTGAAGGAAGGATATACGGTACCCCTATCACACACTTTGGCTAGTTTTCTCATTTATTATTACGTACTTGATTTTATATTAGCATTATTACTTATCTTTACATACCGTGCTTATGAGGGCTCGATTTGGCTTTATTTTATTGTGTGTACCTTTTGGGCTTATGGGGGTCTAGTTATGTTATGGCTAGGAATTATTTTTCATTTTGGATTTATTTTCATACAATTTCAGCTTTTGCTTAGCATAACCTGTGATTCTCTATTTTGAACATTATTTATTGCCTCTTATTATAGATGTGTACTTTATTTATGCTTTTACTTTAATTGAGCTCTGTCGGCCTATGATGCCTACTTAGTACCCCATGTTTTGGTACTCATACTACACTTCTGCATTTTTTTTGCTAATGCAGGTCCTAGTAAGTTATAACCATTGACACCGACTTGAGCTGAGCTGCTGAACAGAGATTTGGGTGAGATTTCAACATCTAGAGCTGATCCCTCTCCTTCTATTTCAATACTTGTCTTATTTTGTATATTTGGAGACTACCTTTTATATTTTGGCATCTCTTTAAGGCTCTTTGTGTTTAGTGGCTCTTATACTAACCTAACCAGGTCTTGGGGATTCATTTTGTATATTTTTTTTCTTCCCTTTTTTTGTATGTTATGCTTATATATCTTCCCTTGTAGTTTCGCTAAATTATTGTATTACCCTTGCTTTCTCTCTTTTCCACCTGTTAGCCCATTACTTGCCATTTTGAGCTATGGCTTGGCTTACCTACTGGTGGGTTAAAGTAGGTGCCATCATGACCTGAGTTTTGGGGTCATGATAGTTTGGTATCCGAACAAGGTTCACTGTTATTATCTGTACAAGATAAAATGTCTAGTAGAGTCCCACGAATTGGTACGATGACATCCATATCCTATCTTTGGGAGGCTACAGGATACTCTTAGGAAGAACTTCACTTTCTTTGGTTTGTTATCGTGCGTACCATCTATATTGGTTTCTAGATTCTTATTTGTTTCACTCTTTTACATATGGCAAAGATAAGGGCCACGACGGCCTAGGGCAAGGACCTAAGCCTTTGGCTAGGGCACCCATTAGGGCCGAGGCAGAGGTTGATCCCGAGGTTGAGTTCAAGCTAGAGTTGTAGCACCAACTCGAAGCCAGTTCAAATAGCCTTCACCAGAGTCGATTATTGATTTTGAGCCAGAGATTGAACCTGATGATCTACCACCAGAGCAGCTAGTGGGCTAGGGAAAAGCCCAGGCTCCACCTGAATTCATATATTCATCTATCCTCTATGATGCCCTGATTCAATTACTGAGTATGGTTGGCGGTCAGTCGATTGACAAGGCCTAGACATCCGCTCAGGGGGCAGCTCAGGCTAGACTTGGTATAGGAGTGCAACCTGTAGCTTTAGATCCCATAGTAGAGGTCCCACCACCACCAGTAGTTCTATAACCAGCAGTATCCCGACCAGCTATAATTTCTCAAGAGCAGGAGATGCTGGGTTGGTTTCTTAGATTAGCTCCACCGAGGTTTGCTGGAGTCTCAGGGGAGGATGCATTTGAGTTCCTTACTAGTTGTGAGGAGAGACAACATAATTTGGGTTTGGTTGAGTCACATGATATGGATTACACCATATTTTAGTTTGATAAAGTAGTGAGGCAGTGGTGGAGGGGATATCTTGATTCCAGACTAGCTGGAACTCCTCCTATGACATGGGATCAACTCTCCAAGGCCTTTTTGGAGAAAAATATGCCTCAGAGCATACACGAGAGCATGAGAGATAAGTTCACGAGGTTGCATCAAGAAACTATGATAGTGGATGAGTACAAGGTTGGATTTCATGACTTAGACAGGAATGCCACTATGATTGTACCTATTGACCATGAGAGAGTGCAATGCTTTGTCAGAGGGTTGAGACTCCTGATCCATATGGCCACCCTGAGTCTGGTGTCTTCAGGTAGATCATTTGTAGACAATGCTAACCATGCTCATACTATAGAGGGTATGCATCACGTGGCCCATGGGGGTAGATATAAGATACCCCGTCATCAGTGTTGTTACAGTGGGAGCCATAGTGGTTCACAGTTCAGGGGTAGAGGTTTTCAGGGTAGGTATTTGTTGTAGTAGTCGTATCAGCAACACAACAAGTCTAGTAGGACCGTTCATGCAAAACTATAGATTTTTTATGGGGGTCAGCCTGGTTATAGTGATTTCAGTGGTCAGGGTATGAGTTAGCCATCGAGGGGTATTCAGTCAAGGTTTTTAGGCCAAGGTGTCCATTTTGGGTCAGTCAAACATTTTCGTTAGGTTAGAGTGCCCGAGGCATACTTTGATTATGGTATTGTGGGTCATTTATCTAAAGAGTATCCCCCAGCATGGGAGGATGATTGAGCCTTTTGTACAGAGTGTTCCACCGATTAGGTCAGTACTGCCCCCAGCTAGGGGTGATACCCATGGTCATAGGGGTGGTACCCAGGTTCTCGTGGAGGTACTCAGGCAAGCTGAACAGGTAGTTGGGAAGAAAACTAGTCTAAAGGTGGGCGAGGTCATCTATATTTTATTTTTCATAGGTCGAAGGGTAAGGCTTTGGATGCTATTATTAAAGGTATAATTTTACTATCCCATCAGCCGACTTCTGTATTATTTGATCTAGGCTCCATTTATTATTATGTTTCTGCCTATTATGCATCTACGTTTGGGTTATCTTGTAAGCCAATATCTGTACCTATGCTTATAGCTACTCTTGTGGGTGATTCTTTAGTAGTGGATCCTATGTATAGATCTTGTGGTAAGACTAATTAGGAGTATAACACTAGGGAAAATATTATTGTATGTGATATGGTTGATTTTGATGTGATTCTAGGCATGGACTGGTTATCCCCCTATCATATGGTCTTGGATTGCTTTGCCAAGACCTTTATATTAGCCATGCCCAGTATACCCCCGGTTGTGTGGTAGGGTGCCTTTAGCTGCACGCCGATGGGGATTATTTCTTATATTTGGGCTAGGAGACTGGTATAGAGAGGGTGTATAGCTTATCTTACATATGTTTGAGATGTTACTATTGAGAGTTCTCTACTTAACTCTGTCCCTGTAGTTTGTGAGTTCCTGAATATTTTTCCTACCAACCTGTCTAGCCTTTCTCTTGTGTGTGATATTGACTTTACTTTTGATCTTGAGCCGAGCACCCGACCCATTTCTATTGCACCTTATCATATGTCTCTAACCGAGCTAAAAGAGCTAAATGTTCAATATTTGGATCTTCTAGGAAAATGGTTTATTAGGCCGAGTGTCTCACTTTGGGGTGCTCCCATTCTGTTTGTGAAGATGTCTCTATGCATATCTATATTAATTAAAGGCAAGTGAATAAGGTGACAATGAAGAATAAGTATCTTATGTCGCGTATCGATGATCCATTTGACTAGTTAAAGGATGCAGTCGTGTTTTCAAAGATTGACTTGAGATATGGCTACCATCAGATGAGGATTCGGGTAGAGGACATCCCTAAAACAACCTTCAAGACTCACAACGACCATTTTGAGTTCATGGTGATGTCTGTTTGATTGACTAATGCCCCAATTGCATTTATGTATTAGAAAAACCATATGTTTAGGCCCTATTTCAACTCTTTCATGATTGTGTTTATTGATGACATCCTAGTTTACTCAAGGAGTAGGGAGGAGAATGAAAAGCTTTTGAGGATTGTGACCCACACTTTGAGAGATCAGTGGCTTAATGCCAAATTCTCAAAGTGCGAGTTTTGGCTTGAGTCTGTAACATTCTTGGGGCACATGGTGTCTAAGGATGGGTTTATGATAGACCCAACAAAGATTGAGACAGTTTGTGATAGTGCCAGACCCATATCTTCGATCTAGGTTTGAAGCTTTATTGGGTTGATAGGTTACTATAGATGGTTCATCATGGGGCTTTCCTCTATTACAACACCTACGACTAGATTGACTAGGCAGGAGGTCTCATTTTAGTGGTCTGACTAGTGTGAGGTGAGCTTTCTAAAACTCAAGGCCTTAATCACTTCAACTCATATTCTTACTCTTCCAGTTGAGGGGGAGGAGTTTATCATATATTGTGATGATTTAGGTGTTGGTTTGAGTTGTGTTCTGATGCAGCGAGGCCAAGATATAACATATGCTTTGAGACAGCTAAAGGTACACGAGTACAACTACCCCACTCATGACTTGGAGTTGGCGGTGGTAGGTTTTATACTTAAGATTTAACGGAATTATATTTATGGTGTTCGCTGTTAGATATTCACTGACCACCATAGTCTTCAGTACATTATGTCTCAGAAGGACCACAATTCGAGATAGCACAGGTGGATTGAGTTGTTGAAGGACTATGACCTCTCTATTCTGTACCATCCAAGAACAACGATTATGGTGGCGGATGCCTTGAGTCGAAGTCGGTGAGTATGGTGAGCTTGGCCTTCCTTTCAGTTTTGGAGTGACCGTTGGCCTCAGACATCCAGTCCTTAGCTAATAGGTTGATTCAACTTGATATTTTGGCCCCCACAAGGATTCATGCTAGTATTGAGGCCACATCTATTTTGTTGGAGCAAATTTAAGATAGACAGTTTGAGGATAGTCAGTTTTGTCGTATTTGAGATCAGGTTTGGATGGGTGAGTCTAGGAGGGCCACCTTAGACTCTGAGGGTGTATTGAGATTGGATGGTCGTATTTATGTTCTGAGGGTAAGAGGCTTGATTCAATTAATACTTCAGGAGGCCTTTAGCTTGAAATACTCTATTCACCCGAGACAACTAAGATGTATAAAGACTTGAGGTAACATTACTGGTGGAGCGGTATGAGAAGAGATATAACTGAGTTGGGTACCCAAGTTGACCTTAGCACTGATTTTCATCCCCAGAATAACGGTCATTCAGAGCAGACTATTAAGGTTTTTGAGGGTACGCTCTGAGATTGTGTCATGTACTTTGGAGGTTAGTGGGAGCAGTTTTCCTACAATAAAAGCTACCATTCAGGTATTCAAATGACATCATTCAAGGCATTATATGGTATATGGTGTCAATCTCCAGTTTTTTGGTTTGAGACTTCAAAGGTTAGGCCACGAGGTACTGATTTGCTTCGAGAGTCATTGGACAAAGTTCGATTATTTAGGATAGGCTTTGGGTAGCTCAGAGCAAGCATAAAAGTTATGATGACTGTAGTCTTTGTTCTTTGAGGTTTGTAATTGGTGAACAAGTTTTCCTTTGAGTCCCATGAAAGGCATGATGAGGTTCGGGAAGAGAGGGAAGCTCAACCCCAAGTATATCGGGCCATTTAAGATCCTTTGGAGAGTTGGGGAGGTATCTCATGAGTGAGCCTTGCCTCCAGTATTTTTAGCTATTCACTCAGTCTTTTATGTGTCAATGTTTCGATGCTATATTCCAAATGAGTCTCATGTGATCCAGTGGGATTCACTTTAGTTGGATGACTTGTTGATCTTCGTGGAGGAGCCAATCTCTATTCTGGCCTGAGATGTCATATGGTTGCATTCCAGAGAGATTTTTATGGTTAAGGTTGAATGGACACTTTACTTTCACAGATAAAAATCATTTTAGTAGTGGATGTTGTAATAACCCTCTAGGTAATTTTCTACTTTTTTCATGCTATTTTCCACTTTTAGAGCTATCCTATAGCTTCCCCAAGTCATTTATGACTTGTTGCGAATGACACTTCAGTTCCCAAGCAGTTCACTTGGTTTTTATATTAGTTTTCCTATTTTGGAGCTTCTGAAGTTGAGAAAATGGTCTCGGACCCAAATTTTAGGTAAACATCCAAGAATGACAATTTCGACAGTTCTATTAGCTCTGAAATATTTATTTTCAGCTAGGGGATCCTTGGCCTGGGTCTTGAGGCTTTCGGACTCATTTTGGTCTATTGGTTGGAATTTGGTCTAAATGGAACATTGTGTCTGGGCCCATTTTTTGTCAAAATGACCTGTGTTGAAAATTTTAATGTTTTTGTTGAGTCTAGAATGTTGAATTTTGTCGGTAGAAATAGTTTTCTTGAATGCACGGGGTTTGGAATGAATCTCTAGCACCTGATCAGAGTTCGTTTGGACTTAGCAAAAATTTCTGGTGCCAAGGTTGCTAGTGCAGCCGCTTAAGCAGTTGGCTTATCTCCTAAGTGATAGCCACTTAAGTGGTTGGGTACTGCTTAAGCGGTAGCTTGTCACCTCACCGAGAGATGCTTAAGCGAGACCAACACAGACCTTGGTCTCTTAAGCAGCGATCAACCATTTAAGCTGTCATTTGTCCGCTTAAGCGACCACTGCTGATGTTATATATATATTTTCCCATTTAAATTTTCAGACCATTATAAGTGTAAAAACACTCCATAGATGATATTTGGGAGCTCTAAAAAGTGTGAAAAATTATAAATTTAAGCTGGGGCTAGCTTGGGAATGGTAAAGTGATCGTTTATCCAGCATTTCCCCAGACTCAATTCTCAATTCCATTGACAGGCCCCACTATTCAAATTTTAGCCTAATTTCTGACCCAGAGTGTAAATTCGCATTATGAGTATCATTGTTCTCATATTGATGCCTAGATTATTATTTTGATAGCGTGACAACGGGCGAAGGATTCTTAGAAAGGGAAAGCTTTGATATAGAGGATTTTTGAGTGCTTTCGTCGGCGTCCAGGTAGGCTAGGATTATCTTTCTTTATACTTTGCTCCTTTATGGTACTAGTATCGTATTATTCTAATTGTTGGTGGATTATTATGGTTCGGATAGTCGTTTAGTCGATTCCTAATTATTTTAGTTGGTTAGGAGGACTTAGGGATAAATTTCAGCCTTAAATTCCCTTAGGCCGGTAGATCCTTCTCCTTTAGGACTTGACTTAGCATACTTAGGGCCTTAGGATTAAGTTTAGAAGCCTTATCCTAGGTTCGGGTTGATTCTTGCATTAGGTTAGGTTCCCATGACTTACAGTTGACCTTATCGCCCTTTTTAAGGCAGGTTGCTTTAAGACAACACCCTCTTTTGTCATAAATGATTATAGTATTGTTTCGAGAAACTTGTTACAAGGATTGGGTTGGTTTAATCACTATACTATGCTCGTTATCTTTGATACCCTTGACATGTTATCTTTTCGGCCTTAAATCACGATTTTTCAATTTAATAAATGGAACCTTGCACTTTTTTTAATGAATTTGACCTTCTGAAATAGGAAAAGGGACTATATAGACTCGGGTTATATCAGGACTTTGGATTATTATCACCTATTGCTCATTTAGTTCCAGTTTGAGTCCGGCATCTGGTATTACTAAATATTATCTATTAGTTTCGGTTCGAGTCTGACATCTGGTTGTACTAGTTATTATTTGTTAGTTCATGTTCACGTCCGGCCCCTGGTCTTACTGCTTATTATCTGATAGTTCTGGTTTGAGCCCGACATTCACTCTTATTAATTTAAAATTTGGAAAGTTTAGGGATGGTAAGTTTTATGGTGATGGCTGAAGGAAGGATATACAGTATGCATATCACACACTTTCATTTTTTATACATTTATTATTGTGTACTTGGTTTTATATTAGCATTATTCCTTGTCTGCACCTACTGTGCATATGGGGGTTTGGTTGGGTTTTATTTTATTATGTATACATTCTGGGCTTATGGGGGACCAGTTAGGTTATGTCTAGGCATTTAGTTTCCGTTTTAGATTTATCTTCATACCATTTCTGTATTTGCTTAGCACAGCTTGTGATTTTCTATTCTTGACCCTTATTTTTGCCTCATAGTATATATTCACACTTTATTTATTCTTTTAGTTTAATTGAACTATGTCGACCTATAATGTCTATTGAGTACTCCATGTTTTGGTACTCATACTACACTTCTACATCTTTTTCCCTTATGCAGATCCTAGTACGAGTCATCGCCGTTGACACCATCTTGAGAGAAGTTGCTGACCGGAGATTTGCGAGAGCTTTCAGCGTCCGAAGATGATCCATCTCCTTTGGTTTAAATACAAGTCTTATTTTGTAAATTCGAAGAATACTTTGTATATTTTGCATCTGTCTAGGACTCCTTGTGTGTAGTGGCTCTTTTACTGACCTTACCAGGTCTTGGGGGATTCATTTTGTAAATTTTGTCCCTTCCCCTCTTGTTGTATGCTATGCATATATATCTTTCCTTATGGTTGCCATAAATTATTGTTTAACCACCCTTGCTTTCTCTCTCTTTTCAAGATTTGATAAGGTCAGTACTACAGCCACTACACAAAAAAACTATGCTACCCTGCCAAATTTGACATTCCGGACTCAACAGAACCATCAAAATTTCCAACAGAGATCATTTCCAAAAAAAATGGGTCCCACACCCAATGTTTCATATTTAACAAATTCCAACCAATATCTAAAAACAAGCCTGGAAGCCTCGATACCTAGAACAAGGGTGCCCCTAGCCTAAAATTGACATTTTGGAGCTAATGAAACAATCTGAATTGTCATCTGAGGTCGTTTACCTGAAGTTTTGGTCCAAGACCGTTTTCTCAACTTTAGAAGCTCCAAACTAGGGAAACTGGTATAAAAACCAATCGAACTGCCCCATAATCAAATTGCCAGTCCCAGCAAGTCATAAATGACTTGAGGCAGCTATAGGAAAGCTCTAAATGTGGAAAAAAGCATGCAAAAGTATAAAATAACCTGGAGGGTCAATACAACATCCACTACTAAAAGGACTTTTGTCAGCAAAAGAAAAGAGTTAAGAAGTACCTGAAGGCTCGAACAGGTGAGGATATTGAATTCACATATCATGCTCTATCTCCCAGGTAGCCTCCTCATCTGGGTAGTATCTCTACTGAACCTTAACCACAAAAATCTCTCTGGAACATAACTGTCTGATATATATGGTTAGAATGGAGACTGGTTCCTCCACGAAGGCCAACCTATCGTCCAATTGAACCGAATCACTCTGGAGCACGTGAGACTTATCTTGAACATAGCGCCAAATATCGACACATGAAAGACTGGGTGAATAGGTGAAAGGCTAGAGGCAGGGCTAACTTATAAGATACCTCCCTAACTTCTGAAGGATCTCAAATTGCCCGATATACCTGGGGTTGAGCTTGCCCCTCTTCCCAAACCTTATCACACCCATTATAGGCGACACTCATAGGAAAACCCAATCACCAAATACAAATCTCAAAGCACTAAGCCTACGGTCAGTATAACTATTCTGCCTACTTTGAGCTGTCTATAGCCTATCCAGAATAACCCAAACTTTGTCCAACGACTCTCAAAGCAAATTAGTACCTCGTGCCTAACCTCTGAAGTCTCAAACCAACCAACCAAAGATTAACATCGATTACTTAATAATTCCTCTAATGGTGTCATATGAATACTTGAATGGTATTTATTATTAAAGGTAAACTCCGCTATGGATAAAAGCTGCTCCCACTAACCTCCAAAGTCCTTGACACATGCTTGAAACATATCCTGCAAAACCTGAAAATTCTACTCTAAATGACCATCAGTTGGGGGATAGAAAGTTGTGCTTAGGTTGACCTGGGTACCCAACTCCCCCTGAAATGCTCTCCAAAAGCTGAAGGTGAACTGGGAACCTCTATCAGAAATAATAGATATGGGAACCCCATAAAGACAAAGTACCTCACGAATATATATTCAAGCCAACCTCTCAACACTGTTGGAAGACTGAATTGTTAGGAAATGAACTATCTTGGTCAATTGATCTATGATGACCCAAATGCTATCAGAACCCCGATAAGTATAAGGTAAACAACCCATGATATCCATAGTAATCCACTCCCACTTCCATTCAGGAATGGGCATCCTCTGAAGTAGTCCACCTGGTCTTAAATGCTCAGACTTCACCTGCTAATAACACAAACACCGAGTCACGAAATCCACTATATCTCTTCTCATACCTCTCTACCAGTAATACTACCTTATTTCTCTATACATCTTAGGTATCTCACGGTGAATAAAGTATATAGAGCTATGGGCCTCCTAAAGTATAAAATAAATCAAGCCTTCTATCCTCGAAACACAAATACAACCATCACATCTCAATACACCTCAAAGTTCAAGATGTCCATCCTGGACTCACCCCTCTACACCTAATCTTAAATACCATACTGTTGTATTCAGTGTCTCATGTTTTGTATTATTTTGATGATTAGCAAACCTTATAAAGGGACCTGGTTGTTATTCTGTACAACACTGATTGTATAGATAACTATTTTCATCTGCTTGTGCTAGCTGGCTCTGTACTAACATGTCAGCAGGCATAGTGGTGCATTGCAGTGGTCCCTTTTGTCAACCAATGAACTCATTTCTTTCCAATGATCATCATCGTATATATACATCATTATATGGAGAGAAACCTAGTTATTGCACCTTCTAAAAGGAGCCTTCTCCTTGCAAAAGTTGCTGATTCTCACCATTGAATATAAAGCTTCAACAACCTAGAAACTAGCTTGCTCATAGTGAAAAATGTATTAGTTTCTAGGTTTATTAAATCTTTGTATGTTGTGCTTAAAATTTTAAATCCACTCCTTATCTTGGGGTGTTATGTGGGTAATTATTTTTCTATCTCTATTTCTATCTTGTCATTAGTTAGAGTTAGCTATTGGAGTTTTCACATTAGAGTTATTGTGAAAAAGGTGTTGGAGTAGAGCTACTGTAAAGGGGTTAGGGATTAAGAGGTAAATTCCTAGACTGCATTTAGCTAGAGTTAGCTAGTGAGGGTTTTTCACATTAGAGATATTGTGAAGAGATGTTGTAGTGGAGTTACTTCAAGAAGGTTAGGAATTAAGAGTTTAATTCCTAGATCGCATAAGGTTGTAATCTTTTTTTACTTGGTGATTAGTGAAGTTTTTGGTGAAATCCTAATAGGGTAGGTTGTGGTTTTACTCCCTTGAGCAAGGAGGTTTTCGCATAAACATCTTTTGTTATTTACCTTCCAGCTATTTTTATTGTATTTCTATTGTTATTTGTTTTTCTCATACAAGGATTAGGTATCAAATCTTGTCCTTGTTGCCATGGTAAACTCGCATAAACTATCAATTGATATCAAAGCGGTTCTTCCTATAAGGTTAACACCTAGGAAGGAACCTGTTATTCATGGTAGCTCCACCAAGTCTTGAGGAAGGGCAGTCAACAACTAGACCACCAAGGTTTAATGGACAATACTATGGGTGGTGGAAGACAAGGATGCATGATTTCATTACTACCAAAAATAAAAAAATATAGGATAGTATATGTGATGGACCTCAAGTGCCAATGAAGGTAGTTAAAGAAGGTGAAACATCTCAATCTTCTCCCAAGTGCAGGAACGATTATAGTGAAGGTGATAGAAAAAAGATTAAGAAAAATTACAAGGCTAAGAAAATTCTTATTTGTGGATTAGGACCAGATGAGGACAACCAGGTCTCTGCTTGTGATACTACAAAGGAAATACAGGAAGCATTGTAGAATACTCATGAAGGAATGAGTAAAGTTAAGCAATCAAAGATTGACATGCTTATTACACAGTACGAGCTTTTCAAGATGAACGAAGGAGACTCTATTAAAGATATGCATACTCAGTTCACATCTATTGTTAATGAACTCAAGTGCTTGGGAGAAAACATTCAGATATACAAACTTGTAATAAAGGTCTTAAGCATCTTACCTTTATCCTAGGAAAGCGAAGTAAATTCTATTTCAGAGGAAAAAGACTTGCAAAAAATTACAATGGATGAGCGTATTGGAAATCTTAAAACTTATGAACTTAAGTGCCAATATGTTTTTGAAAGAAAGGATCCCAAGAAGGAGAAAAGTATGGTTCTTAAGTCATCAAAGAGTAACTCTAGCAGTAATGATAACACTAAGTTATCCTACATCACTTGTAGTTTTTAGATAATGTTGAAAAGGAAGAGCGATCTTAAGAAGACCCAAAGAAGGCACCAGAAGCAAGACTTGGCTGCCTGGGGAGGTATTTCAAGTGAATCTGAAGAAAGAAATGATAAGCAAGATGCTTTCATTTTGGTTCTTGAAGATGAACCTACAAGGTTTGAATCCCTGTTTACTCTTATGATCAAATATGATGGAAAAGAGGATGATGAGGTAAGTATTGTAGATGTTTAATAGAATTTAAAGGATTATTCCAATAAGGAGCTAAGATCCTTAACTAATATGCTAATTGATGCGTACCATGGACTTGTCAATGAAAAAGATTCCTTAATCACAGTTTTAAGTGAGTTTGAAGTTAAAGAAAACTCTCTATCTTCAAGAATTCATGATCAGGAAAAGGTTTTAAAGAATGTTAAAGGTGAAAATAATGCTTTAAATATTAAGCTCTCAAATCTCTCGAAAAAGTGCTAAAAAGGAAAGGTTCAATCTAATAACTTCTAGATCGATTTGGAAGTTAAACTTAGCAAGATTAGTTTAGATCTTCCATCTTCACTTGATAATAATAAGCTTCTTGAAAAAAGGTTGGTTTAAACAAATGAGGAACTTAACAAATCTCTTTGATGGACTGCTTCTTCAGAAACTTTTGTTGGGATAAATATGAAATCTAACTCCGTTGAGGGCTTTGGTTTTCAAAGGAACAAGAATTCTTATGACCCTCATAGAAAACATATTTTTGTACATAATAATTATTTGTGCACTCACATTGGTAAAAAGGACCACTACAGGAGAATTTGTCAATCTTCCATCAACTCTAGAAAGAGAAACTTGAACTATGTTGAAAGCACCAGAAAATTCAAGGGACCAGGTGCCTCGGTGAAGATGTCTACCCTACCAACCTGGACAAGAAGAAACTTCATTAATCCCTTTTTAAATGTTAAAGGACCCAAGCTATTTGGTTTCCCAAATCTAACCAATAATTATGTTTACAGGTGGGAGTGAAAGAAGGCAACCAATTAAGATAAAATGGTTCATGGATAGTGGTTTCTCTAAGAATATGACTATAAAATGAAACCTTTTTTCCCTCACTTAAGGCATTCTAGGAAAGTAGTATATCATTTGTAAATGAGATGAAGGATATGTGTCAAAGAAAATAAAGTGAGGTTAATTTCAGTCTTATGTATCATAGGGAGCACTGAGACCGGTTGTTCAAGGCTCAGACTGATCAAATTGCATAAAATCTCTCCTATGGTTGGCTATGAAGAGAAGTCAAGTATATAAAGTAAAGTCTTGAGTAGTGTTTAGCTCAATTAATGTACCTTTGTAGGCATACGCACTTGGAGAATACAGTTTGATTGAGAACATTAATATGCCTTTACATGCTATAAGAAGGAAATTAGACAAACAATGAGAGACCTGGTCTCTTTTATAGGTCAGTATCCTTGTCTTACTTTTAGAAAATAAATTGTGCACGTGTGACATGTCATCTTCTTCCTCCCTCCTTTTCTTAAAAGTGTCATTTTTTCTTCCTTTCTCTTGAAACATCATATATCGTCCCTAAGTAGACGCGTCACTATCCTGAACTTAAATAAAATTTCATCCCTTCATTCACTCTAAGTTAGTATTTACTCTTTCTCATTCTCTAAATATTTTTTTCTTCTCTTGTTCAAAACCCTCAAATCCTTCAGTTTTGTACTCTTGTTCTTTATATTCTCTCACTGATATTTATCTTCTCAGTCCCTTTCAAGATGTCTTCTGATCAAAAGGTCTCTATTATGTCATCTGATCCCATCACTAACTATTCATCCCTAGTCTTACCTATATAAGAAACCCTAGCTCCTGTAACTTTGGTGACCAATAAAGTTTCTCACAATCCATCATAAGAAGTCTCTGGAAAAATTTTGGAGACACGATCGAAGTGAATACCTAGGATCAAGAACGTAAGGTTTCAAGTTAAAAGGGTGTGACACAAGTTGTATCAAATAAGAAAAATCTAGAAATTGTGAATTCTCTTCGTGATGGAGCTATCATAGATTAACCTGGTGCACGTTCAGGTCCCTCTAATATGAAAACATCTGAAATTAAGAAAAATACAGAAGAAGATAATATTGGTTAAAATGTGGTTGAAAATGGTTGTCTTAATAATAGTGAGATATCTACTTAGGATACTCAACTAGTTGAAAATTTCACCATTATGATGGAGAAGGAGAAGGAGAAGGAGAATGTTATTGATGAACATGCTGAGGAATAATCAAAATCATGATCTTTTGCTCACTTATCTCTCTCTAGACTAGATGGTACCTCAATGTCTCAAATTGCTTCCAAAACCATGGATTGTGCCTCTACTCCTGTTCCTTTGAATATGGTAGATAATAAGGAAGATCTATCCCTTACTGCTATATTTAAAAAGAGACCCGAATCTACCACTACAAAAATTACAAGAGACCCTACAAGGGGAGCAGTTCGAACTAGCAGGTCCAAAATGAATAAGGTTATGGATGCTGCTCTCAAGAAATATCAAAAGTCAAATAATTAAAGGAGAAATCTGAAAAAGAGTGTTGTGGTAAAGGAGTTCTCCTATGAGAATGTAAAAGAAGTAGAAGAAAGGGACAAGTCTGAGACTGATGATGAAGTTTTGGTTCTGGGGAAAATCTACATGAGAAATGGACATGCAAATAAAGAAAAAAAAAATCTCTAAAAGACCCTCTTTGAAGCACCAAATTGCAAAGTCTAAAAAAAGAAAGAGATCTAAAGGATCAGAAAAAATAGAAAAGGCAACCACTTCTACGTTAAAAAAGAAGAAGGGCGTGTAACGTCCTCTTAAAGACCCTCATTTTGAAGAAAAGAGTGAGAAATCATGTTGTCAAAAGGTGTTAAATGGACGTGTGTTTGATCCTGGGACTGCTAACATTCTTGTAATAGATTCTCTGATAGCCTTGGTACAGGTGCAAAAGTGGAAGTTAATTATCCTTTGAGTGGGGTTTATTTAAGGCACTTTGGGTTTACAAAGAGTTTTGATAGAAAGAAGTGGAATAAGAAGAAAAGGGACCTATAATGATGCATGAAAGGAAGACAGGGATAGGCATGGCCATGTGATCCAGTATCTCTCCATATGCTCCAACATCTTGTCATATGCTCCAATATCTTGCCCTATGCACTAGCATATGCTCCAGCATCTCGCCATGTACACCAACATGTGAGAAGGCATCTCAGATATACCCTGGCATATAGACCCACATGCGGGGGCTTGTGGCTATGTGCGCCAGTATATGAGGGAGCATCTCAACTGACAAAACACTAAAAGCTTGCAAAACTTTGAGATGCGGACCCACATACAGCGGTACGTCACTAGATGCACTAGAACCCAACATGTGCTAGCTATGGTGACATTTTTGTAATTATCTGTTATGCATTTTTTCCAGCTATTAAAGGGATTTTTCAAATCTTAAACTTCATCTTTGGCATATTTCTCATCGAAGTTTTGGAAGCTTTGTAGTGGATATTCTTAATCCTTTCTTTATTCCATAGCTTTGTATTGAATATTTGGGTGTAGTTATATTCATTCTTGAATGTTGTTGTTGGATACAATGCAAAGTTTATGTTTTGGATTAGGATTTTGATTTTTTCTCATGCTTTTGTATTGATTGAATACTCTTGTGTTATAAATGGGTTTCACTTGTTTAAATTAATCTCATATTTTATCGACTTCTACTCTAGTTGAGCTTGAAAGAGGAGATTAGAGTGGGGATTGTCCATCTGCTTTGATTAATGCTTGAAATGGATAATTAGGGTTGTGAAAGGTTAATTTAGCGTGATTTGGGTTGAATGACTCATCTATTGGTTTTTTTTATTAGACATAGTCAAATCCTAGTGTAGAGATAGGTTAAAACTATTTGTGTTGATACTTAGCTAATATTCGATGGAATTCAGCCAACATATATTCGTCAATCGATCAAAAGACGTGGAAGATACTTGAGGTTCCGAGGCTAGCTTGCTAACCCGTTGTTCATGATGAGTATTTGATTTATATACATTATATCATGGATAGAATTGATTCCTTGTTATCATTTCCCTTGTTTTCCATTGTTTGTGAAAGACATTGATCAACTTGTTTATATTATAATTTGTTCTATCCGTGTTTCACTTTTTATGTTTGAAAATATCCAAAAATACTTGTATTTTTTATTTGGTTTATAGCAAGTTACTTTTATTCCATACTTTCTCGTTTGTTAGTCACATTGTTCTCTGTGGGATCGACCCCAACTCTAAGTTAGGTAATTATATTGCTAACGACCACGTACACTCATTTATAGGGTGTATTTGAGTGTTATCAATAATATTTCTAGATTTAAAAGAATTATTGGTGGTGAAAGGCTGAAGAAGAAGGAAATGAAACAAGAATATCAATTGTTGTTTGAATTAGTGAACAAGGTGTTGCTACCCAGGACTGAAGGAAGATTTGTTACCTTAATTGCAGACCTATTCCTTACAAAGGTTCTCAATCCATGTGTTCCAATCAATCTTCCAATGATAATGATTGATCACATTTTCAAGATATGTAACTCTAAGAAACTCAATCACGGTCTTGGATATGGTTTTCTTCTTTCAAAAGTGTTAGATCATTTCGAGGTAAAGCCCAATTGAAGAATCTTTTCTACAAAGAAATAGAACTTTACTCTTACCACTCTTGAGGACTGTGAGTGTGTTCCTAAGAAAGGTGTAGTGGGGCCGACTTCTACTATTTCCAACTTGATTAATGCTCAAGAGAAGATTACCATGGAGTTGGAGAAGATGTCTTCTCTCATGGCTGAGCAGGGAGCTAAAATTATTGTCTTAAAGCCTCAACTTCTTCAAATCACTCAAGGACCTAGTGCGGTTTTTTTTTCCTCAGCAGACCTTAAATCGCAAAATAATCAACTTGCAGCTAAGAATGCAGAGCTCAAGAAGAAGGTTGATTAGCTAACATAATAGATTATTGATGATAATCGTGCTGCAATAAGGCATCTTGATATAGTCATGTTCAAATCTTCTCTCTCCTACTAAGTTCTCAAATTTTCATATATTTCAGTCCCTCTTTATTAACTCTTGTTATGTAATGGATATGTGCACTATTTAATTTTGTTTTTGTAAGATATGGCTATTAACTGTGTTGTCTACTCTAGTAATTAATCATATTTCCCTTCTCTTATCTAACTTTGTGCTTCTTTATATGTTTATCTTGAGTTATTCATTGTTTTTTACTTTACCTTTTGTTACTACTTATCTTTTTAATGATACCAAAAAAGGGAAGGCAAAGTTGTGTTTTTGGTTAGTGAGGAAAGAAAGAGAACTGATGTTACCTAGCTTGATGTTTGGTTTAGTAAGGAAAAAAGGAGAACTGATGTGACTTAGCTTGGTGTAAGGGGGAACTAATAATGAAATGGCATTTTATTATGAGGAACTTCTCTAGAAGTAATCTGCTTCTCAAGTTTTTTATCATCAAAAAGAGGGAAAATGTTAGATTCAGTGTCTCATGTTTTGTATTGTTTTGATGATTGAAAAATCTAATGAAGGGACCTGGTAGCTAATATGTACATCACTGATCATATAGATTACTATTTTTGTCTGTTTGTGCTAGCTGGCTCTCTACAGACATGCCGGCAGGCATAGTGGTGCATTGCAATGGTCTTTTTTATCATCCAATAAATTCCTTTCTCTCCAATGCTCATCCTCATATATATACATCACTATGAGGAGAGAAACCTAGGTTTTGCACATTCTAAAAGGATCCTCTTTCTTGCAAAAGCTATTGATTCTCACCATTGAAGACAAATCTTCAACAACAACTTAGAAACTAGCTTGCTCATAGTGAAAAATGTATTAATTTCTAGGTTGATTAAATCTTTGTATATTTTCCTTAAAATTGTAAACCCACTCCTCATCCTAGGGTGTTGTGTGGGTAGTTATTTTTCTATTTCTGTTTCAATCTGGTGATTAATTAGAGTTAGCTATTGGGGCCTTTACATTAGAGATATTTTGAAGAGGTGTTGGAGTAGAGCTATTGCAAAGAGGTTAGGGATTAAGAGGTTAATTCCTAGACTACGTTTAGCTAGAGTTAGCTAGAGGTTTTCTCACAGTAGTGTTATTGTGAAAAGATGTTATAGTGGAGTTACTTCAAGAGGGTTAGGAATTAAGAGTTTAATTTCTAGATTGAATAAGGTTGTAATCATTTGGTTGCTTGGCCATTAGTGAAGTATGTGGTGAAATGCTACTGGGGTAGGTCGCGGTTTTAATCCTTCAAGCAAGGAGGTTTCGACGTAAACATCCTTTGTTATTTACCTTCCTGCTATTTTCACTGTATTTCTTTTGCTCTTCATTTTCCTCATACAAGGACCAGGTATCAAATCAGGTCCTTGTTACTGTGGTGGACTCACAGAAACCATCTCACACAACCGACTATCCTCAAATTGTATATCTTGAATTTGCTCCAACAAAGTAGACCTAGCCTCAACACTAGAAAGAATCCTTGTGGAGTCTAAAATATCAAGCCGAATCAACCTATTGGCTAAGGACTGGATATCTGAGGCCCACGGTTGCTCCAAAACTGAAAGGAAGGCTAACCTCCCCATACTCACCACCCTCTGACTTAAGGCATCTGCCACAACATTCACCTTGCCCGTATGGTACAAAATAGAGAGATCATAGTCCTTCAACAACTCAATCCACTTGCACTATTTTGAATTAAAGTCCTTTTGAGTCATAATGTACTGAAGTCTATGATGGTCAGTGACTATCTTGCAGAGAAAACCATAGAGATAATTCCTCCAAATCTTAAGTGCAAAAACTACCATCGGCAACTCCAAGTCATGAGTGGGTTAGTTGTGCTTGTGCACCTTCATCTATCTCAAAGCATATACTATAACTCATCCCCTCTGTATTAGAACACAACCCAAACCAATACTTGAAGCATTACAATATATGGTAAATCCCTCTCCCTCAACTGGAAGAGTTAGAATAAGAGCTGAAGTAACTAAGGTCGTGAGCTTCAGAAATCTTAGATCACACTAGTCGGACCACTAAAATGGTACCTCTTGCCTAGTCAATCTATTAATAGGCGCCGCAATAGAGGTAAACCCCTTGATGAATGATTAATAATAGCCTACCAACCCAATAAAGCTATGAACCTCTGTCAGAGATGTTGGCTAGGTCGCGTCACGAACTGCCTTAATCTTCACTGGGTTTACTATAATCCTATTCTCGGACATCACATGCCCTAAGAATGCTACATACACAGGATAGAACTCACACTTTGAGAATTTTGATAAAGTCACTGATCTCTCAAAGTGTGGAGCACAATCCTCAAATGTTGAATCATGCTCCTTCCTTCTCCTTGAGTAAACTAGAATGTCATCTATAAAAACAATCACAAAAGAGTCCAAATAGGGCCTCAACTCATGGTTCATCAAATTTATGAACGCAGCTGGGAAATTGGTCAACCTAAAAGACTTCAGCAGGAAGTCATAATGGCCGTATCGAGTCATGAATGTTGTCTTAGGGATGTCCTCCACCCGAATCCTCAACTGATGGTGGCCATATCTCAAGTCAATCTTAGAAAACATGGTTGAACACTGTAGTTGGTCAAACAAATCATCAATACATGGCATAGGATACTTATTCTTCATTGCCACCTTATTCAGCTGCCTGTAATTGATACACATATGCATAGAGCCGTCTTTCTTCTTCACAAACAGAATAGGAGTACCCCAGGGTGATACACTTGTCTTAATAAACCCCTTTTCTAGAAGATCCTAAAGCTGAACATTTAGCTCCTTTAGCTCTGCTGGAGCCATACGGTAAGGTGCAATAGAAATGGGTTGGGTGCCCGTCTCAATATCAATAGCAAAGTCTATATCATGCTCAGGATGAAGGCTAAGCAGGTCAGTAGGAAAAACATCCATGAACTCACGGATGAGTTAAACAAATGAGAATCTAGAAACCAATATAGATAGTACGCACGATAATGAACCAAAGAAAGTGAAGTTTTTCCTAAGAATGTCTTGTAGCCTCATGAAGATAGGATACGAACATCATCGTACTGATATACGGGACTCTACTAGACACATGCTCTTGTACTGATGATACCGGTGAACCTAAGCCTTGTAACCAACTATCACGACCTAAAAAATCAGGTCATGATGGCATGTACTTTAACCCACCAGTAGGTATACCAAGCCATAGCCTGGAATAGTAGGTAATGGGTTAACATGTAGCAGAGAGAAAAATCAAGGGTAAAATAGTAATTTAGAGCAACCATAAAGGAATATATATATATATATATATAAGCATAGCATACAAAAAGAGCAGAATGGACAAAATGGACAAAATGAATCCTCTAAGACTTAGTAAGGTCAGTACAAGAGCCACAATACACAAGGAGTCCTAGACATATGCCAAACTATACAAACTAATCTCCGAATATACAAAATAAGACTACTACTAAAATAGAAGGAGATGGATTAGCTATGGATATTGAAAGCTCACCCAAATCTCTGGTTAGCAGCATCGCTAGAGTCGGTATCAACGACGATGAATGGTACTAGCTAACGAGCATAGTATAGCAATTAAACTAACCTAATCCCTATAATAAGTATATCGTAATAATACTATAATCATTTATGACAAAAGAGGGCGCTAACCTAAAGCAACCTACCTTAAAAAGGGCGATAAGGTCAACTACACCTAACCTAAGGAAAGCATCTACCCGTACCTAGGATAAGGCTTCTAAAATTAGTCCCAAGTCCTTAAGTATGCTAACTCAAGTCCTAAAGGAGAAGCAACTACCAGCCTAACAGAATTTAAGGGACCCCCTAATCGACTAAAATAATAAGGAATCGACTAAATTACTATCCGAATCATAATAACCCAAAAACATTTAGCATAATACCTTAATTTTACCTTAAAGGATCAAAGTCTAAAGAAAGGTAAGCCTAGCCTACTTGGACACCGCTGAAAGCACTCGAAAATCCTCTATATCATAGATTTTCCCTTTCGAGAAGCCTTTGAATGCTGCCACCCTACCCAAATAATAATCTAGGAATCAGGAAAAGTACAAAAATATACATATTATGAATTTATGCTTCGGGTCAGAAATCAAGCTAAAGATTAAATTATAGAGCATGGCCTGTCGAAGGAATTAAGAATTGAGTCTGTCACTGGGTCCCTCTTATCTCAAGGATCACTTTCTCCAAAATTGAGCATAATACAAGATTAATAACAAACTCAAAATAGTCCTGATGATAGCGGGAAAAATCAAGAACAAACTAGAGAATTAAATGGACAATTAGGGGGGGAACTTATGGGGAAATGATGAAAAAATGATCACTTTAACATCCCCAAGCTAGCCACAACTTTAATTTATAATTTCCCACACTTTTTAGAGCTCCCAAATATCTGCTATGGAGTGTTTTTTACACTTAAAATGGTCTAAAAATTGAAATGAAGAAAAATATATATAACATCATTAGTGGTTGCTTAAGCGTCCAAATGACCACTTAAGTGGTCATTGCTTAAGCAAACAAGGTCTGCTTAAGCAGCCCTCGGAGAGATGACCAACTACCGCTTAAGCAGTGCCCAACCACTTAAAAAGCTGCACCAGCAACGTTGGCACCAGATATTTTTACTATGTCCAAAAAGACTCTGATCGGGTGCTCAAGATTTGTTTAGAACACCATGCACTTAAACGAACTATACTACCCTACCAAATTTAAAATTTTGGACTCAATGGAACAATTGAAATTTCCAACAGACATCATTTCAACAAAAAGTGGGCACCACACCTAATGTTCTATTTTTACCAAATTCCAACCAATAGCCTAAAACTATCTCGAAAGCCTCAAGATCCAGACCAAGGGTCCCTCTAGCCTAAAATCAACATTACAGAGCTAACGAAACTATCAAAATTGTCATCCAAGGCTGTTTACCTAAAATTTTGATCTGAGACTATTTTCTCAACTTTAGAAGCTCTAAAATAGGGAAACTACTATGTAAACCAAATGAATTACCCAGGAACCAAAATGTCAGTCCTTACAAGTCATAAATGACTTGGGGTAGCAATAGGAAGGCTCTAAACTTAAAAAAAGCACAAAAAAGTAGAATCATTCAAATTTTCTTTGCAAGAATTATTCAGATTTTCTTTACAAGAATTATATTATAATAGTTTGAAAGATGGTCTGTATAATGTTTACAACATTTGCAAGACTTTGAAAGAATTGTGGGATGCTTTGGAAAAGAAATACAAGACAGAGAATGTTGGACTAAAGAAATTTGTGACTGTCAAATTTCTAGAATTTAAGATGATTGATAGCAAGTCTATTATATCTCAAGTTCAGGAATTGCAAGTTATCATTCATGATTTACTTGCTGACGGTATGATCTATATCAATATATTTATTAAAGTTATTTGTTATGTTGCTTATAACAATTTTATTATTATTGAAGGTATGATAGTTAGTGAAGCATTTCAAATGGAAACTTTTTTTGAAAAGTTGCCTCCTTTGTAGATGGACTCCAAAAACTACTTGAAACACAAATAAAAGGAAATGAAGTTGGAAGAGCTGGTTGTTCGTCTACAGATCGAAGAAGATAAAAATTGGCAAAAAAGAAGGCTACTTCAAAGTCAACAATACCAGGAGCAAACATTGTTGAAACTCCTCCAACAAAGAAGGATGCTGAAGATAAGAATGTACCAAGTACGAAAAAGTTCAAAGGAAATTGCTACAATTGTGACAAGTTTGGTCACATGTCTTCAAATTGTCGTGCTTAAAAGAAAAATATGAAGAAAGAGCAAGCAATTATGATAGAAAAGAATGAAGACATGGATCACTTGTGTGTAATGCTTTCAGAATGCAACCTAGTGGGAAATCCTAAAGAATGGTGGATAGACTTGGGTGCTAAACTATTTTCTTCCTATACTTCATCAGGACTCTGTGAGACCATTTTTATGGCAAATTCTACAACATCAAAGAAAGAAGGAACTACCAAAATAGGCTTGAAGATGACTTCGGGCAAGATTATGACTCTTAACAATGTCCTTCATGTTCCCGAAATGTGAAAGAATTTGGTGTCGACATCACTTCTAGTCAAGAATGGATTTAAATATGTGTTTGTTTCTAATAAAGTTATAATTACCAAGAATGATATGTATGTAGGAAAAAGTTACTTTACTGAGGGTCTTTTCAATCTAAATGTAATTGTGGTTGATATGAATAAAAGTTTTGCTTCTTACTTTCTTGATTCAAATAATTTATAGCATACATGTTTAGCACATGTCAATTATAAGACTTTGCAAAATATGATTAACTTAGAAATATTGCCTAAATTTGAAAGTAATAATTTGAAGTGTCAAGTATGTATAGAATCTAAGTATGCAAAGCATCCTTATAAGCCAATTGAAAGGAATTAAAATCCCTTAGACTTAATCAATATAGATATTTGTGACATAAAGTCAATACTATCTCACAGTGGGAAAAGATATTTTATAACTTTCATTGGTGATAGCACTCAATATTGTAATGTTTATCTACTTAATAGCAAAGATGAAACAATTGTCGCATTCAAGCAATACAAGAATAAAGTTGAAATACAACATAATAAGAAATTCAAAATGATTAGAAGTTATAAGGGTGGCACATATGAATCTCTTTTTGAAGAGATATGTTTGGAATATGGTATTATTCATTAATAAATTGCCACATACTCTCCACAATCCCATGAAATTATGGAAAGAAAGAATTAAACATTAAAGAAGATGATAAATTTCTTGTTGATAAGTTTTGGTTTACCACAGAACTTATGGGGGAAGCTATTCTAACAGCTAGTCGAATACTCAATAGAGTAACACACATCAAAAAAATGTCCATTCTATAAGAGAAATGCAAAGGAAGGAACCCCAACTTGAAATACTTCAAAGTATGGGAGAGTGTTTAGCCAAAGTACAAGTTTCTAAACACAAAAAGATTAAAATAGGACCAAAAACAATTGACTGTGTTTTTATTAAATATGCAATCAATAGAAAAACATATTGTTTTCTAGTTCATAAATTAGAAAATCCTGACATTCATGTAAATATGGTAATTGAATCAGATAATGCTGAATATTTTGAAAATATTTTTCCGTATAAGAATGAATGTGAGTCATCTAGCAAAAGATCTAAGTGACCTCAGGAAGAATCAAAGGAAAGTACACCTAATGAGGAGAATCCAAGACGTAGCAAATGTCAAAAGACATCAACTTCCTTTGGTCCTGGTTTCTTGGGCTTCTTAGTATAGAATGATCCTCAAACATTTAAGGAAGCAATGTCTTGCTCAGAAGCACAATATTGGAAGGAGGCAATCAATAGTGAAATAGAATCCATACTAAATAATCATACATGGGAATTGGTTAGTTTCCCTCTAGTAAATAAACCATTAGATACTAAATGGATCTTCAAAGAGAGAATGAAAGAGGATGGAGCTATTGACAAATATAAGACAAGACTAGTTTTCAAAGGATTTAGACAATGATAAGGTCTTGATTATTTTGATACATACTCACTGGCAAAAAGAATCACATCTATTTGAGTGTTGATAGCATTATCCACCCTGTATGGTCTTCAAATTCATCAATTAGATGTGAAGACATCCTTCTTAAATAGAGAACGAGAGGTTTGTAATCCTAGGGAAAGAAAAAAAGGTATGTTGACTTGTTAAGTCACTTTATGGACTAAAACAAGCACCCAAACAATGTCATATAAAATTTGACCAAACAATGTTGTCAAATAGATTTAAGATTAATGAGTGTCATAAATGTGTTTACATCAAGAACACTTCAAATCACATTGTCATTATTTGTTTATATGCTGATAATATGTTGATAATCAGTAAAGTTCTTTCCAACATAAATGCTACTAAGCGTATATTTGCTAGTAAGTTTGATATGAAAGACTTAGGAGTTGCAGATTTAATTTTAGGAATTAAAATTCACAGGACTTTTCAAGGAGTGGCACTGTCTGAAACTCATTACATCAACATGGTACTTGAAAAATTCAATTATTTGGACTTCAAAGTTACAAAGACTCCAATTGATATAAATCTTGCTCTCAGAAAGAACCAAGGTCAAAGCAAGTCTCAATTGGATTGGACTATGCTTGAGTGTTAGGAAGTTTGATGTACATAATGAACTATACTAGACTAGATATAGCTTGTGCCATAAGTAAACTGAGTCAATACAGAAGTATTCCCGATCGAACTCATTAGATGGCAATGAAATGAGTTTTTGGATATTTAAAATACACTCAAGGTTATGCATTTCACTACAAAAAATATCAAGCAGTAGATGAAGTATATAGTGATAAAAATTGGATCACTAGATCATCTGAAGTAAAATCCACAAGTGGATATGTTTTCACAATTGGTGGAGAAGCAGTGTCTTGGAAACCATCCAAACAGACATGTATCGCTTATTCTACAATGGAATTTGAGTTTATAGCTTTGGATAAGGCTGGTGAAGAATAAGAATGGCTACGAAACTTTTTAGAAGATATTCTATTTTGGCTAAAACTACTGGATCCTATATGTATACATTGTGATAGTCAAGAGGCAATAGGATGAGATGGAAATGTTATGTATAACATAAAGCCATGTCACATACAATGAATACATACTACTGTTAGACACGTAATCCCTAGTGGTATTATCACCATTGACTATGTAAAGTCAAAAATGAATATGTCAGATCTACTTACAAAATTCCTAACTAGAGAGAAAGTTGATAAATCATCAAAGATAATGGGATTATGGCCGATAACAAGTCATTATAATAGTTGATCTTAGGCGTATTTGTACTCCTAAGTGTCATTATCTAAGCGTTTTTAGCTTAGTTTTGAGGATAACTTGATGTGCTTATTGAGTTGTTAAGTGCATATGTGTGTATTTATGTGTTAAAATACATGTTCATTGTTTTTAAGGTGCATTCAAAACAAGTATAGAGTCAAAATGATCAAATAGAACTTAGATGAGGAAACTAGTGTTGCTAGCTTGAGTTATGCTTGTTCTAGTGTACTTTGATTTGTTCTATTGTGCTATATGGACTTATGGTTGATGTGAGATTTTTTAGGAGAACAATGTAGGATATATGGAAGCCAAATAAATCCTACAAACAAGCTACAATATGAACAATAACAAGGAACAAAAGCACGAGAAGGAACGGACGCAACTCCCACGCCTTGGAGGGGGCCATGCGCCGTACCTCCCAAAGCATGTAGGAGGGTGTGGACTGTACCCCCCAAGTAATGTGGGAGGGTGTGAACCGCACCATGTAGAACACCATGCTACTGGTTTAGGCGTGCGATGATCCACATGGCGCACCACCCCAAAGCCGACTCAAAGTTGGTTTTTAACTTATTTTTAAGTGAGGGAAAAGTTGTAAAAGCATGGGATTCGTTTGGGGAACCTCATGGTCGACCTAAAGCACTATAAAAGGAGTAATTAGCCACATTTATTCATATCCTTTGAAATCCCTTGGAATACACACAAATTGTAGAGGAGGAAAAGGCAAGGACGGCTCTACACTAGGGTTTTTCTTCTTTTACTTTTCATTCTTGTAGTTTAAAGTTATGAACTCTTTTATGGAGATTGTTTGCATCAATAGGAGTAAATAAACACCCTATTTATAGGGTTGAGGTTGTGAACATGATTTCTTAATTATGTTATATAGTTGGTTTATTTATCTATCAAGTCATGTGATTGTTCTTGCATTCTTGTTGTACTATTCTAAAGCATCATGAACTTTTGGATAAATCTTAGTCGCAAAATGAATTGAACATAGGAGTGGAGATATGGAATGAATAACTTAAGGAGTGTGTATCGTGTCTTTAATGTTTATATATTGATTGTTGAAGAATGATTTACGGTTAGGATTGCAATATACCTAAACGCCCCACTTGGTTAATGAAACGGGAAGATAGTTTAATGCATCTTAATTAAAGACTCATATTACCACTCAACGATGTAGTTATGAGATTAATTTAGGTAGAATACTTAGAGAATAACCATTCCCAAGTTGAATATTATCCCCATAGATCAACAATCACGATATACACTAACACCGGCTAGAAACCATAGTTAGGCATGAATGTGAAATAAATGCCGCAACCCTGGAACTCTCCATATATTGTTTACAACTAGAATTTCATATCATCATTATTTCTAGTATATAGTTATAAAAAAAAAGCTCAAACTTTTCTTGGTTATGACTCATACTTGTTTAACTTGAATAGTAATGCTTGAATTAGATCGCTTGTTAAAAATAAGTCCCTATGGAATCGATATTCGGCTCACGAAGAGACACTATATTACTTGGACGACCACGTACACTTGCTTGTTTACTTGGGAGAGATAACTTTTTGGCGCCGTTGCCAGGGACTTGAAAATTAGCAACCTTCTAATTTTTAGTTTTACTATTTTGTTTTATAAATGCTAACAAATTGGTCTTAGCTACTAAATTTGCAGATACAGGTTTGAATATTGAGTAAGATGGCAAGGGAGAGAGAATTGGTTGAAAAATATCCTAAACCTGAGCAACGCTTACACCAATTGAGGATAGAAGCAACATTTCTTTATCAAATCCTGCAAGTTCAAGAGGACGAGACTATTCCTGCAGTAATGGGTGATGAACAACCATCTCGTAGGATAGTGCACGATGTGGTAATCTCACTCGCTACTAATATGACCTCCTGTATTTAAAATCCAGATGCAGGAGACAGAGTTAAGCTGAAGCAGAACATGGTGAAATTGTTGCACACAAGTGGGCAGTTTACAGACTTATCACATAAGGATTCACAATTCATCTACAAAACTTTTTAGAGATCATTGATACTTTCATCCCCGCTGGAGTCTCCAAAGACTATGTGAGGCTCACAGTTTTCCATTCTAACTTTTAGGAAAAGCGAAGAAATGGTTCAAGGCAAAACCTTCAAACTCAATTTCCTCATTTGATTCTTTTCTTCGGGCAAAACTGCAAGGTTAAGGAGCGAGATTCTGAGTTTCAAGCAAAAACTAGATGAGAATCTCTATCATGCATGGGAGAGCTTCCAGTCACTTCTCTTAGATTGTCCATATCACCAACAGACCAGCAAGGTATTAGCTCATACTTTTATTGAAGGTATTGACCATAATATGAAAATTTTGTTAGATTCAGCAGTAGGTGGTCAGGCTTTGAAGAAAACCTATGATGAGTTATACAATCTCCTCAATAGAATTGCACAAGGTAATCCAGATTGGAATGGTGATATGTATAGAAGCATGGTGAAGAAGCCTGCAGGTTTGATTGAGGTAGATGGTGTCACAGCATTGTCCGCACAATTGGCCAACTTTCAGAATCAAATAATGGCCCAGTTCAACAAGTTGAGTGTGGCTTAACCTCAGGTACAAGTTAATACGGTTTAGTAAGTTCAAGCTTGGTGTGAAACTTATGGAAATAGTGGTCATTCTTAAGACTTATATGCAGTAAATCCAGAGTCTGTGAATTTTTTGGGCAATGCGCAAAGAGTTAATCAAAGTTATTGTAATGTATATAACTAAAATTGGCAGTGTCAGCCCAATTACTCATGGGGTAATAATCAGGCTCAACCTTAGCAATTTCAGCAGTAGCAGGGAATCCAAAATAACACTCAGGCTAGCAATATAGTGGAGACTTTGAAAAAGATACTGGCCAACCAAGAACAAATGGCTGCGGAAATAAAAAATCAGCAACTTATCCAAAAGAATTTGGAGATACAAATGGGTCAGTTAGCTCAGGCTCAGAACTCAAGACCTCAAGGGGGTATACCTGGTGATACAGAGCAAGCTCCAAAGTAAGTTATGGCAATCACGTTAAGGAGCGGTAGAGATTTGGGTAATGCACCTGCAAAGAAAAATCATGAGTTACAAGTTGAATTGAACACACTTGAGCAAGCAAAAAAACAATTTGAATCTAAAGAAGCTGATAAAAAAGGGAAGTCTGAGTACCCTAATAAAAAGCTTGTTGAGCAACCTCGAAATAGGCTACCACCACCTTTCCCTCAAAGGCTCAATAAAGAAAGAAAAGATGCATATTTTAAGAAATTCTTTGACACATTCAGAGAACTTCACATTAACCTTCCACTTATAGATTTTTTGAAGGAAATGCCAAAGTATGCAAAGTCCTTAAAGGACGTGGTCACAAATAAAAGAAAGCTTGGTGATATTGAGACGGTAGCACTTACTGAAGAGTGCAGTTCTGTGGTCATGAGCAAGATGCCCACAAAGCTCAAGGACCTTGGGAGGTTCACCCTCCCCATACAAATTAGTGAAAGTGACGTTGTCCATGCCTTAAGTGGTTTGGGGGAAAGCATCAACTTGATGCTTCTTTTATTTTTTAATACTCTTGGTTTGGGAAAGTTGAAGCCCTCCTCAGTGTTATTACAAATGGTGGATAGAATGAGAGTAGTCCCTGAAGGAATCATAGAGGATATTCTCATTAAAATTGGTAAGTTCATTATTCTTGCTGACTTTTTAGTTCTTGATTATGATGTAGATGACAAGGTACCAATCATATTGGGATGTCCATTCTTCTCTACTAGTGGAGCATTGATAGATGTGAGAGAGAACACACTCAAGATGAGATTGAATGATAAAGAGGTGGTCTTCAAGGTGTACAAAACACTCAACACACCCTCACACTATAGAGATCTATGCATGATCACAACTATAGAAGCTGGTCTGTGTGGGGTGGAAGAATGCAAACCACTAATTATCTCTTTGGACAATCTCATGAAGTTGCCTGAATCAACCAATAAGCCTAAACCCTCAAAACTTGAATGGCATACTGAAAAGGTAGGTGTAAGAAAAGTGGCAGACGTCGATCATGAGCATTTGAAAGATCAGAAGAGAAGGAAAAAATGGGCTCCAAGTAGTAAGAAGAGGATGAGAGAATCTGGATGATGAAGTTGTGATGTGAGTCGTGTCGCAATAATAAATCAGGCGCTGCTTGGGAGGCAACCCAAGTTAAGGTAGTTGTTTTATTTTTTTAGTTTTCTTTAGGATCACCTTTGTTTTTGTTTTTTTTTTGTTTTGAGTTGACAGGTTAAGGGGAAGTCTGAGTACCTGAGATCTTAGCTAAGGAGCATGGCAAAAACTGAGTTTCGGGTCCCTCGAACCTCCTTGATAAATATGATGCTACTAGCTAGGCTTAGAGGCCTCAGGGAGTTTTCTATCCTTACTTTTAATTTATACTTTAGGGGACAAAGTGTGATTTTTAGTGTGGGGTGGGTAATATTCTAATTTGGTTAGGGTGGAGTGTGCTATAGGAGTCTTTTGGTTATTTGGTTATTTACTTTTTGCTTATGTTGATGAAAATTTGAAAAATACAAAAAGATTTTCTTTTAGTAATTTTTAGTTTTATTTAGGAGCACACCTCATCCACCCCTCGATTTTTCTTTTTGGTTCTTTTCTGAGGGGGAGCCCTTTGAACCCAGTATCCTTTTTGAGTTTTAATAGTAATTTTAAAATTTTAGAGATTCTCTAGTGAGATGTTGCGCATTATTACTTGATGCAAGTTGGTGTAGAATGTTGAAGCATGTGTAGTGAATTGAATGACTACTGTGAAACACTTAGGCTCATTTGTTTGATTCTTGTGTGATGTTGGCTTAATATTGAATTTTTGCTATTGCTTGGTTGAGAGTGTATAGGGATCCTTCTTGATTTAGACATGTGCTATGTGTGAGTGAGATTTTGTTATATTCCATATTGCATAGTGATGTCTAGAACTTGCCCGGTGTGTTTGCAAAGCGAAATAAAGAATGTTAAGTTTAGGAGATGATATATCCATTTCTTTGATAACCATGTTTTATACACTCCTTATGATACAAGGAAAATCAGAGTTAACCTTTTAAGGACTATAAATCAAGGTCGACACAAAGGGACCCAATCGACGATCATCACAAAGATTCAAGGACATGTTTGGAGGACCCTTTTCAAGCTCCTAAGAGTTCAATGCCACGTGTGGAGGATAGCTTGGAACTGAGGGAAGCCATGGCACAAGGAATAAAGAGAGCCCTTGTGGGTTATTTCCAAAATAGCCACTTTTGGGCTGTTTTTGTAATAGGTTATTTGGGCAAAGACAAATACTATAAATAGGTGCCTTAACCATTTTATTTCCTTAGTTTTTGATGAATATTGAATTTATGCCTCCTGAGAGAGCATGAGAGCTTGAAAAATCTTGTGTTGACTATTTGTTTTAAAATGGTGGTTTCGAGGGCGTTACGATTCCCTCTTGGTCATCGTAAGAGATAGATGTTTTGAGATAATCAAAAGGGAGGTCTTGGATTTGATATATCCATAGGTTTCCCTCTTCTTTACCTTCTTGTGTCAATCTATCTATCTTTATCCTCTATCCATTACTTTTTGCATTTTGATTTTAACATTTTTCTTGTTTTTATACTTTTTCCCTCTTTTCCTATTTTGGGGATTATCATTTGGTATCAGAGTCGAGCTTAGAATCTTCCCCACGATTCTAGTCAGGGGTTTGTTATTTTGAAAATTCCAAAAAAAAAGTGTCAAAAAATGTTTTGGGTGTTTTTGAAATTTTGAGTTTTTGATTTTTGAGTCTTCTTGAGTTTCTAGGGCTAGAATCTTGTTCTCTGGTACTATTTGAGTCTTTATATAAAGTTTGAGCTTATTTCGATAAGATTTGAGTGTTCCACCATTGTTGAAGTTTGGGTATGAAGAAATTTGAGATGGGTTCTCAAATATGAAATTTGTGGTTGAGTTCTTGTTGCTAGGGTTGTGTTCGGGAGCTTGAAGTGAGCTTGGGTTTTGAATTTTGTCGAATTCCGATTTCATTTGCTTAAGGGTCAAATTTGAATATTCTTGTGTTCTTCATATTCTTCATATCTTGTTGAAGAAGAACATTAAAAAAGGGTGTGTTTGATCCAAAAGGAGTAAAAGAAAAAGGGGTTGTACTTGTTTATGCCAAGGAATATTCCAAGATTCCAAAAGAAGAAAGGATAAGGTTAGTACAAGAGGGAATATTCCAAAAGAGAAGAGACAATAATAGAGTACAAAAGGGGGGACCATAAGGAATTCAAGGCTGCCAAGAGCTTGAAGGATCCATTGAAGAACACCAAGTCCTTGATTAACAATCAAAGTACTCCATTAATACCTTAAGAGAAGTATTGTGTACTGTTTTTAGCTTGACGAGAAGCTTGGCTATCCTCCACCCCATTGACAACCCTCTACACCCTCCATCGCACAAGAACACACCTTAAACGACCATTCTGATTAGTTGTGGAGGATCTCTTGATGAATTACCAAGCCATTGACGATCCACCAAACCAACCTTTGACCAAGATAACCCAAGGACCATTCTGCCTAAGCAGCGACAACCAGGCCGACGGGCTACCAAGGGGTTGATGGTCCGCCACCATGGCTGTCACCCAAGGCATTTTGAATGCTTCACTAGTTAAGAGGTGATGGGAAGGTTGACTGACCGCCACCAAGGCCATCAAGTTGGACCCAAAATTCAGTAAGCTCGTTTTAGAATTCAAGTTTCTTTTCTTGATTCTTAATCCTCTTTTCTTTGATTCTAAACACTAATTAACAACTAGTAATCTCTATACTTGGTTGTGATTAATTTTTTGAGTCCATTTTTCTTCTTCGTCCTATTTCTTTTGAGCTTTTCTAGTTTTATTTCATTGTAACTTCTTGGTTCCAGTCCGTAAATATTTTATTTGAGTCTTTCAAAAAAAGAATTAATTATGACCAAGAGTAGCAATCGATACCTTGTGTACCACTGGAGTATAAGCAATCTTCAACATTAGTCGATCAAATTATGAGGCCTACAAAGGTGAGAGAATCTTACGACTGTTGGTGAGGGGCTTTTACTACTAACCTTGTTTGCTCGTTTTGTAGTTACTCTAAGGAAGTATTTCATCGGTAGCCTCGAATACGTGTGACTACGACATAAGAGACTATGATTGTAGTAATGAAGGCTATGGAAATGATGGATATGGTGATTATGGGGGCTATGAATATAGCCATGATCAAGAGTTGTGTGGGAATGAGAGCTACTATTCCGGAGAAGAATATGAGGCAAATGGTTAGTCTAGTTTTTATGGTGAATATGAAGAGGAAGAAGAGACTTGTGAGGACTCTTATGATGATCATGAAGCATGTGAGGAGTCTTCTACTTCCCACTCTGATCATGAAGGAGATGTGAGGTATAGTTCATTCTTCTATGCACCTTATAAGAGTTATGATGGGAATGTACATGAGGATTGCAAAGATTCATACTCCTTGTCTTATGGTACTTCTTATCGTAGTCGAATCGGTATGAGTGGCTATACTACTTATAGTAAAAGTCATCCAATTATAATAAGAGAGTGTGCATCTCCAATGTCAAGGGATACTACATCTTACCCTTTTTGTTCTAGCGCGCAAACATTGAGAAGTAGGAACCAAGGTTGATGTGAAGGGTATAGTATGAGTCCTAATCCCCCTAGAGCATTTCTTCCTATATTTAAAGGGGAACGTGATCCTGAGGCTTATCTTGATTGGGAATGGATATGTGAAAAGTTTTTCAAGGACTATGATATGAGCGAAGTTGAACAAGCCACATATGCCCTTAAGCACCTTTAAGGTCAAGCATTGAGATGGTGGGAACTTGCAAAAGGGACCACTCAAACATGGAGTGCATTGAAAGGGTTCATGAAGTCCATCTATGTGTCAGAAGGATGTTTATAATATGGATCCGAGAAGACAAGTTGGCACTAGGAAGGTGAATATTTATGGGGTTTCGGGATGCATTCTCCTTCTCGATGATTGGTGCTATGGAAACTACATTACTCACTCTATAGTTGACTATTTGAGGATGACTCAAATGTCAAAACAATGTCCATATTTCTTGGAAGGCCATATAGTTGCGGATAGTGTGAAGGTTTTCTTCACCCAAAATGGGTACTATGAGGAGGTTTGGTGTGATGTATTTCCTTTGGACTTTGGACATTTATGTTTAGGTGCCAATTGGTTTAACCGGCATGGAATTCCAAATGAGGAAAATTGGCCCAATATCATTGTAGACCATTGGGGAAATCACCTCTATCCACCCATTCTTTCCAAACCTCAAGAAAATGTGACCACTTACTCCAAGTCCCCTGAAAATGAGAGACAAAAGATAGAGAGAAGTAAGGGAGTGAAAAGTGGTAACCCAAGAGTGGAAAAATAAGAGATTGTGAGGGGTGACGTGAGGGGATTACCACAGATCCAATCTAACTTTTTTTGTCCTTCTCTTAGTAAGGACACTTGTGCAGGTACTAATATTGCAAATGGAGGAGGAATAAAAACTTCCAACATAGGGTCTAATCAAAAAGATTGGGAGATTAATTTAGACCTATGTATCAAACCAAACGAAGGGTATTCTGACACTTTGAAAAGAACCTTGCACAAAGGTAAAGAAAAATCTTCTCATGAGCTTCAAGGTATCATAGCTAACTCTTGCACTTTAGTAAATGTGAGTGACCATTGTGTGGCTAATAGACAATTGAGTATGAGTGATAGCTTATCTATAGATGAGCCTAATGATTCTTTACCTTGTGATGATAATGTACATGTTGAGAGAGTGGATACACTAGTTGATCCTATTGATGACGGAATTGACTCTTCTTGTAAGATCGATTTGAGTCCACCTAGTGTTGAAGCCTTGGTGTTGAGTGATAGTACATTATCTTATGAAAATGGTGTTGATCAACTTGTGTGTGAATTAGGTCCACTACTTGAGGATGTTTGTGCTGTGACGAATGAACCTCAAGTTAGTAATGATGTTGATAATGTTGATCATTTGAATAGGAGTGACCCCTTGAGCATGCCTTTAAATGAAAATTCTATTACTTGTTTGGCTTATAGGGATGTTCATGTGTTTGAAACTTCTTCAATATTTGATAATTGTCATTTTGAGAGTGAATGTACATGCCCCAATTCTCCTTGTTGGATTGATCTTTTTCACTTTAAGTACTATTTCTTGTTTGAAGATGATGAAATCAATTCTATTGAGTTACCTAGTGGTATGGATCATGTTAATGATGTATCTCTTCTTAAGGGTTATACTCTATATAACAACCCACTTTGGTGTGACAATAATCCTCCTAAAGATGGAAATCTCTTCTTAAAAGATGAGAGCACTCTTATGGGAAAGGAGTGCGAAGAAATGGAAGGTGGTCTTTGTTTTCCAATTATTTCTTCTTCTTTGAGTGTTTCAATTCTTGAGCATACTCTTGATAATGTTCTTGATCAAAGTAGTGAGCATGCCCTTTAGGATACCCTAGATGAAATCAATTTGTGAGATACCTTTCTTTACTCTATATTTGCTTATAATATTGCTTATGGTTGTATAGAGATTATGTCTTTTTGTGATTGTGGCAACTTTGGGGAGAATGGGCATTGCCTTGACGCATGTTCATGGATACTTCTTCCATTTGATCCCAATGATCATTTGGGAGTAATCTTATTCTTGGAGATAGCTAGTGCATTGAGGTTAACTTGGAATGATCTTGTTCATGACATTGCACTTAGCTTTAGGGATTATCATATGACTCTTGACTTAAAAGGGATTGTGTGCTTGTTGAAACATCGAACCAATGTGGGTATCATGAGTGGTTGACTAATTACCATAGTCCTTTTAACCTTTCCCTTTGTCAAATTCCCTTGAGTGGCCATGTAGCTTTTACTTTGTGGGGTTACACACCCTTGATTGATCATTTTGATTCTTGGCTATATGTTAAGTGTGTTCCTCCTTGGCTTGGTGATAAATTGGATGTTGCTAACACTAACCCTCATGCCATGAGGCTATTGTTATTACTTGTGTCCCCTATGGTTTTGCTAGGTTTTGATTTGAGGTCGAATCCTTTTCAAGAAGGGGAGGATGATACAAGCCAAATCGGCGTTAACCTTTTAAGAACTATAAATCAAGGCTGACACAAAGGGACCCAAGTGAGGATCATCACAAGGATGCAAGGACATGTTTGGAGGACCCTTTTCAAGCTCCTAAAAGTTTAATACCACGTGTGGAGGATAGCTTGGAACCGAGGGAAGCCATGGCACAAGTAATAAAGAGAGCCCTTGTGGGTTATTTCCAAAATATCCACTTTTGGGTTGTTTTTTGTAATAGGTTATTTGGGCAAAGGCAAATACTATAAATAGGTGCCTTAGCCATTTTATTTCCTTAGTTTTTGATGAATATTGAATTTATGTCTCTTGAGAGAGCATGAGAGCTTGAAAAAGCTTGTGCTGACTATTTGTTTAGAAATGGTGGTTTCGAGGGTGTTACGATTCCCTCTTTGTCATCGTATGAGATAGGTGTTTTTAGATAATCAAAAGGGTGGTTTTGGATTTGATATATCGATAGGTTGCCCTCTTCTTTATCTTCTTGTGTCTATCTATCTATCTTTATCCTCTATCCATTACTTTTTGTATTTTGATTTTATCATTTTTCTTGTGTTCATACTTTTTCTCTCTTTTCGTATTTTGGGGATTATCACTTTATCTACCCTTTTTGCATGATCTTAGTTAGCCCCTTTGAGCCTTAAGCCTGTTCTTTGGTAGCCATCTATGTAGCTTATTCCTTTTCTTTCAATTGACCATTATTTATCCAGAACTCCTAAGTGCTTTAGTTGAGAAATTAAGATGTTAAGAAGTGTAAAAATTGAAGAAGAAAAAAGTGAATTTGAAGTCCCAAGTAAATAGCTTTTGGTGTGTTGAAAAGGTTTATGGGTTGTTGGTAGGGAGTAATGTAATGAAAAGAAAAATTGATCAAAAGTGAATCATGGGTGATAGCAAATACTCCTTGAAAAAGATGTCTAAGTTAGCTTAAAGAGATGGGGGAAAACAAAAGAGAGTTGGGAAGATGATAGTGGTGTAAATAGGTTGGTTGGAGATGAGCTTAGAGGAAATTGTGATGTATTAAAGCGGTTAGGGAAGATAGTCACTATTGTTGACCAAATAGTTCCTACCCGTCCCTTAGCCTACATTACAACCTTTAAAGTCCTACTTGATCTTGAGTTTTGACATTATTATATTAGTGGAGTACTACAATAAGGGAAAGCTTATGGTTCATATTATGTCACATGTGAATTCTTTGTGAGAGTGAGCGAAATTTGATTCGTACACCCATTCTTATGATAAATTGCATATTTGTGAGTGATTGTGGGTGGCTCTGTTGTGGTAAGAGCACATGTTTTATGATATAAAGTGACTTATATGATATATTTGATGATTAATATGCATGAGTTTGTCAACTTGATAGAGTCAAGTCTTGAGGCTAGGAAGTTTCGAAGTAGTCTTCATGTATTTCAACTTGTAAGATAACATGCTTCAGTATAGAACTTTCTATTCATATGGTTTTTGTAGTTCTAGGTTGAGATCTTTAGTTGTAGTAATAATTCTAGAGTCTTCCTTGATGGTGATTAATGTAAAGAGTTGTTCGAGGAGGAAAAAGTCTTTAAGTATGGGGTGGTAATCTTATGCATACTTGTACTCCTAAGTGTCATTATCTATGAGCTTTTAGCTTAGTTTTGAGGATAAATTGATGTGATTATTGAATTTTTAAGTGTGTATATATGTATTTGTGTGCTAAATTACATGGTCATAGTGTTTAAGGTGCATTCAAAACAAGTCTAGAGTCAAAAAGATCAAATAGAACTTAGATGAGGAAACTAGTGCCGCTAGCTTGAGCTATGCTTGTTTTATTATACTTTGATTTATTCTATTGTGTTGTATGGACTTATGATTGATGTTAGATGTTTTAGGATATCAATTTATTATCTATGGAAGGTAAATAAAGCCTACAAAAATCCACAAGATGAATAGGAACAAGGAAATAAAGCACGAGAAGGAAAGGACGCAACCCCCACACCTTTGAGGGGGCCATACGCCGCACCTCCCAAAGCATTTGGGAGGGTGTGTGCCATACACCCCAATTAATATGGTAGGGTGTGATACAAATCATTTAGTGCACCATTATACTGGTTTGGGCATGCGATGAGCCACGCGGCGCACCACCCCCAAAGCCAACTCAAAGTTTGTTTTTAACTGGTTTTTAAGTAGGGGAAAAGTTGTAAATGCATGGGATTCGTTTGGGGCACCTCATGAACCACATAAAGCACTATAAAAGGACTACTTATCCTCATTTATTTACATACTTTTAAATACCTTGGAATACACATGAATTGGAGAGGAGGAGAAGGTAAAGACGACTCTACACTAGGGTTTTTCTTCTTTTACTTTTCATTCTTGTAGTTTAAAGTTATGAACTCTTCTATGGAGATTGTTTATATGAATATAAGTGGATAAAAACCCTATTTATAGGGTTTAGGTTATGAACATGATTTCTTAATTATGTTTTATAGTTGGTTTATTTGTCTATCAAGTCATGTGATTGTTGGTACATTCTTGTTGTACTATTCTAAAGCGTCATGAACTTTAGGATAAATCTTAGTCTCGAAACGAATTGACCATGGGAGTGGAGAGATGGAATGAATAATGTAAGGAGTATGGATCATTTCTTTAATGGTTATATATCGATTTTTGAAGAATTTATTGTTGTTAGGATAGTAATAGACCTAAACGCACCACTTGGTTAATGAAATGGAAAGATAGTTTAATGCATCTGAATTAAAGATTGATATCATAACACAATGATGTAGTTATGAGATTAATTTGGGTAGAATACTTAGAGGATGACCATTCACTAGATTAATATTAATCCCATAGATCAGCAATCACAATAGACACTAACACCGGCTAGAAACCATAGTTAGGCATGAATGTGAAGTAAATGCCTCAACCCTGGAACTCTCCATATATTGTTTACAACTCCAATTTCATATCATCGTTACTTCTAGTATTTAGTTATAAAAACAAAGCTCAAACATTGACTCATACTTATGTTAAACAAAAGTCCCTGTGGAATCGATATTTAGCTCATGAAGAGCCACTATATTACTTGCACAACCACGTATAATTACATGTTCGCTTGGGAGTGACAATAGTAAATCTACCTATTTGACTAGAGATCTCGACATCTAGGTTCAAAGAGATCAAACAAAGTTATGAATGAAGATTCAACATTGTCACTAAAATTATATCCATTCTCATGATAAGACAATGTTTAGAGACAAGGATAAAATGCTAAGACTCTTTAATAATTCCTATGATTGACATGATCAAATAGTGTATCTATAGGTTACACATTTAGGAAATCACCTATGTGAGAGTAAAGTGTAAGCCCCTTCAAGGAGAATGAGTGTAAGGATAGTTGTCTACGCACTCATGAAACCGAGCGGTGTTAATGGACAAAACTAAAAAAATAATGAGAACCAAGAATGATTAAGGTTTAATTGTGTAACATATGTTTCCTAGGTATACATCAACTCATTGGTTCAAGGATATCATATCTACCAATTGACCAAGTATACCCAATGTATGATGACTGTGGAAAGTTCAAAAGGAAAACTACTTACCCAGATGCGATTGATCCTTACTTGTAGATCACACGGTATTTTCATGCATAATTTCACACTATATCCATCCTCCATTCATGTGGGAGATTATTGGGTTTGTGTTAAGGTTTGAATTGGGAGATGTTGGTATAAAGAGAAGCAAGAAACGGAGGTACATTGAATAAAGGGAAAAAGAAAATGAAAGGGAGAATTGGTACAATAGAGGAGTACTTTTGTCCTTTTAATAAGACACACTTCTACTATCTAGTAAAGCATTGAGAAGGAAGTGCCCTCTAGCGCCTTCATAGTCATCACTCGCTCGGCTTTGGCTTTGGCTTTGGCAAATGATGTGATTGACTGATAATTTCTTGGACGAAAATTATCTTTTAATTCACTTATTAATTTATCGTTTTCGAATATTAATTTGTGGAATTAATTTTCTATTCTTTTGTAATGACCCTCTGGGTCATTTTCTGCCTTTTTGTACTTTTTATACATTTGGAGGCTTCCTATAGCTACCTTAAGTCATGTATAACTTGCTGGGACTGACAGTTGGGTTATCGAGCAGTTCATTTGATTTGTATAGTCATTTCCCTATTTTGGAGCTTTGAATGTTAATAGAATGGCCTTGGGCAAAAAATTTAGGTAAAAAACCTCGGATGACAATTCTGACAGTTCCATTAGCTCCAGAATGTTGATTTTCAGCTAAGGGACCCTTGTAATATGTCTCGAGGCTTTCAAACTAATATTGGGCAACTGGGTGGATTTTGGTGAAAACTAGAACCTTGGGTATGGGATCCACATTTTGTCAAAACGACCTCGGATTGGAGTTTCGATGATTCTGTTAAGTCCAAAATGCTGAATTTGGTAGGGTAACATAGTTCATTTGCATGCACGAGGTTCTAAATGAATCTCGACCACCCGATCAAAGTCCTGTCATGACCTAATTTCTCGAGTCATGATGGCACCTACTGTATCCAACCAGTAGATAAGCCAAACAATAGCTCAAGCTAGCAAGTAACAGGCTAACTGACTGAATATAAGGGAATAAAGATACAACAGTAATAACCAATAAGCAAAAAAACAGATATATATATATATACACATAAGCATATCATATAAGAGAGGAAAGAGAACAGAATACCAAACTTAATCCCCTCGAGACCTGGTAAGGTCAGTACAAGAGTCACTAAGACAAAAGAGTTCTAGACAGTGCCAAAATATACATCGTAACCTTAAAATATTAAAAATAAAACTATCATAAAAGCTGAAGGAGGAGGATCAGCTTCAAACTCTAAAAGCTCACCCAATCTCCGATCAGTAGCACAACTCGAAGATGTCGTCGACGGTGGTGACTCATACTCGGATCTGCATCAGGGAAAAGATACAGAACTGTAGTATAAGTATCAAAACCACGGGTATTTAGTAGACATCATAGGCCGACTGAGCTCAATTACAGTAAAAGTATAAATAAGGTGCGATAATATAATCTAAAAAGCAATAATTAATGGACAAAAATGAAGATAATAGGCTATACTAGGAAAATGCAGTAAAGCGAAAGTAAGCAACTAAAAAGTGGAAATAAAATCCTAACTATAATCTAACTGGACCCCCATAAGCCTAGAAGGCACACACAAAGAGAAACAAACCTATCCGAGCCCCCATAAGCACTATAGGTACAAGCAAGAAGTAATGCTAAAGTAAGGACGAGGTATAACAGTAATGAAAGTAAAATGATCCAAATTGCACTATAAGCAAACGTTATACTCCCCTTGGAAGCCATATCAACCATTCCCTCAGTATCCATTGGTTTCCCAGCCCCAGACCAGTAATAGTAATAATAATATATGTCAGACTCAAACTGGAACTAGTAGATAATAATAATATAGCAAATGTCGGGTTCAAACAGGAACTAATAGGTAATAACAACATAGCAAATACCGGACTCAAACGGAAACTAATAGATAATAACAATATGTTAGGTGCCGGTATCCAATCGGAACTGCTAAGTAACCAATATGCAGTGATATAACAGAGTTTTAACCCATCTCAAGTCCATTTAATCACATATTACTATTTTAGGCGGCCAAATCCTTTTAAGGGGAAACGAATTCAAATTATTCAGTTAAAAAATGTGGTTTAAGGTCAAATACTACCCTACCTGGGGTAACAAATCTAACTAAGACTATTATGAAAACTAAGTCAACCCTAATACCAAGCAATAGCCTAAGGAAGTGGTGAAGCAATCATTCAGGAACAAAGGGGCGATCTTAAGCATCTTATCTAAAAAGGGGCGGTGGGGCCCATCACCAATCCCAAAAACCAACCTAAGGTAAAAACCTACCCGAACCTAGGTTAAGGCTTGCCAATCCCATCCCAAGGCACTAAATAGGCTAAATCTAATCCTAGAGGATAATCAGGGTCCGAATTATACCTGAAAAGGGCCCTAATTGGCTAAATTAAACTGAAATCGCTTAAGGAGTATTCAGGCCGTAATAACCCACCCATAACTAGCACAATATTATACTAAAACCATAATCAAGCAAGGTTTAGAAGAAGGGTAAGCCTAGCCTACTTGGACGCTGCTGAAAGCCTATAAAGTCCTCTATACTGAAGCTTTTCCTTTTAGAGAAGCCTCCTGCCGCTGCCACGCTCTCAAAATAATATTCTACAAGTAAAGACGGGAATAACGATACCCATATTGCAAATATACTCTTTGGTTCAGAGATCTAGTTAAAAATCCCTCTTGAGGTCCCCTTACGGAAAAACAAAATTAAAACTGCCATAGCATTCCTTGGATCATATTAAGCTAGTGCTCAAAATCTAGGCATGACCAGCCCTCAATTCCATGCCCAAAATAGTCAACTATGCTTGGAGAAAAACAAGAATTTAACTATGAATTAACAGAAATTTAACCAGACACTTACGAGATTAAGACGGGGAAATGATCACTACAGTGCTCCCAAATCAATCCCAGCTCCAAGTTGTCAATCCCCACTATTTTCGAGCTCTCCTAGGTCAATGGTGATTTTGGACTTAGTTTTTAAAGCAGAAAATGAAGGGAGAAGACTTATATACTTCCAGGGGTTTCCTCATTACTATTGCAAGGCCCCCTGGTCACGATCGCGGAATCCCACTAATAGAACCATCGCGATCTGTATGTCCTAGCAACACGATCGCAGTGCGCAGGTTGGCCATGTCCCATAGCCCTCCTTCATCATGGTCACGTAACCCAGCCTCAAAGTCGTGATGACCAAGATCCATAGACCCTCGCAATCGTGGGGTTCCTCATTGCGATGGCAATGAAGGATCGGGGCATGCACCAGGTGTTGATGCACGAACAACTTTGCTAAATTCTCCAAATGGGCCTTTGGGATTTGTTTGGAATCTCGTGAATGAAAAAAAACTATGTTACATTACCAAATTCGGCATTCTGAACTCAACACACCCATCAAAACTTTCATCAAAGGTCATTTCGACAAATAGTGGATCCCACACACAAGGTTCCACTTTTACCAAAATCCACCCAATACTCCAAAATGAGCCCGGAAGCCTCAGGACCTAAACAAAGGGTATCCCTAGCCTAAAGTCGACACTCTAGAGTTGACAGATTCATTAGAATTGACATTCGAGGCTGTTTACCTAAAGTTTTGGCCCGAGACCATTCTCTCAACTTCAAAAGCTCCAAAATATGGAAATGGCTATAAAACCAAAAGAACTACCCGATAATCGAACTGTCAGTCCCAGCAAGTCATAAATAACATGGGGATACTATAGAAAAGATTTAAATGCTAAAAAAGCATGAAACAACAGAAAATGATCTGGAGGGTCATTACAACATCCACTACTAAAATGACTTTTTTCTACAAAAGTAAAGAGTTAGGAAGTACCTGAAGGTTCGAACACGTAAGGATATTGAGTCCGTATATTGTGTTTGGTCTCCCAGGTAGCCTCCTCGAGCAGATGGTATCTCCACTGCACCTAAACCACATGAACATCTCTGGAACGCAACCATCTAACATCTCTGGCTATGTTAGAAACTAGCTCCTCCTCAAAGGTCAACCTCTCATCTAACTAAATCGAATCCCACCAAAGCACATGAGACTCATCTAGAATGTAACGCTAAAGCATCGATACATGAAAGATTGGATGAATGGATGAAAAGGCTGGAGGCAAGGCATACTAATAAGCTGCCTCCCCAACTATCCAAAAGATTTCAAATGGCCCGATATACCTGGGGCTGAGTTTGCCCCTCTTCTCGAACCTCATCACGCCCTTCATGGGCGACACACAATTTAAAACCCAATCACCATTTAAAACCCAATCACCAACTCCAAACCTCAAAGAAAGAAGCCTACGATCATCATAACTCTTTTGTCTGCTCTGAGTTGCACATAGCCTATCCTAAATCACCTGAACTTTGTCCAATAAATCCCGAAGAAAGTTGGTACCCCGGGGACTAACCTCTGAAGTATCAAACCAACCATCCAGAGACTGACATAGCCTGCCATATAATGCCTTGAATGGTGCCATCTAAATGCTCGAATGGTAGCTGTTATCGTATGTAAACTCCATTAAGGTCAAGAATTATTCCTACAAACTCTAAAGTCAAAAACATATGCTTTAAGTATATCTTCTAAAACATGAATATTCCGCTCTGACTGACCATTAATCTGGGGATGAAAAGTTGTGCTAAGGTGCGTATCTAACTCCTCCTGAAATGCCCTCCAAAAGTTAGAGGGGAACTGAGTACCTATATCTGAAATAATAGACATTGGCACCCCGTGAAGGTGAACCACCTCTCAATCATAGATCTGAACCAACCTCTTGGTATTATAGGAAGTCTTAATAATGATGAAATAAGCATACTTGGTCAATCAATCTGCAATGACCCAAATGCTATCAAAACCAAGGGAAGTACGAGGCAAACCACCGATGAAGTTCATAGTAACCCATTCCCACTTCCACTCAAGAATGGGTAGCCTCTGAAGCAAACCACCTAGTCTCAAATGCTCAACCTTCACCTGCTGACAACACAAACATCGAGCGTCTAAATCCACTATGTCTCTCCTCATACCGCTCCACCAGTAATATTGCCTCAAATCTCTTTACATCTTACCTGTCCCAGGGTGAATAGAATATCTAGAGCTATGAGCCACCTGAAGTATCAAGTGAATCAAACCTCTTACCCTCAAAAAACAAATGTGACCATCGAATCTCAATATACTCTGAGCATCTAAGGTATCGCTCCTGGACTCACCTATTCACACCTAATCTGTAATACTACACAATCTAGTATCCTCAAATTGCCGACCATGAATTTGCTCTAACAAAGTAGACCTAGCCTCAACACTAACAAGAATTCTCCTATAGTTTGAAATATAAAGTCGAATCAACATGTTGGGTAAGGACTGGATGTCCAAGGCCAACGGTCACTCCAAAACCGAAAGGAATGCCAAGCTCCCCATTCTCACCTTCTTTTTGCTCAAGGTTTCTGCTACCACATTCGCCTTGCCCGAATGGTATAGAATAGAGAGAGCATAGTCCTTCAGTAACTGAATCCACCTATGATGTCTCAAATTAAGTTCCTTTTGAGTCACAATGTAATGAAGACTACGACGGTCAGTGAATATCTCTCAGCAAACACAAGACAAGTAATTCCTCCAAATATTAAGTGTGAAAACTACTACCGCCAACTCCAAGTCATGAGTGAGGTATTTGCGCTCGTACACCTTAAGCTGTCTAGAAGAATATGCTAGAACTCGGCCCTGATGCATCAGAATACAAACCAAACCAACACTTGAAGCATCATAATATTCAGTAAACCCTTTGTTGTTAATGTTAAGAGTCAGAATAAGTGCTGAAGTAAGCAAGTCCTTAAGTTTTAGAAAGATCACCTAACACCCATCTGACTACTTAAATGGAACCTTCTTCCTAGTCTATCTGGTCATAGGTGCTGCAATAAAGGCAAATCTCTTAATGAACCACCAGTAGTAGCCAGCCAACCCAATAAAACTGTGAACCTTGATCAAAGATATAAGCCTAGCCAAATCACGAATGGCCTCAATCTTTACTAGGTCTACCATAATGTCGTCCTTAGATACCAAGTGCCCCAAGAATGCTACAAAATCAAGCCAAACTCACACTTTCAGAATTTGACATAAAGCCGATGAACTCTCAAAGTGTGGAGCATAGTCTTCAAATGTTGCTCGTGCTCCTCTTTTCTCCTTAAATAGACAAGGATGTCATCAATAAATATGATCATGAAGGAGTCCAAATAAGGCCTAAATACATGGTTCATCAAATCCATGAATGTTGTTGGGGCATTGGTCAACATTAAACCAGGAACCCATAATGGCTGTAGCGAGTCCTGAAGGTTGTCGTAGGGATATCCTCGACCTGAACCCTCAAGTAATGTTAGCCAGATTGCAAGTCAATCTTAGAAACCACTGCAGCACCCTGAAGCTGGTCAAATAGATCATCGATATGAGGCATAAAATACTTATTCTTCACTATCACCTCTATAATTAATACATATATGCATAGAACCATCCTTTTTCTCCACAAACAGAACAGAAGCACCACAAGATGAGAGACACTCAATCTAATAAAGCCCTTATCCAGAAGATCCTAAAGTTGAAAATTTAGCTCCTATTGCTCGGTAGGATCTAGCTGGTAAGGTGCCATAGAAATACGTCGGGTGCCCAACTAAAGATCAATAGCAAACTTTATATCACGCTTAGGAGGAAGGCCAGGTAGGTCAGTAGGAAAAACATCAAAAAACTCACAGACTACATGAACAGAGTTAAGCAAAGGACCCTCAATAATGACATCACGAACATAAGACAAGTAAGGTATACAACCTCTCGATACCAGTATCCTAGCCTAAATATAAGAAATAATTCTCACCAGGCACGACTATAAAACCCTGTTGCACAACTGGGGGTATGCCAGGCATTGCTAAGGTAATGGTCTAGGTGAATCAATCCAAGATCTCATGATAGAAGGATAACAAGTCCATGCCCAGAATCACGTTGAAATCAACCATGTCTAGTACAACAAGGTCAGCCCGAGTGTCATACTCCCAAACAGTCATAAGATATGATCTATATGCCCAATTCACTACTAAAGAATCGCTAACAGGAGTATCTAAGTGCAAAGGCACATATAATGGATCATAAGATAACCCCAACCGAGGTGAATAATAAGCACACACATAAGAATACATAAAGTCTACATGAAATAAAGAAGAAGTAGGCTGATGGAAGATCGAGATCATACCTGTAATAATAACATCTGAAGCCGAAGCCTCTGGCCTACCAGGAACAACATAAAAAAGACCCATCTCACCACTGGACTAGGTGCCTACCCGACCACCTCCCCTACCTGCATGAGGACCTCTTCTAGAACCCTGGGGACCACCCCTTTGACCCTGTGCACCACCCCTAGCTGAAGACGACACTGATGATCGATGGAACACTCTGTACAACAGTCTAAATCATCCTACGCTATGGACATTCTCTAGTGAAATGCCTGATAACACGACAATCATAGCATGCCCAAAGCAGTCTACCCTATTGAGAAAGTCTGGCTCACCCGAAATGGCCACCTCAACCTTAAGACCCTAACTTGATACCCCTCGAAGTCTTTCCACTAGTCTGCCTATTGTAATTACTATATTCAGGCTGACCCTTGTCTAAAATCTAAAGCACTTCCTAAACTATCCTACTATCCTAACCTTGATACTGATATAGCTGATGTTGGGGGTACCTACCCTGAAAACCTCTACCTCTCAACTGTGAGCCACAATCACTCCCACTGTAACTGCCTCACTGACGAGGCTAAATATCACTGCACCCTTAGGTCTTATGATGCATATCGGTCATAGTCTAAGAATAGTTGAGAATATCAATAATTAACCAGCCCGTAGCTACCAGAGTCTGAGTAGCCATACGTAGTGGCTATCTTAACCCTCTAATGAAGCACTAAATCCATTCATACTCAGTAGGTAGAATTATGGTGGCATGTCTGGTTAACTCATAAAATCTCACCTCGTACTCTAGCACTGACATGGAACCCTATTATAACCTCATGAACTAATTTATCAGACGTTTGCACATGATGTAAGGCATGTACTTCTCTAAGAAAGCCTCAGAGAACTGAGTCCAAGTCATAGGAGGAGATTCAGCTGGCCTACAATCAAGATATCCCCTCCACCACTGTCTCACTGCTATGTTAAACTAGAAAGTTATGTAATCCACACCATGCGACTCAACCAGGCCCAAATTATATAACCTCTCCTCACAACTAGTAATGAACTTAAATACATCCTCTCCTAGGGCCCCTTTCAACCTCGATGAACCCAATCTAAGAAATCGGCCCAACATCTTCTGCTCCTCAAAAGTCATGGCTAGCTGGGCCTATGCCGACTATGGAACTATTGGTGTTGGTTGAACCTCTACTCTAGGAGCCGCAGCTGTAGACTACACTCCTATAATAAGTTCACCTTATGCTGCCTCCTGAGCTGATCTCTGGGCCCTATCCATCGATTGGACACCAACCATACCCAACCATATCCAGAGATGATGTCTAGGCCTATCCATCGATATCAGCCTAGCTATTCATGGAGGATTAAAGAAGATATAAATCCTAGTAGTCCCCCTGGACCACCAGCTATTGTGGCGACAAATCCTTTAGTGATATCTCAGGTGCATGATTAATAACATATCTAGTGAAAGATCCCTGGACTGGCCTCGAGTTAGTACTGCAGCTTTGGACTGACCTCAACCTCGAGGTCGACCTTTGCCTCTAACCAGTACTTTAGCTATAAGCTCGTTGTCCTTGTCACCGACTGTCGTATCCCTAATCCTAGCCATCTGCGAAAGAGTAAAACAAATGAGAATATAGAAACCAATATATACACAACGAACGATAATGAATCATCGTACTGATCCACAGGAATCTACTAGACATTTGCTTTAGCACTGACAATATCAGTGAACCTACGCTCTGATACTAAATTTCCATGACCCAATATCTCGTGTCATGATGGCACCTACTTTATCCCACCAGTAAATAAGCCAAACTATAGCTCGGAATGACAAGTAGCAGGCTAATTTGTAGAAGATAAGGTAATAAGGATACAACAGTAATAAGCAGTAAGTGGTAAAGCAGATATATATATATATATATATACACATAAGCATACTATACAAAAGAAAGGAAGAGGACAAATTACCAAACTAAATTTTCCCAAAACCTGGTAAGGTCAGTACAAGGGCTCCTGAGTAAAAAGAATACTAGATAGTTCCAAAATATACATTGTTGTCTTAGAATATACAAAATAGGACTATCATAACTGTAGAAGGAGGAGGATCAGCACCAAACTCTAAAATCTCACCCAATCTCTGATCAGCAACACAGCTCAAGGATGTCGTCAACAACAATGACCCTTACTCGGATCTGCAACAAGGAAAAGATACAGATAGTATGAGTACCAAAACCACGAGTACTCAGTAGACATCATAGGCCGACTGAGCTCAATTCCAGTAAAAGTATAAATAAGGTGCAAGAATATAATCTAAAGGAAAAATTAAGGGACAGAAATGGATATAATAGGCTATATTAGACAAATACGGTAAATCAAAAGTAAGTTACTTGAAAGCGGAAACAAAAACCTAGCGATAACCTAACTGGACCCTCATAAGCCCAAAAGGCACACACAAAGAGAAATAAACCCATATGAGCCCCCATAAGCACGATGGGTACAAGCAAGGGGTAATACTAAAGTATGGACAAGGTGTAACAGTAATGAAACTAAAATGATCCAAACTGCACTATAAGCAAACGTTATACTCCCCTTGTCAACCATATCCACCATTCTATTGGTAACCATTAGTTTCCCAGTACCATACCAATAATATTAATTATAATATATGTTGGACTTAAACCAAAACTAGTAGATAATAACAATATAGAAAATGCCAGACTCAAATTGAAACTAATAGGTAATAACAACATAGAAAATACCAGACTCAAACTAGAACTAATAGATAATAACAATATACCAGCTGCCGGACTAAAACCAAAACTACTAAGTAGGCAATACGCAGTGATATCCCAGAGTTTTAAGCCATCTCAAGTTTATTTAATCACAAATTCCAATTTTAGGCGGCCAAATCCTTTTAAGAAGAAGCGGGTTCCAATTATTAAGTCTGAAAATATGGTTTAAGGTCAAATACTACCTCTACCTATGGTAGTGATGCGAACTAAGAATATTATGATGACTAAGTCAATCCTAAACCCAAGAAATAATTTAAGAAAGAAGTGAAGGAATCATTTAGGTCCAAAGGGGCATTATCCTAAGCATCCTATCTAAAAAGGGTAGTGGGGCCCACCACCAGTCCTAAAAACCCAACCTAAGGCAAGCACTTACCCAACCTAGGCTAAGGCTTCTCAATCCCATCCCAAGGAACTAAATAGGCTAAGTCTAATTAAGTAAAAATCACTAAAGGAGTATCTGCGCCTTAAGAACCCACCCACAACTAGTGCAATATCACACTAAAACCATAATCAGACAAAGTCTAGATGAAGGGTAAGCCTAGCCTACCTGGACGACACCTAAAGCACGTAAAGTCCTCTACGCCAGAGATCTTGCCTTTTGAGAAGCCTTCAACAACTGCCATGCTATCAAGATAATGTTCTACACATCATGATGGGAGTAATGATACCCAACAACTTTTCTAAGTTGCAAATTCTCCAAACGGACCCTCAGGATTCATTCAGAATCCTGTGAACGTAAATAAACTATGCTACCCTACCAAATTTGGCATTTTGTACTCAATGAACCCGACAAAATTTCTATCAGAGGTCATTTTGACAAAAGTGGGTCCTATACCCAAGGTTCCATTTTTATAAAAATCCACCCAATAGCTCAAAATGAGCCCGAAAGCCTTGGGATCTAGACTGAGGGTCCCTCTAACCTAAAATTGACATTCCAGAGCTAACAGAACCATCAGAACTAGCATCTGAGGCCATTTACCTAAATTTTTACCCAAAGACCATTCTCTCATCTTTAAAAGCTCCAAAATAGGGAAATGGCTATAAAAATCAAACAAATTGCCCGGTAATCGAATTGTCAGTCCCAACAAGTCATAAATTACTTGGGGCAGCTATAAAAAAGCTTTAAATACTTAAAAAGCATAAAATTATAGAAAATGACTAAGAGAATCATTATAAGTTTGTTTCAACATAGCAAAAATTCTGGTGTCAAGTTGCTGGTGCAGTCGCTTAAGTGGCTCGAGATCGTTTTAGCAGTAGTTAGCCAGTTAGGCAGGGGTCACTTAAGCTCCCTTTGGACACTTTAGTAGTGACCACTTAAGCGGCCACTGCTGAGTATAATATATATGTTCCACTACTAAGTATTATATATATATATATATATATATTCATTTTCAGTCTTTATTTCTCTTAGCGCAAATGTCATTATTGATATTGGGAGCTCAAAATTAGTGGGATAATCATAAAATTGGATGTGGGAATAGCTTGGTGATGTTAAAGTGAGTTTCTTTCTGTTATTATTTTGTAAGTTCCCAATTTAATTTTGAGTTAGTTCTCCATTTTGTTCTAGAGTTTTCAAGTGTTGTTGGGTTTTTTTGGGGTTGTTGTTGAGCTTGAATCATGCTCAGTTTTGAGGTAAGTGATCCTTGAGCTGTTGGGAATTTTTTGGGGCTGTTGTTGGGACTGAATCGTGCTTAGTTTTAAGGCAAGTGATCGTTAAGTTGAGAGGGGCCTAGTGACGGACTCAATTCTCGATTTCATCAATAGGCCCTACTAATCAATTTTAGCTTGATTTTTAACCTAGATTATAAATTTGAAACATGGATACTATTGTTCTCATCTTGACGTGTGGAATATTATTTTGATAGCATGGCAGCAGTCAGAGTCTTCTAGAATGGGAAAGCTCTACTATAGAGGTTTTCACATGTTTACTGTAGCATCCAGGTAGGCTTGGCTTACTCTTCTTCTAGACATTGCTCTGTTATAGTATTAGTGTGATATTGTGTTAGTTGTGTGTGGATTCTTATGGTTCAGATATTCATTTAGTAAATTTTGATTATTTAGCCGAGTAAGAGACTTTAGAATAGCTTTCGACCTTTATTTCCCTTAAATTAGTAGTTGCCGTTCTTACTAATTTATGGATTATCATATTTAGGCCCTTGGTACTATAATTAGGAGCCTTATACTAGTTTTGGGTAGATGCTTACCTTAGATTTGGGTTCCTGGGGTTGTAGTTGACCTTATCGACCTTTTTTAAGATATGTTGCTTTAAATAATGCCCTATTTTAGACTTAGTTGATTATAGCACTGATCGAGGGGCCGTTATTTGGGATTGGATTGTCTTAACCACAATATTAAGCTTATTAGCTTCGATATCCTCACTATATTAGTATTTTGACCTTACATCATGGGTTTTGACTTAATAAATGAATTTTAGATCTCCTTTAATGAATTCAACTATCTAAAATGAGAAAAGTGATGAAATGGACTTGGGACAAATTATAATTCTAGGATATTTCTATGCATTGCTTAGTTGGGAGTCAATTTAAGTCCGACACCTGAGTTACTATTATCACTTATTAGCTTTGGTTAAAGTCTGACATCTGTTATATTGCTATTATCCATTAGTTTTGATTTGAGTCAAGCATTTATTATCATCGCTGTTATTGATCTTGGGTTAGGAATCCAGTAGAGACCGGTGAAATTCATGGTTACAACTGGTGGAGGAGTATACGAAACGCATATCACACACCTTAGCTTATTTTACTTTCATTACTGTTATATCATACCCTTACCTTAGTTATACTATTTGCTTATACCCACTGTGCTTATAGAGGCTCGATTGGGTTTATTTCTCTTTGTGTGTGGATTTTAGGCTTATGGGTCCAGTTAGGTTAAAGCTAGGCTTTTATTTCTTCTTTTGAATTATTTATATTGGAATTATCACATCTACTTAATATAACCTATTATTTACACTTCTGATCCTCATTTATTGCTCTTAGTGTATTTACTAGCACTTTATGTATACTTTTACTTTAATTGAGCTTAGTTAGCCTATGATTCCTACTGAGTACCCCATGTTTTGGTACTCATACTACACTTTTGTATCTTTTTTCCTAAAGCAGATCCTGGTACAAGTCATCATCGTTGATGCTAATCTCGGGTTGTGCTGTTGACCGAAGGTTTGGGTGATCTTTTAGAGTCTAGAGCTGATCCTTCTCCTTCTTCTATAGTGATAGTCTACTATATCCTGAGACTACTTGTATATTTGACATTGTCTAGTACTATTTTTTGTATAGTAGCTCTTGCACTGACCTTACCAAGTCTTGGGGGATACATTTTGATATTTTGTTCTCTCCCCTCTCTTGTATAGTATCTATGTATGTATGTATGTATGTATGTTTATATATATATATATATATATATTCCTCATCAAGTTGCTTATTATTATTATTGTGTTACCCTTATTACTCTATCTTCCGCCTCTTAACCCGTCACTCGCCGTTTCGGGCTATGGTTTGGCTTACCTACTGGTGGGTTAAAGTAGGTGTCATCTTGATCTGAAAAATTGGGTTGTGACATCTTTTTGAATTGTCATGTCTATTTCTGATTAGACATTTTGGTTTCCAAACAACACACCTCTTCCGAATAGGTGTGTTTATTCTAAACAGGTATGTTTGTTCCAAAATGACACATCTTTTCGAACAACTATATTTGCACCTGTTAGTGGCTATAAATTTTCAAAGGCATTGCCTTATTTCAACCACTGAAAAATGAAAATACTCCATACTAAAATTAAAGCAAACTGATTTTTTCTTTTATCTTCTGTGAATTTTTCTTCAAATAAATAATAGTGAGTGTGATTTACTCCGTTTGTTGAGTTCACTAAAGTTCTATAATTTCTAGTGCCAGTATTGCGGAATAGTGTTCTATTCTATCCTGAGAGGAATTAATTCAAACCTTGGGCAATTGTGAGGGGATTAAATTTTTTAAGAAACACAGTTTACTGCGGGCTATTAGTATTTAGTTTCTGGTTTTTCAGGAATAACAGTTCCATGATATGAAGAAAGCAGAATCACAAACTTTCCGCGATTAATCAAAGAAGCATCCGAATAAAAACACAATTAAAATGCAAAAATGAAAAACTAAATATAAATTATCTTATCATTTGGAAAAATATTCTACTAAATTGGGATAACTAATTTTTCTACTAACTAATATTATTACTTTACGTTGGAAAACTAGAACCCTTAAATTCATTTATGTTATCTCAAAATTTTACTCTTATTCTATTTTGGGATTCACAAAACCAAATCTTTTTAATCTAAATTTTACGTCCATCATCCAAAGATTCACGAATGTTATTTTTCTTTATACTCAAATCTTTCCTGATTTTATAAAAAAAGCTTAATTTAATTATGTAGCTCAAATCACAACTCATCAAGATATACTCATATTAAACTATGATTAAATGTATGAATGATAGACAATAAACCCAAAACCAAGCATTTTCAGTTACATGCAAAACCACCCATTACATAACATGCAAAGGGAAATAAAAATAATTTCCAATCGCTCATATCATATTACGAATTAAACACTATAATTGAAATAAAATTAAGGCAAAAGATGGACCTCACATAAACAATCAACTTTCATATTAAATAATACTTGAAACCATCTAAGTAACTTTATTCATGCTTTGATCCACAAAAAAAATTGCTAAAATAAATAAAAAAGAATTGAATAAGAAATTATTTGACGAACTAAATGACAATAACAACAAGGATGTCATCGCCGAAAACTCGAAAACAAGGATCAAAACTTAGAACTCCAAAATCACGATCTTCAAGAGAAATCTCTACATTTCATTGTACATTTTCTTTTCCTGTTTGCACTCTATTTTCTTCTGCCTTTTTCCTTACTCTTTGTTTTTATTCTCTTGTCCATCACTTTTACTCTATTTGTGGGTGGTGTTATATAATTATGTGTGTGCGGATGATTCTATGTGTGTGTTGTGTGTTAGTGTATGTGTGTGAATATGGTTGTATGGGATGTGAGGGAGTGGGAGTAAGAGGAATGGGGATGTGTGTAGGTTGCGCAGGTGAGTGGAGAGTGAGAATAAGGTAGTTTGGTAGGTTAGTGGTTTTACGAAATCTTTTCTTTTGCTTTAAATTATAATAAAAATATGAACAAATTTATTTTTTATATCAATAAAATATAAAAAAATTTAAATATATATATTTTAAAAAAATGTAATTAAGAAGATACTGAAATTACTAGCTTATTTGTTAAAACATAAATTAAAAGAACATATTTTTTGAATTTTTTGTTAATTTGAAAAAAAGTAAAAACAAAATTTATCCTAAAATGTGACTCTATTTTTGAGACCTTTTACTCAAATAAAACCTCTTAAAAATGAAATAAGAGTTAAAAATAAAGATCAGACAAATATAAGCGTTTAAGCTAAAAATAGATTAACAGTAGGAAAGGGTCAAAAATCGCGTGTATACAGTTTGCACCTCTTTGACTGGAAACACAGAGTGTTTTCAGACAAAGAAGTAGACAACGAGACATGTTTTGATCCTACCGCCATCTAAAAAGGAGAAGAAAAGAAGAAAAAGATGAGATCAAGTCCTGAATTTTGAAAGCCTACATATCCCAGGTTATAAGGAAATTAGGTCACGTGTAGTTCAACAAGTAAGAAGGTAGGTAGAACATACTGAGATGGAGAGTTGAGTGAGGTCCTATCGAGGCTTCGGTCAGCTCCTGTCAATACATAAAATGAAAATCAAAAATCAAAATAGAAAATACAAGTACTAGATATCATCTATGTAGCTTCTCCTGAATCCTGACTTGAATCATCACTTGCGTCTTGATCTTCGAATATCATCTTGATTTTCTGGTGAGTGATTTGATCTTGATACTGAATTTGAGACTTGATCTTGAGTGAGCTTTGACACTCTTTCAAATAAAATTTTGAGAATATTCTTAAATGCTGATTTTTGTGATCAGTAGCTGGATAGAAGTAGATGTCAGAATTCTACGCTGCTACATGCTTACTCTGGATGTCATTGAGACTGAATGTTTCATGCAAGATGGGAACTTTGTTCTTGATTTACTAAACTATTCTTGGTGGGTGAAATCTACAAGATATCACAAACAAAAGAAACAAACAAATTTGTTGCCCCAATTTTCACTGGAAATTTTTTGTGAGTTATCAGCAACTGTAAACTTTAAAAAAAGGTCTCAAACTAGGAAATGTTTATCCTAGCAGGAAAATGAAGAATAATTATCTTCGATTAAGAAATGTTTATCCTAGGAGACAAATTCAAACTAACTGTCTGCTACTAGGAAATGTTTATCCTATGAGATGAATGTGAAATAATTGTCTGCTACTAGAAATGTTTATCATAGGAGATGAATGTGAAATAACTATCTCCTACTAGGAAATGTTCATCCTAGAAGACGAATGCGAAATAATTCATATATTCATAAAAAAGAGAAACAGTGAAAGGTTTTACTGAAATCATGTATGCAAGCTTGAATTTCTGGAATTTCCTTCATATCAGCAAAATTACCAATATTGTAAAAAATAGAAAGAAATATTATGAGTTTTGAAATGGTTGTTGGTTTGTGGCCTTGACTGTGAGTGTAACAACTTCTGTTATTTCCATGCTTGGGTAGATTGTCCTTGTTGCATAAACAACCTCATTGAAGAACCTCTAATTTACAATTTCAAACCCCATATCTATTGTAGGCCTCATCAGGCAAATACTAAACCATGTATTCATTCTCAAACTTGTCAACCACAACAAATTATAGTGCATAAAAAATTTTCTTGAATTATGTCACATTTGATGTGTTGGCCAGATTTTTCTTTAGCATTTGAAAAGCTGATAGTAAATTTTAAAATCGTTTATTGCTTGTTTTAACAAAGACTAACTCAAAGAAAATAAAAAAGAATAGAGCAATTAAGATAAAGAGTATTTGACAAAAGATGTCTTATTCAGAAAAGAAAAGACTCCCCTGAATGTGGTATTCACCTTTACTGATCATAACATGCATTTTGGATTAAATGACCTGACCCAATCTATCAAAGCAATCTGAACTCTATTATTTTCAAATATTCAGACTTTAAAGTCAGGCTTCTAAGTTGCGCCTTTGCATTAGACTCACAACCTTCAATCGACTAGTGGTGCCCTAGAGAGTTTTCACTAATTAGTCTCTCTCATTTTTTTAATCTCTCACTCGCCATTGCCTTACGATGCCCATAAGAGTTTTCACTAATAAGACTCTCTCATTTTTTACTTTCTCTCAACTCAATGAAGCCTTATGGTGCTTATGGGACTCTCTTCTGTAAGACTCTCTTATGAAAGTGACATGCCTTTGCTCCTCATATGATAATAAACATTGAAATCATGCTTGACTTGTGATTCTTAAACATTAATAAAAAGGTATTTATTTGGACTATAATGTCGCTTTTGTACAGGGTTGGAAAGAAATGGATGGCATGAAGTCTCAAAGATAACACATATAACAAGGTTAAGACTTACAACTTTTGAAATCGACTCTTTTGGTAATAATAAAAACTCTCTTTTTTTCTCAGTTTCTGTGATTGGTATTTTTTAGGAATTTTTCTTGGTTGAATCAAACTCCAAGATAGGGTTACCTACATATCTCATTAAAATATGAATCAGGTCAAACGTAGTTCAGGAAGTCTGTTCTATATTTTTTTAACTCTAACTTTGACTTTTTTCCCTTTTTTATTTTTCTTTTCTTTTGAACTTTTTGACATTTTCTCTATTTCCTTTTTTTATGACACTATTTTGATTCCAAAAGGGGGATATGAAATAAAAAAAATTAAGCCTCAAAAGAAAGTAAACTAGTAATCATTTTCTCAGGTTGAAATCCAGATGAGACAAGCACTAGGTTTATGTTCCTCAATTACTTCATAACTCCATAGGTTCTCCGTACTTGGTGTTCTTTTTAGGTATCCATAAAGCAGAATCGATAGGCTAAGTATCATCTAACCGACTATGTTACGCCCCTTGTAGACAACTATCCTCATCCACAAAGGTTAATGTGTCATGAGTGTTGCTATGTTGCCCCCTATCAATGATCCCAATACAACCTTTCCCGTATCATGACTCAAGGCTTATTAAACAAAGATAACTCTGAGTCTTGTTGTTGAATCGCTATTCCTATCCTACTACCCTTGCTACAGCCCAGGGTAGAGACAGGATGAGTCCCAACGCGTGCACTCGTCAGAAAGCAATCAATTCAGAAGAAACAACAATACTCGCCCTAATACCCTTCAAGAAATACCTTATACTTCGAACTCTACTTCGTTAATCCGCTATGGTTCCCACAACCCTAGCTATGGAGTTTAGTTACTCATAATTGTGTGAACAAAATAATCATTCATGAATGAAAACATCAATTGTAGCATACAAGAATGAATAAACTCAAAAATATCAACTTTAATTAAAACCGTAAAAATCAATATTCAAAAAATCTCAGGAAGGTGCCTTGGAATCCCTCAAAATAGTATTATAGAATAATAATAATGTCTAATGCGTAAAACTAAGACTAAAAGAGTATTTATAGACTTAACAAATCCTATCCTAGACAAAATAAGAAACTGATGTCGGCAACAAGAAACTGATGTCGGCCTCCTCGGACATGAAGAACATACGATCGTTCGTGGCCTGTCATTTGATCATTCTTCTAAAACTCCTACACTTCTTCAAATTTGATCTTCCTCCCACAATCACAAGGTACGATCATACAACCAACATACGATCGTATAACCTGTCGTCTGATAGGCTCCTGAATATGGCGTCTCTGAATAAACCTACGATAACCTACCCACGATCATGGTTTGAACGCACGATCATAGCATGCTCGTCTGATGCCCCTTTTTGTCCAGCTTTCACATTATTCTTCTCTGAGTCGTTAAGGCCTACAAACACTCAACAAACATACTAAATCCACAAAACGTACCCTTATACTTGCAAATATCCCTTATTTTAAGTATCTCAAGTGTCGTAACTCTCCGGCACATCAGTATCAGAGAGATATAAGAGTATACAAAAGTGCTTGTCATCAATCAGAGACTAAATAAGTAGAAATCCAAAATAAATCCAGTTCTCGATATTGTATCCGAGATTAAAATGGTCGAACAATATATAAATGGTCGGAATCTCCCTCAACCAAAATGAGTAAATAGTGACAAAGAGTAGATCAAGAATGGATTAAAATCTTCCTCGGTCTGAGTTTCCAAAATTGTATGTTTAGTCTAATAGGTCATAAAGCAATGATAATGGTGGTACGACTCTATTTAAAAATAAGTTTTAAAAGTGAAAAGGTGGGAATAACCCTTTTTTGGAAAACAATAGTAAAACAAAGGTTTTAGTTGGAATTGTACCTCTAAATATGCGTGAGAACGTAGATAATGTATGCATGCCATCACCAGAGTATATATAAATAGAAACTATATAGCAAAAACAACGGGAGGCATCATACTTCCGGGAGGGTTTTAACTGGGGAAAATCATCAAAATGGATAAGTATTACTCCAATCCCTACACTAAGAATTCTAGTATCAACCTAAGGTCAAAGTAAGTATGCCAGCAAGCCTAATATCACCCTATAGCTATGGTTGGTATTCTAAGCTAAGGCTTATAATTCTATGCTAAAGTTTCCCATAAATAGGTTCAATATCAACCATAAGGTACATATAGGACTTGTAGTGTCAATCTAAGGTCTTAAGAGGTATATAAGCAGACATTCTAAACTAAGGGTCCCGAAACACGTCTCTAGTCCAAGGATCCTAACGGAAGCTAAGGATGTTGTAATGAAGATATAACTTAACAACTATCATATAACACTTTCCCCACATGCAATATACACAATACACAATCTCATAGATAAGGGTACACCATAGCCTACCTCGTTGCCGAACAACAATCTCGAACTATCCACAAACTTCTCGTCTCCACTCCTTGCTCTCTATATGATGTTGCACCATCAAAATCATAATCTACACGTTAATACGTATAAAACGAGACCCTTATTGCAATATAAAACTCCAAGCTAAAAATCGGGTCAAACATAGGCCCATGGGGCCTGCTAACAGAATTCCATATTTGAATCTATCATGAGGTCCCTCGAAGAACAAGGAATACATGCTTAAAATTTGACCACAACAGGAGCTCGAATCAAAGCTCAAAATAGCTCACAAAGCTCTAGAAAACAAAGTTCCAAAACTAAGAATTAAATGGATTTTGGGACGGAATAACCTGAGAACTAAAAGGAGAAATGACCAAAGAATGTTAAACTAACGTACCTGAGTTCAATAGGACTAAATACCAACAATTCTCAAGCTCTAAGGTCTAACAATGGATGAAAATATCTAACAAAATGGTTTAAAATGAGAGAGGGAGAAGTATTTATAGGGGCTGCCAGGTGTCCTTCAAAAATGCGGGACCCCCTATCACGAGCACTAGCCCAGACCAAACCAAGACTTTATGAACACAACTGGTCCACTGTGAACATAAAAAAGAAGTCTTGACCGTCCAGGCCCACTTCCTTTTTGCGAAACCGATGGCTAGCTAGCGAATGCAGAGGTCAAGACTCCTTGACCTTCGTAAATGCGGCCAAGACCTTGTGAACGTGAAGACCAAAATCTCTAACCCCCACGAATGCAGGAAAGGCCACGAAAATGGGAAAGCCAAGTTAGGCTTGCACCACGTGTTGTTGCACCAGTAAAAGCCAAGTCCCAATGGACTACGATTGGGTGCTTGAAATTCATTTGAAACCCCGTGCATGCAAATAAACTTTGCTGCCCTACCAAATTCGGCATTTCAGACTCAATGAAACCATCAAAATTTCCATCCGAGGTCGTTTTGATTAAATATGGGTCCCACACACACTTTTCCATTTTTATCAAATTTTACCCAATAGCCCAAAATATGCCCAGACGCCTCGGGACCCTGACCAAGGGTTCCCCTAGCCAAAAATCTATGTTTTGGAACTGATGGAATTATCAAAATTCTTATCCAAGGTTGTTTACCTGAAGTTTTTGTTGATACCAATTTCTCTACTTTAAAAGCTCCAAAATAGGAAAATGGGCTTAAATCCCAAACAAACTGCCCGAAAATTGAACCAACAGTCCCAGCAAGTCATAAATGACCTATAGCCACTATACAAAAGCACAAAATATAGAAAATGCATAAAAATGGAGAAAATGACCTAGAGAGTCATTACAATAATGTTTAAGCTAAAAATGGATTAACACTCGGAAAAGGTCAAAAATCACATGTATAGAGTTTGCCCCTCTTTGACTGGGAACACAAAGTATTTTCAGACAAAGAAGTAGAAATTGAGACAAGTTTTGATCTTATCGTCATTCGAAAATGAGAAGAAAAGAAGAAAAAGATGCAACCAAGTCCTTGTTCTTTAAAGACTACGTATCCCAAGTTATAAGGGAATTAAGTCACATGTAGTTCAAAGGGTAAGAAGAGAGGTAGAACATACTAAGATGGAGAGTCAAATGAGGTCCTCATTTGCAGGAGCCCCACCACGTTTGTGAAGACTAAATGTTCACCTAACTAATCAAAAGAATGGTCCTTCTTTACATTCGTTATGTACCTGTCACATTTGCGAAGAAGAACCTCTGTACTAGAAAACCAGCAATTGTTGTCAGTACTAAAATAACCATATCTCCCTCACACGTACTAGAAATTTGCCGATTCTTTTTATGTTGGTTCCAAAATTTTGATACGGATCTAATGGTGCCAAACACATAAACAAAATAGCTCATTCAATTCAGGTTATGCTATTAAACTCAACAATGTAAAATACTAAAATTCAAGCAAACACACAAAACTCACCCGAGACCCCCCCCCCCCCCCAACGCAAACCAATAGTGCTACTTGGCTAATTTCGACATCATGGACTCAGCTGAAAAATCAGATTTACCAAAAGAGATCTTTATCAATAAATTACTTCTAAAACCAACTTTACGCCAAATAAGAGATAATATTTCAACCAAACCCTCAAAAATAACAAAAGGCCTTGGGACCCGTAACAACTATGCTACTAATCAATATGGATGTTTTAGATCAAATGAAACTGACAGAGTCACGATCCGATGCTTCGATCGTAGAATGTTGACCAATGTTAATTGTACCACTTTAAAGGCTATTCAAAACCACAAACTCATATAGATCACTCCCAAATGCTTTGGAGACCATGCAAACTATTTCCATAATTCATAAATAATATAAATTAACAACGGGGAAGGGTAAAATGGTCAAACCACAAAAAACTCTATAAATCACAGTAAGAGTTATTGCATTATTCACCATTAAGACTTGCATTCACCATAGAACAAAAAGGTAAGAAAAGTACCAAAGATAGATAAGGGACCAAAAATACCCTCATACCCTCATGCAAGCACTCTCAATCAGAGTCATATCTATAGAACTACCGATCTAACTCTAGTCACAAGAAATTCTTCATATTATGACCCTTAAGGTCACAACTCCAGCATCTAAAGACAAATCTCTCAATGAAGCCGAGTTTCTTTAGTTTTCGAACTTCCTCTATAACCATAGACTTAGTTAATCACAATAGAAGTTTTGAACATACTCGATTAACTTAATCTATCAAAGACACAAAAAGTCACTTACTGTACCAAAAAACCCTCTATACCATAGTCATATATGCGCTATATACCACCCATCACAATAATTGATGTAGTTCTCAACACCCATATTGTGTCAATTAACCAAAGTCCTCAATAATTGGATAGAATGAAAAGCCCCTCTGATCAAACATATGTACACAACCCATCATATGAGAAACAGTCAACCCATAGTAAAACTCGAAATACTTCAAAATTTCTTATGTACAAGATCCTTATATTTTCCTTAAATTATTCCCCATTGGGTATTATTTAACACAAAAACCTTGGAATAATACTAAATACTCTAAATCAAAACTCTTGAGCAAAATACTTCATTAAGCCCTTTAACTTTCAAATTAATAAATGCTACAAACTAGGTGCCTTTCCATTAAGAAATCCTTCCAAATCAAAAGTAAGTACCCTTATATGTTGAATTCGTTCAAGTCCAATCGAGGAGTGTTTCAACACCATACATCTTTTTACCCAATCTGGTACTAGCACTGGTCGTCCCTCAAAGCCGATCTTGTCTTCAAAGCACTAACCCAATCCATAGATTTAGCAATGTGTTCCTGTAAAACACATTAACTTATGTATGCACCCTACTGCTAACACTTGTAGCTAATCCCACACAAATCTACCAATTGTAAGCTTCTTTTATTTCTAACTTTCTATCCCAACAATTGAATTACTTCATCAATCCTAACTTATATCACAACCCTTACGTAAATCTCTGAATTACATCACATAATCTAAATATACTCAAACCTACCATTGACACCACTATTCCAGAACATAACCATCGAGAAGATCATACCCAAATCATAATAAAATCTAGAATATCTAGGGAACTCAAACCTAACACAATGGTATACTCTAAATGAGTCAAAACACAAGATCGGCATACCCGATCCACCACCAAAGAATCTCTTATGGGGCAGCAATAGGCATCAACACAATAAGAACCCACGAATTACGTCAAGACCCAATGTTGAATAAGTAACATATAAGAGAATATAGAACTACAGTCAAACACTATTAAGATAGATCAAAAGTGTACTGAAACCATACTTGTGACTACTGTATAAAAAGCTCCTACCTCGAGTCCACGCTGAGGAACATAATACTGAGACATGTATTCTCCTCGTGTTACTAATGATGCATCTCTCTATCTATGCCAGTGGGAACTCCTTCCTATAATGCTCGAGGTTCCCACTTATCAAGCAACCCAAAGAGAGGGCATACACTATTGGATCTGAAGAACCCAAATAGCAACATGGTTTAACCACCTCTGAAGATAACAATTAAATATTGTCAACACTGTCAAGTCCATGGAGCCTCTTGCTCGAATGCCTCTCATACCTTCACACAAACTCCTTTAGAAATTCCTAAAAGAAACCATCTTATGCGAGAGGAGGTGACCCATCTGGGCTACCCTTAATGAAAGTCCTCCACCACTGATTGGCTAGTCCGAATAATGGAAAAGTAGTGAAATCTATGATAAGGCTCAAATACACCCAAGAAATGAATGTACGCGGCCATTAATAGTACTTTTACCTAACTTAGGAGTCGCGGTCGAATCCACAAGGAATGAGAGCAATAGCTTCACTCTCAAGTGTCATAGCTTCACTCTCAAGTGTCATAAGCAACTATAAGTTGTCATGCAATGCTAAGAATCAAATAATAAAGTAAAAATCGGGGGGGGGGGGGTTTGGTTAAAATAATATTGTATTGAGTTATGATTTCAACATTGGTTTGTCAGAATAAATGCTATAAGATTTTAATCAATAGGTTAAAGCACTTATGGTTATGCCTTCTTGAGAATAATTACATGCATGGGTAAGTGAAAAATGTGCCTAAGATTTGATTGCTAGTTATGACTAGGCTTGGCTCTAGCTATTGATGGTGATTTGTCAAACCACCACCAAACTTCAGATGGGTTTCTTTCGAACACCCAAGTGTTTACACTACTAAGCAACCAATAACCTCAAGATGGGTAATCTATTTCTAGAATCACCTCTCAGATGAGTGTAACTCAAGTTTTGTCAACTAAATCTCATCACTCTTATTTTCTCTTTCAAGCAAGATAAGTCATCCAAGCATAGACTAAGTTTACAATTTTAACCTATAAATTAAAACATAGAGATTTAGCTAAAAGCATATCATGCAATCGAATACAAAGGTCAATAATCACTACCCACACAACAATCAATACTCAATAATGCATAACCCCATGTTTGGGAAATTAGCTACTTATAGGACAAGAAAAAGGAAATATACCAAATTCTTCTTCCATATTCTCCATAGAATCCAAATGTTTCACAACAAAAATCCAAATTCTAAGCACAAAGTAGATAATCCCACAACTAGAGTTTGATTACAAACTTAAGATTCAAAAATTTTACAAAAGATCTAGTTCCAAATGGCAAAAAAGGCTTAAATGCTTTAGCAAGATTGGGTCTCAGAATTACAGAAATACCACCACGTCCAATTTGACTAAGCAGATTATGTCACTGAATGTGTTGGAGATGCGCCAAAATGACCATTGGCTCGCTGATTAGACTCAAATCTTAAGATTCAGTAGTTGACTTCTATCCTTTTTGACAATGGAATTCTGCTTCGCTGATCATTTCAACGATATGCCAAACAGTACTGTCCATCGCCATTTTGTCCAATTTTGGACCTGGCCTGAACTGTTAATTTTGATGATGGAAATATCATTTTAGCGATATGCAGAGAGGTTTGGCGATACACCAATTGTCCCTTGAGATGCTTTTGTGCATTTTTAGCCCCAATTTTCCATCTTTGTACTTTTTTTTGCCATTACAACCAATTCTTGGCCTTGACCTTGAATTTAAACAAAAACAACATTAAAAACATTCAAATTAGCATTGAGGACATGATTTCTCATTTTTAGGGCATGTGAGTCACAATTTATTGACTCATCAACACCCTTAACTCAACTCTTTCCTCATCATTGAGTAAAGCAATGCACACACAACAAAATCACTAATGCCTTCAAACGGTACTAATGGGGAGTTTAGGTACATACTTCTTTTGTTAAAACACTTTGCCCTATCAGTTTTGAAAACAATGGCACAAGTCTCACCTATCTAGCACTCATATCGTAAATAACGAGCCTTAAATATTGACTACATATCATCAAACCTCACACATGCTCAGAACTCTAACTAAGGTTATAGAGTGAACAAAGAGGACCTTTCCCATAAGAACAAATCAAATTTGAACAAAGGGCTATCACGAAACACTCATACTCTGAAAGATAATCATGCACATGAGTACCACGACATAGGCTTGCCCATAAGTTCCATTTAAACACATACAAGCATGACACTTTGGAGATCACAAAGGTCTTGCTTCAGCTTGTAACGTGGGCAATTGGGCAAGGTAGGGAAGGTTAAGGTTATAGTAACTCTACCTTCTCAAAGTATCTAAGGAGACATCAATCACACATACCTCCCAAAACTAACTCTTCAAATCAATTCAAGGACCAATTTTTCAATGCTATCATGCTATTTTCCCCCTCCTATCCTTTGAATTACAAAAAATTTCTTATTATCACACTAACACACTTTAAACATTCTTTCAAATCTTTTTCAAGCTTTTTTCCTTTTTTTTCTATTCATAAGGAATACTAGGATACTTGAGGGAGGGGGAAAAAGTATTGGTCCTTACTCCACAAATTTTCTATCACAAGTCTCACTCGAGATCTCCACTACACCCAACAAAGGTTCTTTACCTAAGTTGGTTTTTGGTCTAACCTAAATGCTTCAAAAAGGGTAAGGTTCAAAAGAGAGGACTTTGAAAGATAGGTTTCGGCTTGTGATAAGGTTATCCAAGAAAAAATTTTCAAGGTTAGAACCAGGGACAAAATTGCTCACTCAACTTACAATGGGTGGCTATTTTGGTCAAATTGGAGATTTACTCTCAATCAATGGCCTAAGATCACTTCCCTAACATTGCACACCTCTAGTTTTAGAATTATAGCAATCGGGAAAGTTCTATGTGGACTCAATGAGCACAATCAAACAAAAATCTGACTCACACATGGCACTCAACAACATACCCAAAGCAACCTTTCTCAATTGGTGTACCACATTCATAGCACATGTCGAGAAAGGTACTCAAGTAGTAAAAGTAAGATGCGGGTGTTCACAAATCATAAGTGCCTAACTAGTTAAATTAAACCAAAGAAAATTTTTAACAAGGGTACATTTTGAATTTTTAAAAATTGGCATAAATCACAATGAATAATCAATTCAAGAGTCGCGCATGTGAAAATTCTCGCCAAGTGTACTATTTGAGTCAAAGTGTTCTATTGCTAGTACACTTCCCTATTAAATACGCATGCCAAAATGAATTTTTATTTGCAATTAAACTACCAAGTACTAATCTACAAAGAAAAATAAGGAAATAAATAGAAATTGCAAATCACACACCACACACTCCATGAAATCCAAAATACCAAATCCAAAAAATATTAAAACCCAAATGAAAAATATCCAAATGTCAAATCCACATGCCAAAATAAAGATAAATATCCAGAAATCCCAAACACTATACCAAACAAACTAAGCACCAAAAGCTAAATATTATAGATCCAAAAATAAACACCCCACCCCAACAATAAAGTATGCATTATCCATCAATGCAATAGGACTAAATAAGTATAAGAGAATGAGAGTAAGTGTCCCCCTAAACACAGTTAAGCCTGTGGCGGCGACTGGCTTACCGAAGTGGCCACTGTCTAGGCATCAGTGTCTGGCTCTACTATAAGTGTCTGTGGGGCTGGATATGGTACAAGATATGTAGTCTCCATAGTAACAGCTAAACTAGAGGTCCCAATCTGTGCCATCTAACGAGATGACCTCTCCAATGTGGCAGAAAGTATAACATCCTTCATCTCCCGCTTGTTAGTCTGCTCATCAATCTATGGATCAACTTGATACTCCTCCTATATACCAACCTGTCCCTGCTCCTCAAAATAACCCTCAATATCATCATCATCCACCTCATCATCTAAAGCACAGTCATCCTTATATACCTCCTCCTCTTGAACTGCTGGATCCTCATCCTTATATACCTCCTCCTCCTTAAGTTCGGGAAGTAGAGCTCATCAACATGCTTTCAAAGGGATGCTAGCTCCTCCTACATCATAGTTACTGCCTCAGGCATAGAAGGCTATTGAGGGGCACTGAGCTCATTTAACCTTCTGTAAAAATGCCTCAAGGTCTCACAAATACCACGTAGCTTCTCATGTACTGGATTTATGGCGGATTTCACAACCACAACAATTATCCCAGGTCTCTCTCTCTCTCCAGTCGATCTGACCTCATCTCACTAGAATACGCTAGTTGCCCCATCCTGACAATGTCAGCCTGAGTTAATGGGGCCCTCAAAGAACTCGATATAGTGGAAGGCTGATGACTGGGGGAACTAGGTCGAGGCTACTGCAATGATGGACCTAAAAGTGGGACTGAGGAAGGTAGAGTTGTAGTAGACACAAGGGGTAGAAACTGTAGTAGTAATAGGAGTGGGCTGGTTGACAACACTATCAAAGGAACCAAGGTCAACTGTTGAGGAATCATCCGCTCGGACTTTCTTCTTCTTCACTTCTTGAATAGTCTTAATTCTTGTGATGTCAATTATGGAAACATGAGTGTACTCAAAATCCTTTTTCTTATCTAAGGGAACCTTTGCACGATGATATAACTCGGTGATCAAACATGGGCATGCGAGAGAGGTTTGCTTTTGTTGTGCCCGAAAAGCAATGTCTGGGGTGATAGAAGTCATATTTAACCTCTCCTTAGAAATAATCGTTCCAATAAGAACTTCCCGAGGGATAGCAAGGATGGATTGATTTTGTGATAGCAATAAGTTACAATATACGAAGCTTAACCAATACCGAGCTTCCAAACGGATATCTATTTTTTGAATCTGAACCTCCGGTGCAATCCACGGAGGAGTACCATCACTAAGCAATGGAGCTAACCAAGCTCTTATTTCTTCGACCGGTCCTTAAGTCCCATGGCAAAGCAGTGAAAATTTAGCCTTTGACTTCCATATATCTTATTAATAACTAACTTATCACAAGGCACGTCTACACTACGTACCCTAACAACATCCTTAGTTTTTTGTTTCTTCCCCTATACTTTCTTAGCAAGCAAAAGTTCCCCATATGCCTCATAAAATTCTCTCACCCAATTTTCAATATAAGGTTTTAAAGGTTCAAGAAATACCTTAAAGTCATGAAATTGCGCTGCAGAAAGAACCCTCGGGTGTTTGCCTTCCAATCTATTTAAGCTCAGCCTTTACTCTTCCATAATTGTGCACTTATTTGGCACCTTAAGTTGATTTAAGACATGATAGCCCCTAGGAGGATGGTCGGGAGGTTTTGATGCAACAGTGGAGCATTGATCTTTCCTCATATTCTTTGGAGCATCCTCGAAAGTAGTCAGTGGCTCATGGATAGAGGTAGTGTTCCCCTCCCCCAAGGAATTAAGATTATACCTCTTAGAGTTGGAACGGTGTGATGAGCTCTCTCTCTGTCAGTTATCGGGGCTTTGGATTTTCCCTCCTAAACTCTCTTATATTTGTACACCCTTTTTGGCCTCTCTCCTTTCCTAATTGTTACTCCCTTTGCAAGATTCAAAGTGGAAGGAGGGGATTTGGATTGTTTCTTGGATACGTGCTTTTGGCGAGGCATTTCTGCCTATAAAAGTAGAAATGGGCTCAATCAACATTATCAAAACAAAACACAAAATTTTTTTGAGAAGCACACCACCGAACAAATCGGCGCATCGCCAATCTGATCGACGATGCAAAGACCCATTGTCAAATTACACAGAAAAGAATGGGTCCAGTTTGTGAAGGAAAGTAGGAATTTAGTGATACGCCAAAGGATTTGACGATACTCCCCGAGCATCACCGAATCACCAAGGCATCATTGAATTGCACCTTAATTAGCCAAAGTTTTTGTGACTTTTGGAGATACAGGGAGAACTTCAACAATGCACCAAACAGTTCTGCGTATTGCCGAGGTTCTCAAACCATCGCCGATTGTCGTTGCCCCCAACTTAAATCTCTATCTTCAAGATGTTTCAATGGCAATTTTTTAATCTATTTGGCCATGGGTACTCAGACTTCCACAGGTTTCATCATTTAAACAACATTACGACCATTTTTCCCTTAAGAACGACGTCACCCAATCTATCATTGGGAAAAATCAGTCGATTTCAAATCAAACCAACTAGGATTTCAACCAATTTCAAAGCCCAAACCATAAATAAATCACCAAGGTGCAATCATGTTCAATTATTCACATTTTAAGACAAATTTTCACAACATAACACTATTTTGTTCAAGCTTTTGATTTCACAGCACTAACATCTTAACCTATCAAATCCATCATTAATGAATAAATAATTTATCATAAGATATAAAAATTAAACACATAATCGATTAAACCAAATTTCAATTTAAAGCGTAAATTGATTTCTAAACTTCAAAATTTATAGAAAAAACTCGACGAAGAAGACAAGGTATTTATGAACTCCAAAGATGGGTTCTCGTGTGGTAGTGGTAAAGTAAAAGGAAAACAATAGGGTGTGAGTGTATGAGTGTGTGAGTATTTGGGAGATTGAAGAAGAAGAGGGAATTGGGAATTGAAAGAGTTTGAATAAATACAAAAGGTCAAAAGATAATGAAAGGTCAGGAGTCAAGAAGTCAAACCATCCTCTCTTAAACTTGACCGACTCAGCAATTTTTTTCCATCGTGGAACGCATCAGCGATTTGCTGATTTGGTGTTTTGTCGCCAATTTTAACAGTTCACAAGGCCTAAGGTCCTCTTTTTGGTGAAGCACTTTGGCGATGCTAGATCTGTCACCGAACATGTCGATGATGCGTTGATTTGTATTTACTATTGTGAATTGGAACAATTCATTTGAGATTAGGAGATCTCTTTCGATTCGGCGATGCGCTGAATTGCTCTGCTCATTGCCAAATCCTCCTCCCTGGAGCTTTGTTCATGATCTCCTAAATTTTTCCTCTCCGACTTGTGTTATGTCATGTTTCCCACTTTTCAACTCCATCACATACCTATACAAATCAACAAACATTATTCAAAATGATAAAAATAAACTTGGGTTGCCTCCCAAGAAACGCCTTATTTATCATTGTGACATGATGTTTTTTTCCATTAATCATGCATCATCGAGATAGAGCAACTCCAAGAAAATATTTTTTGGAAGCAAACTATGGGGATGTTTAACTCTTTGCCCATTCAAGGTAAATCAGGATCCTGTGTCATTCTCCAATTCAACTGCTCTACTAGGGAAACATTGTGCCACTTTGAAGGGACCTGACCATCACATTTTGAGCTTACTTGGAAACAACTTATACTTTGAGTAAAACAATAGGATATCATCACAACTAAGATTGGGCATTCTGCCAGAATGAAATGGCCAGACCGGAATGGATGGGTACCAAATCGGACTGATATGAACTAGACCGGGATGGAACCGGTACCGGGTTGTACTGGTTTGGAATAACCGATATGAAACTGTGATTCCATTCTGTTACATTAGTAGCCGGTATACTACCGGTATGGACTGGACCGAACTGGAACTGGATAACCGGTACGGACGATTTTAATTTTAATTTTTTAAAAAAATAATTTTTTATATTTTGAATAAATAAATTAATTTTTACATTTTAGTTAGAGAATAAATATTATATTGTGAATTATGTATTTTAAGTTTTAATTTAGTTTTTAAATATTTTGGATTAAGTTTAAATATGTTTTTTTTCTAAGTTTTTCAATTTATAAGTTATACATTTTTAAGTTTATATTTTTCAAAGTTTATATATTTGAATTTTGAAGTATATATAAACGTATAAAGCTTTTTTTTCTATGTTTTTCAATTTATGAGTTATATAAGTTTTTAAGTTTATATTTTTTGAAGTTTATATATATAAAGTTTATTAGTTTGTTAAACTTTTTTTTTTTTCTAAGTTTTTCAATTTATATGTTATAAGTTTGTAAGTTTAATTTTTTTTTTAAGTTTATAAGTTACTAATTTAAAAACTCATACTAAACAAAAAAGAAATACATTAAGTAAAAATATGAGAAAATTAAAAATCAATCCAATTTATTCAAAATTTCAAATTTGTATTATAATTTACAACTATTAGTAGAGCGTCTAATTTACACAACCATCTTCTAGGAAGGGTTCTGTTTCAACTAATCCTCGAATGTAAACTAATAGTTGTATAATCTTATAATGTTTTGTTCTAACTCTTGTAAAATTTGAGCAATAACCTCCGGTCTTGGTAAAACTTGTTGACAATCTTCAATTTCAATGTCATCGTCACTATTAAATCCAATGACTGCATCTAAGTAATCTTCTTGTAATTTAGTTAACTTTGGAACTCCTTTATTTCTTCGCTCGGTGTTGATCCAATCTCTAAAAGTCACCGATAACTCCAAACTGTCTTCTGCTAATGAATATCTATGATCGCCAATTTGAAATCTTGCCACATTGAAAGCTTGCTCCAAAGCTACAGATGATCTTTGAATAGCTAGCACGTCCTTCACCATCTTGCTAAGTTTTGGATATTGATGACCACGAGCCCTCCACCAATTCAATAGTTGCGGTATGCCTTCTTGATTTGTAATAGTATGAGAACCATGGTCAAAATATTTAATAAATTCACATTTATGAGAAGAATGAAGACCATGTGATGATTGTTCTCTACCATGGGCATCTAGTCGAGGCATAGAAGTTTGAGGAACTTCAACATTATCGAAGGTGCAATATTTGTCATACAATTCCTTAGCATAAGTTTGAATGTTGTTTTGATAAGTTATCAAATCCGAACTTTGATGCGGATGTATATTTAAATTTTTATAAATTCCTTTAGCCAAAGCTTTTGTGCCATGTTCTTTATATTCCGGGTTAAAAAAAAATTGCAATTAAATAAATTTGGGGGATAAAAAAAAAATTTAATTTTTTTTTTCAACCATAGCTACAATAGCATTCTTAAAAAATGCATTATTTTTATACTCTACAAAAAGGGATGAAATAGACCATATATGTATTAAAATTTCAGAAATAGTGGGATAATACGATCCATAAAAAACTTTTGTAGCATCATAAAATGATTTCAAAAAACCTTTAAGTGCTTCTATGTAACACCCCGTACATTTCTGAACTTATTTAATTATCGTAACCTTCATGGAATATTTTTTTACACATGAGAAAGTTGGTGAATTATGTGTTAGTTTTATTGGGCAAAGCTATTGGGCCCAAATGAGTCCCAAAAGTTACAAGGAAGACATGGCCCAAAAAGAGAATATGACCCATTCTTGTGTTTGACCAAGTAAACATACATTTAATGTGGATAAGGATGACCTTTGAGGCATTATATAAGGTGGAAAATCAGAGTTTTATTCATTTAAAAACACATGCCAATTTCTAGAATATTCAAGACATTTCTCTTCAACCTCAAACCCTAAACCTTCACTCTTTTGGACAAGATTAGTCTTTTGAAAGCCTTGGTAAGTGTTTATTTTTATGGTTTAATATATTATATTCATGTAATATGGTGTATATCATGTTGTTTATGTGGTGAAGTGTGAGAAGTTCACTATGTGTAAAACTGTCTACTTTTGCAATCGGAAAAGGGTTTTGCCTTGAAAACTTGAAAATGGACTTGTGGTCTTGAAGGAGGTGAATTTTATGGATTAAATATCAACTATGTATCTAGAGTTTGGAGCTTGAAGGATCTATAGCAGTACCCAACTATATATCTGGAGTCTGAATCCTCAAAGTAGTACATTAAATGAAAATAGGAGCCATTCCCTAAAGGAACCCCAATAATCATATCAAGCAATCCTTAACCATAGGTATGTATATGATCACAGGCGATGTCTGTACCGAGCTTAACCCCTCTATCTTAATAGACCCATTATCACGAGCAACTCTAAAACCTCGTGAAGAATATACTCTCACCATTTGTGAGATAGTGAATGAGAGGTTTTTGAGTCACATTAATCTATGAAAACACGACACAGTATGAGGAAATAGATTTCGCCTAAAGTCATGTAAACTCTCAAAGATAGATAATAGACATCTCCGCACCAATTCGTAACTCTACTAGATGTTTCTTGTAGTAGTGAGACCAATGAACTTGGGGCTCTGATACCAATTTGTCACAACCCAAAATAGAGTACATAATAACACTTGTCACACCCTTTGGTATAGATAAGCCTATCTCAACTCAAACTCAATAATCAAAGTAAATTAAAAGCGCAAGAAAAAGAAGGATAGAATAATCCTAAATGATATAAAAGAAATACAATCACCATGATACATACCAGGTCTGATTGTCACTAGTACAAGCCTCTACACTACAATAAATATAACTTTTAAAGACCACTTCTTAACGATGACATATGAATCTAGTCGTTATAAATATACTTATAGCGACTAACTTTTTTTTTGCATCTTTAAAATTAACTTTTAGCTCATTATTAACGACGAGATATTATTTAGTTGTTAAAAAATAGAATAACCCATCCTTAAAAATTAATTAATCAATAAAAATTACTTGCCAGTTTTTTTCCACTTTTCCCCTTCCCCCAACCCACTTAACGTTTGCATCGATCAAAACTACAGAAAACACATGCACACAGTTTTAACGAGTAAAAGAACTACCGATCTACTCGTCACTAGCAACGTTCCCTTTCAACTTCTATCAAAAGTGAGTTTTGGGAGAAGAAAGAACCGTTTTGTCACCTTGTCAACCCCAATTGTTCATCTTAAAGTTTCTTCTCAAGGTAAGATTCAAATTTTTTACCTTTATTATATGTTAATTTTGTTTCATATTATAGGGTTATTATCATACTTATTAGTATATGGATGTTGATATGGATTTGGTTGTGTTAGTGTTCAGTAATTTATGGCTTTATTGATTTCATTTACTGAATTAGGGTTTTTCTAATTTGTGCTTAAGAAGAATTTGTGACATGATCTATTTCAATGTGTGATTCCCATATTATCATCTTTTTCTATCCCACTACTTTTCGTTTGTGGTATTCTCTTTTATTTTCTCCTTCTCCATGGAGTGGACTTTGATTTCCTTTATGTTGAGTTTAAATTTTTAGTCTTTCTCCGATTGGGTTTCCAAAAACTTAGAGACTTTGAAGAAAACAACATATTTCCTGGAAATTTGACAGTGGTTTTGATGGTGAAAGCTTAACTGTGATTTGCATTTTGTTGGGTGTTATGGTATAAAAGGTATATCTATTGAATTTTGTTGGAGTTTTTGCTTTACTAAACTATTATGTTTCTAGTTCACAACTTGTTCGAACGTGATGATTTGTTATGCTTTATTTAATTTTGACAATCTCTTTTAGAGAGTTGTTGTTCAGTTCTTATGAAAAGGTTCTTTCTCCCCCTTAATGTGATCATTCATTTATTTTGTTGTTGTATGCGTACAATTTAAAGTTAAATAGATAGCTTTATTTTTGCTCGATGAGCTATTTATATTACACTACAACCATGAGAGATTGAATTGAATTGTGTCAGGATTAGCAACAAGAAAAGAAGCTTAAGTTTTGACAGATTGTAAAAATACTGGAGCAGTTTGAATCATCAGTCACTCATGACATAACTCTAAACCTTGTTTAGAAGTTAATGTTTTAAGATCACAAGAAAGGGCTTCATCAATGAATTCAAATGCTTGATCCTGTACATAAAATTTTTAATCACTGCTAATGCTGAAAGTCTATAATGCTTATTTAGGTTTTATACTTTATGTGAATATAATGTCACTATGATTCTAAATAAAAATGAAGAAAGACCACATACAGAATGAGGGACGAAAAATTAAAAATTTATTAACTAGCATCACTTAACTAACACGAAAGTTTTATCATATAACTAAACAAGTTAATATGATTTGTAATAAATATTGTGGAACTTGTTTTCTGGAAACAAGAAGTCATGATGATGACCTTTCTATCAAGATAAAAGAAATCAAAAAGCATACTGCAAATGAATAAAATGCATATAACAAAGCAGCCCGGGGCATGGTAATTTTTTAGAAAATGCTAAATGGGGCAAGGAGGACAGGGCGAGTTAATGTTTTAGAAGGTCAAGGCTTGCCCACCCCACCCTATTTACATCCTAAGTTGCATGACTCTTTACTTAGATGTTGCACCCATGTCAGATTCTCCAAATATACACTACTTTTAAGGAATTCGACACACACCTATTGACATTTTTGAAGGGCCCAAGCAACATAGTTTACATCCCTTGATTTTGTCATTAAGAGAATGTGATTTGTGTTGCACTCAAGTTACCCCGAACACCAGCATCATAAAAATAAAAATTATCTTTGATTTTCCACTCCTACCAAACTAACTTTACGAGGACTGAAAAATATTTGATTGTCTTAGCATACATGTAAGCTGAATATTGTATTCATTATAATGATGTTTAGTGATAATAACTATGATTATTATTGGTATTTTTTGCTGGTGTGGTTAGTGTGCATGGTAATGCTTGTATTGTTTCTGTGTTCCACCTATTATTTAATAATTAACAAAGCTGGAAAATAGTATGGCTAGTGGACATTAGCCTCGCTGTAATAAGAACATAAATCATTGTAATTGTTCTATTTCACTTACAAGCACTTGTTTCATGCTTAGTTACATCTTTGCGGAAAATATTTTCAATAATGATTGGTGATATTCAGTTCGTAGTCCTAATGAGGGACTGTTTCTTACTTCTTTGTTAACTCATTCATATACCAAATTTTGTTATTCAAATCTTTACTCATATGAAAAATAATAATATTTGTCAGTTTAAATCACGAGTTGGTGATCTTTTGTCTCAACCAGGGAAAAATTAGAAAACAATGTACATGGTCAAGTAAGCAGCGATTCTAAAAATTCATCTATCATTAAGAATAGTGATTCTAGAAATAATCAGATTCATGTACATCCTTCACAAGAATTCCTGAATCAAAATGGTGAACAAATGCAGTTTAGGGATCTGGAAAGGAATGTTCACTAGTTACCTGATCACAGTGAAAATTCTATCCAAAGTATGAATCAACAACTGTCTCCTAACAAAGGAATGTATCAAGTAAAAGTTGTTATTAAAGCTGAGGGTTAGTTTTAACAAAAAGCAGGTTAGTATGCCATACCTTTCTAATTTCTTTTTGTACAATCAGTATTTCCTAGCTTATGAGTAGAGTCTCACACTGATGATATTGACAACTGTGAAGATGATTAAAAGAAAGTTCACGTCACTGTTATGAGTTAGTTCATCACAAAGTCCTATTTATGCTATTTGATATATGCTTTTTATTTAATTGTCTATTATGGATATAACGACTCTTTCTCTCTCCTTCTCTCTAATGGCTTTGAGCCTCCGACCCCCCCCCCCCCCCTGCTGAAACCGGCGACAGGTAAGTCGGCTCGCCATACCCTTCCTGGTTCGGCTAGTCGATCGAACAGATCTAACGGACCCGGCGAATTCCGGTGACCTTTTTCCTCGGCCAACCTCTTCTCTGGCTATCCAGTCTAAGCTTAGTCTGGCGACCAGTTACTTATCCGATCTTGGGTCGTCCAGCGACTTTTGTCATCTTTTCAGATCTAACTATTTTCGGCGAAGTCCACCGGAATTCTCGCCGGAAACAACAATTTTGTCCTTCTTGTGTGCTGCTTTTCTATTACAGGATATTTCCAGACTCACCGGTTAGCAGCAGGACTAACGTGCAGCAGTACCGGTGACAGATTCCGGCGACCAAATTTCGTCGACCAATTTCGTCACCAAATTGCTGGAACTCAACAACTCGGTCAAGACCCAGGTGAATGCGGCAGTCACAGCGTACCAGGTTCCCTTGTTCCTCTCTTTTAGCTCTTGTAGGTTTTGTTGTTGGTTGGTTATCTGCTGCATGGTTGGTGGAGACTGAGATCTCCCATTTTAATCCACTGTGGTATCTCTTACTTTTGATTTGCCTTACATTTTGCGCGTCTTTTTATTTCCCTCTCTTCCAGAGTAGTGGCTTTGGTAGTCAATGGTAGACTAGGGTCATGTCATAAGTCAGGGCTGGGGTCAGGGGGCGGCCTGGGTTTGGGTTGGGTCCTGGTTGTGGGTGGAGCTCTGGGTTGGGGGCTAAGGGTAGTAGGGGTAAGCGGGATAAGGGAGTCTGGAGGTTGAGAGTTGGGTCGTGGAATATAGGAACTCTTCAAGGTAAGTCCATAGAGCTTGTGAAGATTCTTAGGAAGAGGAGGATGATCATAGCCTGCGTCTAGGAGACCAGGTGGGTAGGGACTAAAGCGAGGGATGTGGACGGGTATAAGTTGTGGTACTCCGGTAGCGTGACGCATAGGAATGGGGTAGGTATCTTAGTAGACGAAGAGCTTAGAGGGCAGGTGGTGGAGGTTAAGCGGGTTAATGATAGGTTGATGTTGATTAAGTTGGTCATTGGGGAGTCTACTTGGAACGTTATTAGTGTTTATGCTCCACAGGTAGGTTTGGATGAGGAAGAGAAGAAGAACTTCTGGGAAATGCTGGGTGAGGTGGTGACAGGCATTTCGAGCACCGAGAAGCTGTTCATAGGAGGAGATTTCAATGGACATATCGGGTCTTTATCGAGAGGTTATGACGATGTGCATGGAGGTTTTGGTTTTGGGGAGAGGAATTAGGGAGGAGCCTCACTTTTGGATTTTGCTAGGGGTTTTGGTTTGGTGATAGCGAACTCGAGCTTCCCCAAGAAGGAGGACCACCTCATTACCTTTCGTAGTTCGGTGGCCAAGACGCAGATAGACTTTTGGCTCCTTAAGAAGGGTGATAGAGTGCTATGTAAAGACTGTAAGGTCATACCTAGCGATAATATTTTGACCCGACATAAACTATTGGTGATGGACGTGGAAATCAAGAAGGACAGAAAGAATAGGACTGTGGAGGATCGTCCCAGTATTAAGTGGGGTAGTTTGAATTTGGCCAGTGCTTTGGAGATAGGGGAGAAGTTGTCGACCGTGGGGGCTTGGGAGAGTACAGGGGATGTGGATAGTATGTGGGAGACGACCGTTAGTTGTATCAGGGAGTCAGCTAGAGAGGTGTTGGGTGTCTCGAGAGGCCGATCTGGCAAGTACCGAGGGGATTGGTGGTGGAACGAAAAAGTTAAGAGGAAAGCGGAGGCGAAGAAGGCGGCATATGCGAAGTTGGTAGAAAGAAAGGATGACGAGGAGAAGCGTAAGAGAAGGGAAGAGTATAAGTTAGCTAGGAAAGAGGCAAAGCTAGCGGTTACAGCAGCTAAGACGGCTGCTTTTGAGCGCCTGTATGCGTCTTTAGAGGAAAAAAGTGGGGATAAGAAGTTTTATAGGCTTTCCAGGTCTAGGGAGTGAAGAGGTCGTGACCTTGATCAGGTGAAGTGCATCAAGGGAAAGGATGACATAGAGTTGATGGATGACACCCTCATTAGGAGGAGGTGGCAGTCGTATTTTCACACACTTTTGAACGATGAGGGAGTCGAAGGTTTGGTGCTGGGGGACTTGGAACACTCTGAGAGGTGTAGCGATTATGGTTATTGTAGGCGTATTAAGGTGGAGGAGGTCAAGAGGGATATTTGTAGGATGCGTAAGGGTAGGGCGACTGGGCCAGACGAGATTCCGGTGGATTTCTGGAAGAGTACTAGCGGGGTAGGTTTGAAGTGGCTTACAAAGTTATTTAACACCATTTTTAGGATGATAAAGATGCCGGAAGCTTGGAGATGGAGCACGATGATTCTGTTATATAAGAACAAGGGGGACATTCAGAGCTGCAAAAACTATAGAGGTATCAAGTTGTTGAGCCATACTATAAAGGTGTGGGAAAGGGTGATAGAGTCGAGGCTGAGGAGGATCATGACTATTTCGGAAAATCAGTTCGGTTTCATGCCAGGTCGCTAGACTACCGAAGCCATCCACCTTGTGAGGAGATTGGTGGAGCAGTATAGAGAGAGAAAGAAGGACTTGCACGTAGTGTTCATCGATTTGGAGAAGGCGTACGACAAAGTCCCCAGATAGGTTCTGTGGAGGTGCTTGGAGGTTAGAGGTATGGCTGTGGCGTACCTGAGGTCAATTCAGGACATGTAAGCCAGAGCGAAGACACTGGTGAGGATGGTAGAAGGAGATTCAGAGCACTTTCCTATTCTGACTAGGTTGCACCAAGGGTCGACTCTTAGCCCATTTTTATTTGCCTTGGTGATGGATGTTTTGACACGGCTGATTCAAGGAGAGGTACCTTGGTGTATGTTATTTACGGACGATGTAGTGCTTATTGACGAGTCCCGGGGAGGAGTTAATGATAAGTTGGAGGTTTGGAGACAGACCTTAGAGTCAAAAGGGTTTAGGCTGAGCAGGACCAAGACGGAGTACTTAGAGTGTAAGTTCAGTGCTGTGACGCAGGAATCTGACGTGGTAGTGAAGCTGGACTCCCAGGCTATTCAGAAGAGGGGTAGTTTCAAGTATCTGGGGTCTATGATTCAGGGGGATGGCGAGATTAACGAGGATTTCACGCACCGTATTGGTGCAGGATAGTTGAAATGGAGGCTAGCTTCGGGAATTTTGTGCGATAAGAAGGTGCCTCTGAAGCTTAAGGGTAAGTTTTACAAAGTGGCCATCCGTCCGGCTATATTGTATAGAGCGGAGTGTTGGCCAGTTAAAAACTCCCACATACAAAAGTTGAAGGTAGCGGAGATGAGGATGCTGCGATGGATGTGTGGACTGACTAGGAGTGATAGGGTTAGAAATGAGATTATTCGAGAGAAGTTGGGAGTGGCTTCGGTGGAAGACAAGATGCTAGAAGTGAGGTTACGATGGTTTGGGCATGTATTGAAGAGGTGCACGGATGCTCCGGTACGAAGGTGTGAGAGGCTGGCGGTGGATGGTTTTAGGCGGGGTAGAGGTAGGCCAAAGAAATATTGGAGGGAGTTGATTAGGCGTGACATGGAGCAGTTAGAGCTTACAGAGGACATGACCCTCGATAGAAAGGTGTGGAGGGCGCGGATTATGGTAGAGGGTGAGGGAGTAGGAAGGCGTATATAATAGTAGGTAGGAGTGTTTGAAGGGATGTTTGTTTGTATTTGTTCCTGTTGCTTTTTGGTAGACTCTTGTTCGCGTGTCTTTGGTAATGTTTGTGATTCCCGAATTAATTGCATATAGTATTACTCTGTGGGTGTCGTGTTTCCTTTAGCACTTAACCATGTGTTATCTACTTGTATATCTTTTTTGTTGTTTGTTCTTATGTTTTCTCTGGTATGGTGATCTGTTCTGAGCCGGGGGTCTATTGAAAACATCCTCTCTACTTCATCTGAGGTAGTGGTATAGACTGCGTACACTTTACCCTCCCCAGACCCCACCTGGTGGGAATACACTGGGTTTTTTTTTTTTTTTTTTTGTTGTTGATTTAATTGTCTATTATGTAGAGGCACTACTTTTTTTAATGACCTTTAATTGCAATTGAAAGCTAACAAAAATCATAGAGAAGTCACATTGGATTTGATTTATTTTCCTTTCACCTATGTGTCTTCTTTTAATATAGGTCAAACACATATGTGGGACCTTAAACTTGTTCAAAATTTCCATTTAGACACTTGAACTTTGCTTTGTTCCAATTGAACACAAAACTATACACAAGTTTGTTTCTATCAGACATAATAGGCTGACTTGGAAAAAGTTGTGGGCTGAACAACATTTAGGTGCGTGAGTGTTGGCAGACGTGGATCATAATGGTAAAATTACCATCTCTAAAAGTTTTATTTAAACCCTAATTTCTTTTACACGGTTTTTCATTATCATCTTCTTCATCATTTGTCTGGTGTTTTTTGTCCAAATTAGCTCGTAAAAAGAAATCTCTTTCTAATTCTTATGTGTTTTTAAGTCCTTGTTCTAAATTTCATTCTGATTTTTGCCTCCAATTTATGTCAGAATTATTTCTCTGTCAACTTCGTCAAGCCAGTTGAAGGCACCTCCCACTGATGTTTATTGTCATTGTTTCTAAGTGGCATTTTTAAAAATATATGGAATAATTTTTTCCACGTCAGACGCGTAAGTACATGCATTTATTTATGAAATGTGCCTAGTCAGCTTTTTGTGTCTGATAGGAACAAACTTGTGAATAGTTTTGTGTTCAATTCAAATAAGGCAAAGTTCAAGTGTCTAAATGGAAATTTTGGTCAAGTTTAAGGGGCCACATATGTGTTTGTCCTTTAATTTAGAACTCCTTTGATCATTAATGGGCAAAAATATACATCTTGAGTTTGGGTTAGATGGAAAGTGTCTATGTCATGGTGTGTGTAGGACTTAGATGACTTACCAAATGATTTGTCATATCATGAATGATCATATCACGTGATATTGAAATGAATGTGAATTTTGAGCTGAATAAAGAGGTCTATGAGCTGACCAAATATTTATAATTGTATATGAGAGTAGAGAAGCGTGAACATCACCACTAGTTGCCCCACTTAAAGTCATAGATTTCCCCCAACGACATCCATTTTAAAAAAAGGTAATTGCAGAACCTTTTTCTTTTTGTTTGTATAAATATACAATTTGGTTTGTCTAACATTAGTTTTACAAATATCCAATTGCATAGATTAAGCTGATAATGATTTATCATACTTTCAGAAAGTTAGTAGAGAAGTCCATATCCGTAAAATCAATTTTACTCAGTTTGTGAATTTTTTAAATTGGAGACTTGTTTGGAATTTTCTATCCTACTGTATTCTTAGTTAACTTATTACTTAGTTACAGTTCCTATAAAACTTTCTAATGGTAAACTAAGTTGTATTTGAGTCCTTTTGCTTACCTACTGTGTATGTTTTTGTTTTCCTTTTAAGATTTTATAAGTAGACCCTCTATGTATGTTCCTGAATTTTTGCAATGTGATTATCAATTATTCTTCTCTACTGATTATTGTTTGAGTGTATTTTGATTATTCTGTCTGTGGATTACCATTTGCAGGTTGATTCATATTTCAGCTTTGGGCTAATGTGTGCATATTTGAAGTTTAATTTCTTTTATCAACTTCTTTTTGTGTAAAAGTTATCTGTAATGTCACGCCTTAAATCCTATTGGGGCGGACAGGCACCCGTAGCCGTAAAGGCCCGAGAGCACCAACCCATAACCTTGTACTTACCATGCATTACCATGAACTTTTAAAGATGCTGCCAAATATGGATAATAAGATTTAATGAAAATAAACCACGTAGTCAAGCCCAAAACTATATATAGATGACTTGGCCGTTGGGGCCACAATTACTGGAAGACAAGGCACAACCACACTTCACTTTACCATATACAAAGCCTCTAAAAGAGATATAAACTTAGTTAAGGTTGGGACAAGTCCCCGCCTTACACTTAGCTACTATACAATACCAAACACATATATAACAGACTCAAAAAGCCCCGAATCAACCCGGAGCTCACCAATAGTCGCAGGATGTCCTGTGCTCCTACTGGAGGGGTGTACTAGCTGAAGTACCTGTGCCTGCAGCATGAAATGCAGGTTTCCCCATGAGGGACATCAGTACGAAAGAATGTACTGAATATGTAAGGCAAAGAGTAACTGATATGTAAAGTGAGAGCTCAAATGAAATCAGAACAAGTGTAAATCATAATAGACCACCTTTACCTATATCTGTGGAATTATGTATATTACATACTTTTCTTCACTTTACCATTCTTACTTTATAATCTTTGTAAGACATGTGATACAAATGACCAACTGATCAGTGGTAAATACATAAGTTGGGATCAACCCATGCTAGGCTTACACCCCTGAGCTACCACCCATATATAAACAAATTAGGATTGACCCATGCTAGGCTTACGCCCCTGAGCTGCCACCCATACAAAACTAGGTTTGCGTTTCTTAGTTTATTATCTTTGAGATTGTTGCTTTGGTGGTCATGACATTATTGAGCTTTGGGACAGTAGTACACCAGTAAAAGACATGAATAAACACTTGATGCAGTAACAATGAGGTAGGAAGAAGTTTGTACACAAATGAAATGTCTAGGAACTGAAATAACACATGGATCTTATATGACTAAAATGAGAACTTATGAAGCTTGCTATTGAATGTAGACATGCAGACTAGGTAATAAGCATATATTGAGTTATTTTAACATATTATGGGATAGGAGCAAGGTCGTTAGCTACATGGGAGATCATACGATGCCACTATGTATCATTTGCCATGGGAGAACTTTGGAAGCTAACTTTGTAACACAAGTGTTGGATATCATGCCAAAGAATACGGAATAGAGTAGACTTACATACCGTGTTATATAACTCTGGTATTACTTTGAATTAACCTCTTTCCTTTTAGATTACTTATCAATAATGAAGAATGTGGTAAAACTAGTATTAGTAATTGATTAACAAATTCGGGCTATTCAACTTCACTCAAAATAGTAGCAGGGCAGCACGTCCGTAATTCAGCAAATCAAGGGTGTTCTTACAACCCCTTCTCCTCTAACTACATTTGTACAACACACGGATTCATATAAGATTCCCGGAGACTCCTTTGGCTTCATAACATGTACAAAACAGTCCACAAAGTATGATGGGCAACAAGCTTATACAACATCTAATTAAGTAGTGTATCATTACACCTTCATTTTATATGTCAATACCAACAACTTAAATCCCTTTTTCAGATCAACCAAGTTGTCCCCAAATATAGACATAAAACAACCCCTAAAACAGTCCCAAAATCCTTTATTATAGCAACCCAATATTGAACTCATTATCCCTTGCATTCCTTACAACAATTTATACACAATTCTCTACCAAGACATGTATATAGAAAAGGGCAAAAATGGGCAGTAGCTTTACCTTAATTTCAAAAATTTATCCACTAAATTTGCACTTATTTCAAGAGCTTCAATTATCCTTCAAAGGTAACCAACAAGAGAATAAGGCCTCTTAATAAACAAGGGACATGGGGAAGCTAACATGGTGGAAAGACAGTCTCGTACTTTTAAGCATAACCAACATGATTTCCTAGTTTCCAATAGAAGAATCAAGCTAAATCCATAAGTATTTTCACTTACCTTAGCTAGCAAAGGAGAGGGTTTTTTCAAGAACCCTAGGAGGAATATAGGGGTTGCTGTTTTATGCCTTGAGAGAAAAGTGAGAAAGCTGAAGTTAAAGGCTGGAAATTGGTGTTAAAAATGAGTAAAAAGACCAGCTATATTGGTCTTATATTGATCCCTCTAGAACCTCCCATTTTAACTCCATTTTCAGCCACAAATTGGTCCAAGTAAGTGATGCACCTACTTAAGGGTTCAAGCTTCTCAAAAGGTCAAAGTAGGTGATACACCTACTTGCTTTATCAATGTCTAAAATGGACCTTCCACTCATTGGGCTTTTGGGCAGATTTTAGATGTTGGGCTGTCCATTCTCCTCTCCATTTATTTATTTAGTTTGGGCCTTAAAAGAGTCCATTAATATAGGCCTTAATATGATCCATTAACTTAAGTAGGTAATATACCTCTTTGGCACATTTAACTTGGCCCAAATCTGATTCATAACCTTGGGTCCATTAATTTTGTCCATATATCTCAAGAAGGTGATTCACCTACTAATTTAATTAAGTGAAGCAAGTACCTCAATAGTTAATTCCATTTTCAGTTCTTAATCCCTTTAATTTAACTTACAACTTGTGTACACTTGGTCACTTTAAACTTTAGATTCAAATACCTACCCACGATCTCAAGTTTAAATACTTGCATCAACATTAACTTTGTCGTGTCACATTAAAGTGTACGGGCAGTTCCTTCCAACCCATCTTACAGTCGCTAGTCATATAGAAAATCGAGTCCATTACCGTATCATATCAAGTGTCATAAGTAGAACTAGTACATGTAGGATACGGGGTGTTACATGTAAGTTCTTTAATCATTACTTTTTTGGTTTTACCTACATTGTTGATAGGATTTATTATTTTTTTTAACAGAAGGGAAGATCATGGACGATGCAGTGATTGGGTTTATTTTTTTGTTTTTTCACTTGCTGCTCATATGGATGAAAGTGAATTTAGTGACAAGCTAGCAGAAAGTTCATGTCCATTTTACTTGTTCTTGTTACGGGATTGTTTGAAGTTTACATTTGTACATGCTACAATAGTAGAGTTAGGAACTCACTAATTTAGGATATTTTATTTCTCTTGTAATTGACCATCAATTTTTTTATTATTTTGCAGTTTTTTGGATAATATTATACGTGAATGGCTGAATGCATTTGAAAAGATGAGGCAACATTTTGTTCCTATACCTAATGACTGGAAATGTAATGATGGGATTAACAAATAACTAAATGGGAATGAGCAAGGGAAAAATAGACAATTAGCGGAGGGAAAATCTGTCGCTAAAAGGAAATAGAGTGATCGAATTTTTTGTCATCGCTAATGCATCTTTAGCGACTGGATTGCATATTCGATCATTAACTTTTAACAACAAGGATTTTAGTGATCGGTGATGACCAGATTTTTTTTGGCCGCTATAGACCTTTAACGACTGGATTTTTACTATTAACGACAGGATTTCCCCTTGCTCTAGGTCATTTTTTTTGTAGTGCTAATACAGAATATGTTCAAATAATCTAAAGTATCCTAAATGGGAATAAAGCATAAGATAAGATAAGGAATGATTTAGGTAAGCTCTAAAACCTGTTAGTTGCTACCTTGTTCTCTGGGAAGCCAACACTGAGAGAATGCAAACTCTGCTCCACTACTCATATCAATACCTACAAGGGGTGCAGAAGAAGGAAAAATAGCAAGGGTGAGTACAAAACACGTCTACTCAGCAAGCATCGTCGATAACCAACCCCTATCCAAAGTGATGGCGAGGACCACACTCAGAAAAGTTCAACCATCCAATTTAACAAAAATAAGCCTACACTCAAAAAAGTCCCAACCTATACTAGCAGATAGCACATTTATCAAGATAATCAAATCAGTGCATTAAGGTAGGCATATACAAGTTCAAGGTCAACGATAATAGAGATAGGTCACATCATAAGAGAATCTCACCAATATTGTATATAGTATAAACTCTCCAACAATCCTAGCTAAGGTAGAGTGAGTGTATATACCATAAACACTAGATGTGACACAACAGTCTCAACAAAACAAGCCATAACAATACCCCTCTCCCCCTGTCTCATAATATCTCAACCTCGAAATCACCCAAGAGAAGGTATAATTCAATGTAATATAGTGAGATGATATGCAAAATGCACAATATCACAAACAGTATTCAATCACAACAATACAATACTAAAAGGAATAACCCACACAATATCAATCATGTAAAGAAATACAATACAATACAAGTGATGCAATGCAATGGAGTGATAATGATGTATGTCATCACATGACAGCTATCACATGGAACCTTGTATTCACCTTCGAGCATAAGCTTACAAGATAGGACCTATGGGGGGTTCTAAACCCATATACTATCACAATCTCATATCTCAATCAACCATGCCAGCACATTCCTCGATCAAAGGGTTTTGTAAAATGTTTCATTTTCTTTGAAAATCAGTGTTTCTCAGTGGTACCAATTTTATGAATATGAATGAATAAAATAAGGATGCATGCTCATAACCAAATCAATATCATGTAATGAATTAAATTAACAATTGTATAAATAATCTCAAAATTTTCTCAAATCTGAATAGATCATGATATAAGCCATCGTATGGAACCACTATAATAAAGAGTCATGTGTGACATAAATAATATCAATCCAAGCCCCTCACTCAGGCATCATGATAATATTAAAGGCATATAATTCTCAAATAAGGACATTAATATCAATCCAAGCCCCCATTCGAGCATCACATTTATAATAAGGAAAATAATGTTCAAACAAGGCAATTAATGTAACACCCCGTACGTTTTCGAGTCTAGCTGACTACCATAACATTTACGGGAAAAATGGAGACATGAGAGAATTGATGAATTATGTATTAATATGTGGGCATTAATAAGTCCTATACAATTGGGCCCAAAAGAGATTTTGACCCATTCTTCCAATTTGCTCCATTTGACCAAATCAACTCTTGCATTTAATGCCAAGGAAGAGATAAGATAAGAGAGACTTGAGGGATTATATAAATAGAGAAAAAATCATATTTTTAATACCATTGAACTCTCATGCCTTTTCTAACTTTTCCACATTTTTCTCTCAAATAGACAAACCCTAAGCTCTTATCTCTTTGTGGCCAAGATCATCAACTTGTAAGACTTGGTAAGTGTTTAGTATGATGGTTTAATATATTTTATGCATGAGAGATGGTTTATATTATGTTGGTTATGATGGTGGAGTATTGAGAAGTTCACAAGATGTGAAATGTACATGTTTGCTAAATCGGAGGATGGTTTGTCTTGTAAATTTGAATATGCACTTGTGGTCTTGAAGGAAATAAACTTGGTGGAGTAAATAATGACATGTGATACGTGATTATAGTCTCACTTTGTTTAATCCTTGTGTATAACATTTAGGATTGTTATTGTGAAATTGGTTATGGTTTTGGTGCTGTATTGGCCGTGAAATGTAGTTTTGGGTGTTGTTTTGTGTGTTGTGAGACCATGTATGAATGTTGGTGTTTAAGATGATAAAAAATATGTCAAAATAAGTTTTTTTATGATCGTGGACCATTCATGGAATTAAAAGACCCAAAAGAGGCCATTTCAGACCAAAACGGGCATCCGCCCCCGCAGACGAGGGCATCTGCATTGGAATTTTCTAGAGGCCATCTGCGCGTGCACCTCAGCCACCTTCGGGAACAGGTGGCAATTCAGGTCAGCCCAATTTTCCGTTTTGAGTGTTTTCGTTTCAAGTTGATCCCCGAAGGCCCCTATACCCTTTTTGGATGTAATTATCAACTTGTGATGTCGTTTTAATGACTTTAAAGTATCGTATGGAGGTGTGTTGGACTGTATTAAGTATGGATGGTTGTTCATATGTTGTTATGAAGGATTAACTGTGACGCAATGATAAAGAGAAAAGCGTAAAAGGTAAGTGTGGTGTGAAATGATATCGATGTGTGATCTCTTGGTCAATGTGCGTAATGTTGTGGTGTTGTTGATTTGAAAATGCAGTGGATTGTATTGTAAGGGATGACATGACGTTATACGACAGTCATATAGTTAATTGTCATCTTGTACGCTTGTATAGTAACTAGTTGCTAATGTAAGCTCCGATATGTACTTGTATTGTAGAGTAAGACGTAAGGAAGAAGATGGACTATTGTGTTCATACATAGACTTGGTTATTCATACTTGGAAGTGTAGGTATGAAAGGTTACTTTGTCCGTATCTTTCTGCAGCTTATAAAATTCACATTGACGTTACACTTGCCCTATTCCGAAATGTCTTAAGGTATACTATTCCCGGTTACCAATGGTTATTATCACAAGTTTCCAAATCATTGATCAATTATAAATCACATGTCTCCTATTCATTGATAATGTTCCAAAAGCCCAATAAAGTTGTTTTCCAAAGTTTCAATATTGTTTATGCTCATGTATCTTGTTCATTGATTCCAATAAGGTGATGTTTCTGAAATTGTTTACATATTTCTCACTCATTGGTTAATGGTCCAAAGCTTCAAAGTAAAGTATTACTATCAGTAAAACAATCTCAAAGTAATGAATAACGTAATGCATATGTGGTTAATGATCAAGTATGGGTGGCAGCTTTGGGGGCGAAATGCCTAGCTCAAGCCTATCCCAAGATTGTTGGATCAGAGGGCAGTCCTAGAGGCATAAGCCTAGCTCGGACCGAACCTGACAAGGGGCATCTCTAGAGGTATAATCCTAGATCGAGCCGAACCTAATATGTTGGTTTATGGGTGGCAGCTCTAGAGGTAATAACCTAGCTCGAGCCAAATCCAATGCTTTGATTCTAGGATGGGCGAAATGCCTAGCTCGAGCCGATCCCAACATAACATTATAGGATGTTTAAAACCCACTGTTCAGTCGGGGCCCGGGTATCACAGTTCATAGGCAAAGATGAATAACCATAGAATGAAAGAAACAAAGAAAGTAAAGAAAGCAATATACATGGTTTCCAAAGTACAGTATTGTGACTTATCCATATTGATCATTTATTGTATTTGATTTCATTGACATATTTACATATCATACAAGTTTCATATGTCCTTACATACTCTATACATTCTTCGTACTGACCCCTCTTGGGAGATTTACCTTACTTGTTGCAGGCGCAAGTTCTAGTAGGCCCCCACAGTAGGTTGCCAATTGTTGCAGATCATTGGTGAGCTCGAGTTAGTTCGGGGATTCTTCGAGTCACAGTTGTACATAAGTTTTGGTGTTGTACATATTGTATAAAGTGGGGACTTGTCCCGACTTTTTGTTCATTTTGGTCAATGCACTTGTTAGAGGCTTTTGTAGACAGATGTGGGTGTATAAATGTAAAGGGTACATGTCATTTTTGACTTTATGGCCTCAACGGCCAAGTTTCATATATGTATATATGTCACATGTTCCATGAATTTCATTGTTAGCATTATAAGCTCCTCCTTGATAAGGGTGTTTCTGATGGCATGCATATGAATGAACTTAAGTACAGTTTGGTTCTCTCGGGCCTTATCGGCTACGGGTGCCAATCACGCCTCATTGGAATTCGGGGTGTGACAATTAATGTCAATCAAAGCACCAAGTTGGCCATCACGATAACAATAAACAAAAATAATGCTCAAATAAGACCAATGTCAGCCTGTGCACAAGCATCACAATAATAATAATCCCTCAAGTCAATAATAATATCCACATAAGCCTCTACATTGGCCACACAATAATTATAAAAGATCCAAACAGTTTAAATATAGAGAACTTACCCAAAACCTAGCTTGTTTTACACAATAAGTTCCATCTTTTCCAATCATAACTCCATTAGACTAAATTACTAAAAGGATAACTATGCTAGTTAACAAATGCCATAAAGTTAAGCTTCATTCGCTTACCTAGTAAATAAGCCAAGATTCCTTTCTTAACTATACCATCATTGGTTACATCCTAAGAGATTACTAAACCCCAATAATTAGATCAGCTACAACAAAAATATTTACACTCTAAGTGTTTGCTAAATAACATAAGAGTATAGTTATTCAATAAATGGTTACTAAACCCCAATAATTAAATCAATATCCACCAAAAATGATTTAAGCTCTTAAATAGATACCCACTATCAATTACTCAAGATCTATAAGTCATCTATGTACAATTTACCATAAGCGTAAACACAATTAAAGAAGGCAAGCAAGATATCTATTTAATTAATTCAACCTATCAGTAGACTGTGGTACCCATGGAGATACTTGTGATAAGCACATAACATATAAACACCTCAAAAAAGAGTCAAGGTACATCTCAACTTGCCTTAAAGAAGATCCACAAAGCCAAAGAACAATCCAAACAATCAAATAGAAGCTCTAGACCCTAAAATTATCACCTAATGCATCCAATCTAATAAAATGTGATATATACACATAAATACAAGAAAAACAATACCCATATTAGAATACTTTAGTTCGTGGTCCAAAATCACCTAAAAAATTAACCTTGGAAATTAAAGGGTAAATGTAATGACCCTCCATGTCATTTCCTATATTTTCATGTTTTTTCTATATTTAGAGCCTTACTATAGCTTCCTTAGTCATTTATGACTTCCTAGGGATAACAGTTTGATTATGGAGTAGTTCGTTTCATTTTTATAGCCATTTCTCTGTTTTAGAGCTTTTAAAGTTGAGAAAAGGATCTCAGGCCAAAACATTAGGTAAACGGCCTCAGATTCCAATTTTGACGGTTCCATTAGCTATGAAATATTTATTTTAGGCAATGGGGATCCTTGGTCTGGTTCTGGAGGCTTCTGGGCTCATTTTAGATATTAAGTGGATTTTGATGAAAAATTGAACCTTGGGTGTGGGACTCACATTATATTTAAATGACCTCGGATGGAAATGTTGATAGTTCCGTTGAGTCAAGAATGCTGATTTTGGTAGTTTAGCATAGTTCGTTTGCATGTACGGGGTTCCGAATGAATCCCAAGCACCCAGTCAGAGTCCGTTAGGACTTAACAAATTTGATTGGTGCAAAGTTGCTAGTGCAACCGCTTTATCGGCTGAGGACCCCTTAAGTGATAGCCTCTTTAGAGGACAAGAAGCCACTTCAGTAGAGGTTGGCCAGCTTAGCCGGGTCAGCTAAAGTATCCCTCTTGGTGCTAAAGTAGTGATCACTAAAGCAGTCATTTAGAAGCTAAAGCGGCCATCGTTGATGTTATATATATTTCTTTTCTCTCAAATTTTAGCTATCATTTCTAAGTGTAAAACCTCCATTAGAGACCTTGGAAGCTTGGAAACCAGTGGGGATTTATAAATTGGAGATGGGATTAAGTTGAAGAAATTAAAGTAGGGGTTTCTCAAAAGAGAAAAACATCATTATAGAGGTTTCTCACATACTTTCAGCGGCGTCCAGGAAGGATAGGCTTACCTTTATCCTAGACTTTCCTTTATTATGGTATTAGAATGATAATGTGCTAGTTTTTGTTGGGTTCTTATTGCTCGAATAGTATTTTAGTGTTTATTAACACTATTAGCCGATTAGGGTCCTTTTGGTTATAATTCAACCCAGTTTCCCTTACATTAACCTATTATTGCCCTTTAGGACTAGACTTAGCTTAGTTAGTGCCTTGGTATGGGATTGATAAGCCTTTACTTAGGTTCAAGTAGGTGCTTTCCTTAGGTTGGGTTTTCAGAGTTTGGTAGTAGTCCCTATTGCCCCTTTTTAGGATAGGATGCTTAGAATAACGCCTTTTTAGACATAAATGATCACCTAACTACTTACTTAGGCTTTTACCTAGGTTTGGATTGATTTACACACTATTATAAGCTTACGTTACTTCATCTCCCTGGGTAGGGTAGTACTTGACCTTGAACCACGTCATTTCTGACTTAATAATTGGAACCCGCTTCTCCTTAAAGGATTTGGCTGCCTAATATTAGAAATTTTGATTAAATGGATTTGATGTGGACTAAAGCTCTGGAATACTACTACTTAATACTTAGGCTATGAGTTTTGGTTTGTATCTGGCATCTATATATTGTTATTGCTTATAAGTTTTGGTTTGATTTGAGCATTTATATATTAGTTATTATTATTTATTAGTTTGGTTTGGGTCTAGCACAAGCTATACTATTTTTATTTACAAGTTTCAATTCAAGTCCGTCATTTATTATCCTTACTATTACTGATTCAGGGTTGAAAAATTGGTAAATACGAATAGAGTGGTGGTTATGGCCATAAAGGAGTATAAGGTACACATATCACATATTTTGGCTCATTTTGCTTTCCCTGTTGTTGTATCCTGTTCTCACTTTAGTATTACTCTTTGCTTGTACCCACCTTGCTTATGAGGGCTCGATTGGGTTTATTTCTTCTTGTGTGTGCCTTCTTGGCTTATGGGGGTCTAGTTAGGTTATAACTAGGGTTTATTTCTACTTCAGAGTTACCTATTTTCTGTTTACTGCATTTATCTAGAATAGCCTATTATTTCTATTCCTGCACTTTTATTATTGCCTTTCATTTACATACTCACAATTTATCTATACGTTTACTGTAATTGATCTTGTTGGCCTATGATGTCTACTGAGTACCCATGGTCTTGGTACTCATACTACACTTTAGCGTCTTTTTCCTGATGTTGATCTACGTATGAGTTACTGTTGTTGATGACCTCCTCGGGTTGTGCTGCTGATATAAGATTGTGAGGGCTTTTATAGTACAGAGCTAATCCTTCTTCTTCTACAGTCTTGATAGTCCTATTTTTTCAATTCCAAGACTATGATGTATATTTTGACATCGTTTAGTACTCTTATTTTGTTATAGTTGCTCTTGTACTAACCTTAACAGGTCTTGGGGTATTCTTTTTGACATTTTGTCCTCTTCCCTCTACTGTATTCCATGCATTTATACATATATATATATATTTTCCTCTTTTGGTTGCTAATTATTACTGTTATGTTCTTTTTCTTACCTTTGTCTGTTAGCCTGTTACTTATCGTTCCTGGCTATGGTTTTGGCTTACTTAATAGTGGGTTAAAGTCGGTGTCATCATGACCTGAGAAATTAGGTCATGACAGTTTGGTATCAGAGCCTAGGTTCACCGGTACATTCGGTATAAGAGTAAGTGTCTAGAATAGTCTTGGGAATTGGTACAATGACGTCTGTGTCCTATTTTCAGAAGGCTACAGGACATTCTTAGGAAAATCTTAACTTTTTGGTTCCTTATAATGCGTTGTGTCTGTATTGGTTTCCAGATTCTCATTTGTTTCACTTTTTCACATATGTCTAGAATGGGGGCTAAAGCAGCTGGGGAAGGGGATCCCGAACATGCAGCTAGGGCACCAGGTGGAGGCAGAGGTAAAATCCAAGGTCTAGGCTAGGCCAAATCTGCATCCTCAGCTCAAGACCATCCCAGAGAGCCTTTACTAGATTCAATTATTGATCCTGCACCTGAGATTGCACCAGAGGATCTACCGCCACAACAGCTGGTAGGAAAAAGGTAGCCCAGGCCCCACCTAAATTTATATCTTCTTCGGTCCTCCGTGACATATTGGCACAATTATTGGGTATAGTTGGTGGCCAGCCAATTGATAGGGACCATACATCAACTTAGGGGAAAACCCAGGGTGGACTCAGTATAGAAGTGCAGCCTGCAGTTACGGCTCCTAAAGTAGAGGTCCCACCAGTATCGGTAGTTCCACAGCCAACAGTAGCCCAACCATCCATAAATCATTAAAACATAGATAGGGTCGATGATGGAAAGAAGAATGAAACTTTATGACAACTTTTTTGTAGATGTTCATTTGCATCACATACATAAGTGCTCTCTGAATCGTGCAATAAGATCACCTGGTTGAGGAACTGTAAGAGATGAATTGAAATTACCAATGTTTGGTGACTTCTTTTCTGTGTAGATTGCCTAGCAGTCTTTCAGTCTTAGTGCTATGGTGGCGGACTAGAAGATTCTGAGGAGCAGAAGATTCTAGGAAGATTTCTTAGATTAGCACCACCGAGTTTTGCAGGGGACCCAGGCGAGGATGCATTTGAGTTCCTTATTAGTTTTGTGGAGAGGCTATATATGTCACGCCCCAAATCCCATTGAGGCGGCCTGGCACCCCGAAGCCGACAAGGCCCGAGAGAACCAATCTTTGCTCATGTCCATTCATGTGCATGTCATTCAAGAAACATCATCATCACGTATACATAGTAGATGCTAATAGCGGAAGTTATGGAAACATGTGATATATACATATGTGAAACTTGGCCGTTAGGGCCATCAAGTCAAAATGGACATACATCTCTTACAATATTATTCCCACATACGTCTACAAAGCCTCTACCAGATGCATACACATAACCATCTTAAAATTGGGACAAGTCCCTGCTTATACAATATTTGCAATACCAGAACAAATGTACAACTGTGACTCGGAAAGACCCGAACCAACTGGAGCTTACCAAAGATCTGTAAATGACCCGCAACCTACTGTGGAGGTCTACTGGCACCTGCGCCTGCAGCAAGTAAGGTAAGTCCCCCAAGGGACGTCAGTACGAAGAATGTACTGAGTATGTAAGGCTCATATGAAACTGTATGATACATAAATACTTCAATGAACTCAAATACAAATGAATAACCAATGTGGATAAGTCACCATTCTGTATGTTGGGAACTATGTGTATTGCTTTCATTACTTTCTTTTCTTCTTTACTTCTATGTTTGTTCATCATCACTTGTGTCACAATGTACCTGGGCCCCGACTAATCAGTGGGTCTTAACATAACATAACGTTATGTTGGGATAGACTTGAGCTAGGATTATGCCTCTAGAGCTACCACCCATAAATCAATACATCGGGCTCGGCTCGAGCTAGGTTATTACTTCTAGAGCTGCTACTCATAAACCAACATATCAGGTTCAACTCCTGTCAGGTTCTTACCTCTAGAGCTACCTCCTGTCAGGTTCGGTCCGAGCTAAGCTTATGACTCTAGGACTACCCCCTGATCCAATAACCTCGAGATTGGCTTGATCTAGGCTTTCGCCCCCAAAGCTACCACCCATACTCAATCATCAACCATATATGCATTACTTTATTCTTACTTTTGAGATTGATTGATACAATGATAGTCATAACATTATTTGAACTTTGGAACATAACATTATTGGACCTTTGGAACATTATTCAATGAACATGAGACATGTGAATCACAATTGATCAATGAGCAGGGAACATGTGATACTAACAATTGATAACTGAAAATAGTATATCTTAGCACATTTCATAATGGAACGAATACAATGTCAATGTGAATACTATCTGCTGCAGAAGGATACAGATAGAATAACCTTATATACCTTCACTTCCAAGTATGAATACACAAGCCTATATATGAATACAATAGTCCAGCTCCTTCCTTATGTTTCACTCTACAATACAAGTACATAATGGAACTCTCGTTAATAACTACTTTTTTACAAGTGTACAAGACGACAATGAGCTATATGACTACCATATAATGTCATTTCACCATTTATAAAACAATCCACTGTGTTACCATACCACAACACCATAACATTCCACACATTGACCAAGAAATCATAAACCAATAGCATTTCACACCAAGCTTACCCTTTACGCTTCCTCATTATCATTACGTCACAATTACTCCATCAATTCTCCTCATAACAACATATTAACAACAATACATAATGGATATAATCCAACATGCCTCCATAGGACCCCTTAAAGTCATTAAAAAGGTATCATAAGTTGATAATTACATCCAAAAAGGGTATAGGGGTCTTCGGGGATCAAAGAGAGACAAAAACATACAAAAACAAATTCTGGGATGACCTGCAAAGCCACATGTGCCCGAAGGTGGATGACATTCGGCCGTAGGTGACCCTTTTCTCTGTCCAGGGGCACCTACATTGGCATCTGCGCTCGCAGGTGCCTTCGTCTGCAAGGGTGGATGCCCAAATCGACCAAAAATGGTCTCTTTTGGGTCCTTTTGTGTAATAAATGGTCCAAGGCCATAAGTAAGCTTTTATTTACCTATTTTTGGTCACTTAAATTCCAATGAACCATCATGGTTTCACAACACACATGAACATCACCAAAACCACATTTTCGTTTCAATATGCCACTAATTTCATGACCAATTTCATAACAACAATCACACAAATTATACACATAAAAAAAGAAAGTTAAGAACATAAACACATCATACATGTTGATATTTAATCCATCAAACTCACTTCCTTCAAGATCACAATTCCCTTTTCAAGTTTAGAGGGAAAAACCCTTCCCCAATTAAGCAAAAGCACACTGTTTCACACATAGTGTACTGTCTAGCACTTTACCAACATAACCAACATGATGTATACACCAAATTAAGCATGTCATATATTAAATTATGAAATTAAAAACTTACCAATACTTACAAAGGAATGATCTTGTCCAAAGGAATGAAGGCTTAGGGTTTGTGAGTGAGATAAGAGAAATGTCTTGAATCTTCTAGCAAATGGCATGTGTGTTTTGATAAATAAAAATATGATTTTTATTGCTTTATATAGTACCTAATGGTCATACTTAGCCACATCCTTTGTCATTAAATGCATGTTTGATTGGTCAACACAAGAATGGATCATTTCCATTTTTTGGGCCATGTCTTCTTATGATTTTTAGGCCTCATTTGGGCCCAATGGCACATGATTCACTTAAGCCCAACAAATTAATGCATAATTCACCCACTCTCTCATGTTTAAATGTGGGTATAAATGTTAAGGTAGTCTCATGGGTTAGGGTATGTACGAGATGTTACAACATAATTCAGGCTTGGTTAAGTTGCAAGGTGTAAATTACACCACCTTTTAGTTTGATAGAGCAGAGAGACAGTAGTAGAGGGGATATCTTTATTGCAGTCCAGCTAGATCCCCTCCTATGTTATGAACTCAGTTCTCCAAGTCTTTTTTTAGAGAAGTATATGCCACACAGATTGCACGAACGTATAAGGGTTCAGTTCAAAGGGTTGCAGCAGGGGTCTATATCAGTGGAAAAGTATAAGGTGATATTTTATAAGTTAGCCAGACATGACACCATGATTCTACCTACTAATATGATAGGATACAATGTTTCATCAGAGGGATGAGACTTTCACTTTGTATGACTGTTCAAAGTCTGGTAGTTGTGGGCATATAATTTTTTTGTATTGCTGACTATGCTTAGACTATGTATGATATGCATCGTGAGGACCCAGGGGGCAACGATAAGAGACCTTGTTAGTAGGGCAGTCACAGTGGGAGCCATAGTGGCTTACAGTTTAAAGGTAGAGTTTTTCAAGGTAAGTACCCCTAGCGTCAGCCGCATCAGCATCAGGGTCATTCTAGTATGCCCATTAAGGTAGAACTATATTTTTTAGATGGGGGTCCGCCTTGTTATTGTGACTTCAGTGGGCAGAGCAGTGGTTAGTCTTAGAGGGGTATTCAGATAGGATCTTCAGGATGAGGTGGCCATTTATGGGCTGCAAACCTTCTCGACAGAGTAGAGTGCCGGGGTAAACTATGATTATGATGTCACTTGCAAGAAATGGTTGAACCAGCAGCATAGAGTGTTATGTTGATTAGATTAGTGTCGCCTCTATCAAGGGGTGGTCCCCAGGGTTCTAGAGGAGGACCTCAAGCAGGTAGGGCAGGCACCTAGTTTGAAGGTGGATGGGTTTATTTATATACTGTTCCTGGTAGTCCAGAGGAAGAGGGTTTGGATGCTGTTATTGCAAGTACAATCTTAGTCTGCTATTAGCCAACTTCTACTTTATTTGATCCAGGCTCCTTCTTATGTGTCTTCTTATTATGCACTATGGTTCCGATTGTCTTGGGAGCCATTATCAATGCCTTTGTATTTAGCTACTCTCGTGGGTGACTCTTTAGTAGTGGATTGGGTTTATAGATCGTGTATTGTGACTATTTGGGAGTATGACACCTGATATGGTCTTGTTGATTTTGATGTGATCCTGGGCATGGACTGGTTATCTCCCTATCATGTGGTCTTTGATTGTTTTGCCAAGACCATTACCTTAGCCATGCATGGCATACCCTCAGTTATGTGAAAGGTTTCTTATAGCCACACACCAATAGGGATTATTTCTTATATTTAGGCTAGGAGACTAGTATTGATGGGTTGTTTGGCTTATTTGGCTTATGTTCGTGGTGTTCTTATTGAGCTTTCTTTACTTGACTCTGTTCTTGTAGTCCATGAGTTTTTGATGTATTCCCTACCGACCTACCTAGGCTTTCTCTTGAGTGTGATATATCGTTTGCTACTTATCTTGAGTCAGGCACCCAACCTATCTTTATGGAACTATATTGTATGGCTCCTGCCGAGCTAAATGAGCTAAATATCTAGCTTCAAAATAATCTGGGTAAGGGGATTATTAGGCTAAGTCTATTGCCTTGGTGGGATCCAATTTTTTTTTGTGAAGAAAAAAGATGGTTCTATGCATATGTGTATCGATTATAGGTAGTTGAATGAGGTGACAGTGAAGAATAATTTTCCTATACCTCATAGCAATGATCTATTTGACCAGCTTCAGGGTACAGTAGCGTTTTCTAAGATTGACTTGAGATCTGGCTACCATAAGTTGAGGATTTGGGTGGAGGACATCCATGAGATAGCCTTCAGGACTCGGTAAGTCCATTACGAGTTCTTGGTGATATCTTTTGGGTTGAACAATTCCCTAACAATGTTCATGGACTTAAAGAACCATCTATTTAGGCCTTATTTAGACGGACTCTTTCATGATTATGTTTATTGATGACATCATTGTCTTTTGAGATGTAAGGAGGAGCACGAGCAGCACTTGTGGACTGTGCTCCACACTTTGAGAGATCATAGACTTTATGAAAAATTTAGAGACCTTGAGATCTTGGACACTAAATGGGATTTATAAATTGGAACTGGGATTAAGTTAAAGATATTAAAGTAGAGATTTCTCAGAAGAAAAAAAATCATTGTAAAGCTTTCTCACTTGCTTTCGGCGGTGACCAGGTAGGCTAGACTTACCTTTCTTCTAGTCTTTTCTTTTTTATGATATTAGAATGATAATGTGCTAGTTATGGGTGGGTTCACAAGGTTCAGCGATTACTTTAGTGTTTATTGAGTTGATTAACCGATTAGGGGCCTTTAGGGTATATTTTGGCCCCGTTTCCCTTACATTAACCTATTATTTCCCTTTAGGACTAGACTTAGCTCAGTTAGTGCCTTAGGATGGGGTTGATAATCCTTTTCTTAGGTTCTGGTAGGTGCTTTCCTTTGGTTGGGTTTTTGAGGTCTGTTAGTAGGACCCACTGCCCCTTTTAAGGATAAGACACTTAGAATAAAGCACCTTTAGACCTAAATGATCACCAAACTACTTCCTTAAGCTTTTACCTGGGTTTGGGTTGACATAGACACTATTATATTCTTACCTTGCTTCAGCTCCCTGGGTAGGGCAGTACTTGACCTTGAACCATGTCATTTCTGACTTATAATATGAACCCACTTCTCCTTAAAGGATTTGCCCGCTTAATATTGGAAATTGTGATTAAATGGACTTGAGATGGACTAACGGTCTTGAGTATTGGTACTTAATGCTTAGGCTATATGTTTCGATTTGAGTTCGGCATCGATATGTTATTGTTGCTTATGATAATATTGCAGCACCTATGAGCAGATTGACTAGGAAGGAGGTTCCATTTTAGTGGTCTGATGGCTGTGAGGTGAGCTTTCTAAAGCTCAAGGACTTGCTCACTTCAGCTCCTATTCTGACTCTTCTAATTGCGGGCGAGGGGTTTACTATGTATTATGGTGCTTTTGGTATTTGTGTTCGGTGTATTCTGATGTACCGGGGTCGAGTTATGGCTTATGCTTTGAGACAACTGAAGGTGCACGAGCTCAACTAGCCCACTCATGACATGGAGTTGGTAGCAGTAGTTTTTGCACTTAAGATTCGGAGGCATTATTTGTGTGGTGTTTGCTGCGAGATATTCATAAACCATCGTAGTCTTTAGTACATTATGACTCAGAAGGAACTTAATTCAAGACAGTGTAGGTGGATTGAGTTGCTCAAGGACTATGATCTCTCTATTCTATACCATCCGGGCAAGGCAAATGTAGTAGTTAACTCCTTGATCCTGAGGCAGTGAGTATGGGGAGTGTGGCCTTTCTTTTAGTTTCAGAGCAACCGTTGACCTTAGACATCTGTATTGAGGATTGTAGGTTGTATGGTATTCCATATCATTTGCAAAAGGTTAGTCCAAGAGGGCTACCTTACACTCTGAGGGTATATTGAGGTTTAATGGTAACATTTGTGCTCTGAGGGTAGGAGGTTTGATTTAGTGGATACTTCATGAGGCTCATAGCTCCAGATATTCTATTCACTCTTGGACAACTAAGATTCATAGAGATTTGAGGAAGTATTACTGGTCTAACGGTAGAGGAGTGACATAGCGTCTTTCATAGCTCTGTGTTTGTATTGTCAGCAGATGAAGGCCGAACACCTGAGACTAGGTTGTTTGCTTCAGAGGCTACGTATTTATGAGTGGAATCAGGAGCGGGTTACTATGGACTTTGTAGGTGATTTGCCTTGTATTCCTATGGTTGATAACATTTGGGTCATCATAGATTGATTGACCAAGACTGCTCATTTCATCCCAATTCAGACTTTCTTCTGTGCCGAGAGATTGGCCCGATCTATGTTTAGGAGGTGGTTCACCTTTACGGGGTGCCCTTGTCTAAATTTTTAGATTGAGGCTCTTATTTTACCTCTAGCTTTTAGAGTGCATTTCCGAAAGAGTTGGGTACCCAAGTTGACCTTATATTTTGGACTTTGGAGGTCAGTGAGAGCAGTTTTTAGCCTTAGCAGAGTTTGCCTATAATAATAACTACCATTCAAGTATTCAGATGGCACCATTTGAGGCATTGTATGGTAGGCATTATCGATCTCCGATGGTTTGGTTTGAGACTTCGGAGGCTAGGGCATGAGGTACTGACTTGCTTCGAGAATCAATGGATAAAGTTTGGGTGATTCAGGATAGGTTATGGGTATCTTAGAGCAAGCAAAAGAGTTATCCTAAGCGTAGGCTTTATATCTTGAGATTTGGAGTTGGTGACTGGGATTTCCTTTGAGTGTCACCGATGAAGGGAGTGATGAGATTCGAGAAGAGGGTCAAGCTCAGTCCCAGGTATATCAGGCTATTTGAGATCCTTCGGACAATTAAAGAGGTAGCTTATGAGTTGGCTTTTTCTCCAGCCTTTTTTCAGCAATTCACCCAGTCTTTTATGTATCGATGTTGCAGTATTATATTTTGGATAAGTCTCACATGCTCTGATGGGACTCAATTCAGTAGAATGAGAGGTTGACCTTTGTAGAGAAGCCAGTTCCTATCCTTCCTAGAGATGTCAGACGGTTGTATTCCAAAGATATTCTTATGGTTAAGGTTTAGTGGAGACACCATCCGGTCAAGGAGACTATCTGGGAGACTGAGCATGATATACGGACTCAGTATCCTCATCTGTTCAAGCCTTCAGGTACTTCTAACTCTTTACTTTCACGAATAAAGTCCTTTTCATAGTGGATGTTGTAATGATTCTCCAGGTTATTTCCTATATTTTCATGCTTTTTTGAAATTTAGAGCCTTTCTATAGCTGCCCCAAGTCAATTATGACTTTCTGGGACAGGCAATTTGGTTACTGGGTAGTTTGTTTGGGTTTTATAGTCATTCCCCTATTTTGGAGCTTTTGAACTTAAAAAAGGTCTTGGGCCAAAGCATCTGGTGTAAAGCCTCGGATGCCAATTATGCCAATTTTGTTATCTCAAGAATATCAATTTTAGGCTAGGAGACCCTTGGTCTGGGTCTCAAGGCTTCTAGGTTTGTTTTGGGTATTGGGTTGATTTTGATGAAAAATGGAACCTTAGGTACGACACCCATATTCTGCCGAAACGACCTTGAATGGAAATTTCAATGGTTCCATTGAGTCCAGAATGCCGAATTTTTTTTGGTAGCATAGTTCATTTAGTGCACAGGGCTCTGAATGAATTCCAAGCACCCGGTCGGAGTTCGTTAAGACTAAGCAAATTTGGTTAGTGCCAAGTTGCTACTGCAGCCGCTCTAGCGTCTGAGGACCGCTTAAGCGCTCTCCACTTTAACAACCAATGAGCCACTTAAGCAGAGGCTGACCAACTTATCCAGGTGTGCTAAAGCGGTCATCTTGGCACTTAAGCAGTGACTGCTAAAGCAGTCATTTAGCTGCTTAAGTGGCCATTGCTAGTGTTATATATATTTCTTTTCCCTTAAATTTCAGCTATCATTTCTAAGTGTAATACTTCTATTAGAGACCTTGGGAGCTCAAAAATCACTGGGTATTTATAAATTAGAGCTGATATTGAGTTGAAGACCACATTACAGTGATCTATTCCTTATCGTTATTTTTGTTGCAGCAGTCGGAGGCTTCTCGAATGGAAAAGCCCCATTGTAGAGGTTTCTCGCATGCTTTTAGCGGTGTCCATGTAGTCTAGGCTTACCTTTCTCCTAGAATTTCCTTTCTTACAGTATTTGAATGGTAATTTGCTAGTTGCAGGTGGGTTCTTATGGCCCGAATATTATTTTAGTATTTATTGACTTAATTAGCCGATTAGGGGCCTTTTTGGGTATAATTTGGCCCTGTTGTCCCTTATGTTCGCCTATTATTGTTCTTTAGCACTATACTTAGCTCATTTAGTTCCTTGAGATGGGATTTAGGTACACTTAGACACTATTATAAGCTTACCTATCTTCGTATCCTCAGGTAGGGTAGTACTTGACCTTGAACCACGTCATTTCTGACTTAATAATTGGAACCCTCTTCTCTTTAAAGGATTTGGTCTCCTAATATTGAAAATTATGATTAAATGGACTTGATATGGACTAACATTCTAGAATATTGCTACTTAATGCTTAGGCTATGAGTTCAGATTTGAGTTCGACATCTATATATTATGGTTGCTTATGAGATTCAGTTTGAGTCCGGTAGTTATGTATTGGTTATTATTATTTATCAGTTCCGGTTTGGGTACGACATATGCTATACTCTTAGTATTTACTAGTTCTAATTCGAGTTTAGTATTTGCTATCCTTACTATTATTGATCTGGGTTGGGAAATCGGTAAATACGAATAGAGTGGTGGTTATGGCTGGAAAGGGAGTATAAGGTACACATATCGCATATTTTGACTTGTTTTACTTTTGTTGTTGTTATATCCTATCCTCACTTTAGCATTACTCTTTGCTTGTACCCATCGTGATTATGGGGGCTCAATTGGGTTTATTTCTTCTTGCATGTGCCATCTAGGCTTATGAGAGTCTAGTTAGGTTATAGCTAGTCTTTTATTTCCGCTTCTGAGTTACTTGTTTTCTGTTTACCACATTTTCCTAGCATATCTTTTTACTTTTGTTCCTGCCCCTTTATTATTAACTTTAGTTTACATACTCATACTTTATTTATACATTTTCTGTATTTGAGCTTAGTCGGCCTATGATGTCTAATGAGTACCCATGATCGTGGTTCTCACACTACACTTTTGTATCTTTTCCCTGATGCAGATCCGAGTATGAGTCACCTTCGTTGATGACCTCCTTGAGCTGTTCTGCTGATTGGATATTGGGTGAGCTTTTAGAGTCAGGATTTGATCATTCTCCTTCTATTGTCTTGATAGTCTTATTTTGTATATTCTGAGACTATGATGTATATATTTACACTTTCTAGTACTTTTATTATTTTATAGTGACTCTTATACTGACCTTACAAGGTCATTATTTTGATATTTTGTCCTCTTCTCTCTACTGTATAGCATGCATTTATATATATATATATATATATATTCCCCTTTGGTTTCTTGTTATTGCTATTGTGTCCTATTCCTTATCTCCCACCTGTTAGCCCGTTACTTGCCGTTCCAGACTATGGTTTTTGCTTACCTACTTGTGGGTTAAAGTAGGTGACATCATGACCTGAGAAATTGGGTCTTACTAGTAAAACCAAAATTTTAATAAACAAATATTTTTCTCATAGTTTAAGGGTTCAGAATTTGAAATTCATAAACAAAGTTGAAATCAGGTTAGAAATCATGAAAATACGATTATTTCACTTTACCGGGAAAACCCCAAAATCTCAAGTTTAAAATTCAAAATTTGGAGATGAAAACACAAATTAATCAATTGGAAATGATGAAATACAAGTTTTAGAAACTCACCCAAGGTTAAAATCTAGGAAACCCACTTGAAATCATTTCAATCCGAGCTCCCAAGCTCTAAAAATGGTGAAAAAGGTGTTTTGATTACCAACTTTGGGTAGAAATCATAAAAAATGAATTAGAAATTCTTGGAAAATGGGTCAACTAAATCTATAATCACATGCCCAATGATTATATGAGAAAAATGCATTGAGAATTGCCTCAAACGGAGCTTCGTAGGTCTCAATATGTCAAAAATACTAAAAATTTACGATCTGTCGATTTAAGCATTGTCCAGGTGAAAATTTTGTTCTTCGTATTTTTGGGACCCCCCTATGATCGTGAAAAATAATTTTTTGCATTGATCAGTTAAAAAATGGTCCTTTCTTGCATTCACGGTGTACTCATTGCGTTTGCGAAGAAGAACCTCTGCACCAAAAAACCAGCAATTGTTGTTCGTACTAAAAGGACCATATCTCCCTCATACGGACTGAAAAGTTGTCGACTTTTTTTGCGTTGGTTCTGAAATTTTGATACTGATCTAATGGTACAAAACACATACCAAAAGTAGCTCATTCAATTAAGGTGACACTACTATAACTCAATGACGTAAAACTGTAAAATCTAACAAGTACCCAAAACTCATCTGAGACCTTCCCAACACAAACCAATAGTGTTCCTAGGCTACTTTTGAAATTACGGACTCAAAAGAACTATCATATTTACCAAATGAGATCGTTATCAACAAATTACCTCTAAAACCAACTTTAGGACAAATAAAAGGTAATACTTCAACCAAATACTCAAAATCACAAAAGGGCCTCAGGACCCAGACCAACTATCCTATTATTCCAAAATTGATGTCTCGTATCTAATGGAACTAATAGAATCACCATCGGATGCTCGGATCACAGAATGTTGACCAAAACCAATTATATCACTTTAAAGGAAACACAAAACCACAAACTCATATAGATCACTCTCGAACACTTTGGGGATCGTGAAAACCATTCCATAACTCATAAATGATATAAAGAAATAATAGGGAAGGGCAAAATGATCAAAACACAGAAAACTCTAAAAGTCACTACAAAGATTTTTACAGTTGCCACTGTAGGATAAGAGTCCTCTCCAGTTTAGAGTAACACCTTTAGCCCAAATAGGCTCAGTTAGTGGATCCACACCAGAGCGGTACTATTTATCTGGGCAGGTATAGGACATCCTCCAAACTGGGTGAGTACATTGGAATCTATTTTGCTCACATGATTTATGTTGGTTAAGAACCTCCCATAGAAATGGTTTTAACATTATTTTTTACATGACCCACAGTGTTATTTCAATTAAGTTATTTTATGATCTACAGTTATGCTTCACATTATAGTTTATGATTTTTCTTTCGGATCATATCACTATAGTGTATTATTTAATTCAATTTTACCTATTACATCTAAATCAGTTTAAAGCATGTCTTCAGTATGTTTAGATCATTGCATATATCACACGCTCAATAAATTCTATAGTACTAACCACATACGTTTGATATCGCTATATCCTACTATGATATAGGTTTTGATTTTTATCCTTAGCCACTTGACTAGTTTGCTTCCAGTTTCTACCTTCAGCAATCATTTGGCGAGTCCTCACGTTCTGGGTGTATCTTGCATTTTAGTTATATCTTGATAGACATTATTTCAGCTTTAGTCTTTATCAGTTATTTAGAGTTAGTTTGGGTCTTGTCCTAGTAACTCCTCAGTTTAGTAGAGGCTTTCAGACAAAGTTATACAACTTAGCTTGTTGGGTTTTCAGATTTATTATTTTAGATATTCATTTTGGTTGTCAGTATTTGCCTATTATATTATTTTCAACTACTGCCAAAATTTTAAGCTATGATTTTAGTAATATGACAGTACCAAATGTTGTCTCGGGTCATGACAAGACGCTACTAAATTATTACAAGTCTATCCTTAATGAAGTAAAGGCCTTGTTTGTATGTCATCTTTTAAAGAAATTCAAGAAATTTATCTAGTTGCATGCTCAACCTTCTCCTTTCTAACATGTGCTCCATCACAAGCTATCATGAAAACATATAATCCCTAGAATGGCTCCATAATGCACTCAAGTGCATCACTCTTAATGAATAACCCTTGCAACACTTGAAGTTCATGTGCTTGGATCTTTGTAAAAGGCCTTGAGGCACCTTGGGTTGCATTACCTTCTATTCTTGAATATTCGATGATGGAAGTCATTTTTAGTAGTGGATGATGTAATGACCCACCTAGTCATTGTTTATATTTTCACACATATTTCCTATTTTAACTTTCCCCATAGATTCTATAGGGTATTCATTGGCAAGGGTTGAGTTAGGTCAACATTCTTAGAAAATGAGCTAAGATGGAAATTCCATCAATTTTGGAAGGGGGTTTTTGGGTTGGGGGGACCTTTGGTTGTTCTGAGGCATTTGGACTCATTTTGGGGTACATTGTTGGGTTTATAGAAATATTATTAAAGTGTAAACTTTGGCCAACACTTGGTTAAAACGACCTCTATTATCCATTTTGATGATTCCATTGAGTACAGAATATCGTTTCAAGTTGAACTACATGTTCGATTTGCATTCACAGGACTATGAAAGAATACTGACGGTCAATTTAGAGTCCATTTTAAAGTTGGTTTAGTTAATTTTTCCAGCTGATTGTGTAGAGCACTTTTTCTCTTTGTCTTTTCAATGATCCCTCAGTAATTGCAAAGGTGAGGAGGTTTAGATTCTCGATTATATGGGATGTGCTGCCATTGCAAAGAAGAGATTTGTCAGGTTGGAGTTGGGTTGCCCTTCGTATTTGTGAAGAAATGTATCATGTTTACAATGGTTTTCGTTAGTCAGACCCCGTGAAATTGAATGGGGTCCTCGAGTTCATGAAGAATGATCCTATGACAATATATATTTTCTTCCCATCATTTTTACCTCATTATCCTTATGAATTTTGAGCCTTGGGTTCTTGGGAGAGCTTTTTTGTGGAGTTTTCACCATGATTATGTTTGGGCAAGTTCTCTATATCTCCCACATGTATTTCCCATTAGTACGCACATTTCCATCCTAATTACATTGATTTCAAAGTTTAATTTCCTAAATTTCCCCCGTTAATCCTAAATTTTCTAGGCTATTTTGGTACCTAAATTTTTTTTGAGTATGAGTTTCATACCATATGGGTAAGGTAATTGTGGCAGAAAATTCCTGTTTCATCGATGAGTCATGAGTTTTGAGTTTTGACTAAATTTTTTGACTGAATTATATTTCATCAATATGGGTATTGTTAGTCTCGTATTGGCATGTAGATTACTTTATTGATAGATTGCCAGTTAATTGAGGTTGTACGAAAGGGGAAGGCATCTTTGTGATGATTAGAGGCTTGAAATTTGGCCCTAAGATACGTTACAGTCTTCTTTTCTTTAGATTTAGCTTAGATAGATTTTATGTGGTATAAATTGCATGTTTGTTAGGGAAATTTCTTGTTTAGGATAGGTTCATCACGAATTTCTAAGTTGGCCTATTTTGAAGCCTTCAGAGTAGTATTCTCGCTTTAGCCTTAGTTTTTTGATGCTTGCTTAGTATTAGCCATAGATTAGAGCTTTTTAGGTTAGGTTGGGGTAGACTCTCATATTAGGATGGATTTGTGCTTGATAAGGCACTTTATGAGGCATTTTCTTGTGGTATGGAGTTGAACCTACATACACATACTTACACTCATTCACATAGTTTAGGATTTTGAGGAAAAATATAAATTTTTGGTTTTTAAAGAGAAATTGTACCAATTTTTACTGAAATTTAGGGTCAGACCTTTGATCGTGTCATCTTAATTTCTATGTCTGGGGTAGGACCTCGGATCATGTCACTTTTACTTTCTTCCTTGATTGTTCCTTAAAAGGAGGGATGCATGACTACCCAAGGTAAGATACCAAGACCCGTTATTACGTCCTATGTAAGATACCAGGTGTCTCAAGGGATGATACCGAGTTTCATTATTATTACATCCGAGGTGAGATGTTGGGAGGCTTGAGGTAGGATTTTGGATTTCACTACATTAGCCATATTTTATGTATTTCATCATCCCATATTGCATAATATCATCCATATATATATATATATATATATATTACTTGTTTGTATATTATTATTATTGTGTTGTTCCATTGATTGCTGGGACTTTTTTGCATGCATCGTTACTTTATTGTAATTTATATTATATATATTTGTCTCCTGATCTCAGTTATTCTATGATGTCTACTGAGTACCCGTATTTCATTCTCACACTGCACTTCTACATCATTTTTTGATGTAGAGCATGGTAATAGTCATCCACATTGATTTTTCTCGTTTGTTTAGACGTGCTGCTCAAATTTGCAGTGAGCTCCTGGGGTCTGGAGTCTTATCCATTTCCTTCTTTTATCTATTGTCTATATCTTTTTGTACTTCTTGTAAGATTATGTGGTAGACTAGTTCCTACTCTTGTATAGTAGAGGCTCTTATACTGGTGATACCGAGTCCAGGCTACTTGTCGGCCTATTTTGTGCATTTTATACTTGTATTTATGTATAGTTTGCCCATTTATCTTATTTTCCTTCTATATTTGTTCATTAGCTTATTACTTACTGTATACGATTATGGGACTTGGCTAATCTACAAGGGGTTATCGTAGTTGCCATCATGGCCCAATTTTAGTCATGACGTCATTTATACATAAATATATATATTTTTTTGCATTCACATACTTATACATTCATTCACATAGGTATCGATAGTCTCGTGTTGACGTACAAATTACTTTATTGAAGGATTGTCAATAATTTGAGGCTGCACAGAAGGTGACGGCATCCTTGTGATGGTTCGAGTATAGTTGTTCACCCTTAAGGTAAAGGCATCCTTTTGAAGGCATCCTTATAACCTTCTTTTGATTAGACTTTGCTCGGATAGATAGTATGTGGTATAAATTGCATGTTGGATAGGGAATATATAATTGCATATTGGTTAGGGAATATACTAGTTAAAGATAGGTTCATCACGAATTTCTAAGTTGTTGGCCTATTTTGGAAACTAAAGAGTAGTATTCTTGCTTCAACCTTAGTTTTTGGATACTTCCTTAGTATTAGCGATAGATTAGGGCTTCTAGGGTTAGGTTGGGGTAGACTCTCATAGTAGGATGGATTTTTGCTTGATAAGGCACTTTTTGAGGAATTTTCTTTTGGTATTAATTTTAGCCTACATATACATACTCATACACTCATTCACATGGTTTACAATTTGGATTTGAGGATAAATACTAATTTTTGGTTTTTAAAGAGAAATTTCTACCAATATTTACTAAAATCTGGGGTAAGACTTTGGATTGTGCCACCTTATTTTCTATGTTAGGGGTAGGACCTCAAATCATGTCACCTTTACTTGCTTACTTAATTGTTCTATAGAAAGAGGGATGCATGATGACCTGAGGTAAAATATCTAGAACCGTGATTACGTCCTATGTAATATACCGAGTGGCTCGAGGGATTATTCTAGGTTGCATTGTTATTACGTCCGAGGTGACATGTCGGGTGGCTTGAGGTATATTTTGGTTTTCACTGCATTAGCCATATTTTCTTGTATTTCATCATCCTATACTACACAATATCATCCATATATATATATTACTTGTGTGTAGATTATTACTATTGTATTGTTCTATTAACTGCAGGTACATTTCCGTATGCAGGGTTACTTTATTGTAATTTATATTATATAAATTTTTCTCCGGAGCTTAATTGTCCTATGGTGCCTACTAAGTACCCATATTTCGTACTCACACTGCACTTCTACATTATTTTATATTGTAGAGCATGGTACTAGTCATCCTTGTTCATTTCAGTCATTTGGTTAGACATGCTGCTCAGATTTGTTGTGAGCTCCTTGGGTATGGAGACTTATTCATTTCCTTCTTGTATCTATTGTCTGTATTTTTTGTACTTTTTGGACAACTATGTGGTATACTAGTTCCTTCTCTTGTATTGTAGAGATTCTTATGCTAGTGACACCGAGTCCAGGGGTGGTTATTTTGTATGTTTTGATTCCTTTCGACTACTTGTCGACCTATGTTGTATATTTTGTACTTGTATTTATATAAAGATTGCCCATTTATATTGGTTTCCTTTTTTATTTGTTCATTAGCTTGTTACTTACTATATATGTCTATGGGACTTGGCTAACCTACTAGGGGGGTTATCGTAGTTGCTATCATGACCTAGTTTTAGGTCTTGACTTCATTTATATATATATATATATATATATTCGGATCGTTCCACCTTTTTCAATGTTCAAGGACAGACTCCAAAGAGTACCATATTTTTACTCCTGATCGAGGTAAAATTTTGGTCCATTTCTACTTGGTTACTTTATGATTATATCTGAGGTGATATACCAGGTGACACGAGATATGATTCCAAATCTCATTGATATTACATCCGAGGTGAAGATATTGGGTAGCTAGAGGGATGATTTTGGGTCTCATTATTATGTCTGAGGTGAGATTTTGGGTGATCGAGGTAAAATAATAGGTTTTACTGAATTGGCCACATATAACATTGCATCATCCCATACAACATAACATTATTTTAGCCACCCTCGCTGATTCCACTAATTTGCGGAAATGTGTTGCTCAAATTTGTGGATAGCTCCTGGTATTCGAATAATTTCCCATTTCTTCTTTATTTACTTTCTATATTTTGTCTTTTAGACAGATCTATACTAGAATAGCTCCTACATAAGATCTACAAGTGACATCGAGTCTGGAGATGGTTATTTTGTATATTTTCTCATCTTTCACTACTTTTGGGCCTTGCTTTGCATGTACATATGTGTATTTGGATCATTTATGTCTTTTGTCTTTCTATAACTGTTCATTAGCTTATTACTTATCATATATGGCTATGACATATGGCTTAACTATTGGAGGGTTATAGTATGTGCCGTCGTGATCTAGTTTCAACTCAAGACAATTCAAATTATATCACATGATTCCCGCCAAGGCAAAGTGTAGTGTTATCTCTCTTACACGGAGTGATCACATAAAAGAGAATTCCATTGATCAGTACAATTGTGCTTCTCAGCAAAATCATTTATAATAGTTAAACTGACTTCCTTCAATGTTATGGTTCACCCATAATGCAATTACCCATAATAGTATTATAACGACTCATTCCGTTGTTAGTAAAATGGCCTCTTCCAAAGGGCATGAGGTAGGGGAATTTAGTAAATATCATTGAAATAGATTTGTAAAAAGAATTAGTTGAATAAGTTAGGAATTTAAAATTTTGGGCGAGCTGACGTCATTCCACTATAGTGGCACCGTCATAGTGGCCTATAGGCTGTAATAAGGGGATGTTGAGAACTAAAAATAGTCCCTTGTTTTCTTTACTTTCCCTTCTCTCTTTAGTTGCAAAAGAGGATGGGGCTTTATTCTAAAAGCCCCTTGGGTTGACTCAGAACTCTAGATTAAAGGAGAAGATGGGGTACGCTTGGGTTGGATAAAACCCTATAGTTTCTTGCAGATTTGCTAATAGAAACCACTAGAATTGAGCCAGAAGATCAAGTTCATGCCTCCATAGCAGCTGTTTGGCGCCCAGGTAGGCTAGGTTTAATTGTGTAGAAAATACCTGTGTCAAAAAACGTATTCATAACATAGATTAATGGGAGATTCCATACGTAGGCCTGCGGGCAAGATGTTTGGATGGATAAAGCTGGTATATTAGGGTTATGTTAATAAGATGGATATTATTAAATGAGTTTTGTGATATTATTGATGTTGTCCTATCATTCCTTGTGCATAATTACTCGATTAATAAGTGGAAATATTTAGTTATGATAATGTGGTGTGGTTACATTGATAGGTTTTGGTATGATGGATATGAATATCCTATTCCTAGTTCAGTGGGTTGATTGTGTAATTGGGAGGAGAACTATAAATAAGATCAAAGGTTAGAAGTAAGAAAGTGTAGATTAGAATGGTTGTGTGGTATCCTAGATAGTGGTGGTCTAAGGTTCGTTCTAAGTCAATGTGTGATACTTATTTTATGTATTATTCAATCCTAAATATTATTATTTATGGAAAGGGTTAGATGATGGTTGCATTGTAGTTGAGATTCAATTTAGTTTATGTGTGCATGTTAACTGCCTGTTTGTGTACTTGTTGCAATGCATGCTATAAATGTTGACTTGTTGGGTAATATTACAAGTGTTTAATCACCTAAAAAAGATTGTGTAAAAAGTCTCATTTTACAGTGAAAGTGTGGTTGTGTTAATAAGGGTGGTATAACTTTGTTTTGGCATATGATTGGCAGAAACTAGGTGTCTGGGTTATTTGGTACATGGACTGAGCTCATCTCCTACAAGTCATTGCTATTGGGAAATCGTAAGACCCATAACATGTGTGTAAATGGTATTGGTGAGTTTGGCGGTTCCATGAGTGGACCGAATTATGTTTTTGTTGATATATTGAGTTCCTTGAGCGAACCCATTGATATTATTATTGTTATTAGGATCCATGAGTGGTGCGGGCTATTTACTTACTTGAATTATGTAAATATTTGTTGAAGTCCCTTGAACAAGGTAATAGTGGTAAGGCTGAATTAAATGTTATTAGACGTGGAATTGGTTTTGTTGAGTATCTGTATTTATTCCTTATTTCTCTAGTTTACTTGACTTGATGTTGTAAGGTACCTATGGTTTGATGATATAATGCTTGAGGTATTGTTGGATTTCTAATTAAGGGTGAACATGCGTGTAATAGTGAATGCATACAATGTTCCTAAGTTGTGGGTATTCCCCAAAGCATGATTATTAATGAGTCTGAAGCAAATGGATATGAATATGGTGGAACTCATTGTCTTTATATGTCATTGCATTTATAATTAAGTAAGTGTTAACCACTTAGCTAAAAGAGATAGAATTATGAGAGGTGGTGTATTAGTACTGAAAGTTTTATGGTGGTTGACTGTGAATTAGTGCAAGCGGGTAGGAGGTAAGTAAGGGTGCAATAAAGATAGTATAAAATTGGAAGGGTAAAAATGGTAATATGATGGTCAAATATGATTTTCTGTATTAATTAAGTGCATGTTTTATTTTGGATATTTGTGCTATGTTTACATGATTTAACTTGGGTCGGGCGATAATTCTTACCAGTACGTTTGGGTGTACTAATGCTACTCTTGCTAAACTTATTTTAGGGTATAGCTTATTGCAGGATTTGTTCAGGTTTCATTACATGATACTCAAGCAGCTTTCATCTTCTCATTTCGATGGTGGAAGTTGATTCTTCTTTATAAATCTCGTCTTGTAGTAGCTCTTGTACCTGTCTAGACTAGATCTTTCGGGTATAGTATTTCCTTATGTATTTAAAGTATTATAACAGGTTTTTTTAATTATTGAATGGTTTAATGAGTTTTTTTTTATAACTTGTGCATATTTATCATTGTATGGTAAAAGTTCTCCTATATAGGCGGATTAGAGTAGGTGCCCGCATGATCCGACTAGTTGGGTTGTGACAGTTTGTATCAGAACCTAGGGTACTGGTCTCATAAGTACAAGAGCAAATGTTTATTAGATTTCTTTAGATTGGTGTGTTGATGTCTACATCGAATCTTAAACGTAACAAAGAGAGGTCACTTGACTCTATTTAGAATAACACAATCAAAGGAATTAGAACTTAGAAAAATTCATTTGGTAACTAGCCGAAAGGGCTATCTCTAAATTTCTAGATGACCAATTAGTGGTCATAGAGGATGTGCGTTGAATGTTATGTTTATAGAAATAAGAAGGATGGCTAAATTAATGAATGCCATTACTTGAAATTGATATTTATGTAAGTCGTAACTGTTTTGATATTTGAGAATCTGTGATAACTTATGTATTTGTAAGTTGTCTATATGTTGTTGGTTGAGAAATTGTATGTTGTGTGCTTAAAATGTAAATTTGGGGACTTGAGTGTTTATTATTATGAGTGATACATGTTAAGGTGGTAAATGAAATTGTTAAAGTTCCAAGGATTCTCCTTACTTTAGGTGGTCGTTATGTGGATAGCTGTAACACCCCGTATCCTATGTGTACTAGTTGTACTTATATGTCACTTGATATAGCCTTATAGTACGGGTAATGGACTCGGTTTCCTATATGACTAGCGATGGTAAGATAGGTTGGAAGGAACTTCCCGTACATTTTAATGTGACACGACTAAGTTAATATCGATGCAACTATTTAAACTTGGGATCATGAGTAGGTATTTGGATCTAAAGTTTACAGTGACCAATGTATACAAGCTGTAAGTTAAATTAAAGGGATTAAGAACTGAAAATGGAATTAACTATTGAGATGCTTCCTTGACTTAATTAAGCTAGTAGGTGAACCACCTACTTGAGATATATGGACCAAGTTAATGGACCCAAGGTTATGGATCAGATTTGGGCCAATTTAAATGTGCCAAAGAGGTGTATTACCTACTTAAGTTAATGGATTAGATTAAGGCTTATATTAATGGACTCTTTTAAGGCCCAAACTAAGTAAAATAAAAGGAGACGAGAATAGGCAGACCAACCCCAAAAATCTGTCCCAAAAGCACAATAAGCTAAATGCCCAATTTAGACAATATAAAGCAAGTAGGTGCATCACCTACTTGGATCAATTTGTGACTGAAAATGGACCTAAAAGAGGAGGTTCTAGAGAGCCTATTTAAGGGTCAATTTGACACTTTTTAACTCATAATAATTCATCAAAATAACCAAAATTCTCTCAAAGATAATAAGCACTATTTCTCCCTTCAAGTAGCAGGCACAAAACCCCTCTAGAGTTCTTGGTATAGTTGCCTCTTTGAAGCCAAGGTAAGTAGTGATTAACTTATGGATTTAGTTTAATTTAACCATGAGAAGGTGATGGAAATCAAGTTTTTCATGTTTGAAGTGTATAACGACCCTCCAAGTTTGGCAAACCACCTTTATCTAATTTCTACAAGGTTTCTCCTCTTTATGGTTCTAGTGAAAAGAAGTTCAAGTTCTTGTGGCAGTTGAGAGTATAAAGATTTCCACCAATAAAAAATAAAGCTACTGCCCATTTTTGCCCTTTTCTATATACATGTCTTGGTAGAGAATTGTGTATAAATTGTTGTAAGGAATGCAAGGGATAATGAGTTCAATATTGGGTTGTTCTAATAAAGGATTTTGGGACTGTTTTAGGGGTTGTTTTATGTCTATATTTGGGGACAACTTGGTTGATCTGAAAAAGGGATTTAAGTTGTTTGTATTGACATATAAAAGGAAGGTGTGATGATACACCACTTAATTAGATGTTGTATGAGCTTGCTGTCGATCATACTTTGTGAACTATTTTGTACATGTTATGAAGCCAAAGGAGTCTCCGGGAATCTTATATGAATCCGTGTGTTGTACAAATGTAATTAGAGGAGAAGGGGTTGAAAAAAAAACCTTGATTTGGTGAATTATGGGCGTGCTGCCCGACTACTGTTTTGAGTGAAGTTGTATAGCCCGAATTTGTTAATTAATTACTACTACTGGTTTTACCACGTACTTCATTGTAGATAAGTAATCTAAAAGGAAGGAGGTTAATCCGGGGTAATACCGGAGTTATACAAGGTATGTAAGGCCACTCTATTCTGTATTCTTTGGCATGAAATCCAACACTTGTATTACAAAATAAGCTTCCAAAGTTCTCCTATGGAAAATGATACATAGTGGAAACGTATGATCTCCCATGTAGCTAACAACCTTACTCCCACTCCCTAATGTGTTAAACTACCTCAATCTATGCTTATTACCTAGTCTGCATGTCTATATTCAATAGCAAGCTTTATAAGTTCTCCTTTTAGTCAAATACGGTCCATGTGTTATTTCAGCTCCTAGGCATTTCATTTATGTACAAACTTTTCCCTATCTTATTGTTATTGCATCTAGTGTTTATCATGTATATTTTATTGATGTACTATTGTCCCAAAGCTCAATTATGTCATGACCACCAAAGTAACAATCTCAAAGGTAATAAGCTAAGAAACACAAATCTAGTTATGTACGGGTGGAAGCTCAGGGGCGTAAACCTAGCACGAGCCGATCCCAATCTCTTTTTATGTGGGTGGCAGCTCAGGGGCATAAGCCTAGCATGGGACGATCCCAATTAGGTTATATATGGGTGGCATCTCAGGGGTGTAAGCCTAGCATGGGCTGATCCCAACTTGTGTATTTACCACTGATCAGTTGGTCGTTTATATCACATGGCTTACAAAGATTATAAAGTGAGAATGGTAAAGTGAATAAAAGAATGTAATATACATGATTCCACAGATACATGTAAAGGTGGTCTATTAGCACTATTTATATGCTTGTACCTAATTTCATTTGAGGTCTTGTGTTATGTATTACTACTTTCAGCGTTACATATTCAGTACATTCTTTCATACCGACGTCCCTTTCGGGGGACCTGCATTTCATGCTGTAGGGACAAGAGCTAGTAGACCCCTCTTGTAGGAGCACAGGACATCCAGTGGCTTTTGGTGAGCTCCAAATTGATTCGGGGATTTTCGAGTCTGTTATATATGTTTTGGTATTGTATAGTAGCTAAGTGTAAGGCGGGGACCTGTCCCGACCTTAACAGAGTTTATATCTCTTTCAGAGGCTTTGTAGACGGTAAAGTGAAGTGTGACTGTTCCTTCTCTTCCAGTCATTGTGGCCCCAACGGCTAAGTCATGTATATATAATTTTACGCTTGACTACGTGGTTTATTTTCATTAAATCTTAATATCCATATTAGGCAGCATCTTTAAAAGTTCATGGCAATGCATGGTAAGTACAAGGTTATGGGTTGGTGCTCTCGGGCCTTTACGGCTACGGGTGCCTGTCCGCCCCAATAGGATTTGCGACGTGACAATAACATGAATATGTCAAGTGTTAAATAGTATTGGAGAGCCTACTATGATCATTGATGAATAATTAGTGATCTGTAAATAGTGTGTAAAAAGTTGTGTTTTTGCTTAATTGGCAATCTTTTCAAATTGGTGGGTTCGATCTTGGAATTGTGATTTAAATGATGTACAGATTTGCATTAACGTGTTATGGAAGGGAATGGGGGTGAGGGAACAGAAATTTTTTTCCAGGACACTGCTATTGGGTCGGTATACTGGTGTCACAGGAGTGGGGTAGTGCCCGCTATAGCGGCCCAATAGCAGTGGCCTTTTATGATATTTTCAGTTTATATAAATTATTATGTTGCAATGGCTATTATTTTCAGTATATATGCATGTTTTCACAAGTCCGAAATCAGCTATTAGGTTTTACAAACAGTAATGTATTGTTTGATAGATTGTAAGATAGTTTTCAGAAAAACATGGTATGTTATGAACACATGATCCCAGAACTCAGTGAATTTAGCATGACTAGTTTCAGTATTCAAAAATATTAGTAAAACAATAATTAAATGAGTTCATGCTTTATTTTTTATACATCAGTTTATATTATGAGCAACTAGTATATGTTCTGGGAGAACTATTTAGCACCGAGCGGACACAAGTTCTAGAACTAGGTTGCCACTATAGGATAAGGGTCCTTTCCAGTTGGGAGTAACACCTTTAGCCCAAATAGACTCAGTTATTGGATCCACACTAGAGCGGTTCTATATCTTTGGCCGGTTATAGGGCACCCTCCAAACTGGGGTTGTACATTGGATTCCGTTTTGCTCACATGATTTATGTCGGTTAAGAACCTCCCGCGTAAATAGTTTTAATGTCATGCCCATATCCCGACGGGGTGGACTGGAACCCGAAGCCGATAAGGCCCAAGAGAACCAATCTTTACTCATGCCCAATCATACGCATACCATAAGAATCGTCACCATTTCGTAAAGACATAAGATGCTAAGTGCGGAAATCATGGAGCATTATATATATACATATAAGAGACTTGGCCGTTAGGGCTATAAAGTCAGAATGAACATATATATCTTACATTCTATTCCCAAATAACTCTACAAAGCCTCTACCGATACATAACTATGCCAAACCTAGAGTCGAGACAACACCCCGCTCTAAACTCATCGATAATAAAAAACAAAAATGCATAACTACTTGGAAAGCCCTGAAGCAACTGGAGCTCACCAAAGATCTGCAAATGGTCCGCAACCTACTGAGGAGGTCTACTAGCACCTGCGCCTGCAGCCAATAAAGTAAGTTCCCCCAAAGGGGGTCAGTACGAAGAATGTACAGAGTATGTAAGGCCATAAGAATTTCATCATACATAATAACAACAATGGAGTCAATATAAAAGAAAATAGTCAATATGGATAAATCATTGTCCTGCATATGTGGAACCATGTACCTTACATTCATTCATTTCTTTCTTTCTTTCTTTTGCTTCTATTATTTGTTCATCATCGCTCATATCATATCGTACTCGGGCCCCAACTGATCAGTGGGTCTTAACATAACATAACATTATGTTGGGATTGGCTCGATCAAGGTTTATGCCTCCAGAGCTACCACCCATGAATCAATATATCTGGCTCGGTTTGAGCTAGGTTATTACCTCTAGAGCTGCCACCCATAAACCAATATATCAGGTTCAGCTCGAGCTAGGTTATTGCCTCTAGATCTACCACCTGTCAGGATCGGCCCGAGCTAAGCTTATGCCTCTAGGACTGCCCCTTGATCTAACAAATTCGGGATCGGATCGAGCTAGACTTATGCCACTAGAGCTACCACCCGTACTCTCGCAACCAATAAATATGAATTACTTTATTTCTTACTTTTGAGAGATTTATACCTTTACTTGCGAGAGATTGATTCATCCACTTATGAGAGATTGATATGATCAGTTATGAGAGAGTAATATATATATTTGTAGTCACAATATTATTGGAATATTAAGAACATAACATTATGCAGAATTTTGTAACATGTCCATAATTATGTAACTCATGAACAACAACGGCTAATGAAGGAGGAATGTGTGACTTAAGAATGAATAGATTCTCCTTACGTCGTCACTTTCCTTGAAACAGTTTCTTTTAGTAGTTACAACATTATTGGAACTTGGAACCATGTTCATCATTATGTGCTCCATGAATGACAATAGACCAAGAGTAACGTATATATGATTAACAATAGATGATAACCTGAAACGAGGTGCCTTAGGACATTTCAGAAATGAGTAAGTACTACAACACTGTGTTCACTATATGCTGCAGAAAGATATGGAAAGAGTAACCTTACACACCTTCACTTCCAAGTATGAATACACAAGCCTATGTATGAACACAATAGTCCAGCTTCTTCCTTACGTTTCACTCTACAATACAAGTTCATAACGAAGCTCAAATCAACCATTAACCATGTTACAAGTGCAATAAACGACAATAGATTAAATGACTACCATATAACATCATTTCGCCCTCTTATATTACAATTATTGCATCACCAAATCAACAATACCATAAAATGTCACACATCGACCAAGGCATCACAAACCAATAACATTTCACACCAACTTTACCCTTTATACTCCCATATTAACACTGCGACATAATTTTTCCTTCAAGTCATCTCAATACCTTCCGTAACAACACATGAACAAAAATACATAATTGATACCATCCAAAATACCTTCGGGATACTCCTTTAAAGTCATTCAAAAGGTATCACAAGTTGATAATTGCATCCATGAAGGGTATAGGGGTTTTGGGGGGTCAAAGGGGTGCAAAAACAATAAATTCAGAGTTCTGGGCCGACCCGCTAAGCCACCTGCGCTGAACTAAATCTGAAGGTTCCCTTTGGTAGTATCCATAGGCACCTTCGTTGGCACCTGCGCCCGCAGGTGCTCCAGTCTCGAGGGCGGATGCCCGTTTCAGCCTCCGGGGGTCATTTTAGGGTCCTTTTTTGCCATGAATGATACATGATCATAATTAAACTTCTCATAACATATTTTACATCATATTATATGCCAAAGAACATCCATTTCTTCACAACACGCATAAACATCACCAAACTACATGTTTCTTTCAATACGTCACCAATTCCATGCCCAATTTCGAAATAAAAATTCCAATCATTATGTACAAGAATAAAACAATTTGAGACTATAATTACATCTCACATTTCAATATTAAATCCATAAAGTCCACTTTATTCAAGATTACAAGTCTCCTTTCAAGTTACAAGGCAAAACCCTTTACCGATTTAGCAAAACTAGCCTATTTTACACATAGTGAATTTCTCAATAATTTATCAACATAACCAACATCATCTACACCATATTACATGAATATAATATTAAACCATGAGAATAAATACTTACCAAATTTTGGAAATGGATGATCTTTTTCAAAGGAATAAAGGCTTAGGGTTTGAAAGAGAAGAAAATAATGCTTTCTTGAAAATTCTAGAATATGACATGTGTAGTTGTGTGATTAAAATATGATTTTTTGGGGCCTTTATATAGACCAAAAAATTCATTATTAGCCCCTCTTGGTCAAAGATAACATTCTCACTTGATCCATTTTATGAATGGGTTATTTTTCCTATTTTTGGGCCATGTCTTTATATGATTTTTAGGCCTCATTTGAGCCCAATTCATTAGGCTAAATTCATACCATCACCATTAATTCATAATTCTTCATAAATATCATGTCTACATGATTCCATAAATGTTAAGGCAACCACGTAGGGTTGAAAAAGGTATGGGGTGTTACATTCTTCCCCCCTTAGAAACATTCATCCTCGAATGTTAATAACATCGTCTCATGTACAACAAATGCATCTTTACGTTATACATGTACACTCATAGGTACTTATGGATACTTCCTTGTTATTGCTTCAATTCCGCACCTTGAACTTTCTCTCCTGTTTGAAACCATTACGGGTACTTCGACTTTATCATTTCTTTGGCTCCTTACGTGCTTTCTTCTGCTTGTCAATTCCTACATCGTACCTTTATGGAAACTACATTCTTTATTTCTTAATCTTTTCATTTATCCCTCTAGAATAGCAATATATATCTCTTCATAAGTGACATCCCTCATAGCTTGTACATTCAATAAAAATAATGGATCTCGGCATATGACTTGTTTTAGCTTGTAGCTACTGTCGTACTACCTTAACCTTCTCTATAGCTTAGTGAACAAAATCTAGCCCCAAGTAAGGCAGTTCTACTCGGTTTAAATCACCCAATTGATGATTTAAACTTTCTTCTATATAAACCTTCGTATGATACCATTTTGATACTTGAATAATAACTATTATTATAAGCACATTCAATAAGGGGTAGATGATCATCCCAACTACCATTTAAATCTATCGTACAGGCTCGTAGTATACCTTCAAGTGTTTGGATAGTACGTTCTGCTTGTATGTTCGTCTGAGGATGAAAAGTTATACTCCAATACACTTATATACCCAACCTCTTCTGAAAAGAAACTTCCAAAAATGTGTAGTAAATTGAACTCCCCTGCCTAATGTAATAGAGTTGGAACTTTGTGTAGTTGTACTTTCTGTTTAATATACAACGTCGCGTATTTTTCAGCTATGTAGGTGGCCTTGACAGGCAACACATGTGCTGATTCAACTATCACTCATGTGGAATCAATTTCCCAAAATGTATGAGACCAACTTGCAATAAAATCCATGTTAACCATGTCTCATTTCAAACTGGAAAATTCATACATGACATATAACCTCCAGGTTTCTAATGCTTTACTATTACCTATTGACAATTTGGTCAATGAGCTATAATTTCTGTAATGGTATTCTTCTTTATATTGCTTCACCAATACATTTTTACCAAACCATGGTACCTTTTGGTTTCTTTCGAATTAAATAAAATACCGTAAATGATGTGCTTCTGTCATAATTCATTTCCTTAGCTCATTTATATTTGGTATAGCTAATCTACCTTGATATTGAAGTATTACTCCCTTATGTAAGCTCAAGTACCTTTTGACGAACTTCATTGTACATTCTTTTTTTTATCCTTCAACTGAAAGGAAATAGGATTTACATACCGTTATTCCTTCTCTCAGCTGTAAATGAAGACTCTACCGCATTGTACACTATAATTCTTTCATCCGGAGTTTCAAGAATCCAAAACCTCATACTGGTTAATCGATGTAGAGTTCCTGACTATATCTTTCTTTTCTGTGAGCTGGCCATTAGTTCTTCCTACTGCTTTACAGCTTAATGTATCAGCTACCACATTTGCTTTTTCCAGATGATACAAGATACCAATGTCGTAATCTTTTATTAGTTCAAGCTACTTTCGCTACCTCAGATTTAAGTCCTTCGTCTTAAAGATATATTGGAAACTCTTATGATCAGTATGTATGTCAACATGAATCCCTCACAAATAGTGACACCATATTTTTAAAGTGAATGTCACGACTGCTAACTCAAGATCATGTGTTGGATAATTTCTCTCATGTGGCCGCAACCGTCGTGAGGCATACGTTATTACCTTACCATTCTACATCAATACACATCCGAGGCCAACCCCAAAAGCATCACCATACACTGCATAACCTTCTGTGCCTTCGGGAAGTACTTAAAACTAGTATAGAAGTTAAATTTTCTGTAACCTGCCAATCCAAGAAATGACGAATCTCTGTGGGAGTCGTATGTATCTTCTTCTTCTTCTCTTTTTTTTTTCCACCTCTTCATTCTTTTGCATCTCAATCCTTATTCTTTCATCTGACACAATGTGACCCAAGAATGCTATGGATTTTAACCAATATTCATACTTAGAGAACTTTGTATTCAACTTACGATCCCGAAGAATCTGTAACACCTGTCGTACATAATTGGCATAGTCCTTTTGTGATCTCGAATAAACCAGAATATCATCCATGAACACGGTCTCAAATACTTCCAAGGATGGTTTGAACACCCTATTCATCAAATCCTTAACAACAGCTGGTACATTTGTTAGTCCCAATGACACAACTAAGAATTTATAATAGTCATACCGTGTTCGGAAGGCTGTCTTGGGTATATCTTTTTTTCTAACTCTGACTTGGTGATAATCCGATCTCAAGTCACTCTTGTTCCAGAAAAATTGGTGCAAAAAAGAGTGTATACAATTCTTTTGATAAAAAGGAACAACACACTTGGCACCCTGTAACTGATCAAACAAATCATCAATTCTTAGGAGGGGATATTTGTTCTTGATCGTTACTTTATGCAGTTGCCAATAGTAAATACACGTTCTCAAGTACCATTTCATTTTTTTTCCACATTCACACGAATGCGCCCCAAAGGGCATATTAGATCTTATGTATCCCTTGTCTATCACTTTCTTTGCTTTCAGACAGAAAATAAAATTTTCCTCTTGGTGCCCCCACATTACTCCTTCCATTCAAAAGCATCTTTTTGTGGAAAATGAATATGTACCTTCTTAGCCCGGCAATCTACCGTGGCATAACAAGAGACCAACCAATCCATTCCCATTGTAACATTAATATCCACCACTTTCAATTTAATAAAATCAGCCAATGTATCATAACCCCACACAGTTACCACATAATCATGACGCATTATTTTAGCTACAATAAATTCACCTTTTGGTCTAGATACCCCAAATAGGTTAACTAAAAATTCTAGTGTTCTTTCACAATTTTTTTTTCTTTTCTTCCAGTAGTCAAGGGGATAACATATGATAGGGTAAAACCCGATTCAATCAATGTAAATACGTTACGTAAAAAGACAGATAATATACCTTTCACATCCTCAGGAGAAGCCTCAAATTTCTGCCGATCCGCCACGGCATAGGTACTGCCCTGAATGCCACTAGAACTAGCCGCTCCTCTAGCACCTCTGCCATGACCAAAAGGTTGTGCACTTCTACCTAGAGGAGGCACAGATGATGTCGATGCGACAGTTGGTCCCGTGGGTCGTGCCATGCCACCCGTATTTCTTTGTGGACACCCTCTTACCACGTGCCCTAGCATGCCACAAAAATAGCAAACATTTATTCCAAACCGGCATTCACCGTCATGAAACCTCCCGCAACGCTGGCACAACCGACGATAAAACCTCGGGTCGTTCATACTTTCTTGTGCTTGATACCCCACTGTCCGTAAACCCTGAATCCCACCTCCTTGCCCAAACTGGTTGCTTCTAAACCCTTGGACTAGAGGGAGAGTAATTGTTGTGTTATGGTAAAATGATGGCCTAAGCCTTTTGTGAAAAACCCAAGGCCCAAATCCTCCTTGGGAAGCCATGATTTGTCCCATGGGTTTAGCCTTTTTTGACGGTCTTTCTTCCAATGCTTGCATCCTCTTCCTCTGCCTCTGTCCCTCCTTTTGCTGCACAAGAGCTTGTCTTTGACCTTGTACAGAAACTACACGGGTCAATATCTGTATCACACTCATCAAATCCTGATAGTGTTAACGGGCAGTTCTAAAGATACTTCTCTTCTTCTCAGCTATTCCGGAGATGGGAAAGTGGAAGAAGCCCGTGATACAAATTCAGTATCAACTCCACCTTGACTAATTTGTTTAGGTGGTGGTCTACTCAATCCTCCTCCGACGAGCGTAACAACCTGCTTACCCTTTCCTTTATCTCTTCTTGTCATCGAAAGTTTACTATATCAAAGAAAACCAATCACCATGGTCAAATATGATTTCACTACAATATTAGCTCTAATGCACGATCTACAAATTGAAGAACAGAAACAACTCTTAAATGTCCCGTAGCCTCCTACTTATAAATGTGGTGCACAACACATCGATAAGTAAGACTCTACTCAGACACGGCTTTGTAGAAACCCTTAGAACGACCTGCTCTGATACCACTTTTGTCACACCCCACATCCCAATGGGGTGGACTGGCACCCGAAGCCTATAAGGCCCGATAGAACCAATCTTTATTCATTCCCAATCATATGCATACCATAAGAATCGTCACCACCTCGTAAAGACATAAGATGCTAAGTGCGGAAATCATGGAGCATTATATATATACATATAAGAGACTTGGTCGTTAGGGCCATCAAGTCAGAATGAACATACGCATCTTACATTCTATTCCCACATAAGTCTACAAAGCCTCTACAGATACATAACTATGCCAAACCTAGAGTCGAGACAACACCCCGTTCTATACTCATCGATAATAAAAAACAAAAATGCATAAAGACTCGGAAAGCCCTGAAGCAACTGGAGCTCACCAAAGATCTGCAAATGGTCCGCAACTTACTGAGGAGGTCTACTAGCACCTGCGCCTACAACCAATAAAGTAAGTCCCCCCAAAGGGGGTCAGTACGAAGAATATACGGAGTATGTAAGTCCATAAGAATTTCACCATACATAATAACAACAATGGAGTTAATATAAAAAAAAATAGTCAATGTGGATAAATCATTGTCCTGCATATGTGGAACCATGTACCTTACATTCATTTCTTTCTTTCTTTCTTTCTTTTGCTTCTATTATTTGTTCATCATCTCTCATATCATATCGTACTCGGGCCCCAACTGATCAGTGGGTCTTAACATAACATAACGTTATGTTGGGATAGACTCGATCTAGGTTTATGCCTCTAGAGCTACCACCCATGAATCAATATATTGAGCTCAGTTCGAGCTATGTTATTACCTCTAGAGCTGCCACCCATAAACCAATATATCAGGTTCGGCTAGAGCTAGGTTATTACCTCTAGAGCTACCACCTGTCAGGATCGGCGCGAGCTAGGCTTATGCCTCTAGGACTACCCCCTGATCCAACAAATTCGGGATCGGCTCGAGCTAGGCTTATGCCTCTAGAGCTACCACCCGTACTCTCACAACGAACAAATATGAATTACTTTATTTCTTACTTTTGAGAGATTTATACCTTTACTTGCGAGAGATTGATTCATCCACTTATGAGAGATTGATATGATCAGTTATGAGAGGTTAATATATATATTTGTAGTCACAACATTATTGGAAGCTTAAGAACATAACATTATGGAGACTTTTGGAACATGTCCATAATTATAAGACTCATGAACAACAACGGCTAATGAAGGAGGAATGTGTGACTTAAGAATGAATAGATTCTCCTTACATCGTCACTTTCCTTGATATAGTTTCTTTTAGTAGTTACAACATTATTGGAACTTGGAACCATGTTCATCATTATGTGCTCCATGAATGACAATAGACCAAGAGTAACGTATATATGATTAACAATAGATGATAACCTGAAACGAGGTGCCTTAGGACATTTCAAAAATGAGTAAGTACTACAACACTGTGTTCACTATATGCTGCAGAAAGATACGGAAAGAGTAACCTTACATACCTTCACTTCCAAGTATGAATACACAAGCCTATGTATGAACACAATAGTCCAGCTTCTTCCTTACGTTTCACTCTACAATACAGGTTCATAACGAAGCTCAAATCAATCATTAACCATGTTACAAGTGCATAAAACGACAATGGATTACATGACTACCATATAACGTCATTTCGCCCTCTTATATTACCATTATTGCATCACCAAACCAATAATACCATAAAATTTCACACATCGACCAAGGTATCACAAACCAATAACATTTTACACTAACTTTACCCTTTATACTCCCATATTAATACTGCGTCACAATTTCTCCTTCAAGTCATCTCAATACCTTCCGTAACAACACATGAACAACAATACATAATTTATACCATCCAAAATACCTTCGGGATACTCCTTTGAAGTCATTCAAAAGGTATCATAAGTTGATAATTGCATCCATGAAGGGTATAGGGGTTTCGGGGGGTCAAAGGGATGCAAAAACTATAAATTTGGAGTTCTGGGCCGACCCGCTAAGCCACCTACGCCCGCAGGTGGCTGACCTAAATCTGCAGGTTCCCTTTGGCAGTAGCCAGAGGCACCTGCGTTGGCACCTGCACCCGCAGGTGCTCCAGTCTCGAGGGCGGATGCCTGTTTCAGCCTCAGGGGGTCATTTTAGGGTCCTTTTTTGCCATGAATGATCCATAATCATTATTAAACTTATCATAACATATTTTAGATCATATCAGATTCCAAATAACATCCATGGCTTCACAACACACATAAATATCACCAAACTACATGTTTCTTTCAATACATCACCAATTCCATGCCCAATTTCGAAATAAAAATTCCAATCATTATGTACAAGAATAAAAAAAATTGAGGATATAATTATATCTCATATTTAAATATTAAATCCATCAAGTCCACTTTCTTCAAGATCACAAGTATCCTTTCAAGTTACAAGACAAAACCCTTTACTGATTTTGCAAAACTAGCCTATTTTACATATAGTGAATTTCTCAATAATTTATCAACATAACCAACATCATATACACCATATTCCATGCATATAATATATTAAACCATGAGAATAAATACTTACCAAATTGTGGAAATGGATGATCTTGTTCAAAGGAATAAAGGTTTAGGGTTTGAAAGACAAGATAAGAATGCTTTCTTGAAAATTCTAGAATATGGCATGTGTAGTTGTGTGATTAAAATCTGATTTTTTGGGGACTTTATATAGACCCACAAATTCTGTCACGCCCCGAATCCCATCGGGACGTGATTGGCACCCGAAGCCGATAAGGCCCGAGAGAACCAATCTTTGCTCATGCTCATGTACTCTCATATGTATGTTCGCGTATGAATATCATCTTATTTTATGTAATTAAATATCAATAGCGGAAGGCATGACAACATATGAAATATATATGCAACTTAGCCGTTAGGGCCATTTCGTCAAAATGAATTTTCCTTCATGACACCCCACATATGTCTACAAAACCTCTAATAGATACATGACCATGTCTATACAATATTTACAAATGCCAAAATCTACTATACACATGTGACTTGGGAAGCCCCGAAGCAATTGGAGCTCACCAACAATCTGCGGATATCACGCCACTTACTGCGGAGATCTACTAACTCCTGTGCCTGCAGCATGAAAGGTAAGTCCCCCAAGAGGGGTCAGTACGAAAAAAAGTACTGAGTATGTAAGGCCATATGAAACTAGAATAGCACATAAGTACTTCTAAGAAATGAAGCGTAAGAGAATAATAGTATGGATATACCTCAGTCATGAATATGTGGAACCATGTTCATTACGTCTATTATTTCATTACTTGGTCATTCAGTCGCCTCGTCATCATTCTTATCATAACATCCATATTTAGAGATACACGCAAGGGATATATTCTCATCTCTTTTACAACCATCTTTACTATTATTCACTCAACTAGTTAGTGATTCATAACACCTTACGGATCATCATCTTATATTAGTACCGGGCCTCCACTTTGGTGGGATATGATGTATATATATATATTTAGTATCGGGCCTCCATCTTGGTGGGATATATAGTACCGAGCATCCACCTTGATGGGATATGATAAATAAGTATATAGTACCGGGCCTCCATCTTGGTGGGATATAGTACCGGGCATCCACCTTTGATGGGATTTAATATATATATATGTATATAGTACCGGGCATCCATCTTGGTGGGATATATATAGTACCGGGCCTCCACCTTTGATGGGATATCATATATATATGTGTATATGTATAGCATTGAGATTGTTCCCTCTTAACTTGTACCCTTTTAGTTTGTGAGTCATACTCAAAGAAACATAAAGGAACCATATGCACATCTTTTCCTTTCCACACTTATAAGAGTGACACATTAGAGTTCATGACCTTAATTGAGGCACACACTTACATGAGATTGACATCTTCACTTATGAGGAATAATTAATTAACTTGCACCTCACCTTCGTATTAGTCTTATGAGAGTGATACTTCAACTTATGAGAGATTAACACATCCTCTCTTATGAAACCTATGAGATTGGTACAAAGATAATCATCATATTAAAGGACTTTGGAACAAGGCATAATTGGAAAATGCCATCCAAGATTGAATAGATTCTCTTATGTTCTTATTCTCTTGAACTAGGTCCTTTAGAGATTTCGACGTTATGACAACTTTCCTCGAAGCTTCGGATCATTAAACAATGGGTAAGAGATATATGAGTAAATAGTGTGAGAAACATCCCATTATGAGAAACATAACACGATTGAAACCATTGGACCATAATCCATAAAACAAGGAACATGAGTATAATCACTATTGGAACATGGGAACATAACCTTATTGTTTTTGTAACATTAACCATGAATACGGGACAAGAGATTCACCAATAATCAATAAATAGGAAATATATGACCATGACCATGGGTAACCGAATATGGGATACCTTAGCACATTTCGGGATGGAACATGCGTGATGTCAATGTGAAAACTATTTGTCACAGAAAGAAATGGACAGAATAACCTTACATACCTTATCTTCCCAAATGTAAATACACAATCCAATGTGTGAGCACAACAATCCCGCTCCTTTCTTACTCTACATCACAAGTACACAACGGAACCAACATTAACCACCAACTACCTTACACATGCATACGACAACAATGAGTTACATGTTTATCTTTAAAATGTCATTTCCTTTTCAACAATACCATTTACGGCATTGTTATACCAACAATACCCCATTCATGCCATACATTGACCACAAGTTACATTCCAAGCATTTAAGATGACCATGAATTACATGAGTCCCTTATAATATTATTTCACCCTTTACAATACCATTCATGGCATTATCATACCAAAAATACCACAATATTTCATACATTTACCAACACATGATAACCCAACAAAATTTCACCACAAAGCTTCTCCTTTACACTTTCTCATTCCCACCATATCACAAATAATCCATCAAGTCACCTTAATACACTTCATAGCACAAATCGGCCAAAATCCCATAATTTACACATGTATAAAAATAGCAAATTATGGACATAACAACACCATACAAGTTGAGATATCATCAACACCATTCACTTTCATCAAAACATCAAGTCCTTTTTCAAGTTTAATTCACAAGGATTACACATCTTTTTGTAAAAACCCCAAGTGTCATATCCAACACTTTCTAGCATAACCAATATGATCTACATAGTATATCATGCATATAAGATAGTAAATCATCATAATATATACTTACCAAGACTTTCCAAATGATGATCTTGTCCAAAGAGTTGGCTTAGGGTTCTTGAAAAATGAGAGAAATATCTTTGGGAAATTTCTAGAATAGCATGAGAGTTAAAATGAGAGAAATCTGATTTTTTTCCAACTTTTATAGCCCCTTAATGACCCTTTTTACTCACACACTTGGTCCAATAATAAGTCTCTACTTGGCCAAGATGAATGGGTCAAATTTCCCATATGGGCCATGTCTTTTTTCCATTTTTGGGCCCTTTTTGGGCCCAATTCACTTAACCCGATAAAATCAATAATTTCACTTGTTTAAGTAGTCTCATACGTATTAAAATAATATTCCCACTCATTCTATTCATATCCGTAGCCTCAATCCAAAAAACCAAGTGCTTCTAGCCACGTATGACCCATTTTGACCAAAAGGGTAAAATCGTCATTTGGATGTCAAATTCGTTCTCGAGTAATTTTATCATCCCAATATATTATTTCACTCATTTCATGTATATTCTCATGGTTGTAGAAGAATCGTGGCAAAAATCGGCTCAATACGTCCCCGGGAACCCTTGGGACTTAAACAAAACTTTCAACTTTTGAAAGGTGCACAGGGGCGGCGTGGCACGCTGCCTGGCGCGCCCCTTTGCTTCCTCTGGACTGAAAATTTCAGCCCAGAGCGGCGTGGCACGCCCCTGGGCGCGCCCCTCCTTATTTTTTTTTCCAAAATTTTTGTTTTCGGCTTTTCTTCGCGGGTTCGGTTAGATACTTCAAGTCCTATTCTTTAACTCACTTCTTACCCTTAACATACTTTGTTTAGAGGTCCTATTAGCCTCGTTTTTAACCCCACAAATGCTCCATGAAAATCAAAAAACACCTACGACGCCAGGTTAATCACATTTCCAAGGCCAAATTTTAATTTTTTTGTTTTGTGTGGCTCTCGACACTCAAGTATACATTGTTCAACGTCTTCAAGTAGGGTTGGGAAGGTACGGGGTGTTACAAATTCATTCTTAGCCCCTCTTGGTCAAAGATAACATGCTCACTTGATCCATTTTATGAATGGGTCATTTTTCCCATTTTTGGGCCATGTCTTTATATGATTTTTGGGCCTCATTTGAGCCTAATTCATTAGGCTAAATTCATCCCATCACCTTTAATGCATAATTCTTCATAAATATCATGTCTACATGATTCCATAAATGTTAAGTCAACCACGTAGGGTCGAAAAAGGTACGGGGTGTTACATTTAACATGATTTTTGTATATGATCTATAGTTTCAGTTCAATTAAGTTATTTCATGATCTACAGTTATGCTTCACATTACAGTTCATGATTATGCTTTTTGGTCATAGTACTACAGTTCAGTTATTTTATTCAATTTTACCTATTACATCTAAATCAATTTAAAGCATGTTATCAGTATGCTTACATTATTGCATATCTCACATGCTCAGTACATTTGATAGTACTAACCACATGCTTTTCTTTGCGCTATAACTTATTATGATATATGTTTTAGTGTTTATCCTCAACCACTTGACTAGTTCGCTTCTAGCTTCTACCTTCAACATTTTTTTAGAGAGTGCTTATGTTCCAAGTGCGTCTTGAAGTTTAGTTATATCTTGATAGACATTACTTTCATTTTAATTTTATCAGTTATTTAGAGTTAGCTTGGGTCTTATCCCAGTAACACCTCAGTTTAGTAGAGGCTTTTAGACAGAGCTATACGTTTCAGCTTGTTGGATTTTCAGATTTATAATTTTAGATATTCAGTTTAGTTTTCAGTCTTTTCCCATTATATTATATTCAGCTTCTGCTATAATTTTAAGCTATAATTTTAGTAACAAGCTAGTACCAAGTGTAGATTCAAGTCATGACAAGAAGATACTAAATTATTATAAGTTTACCCTTAATGAAGCAAGGGCCTCGTTTGTATGTCATCTTTTGGTGAAATTCAAGAAATTCAATAAGTAGCATGCTCATCCTTCTGTTTCCTAACGTGTGCTCCATCATAAGCTATCATGAACATTTGGAATCCCTAGGATGGCTCTATAAGGCACTGAAGTGCATCTCTCTTCATGAATAAGACATGCAATATTTGAATCTCTCGTGCTTTGATCTTTGTGAAAGGCCTTAAGGAACCATGGGTTTCATCACCTTATATCCTTCAACATTTGATGATGAAAGTCCTTTTTATTAGTGGATTATGTAATGACCTACCTAGTCATTATTCATATTTTTACATATATTTCATGTGTTGGACTTTCCCCGTGGATTTTGTAGTGTATTCATGGTCTGCAAGGATGGGTGGTTTGGTTCTCAAGGAGTTCAGTTAACTGCTTGGTTAGTTTTTCCATTTTTTAGCTTTTAACTTGTCAAGGGTTGACTTTGGTCCACATTCATAGAAAATGAGCTCAGATGGAAATTCCATCTGTTTTGGAAAGTGGTTTTTGGGTTAAGAAGACCTTTGGTTTGGGTTCCGAGGGTTTTGGACTCATTTTGGGTGCCTTATTGGGTTATGGAAATTTTAGGGAAGTTTTAACTTTGGTCAACATTGGGTTAAAATGACCTCCATTATCCATTTTAATGAATCCATTTGAGTCCAGAATGTCGTTTCAAGTTGGATTGCAAGTTATATTTGCATTCATGAGACTACAAAAGATTCCTAAGGGTCCATTTAGAGTTTGTTTTAGACATGGTTTAACTAATTTTTCCATCTGATTGATGAGCACTTTTGCTCTTTGCATTTGCAATGATCCCTCAGGAATTGCAAAGGTCTAGGAGGTTTAACTTTGCAATCATGTTAGGGTGTTGCGATCCCGAAAAAAACATTGGTCGGGTTGCGGTGGGGTTTCCCTTAGTATCGGTAGAGGAATTTATCACATTTGCTATTGTTTGGGCTAGTACGACCCTGCGATCTAGAAAAAGGTCCTCATATTCATAAAGAAGGTTTCCATGGCAGTATATATTTTCTTCCCTTCATTTTTAGCTCATTATCCTTATGAAGTTGGAGCCTTAGGTGTTTGGGAGAGTATTTCTTGTGGGATTTTCACCAAGATTATTTTTTGGCAAGTTCTCTATACTTCCCTCATGTATTTCCTGTTAATTCCACGCGTATTTTACATCCTAATTCTATTAATTTTGAAGTTTAATTTCCTAAATTTCCTCCATTGATCCTAAACTTTATAGGCTATTTTGGTATCCAATTTTATTTCCCTTTTGTCTAACTTTTGAGTATGAGTTTCGTACTCTATGAGTGAGGTACTTGTGGTAGAAAATTCCAAATTCATTGATGAATCTTGAGGGTCTTAACTCAATTTTTGGCCAAAATTATATTTCATCAATATGGATATTGTTAGTCTCGTGTTGATGTGTAAATTACTTTATTGATAGATTCTCAGTGATTTGAGGATGCACGAAAAGGGAAAACATCTTTGTGATGGTTCGAGGCTTGCTGTTCAGACCTAAGATAGGTTAGAACCTTCTTTTCATTAGACTTAGCTCAGATAGATAGTATGTGGCATAAATTTCTTGTTGGCTAGGGAATACCTAGTTAAGGATATGTTCATCATGAATTTCTAAGTTGTTGGCCTAATTTTGAGACAGAAGAATAGTATTCTCGCATCAGCCTTAGTTTTTGGATACTTGTTTAGCATTTGCTATAGATTAGGGCTTCTTAGGTTAGGTAATTGGGGTAGACTATCATATAAGACTGGATTTGTGCTTGCCAATGCACTTTGTGAAGAATTTTCTTTCGGTATTGATTTGAACCTACATATACATACTCATTCACTTATTCACATGGTTTACGATTTGCATTTGAGGAAAAATACTAATTTTTGGTTTTTCAAGAGAGATTTGTACCAATTTTTACTAAAATCTACGGTAAGGCTATGGATCGAGCCATCTTATTTTGTATGTCAGGGGTAGGACCTTATATCATTTCTCCTTTACTTATTTACTTGATATTTCCATCCAAGGAGGGATGCAGGACGACTCGAGGTAGGATATCGAGACCCGTGATTACATCATGTGTAAGATACCGAGTGGCTCGAGGATAATTTTAGGTTGCAATATTATTACACCCGAGGTGAGATGCCTAGTAGCTTGAGGTATGATTTTGGGTTCCACTGTATTAGACATATTTTTTTTAAATTTCATCATCCTATAATACGCAATATCATCCATATATAAAATATATGTGTGTATATTATTATTATTGTGTTGTTCTATGTACTACTAGGACATTTTTACTTATAGGGTTACTTTTTGTAATTTATATAATATATGTTTGGCCCCTGAGCTCAGTTGGCCTATGATACCTACTGAGTACCTATATTTCATACTCATACTGCACTTCTACATCATTTTCTGATGTAGAGCAAGGTACTAGTCATCCTTGTTAATTCCACTCATTCGGTTAGACGTGCTGCTCAGATTTGTTGTGAGCTCTTGGATCCAAAGTCTTCTCCATTTCCTTCTTGTTTCTATTGTCTGTATTTTTTTGTGCTTTTTGGAAAACTATGTGGTAGACTAGTTCCTACTCTTGTATAGTAGAGACTCTTGTACTAGTCACACAAAGTCCAGGGATGGTTTTTTGTATGTTTTGATTCCTTTTCGCTACTTGTCGGCCTATTTTGTGAATTCTGTACTTGTATTTATATATAGTTTTCCCATTTATCTTGTTTCCCTTCTTTATTTATTTATTAGCTTATTACTTATTGTGTATGGCTGTGGGACTTGGCTAACCTATTGGGGGTTATCGTAGTTACCATCATGGCCCAGTTCTAGGCCATGACATCATGTATATATGTGTGTGTGTGTGCTTGCATTCACATACTTATACATTTATTTGCATGGATTATGGTTTGGATTTGAGGAATTGTAGATTTTTTTTTCATTTAATCTGGGGTAAGACTTCGAATCATGCCACCTTTTTCTATGTCCATGGTAGGACCCCAGAACATACCACATTTTCACTCCCGACTGAGGTAAGACTCAAGTCCTTTTCTTCTTGGTTATCGTGTGATGACGTCTAAGGTGAGATATCGGGTGACACGAGGTATGATTCTGAGTCTTATTTATATCACATCCGAGGTGAGATATTTGGGAGCTAGAGGGATGATTCTGGGTCTCATTATTATCTCTGAGGTGAGATTTTGGGCAGTCGAGGTAACATTATAGGTTTCACTGCATTGGCCACATATTACATTGTATCATCCCATACAACATAACATTATTCATATATATATATATATATATATATATATAAATATTACCTATGTGTATACTATTACTATCATGTTGTGCTATAGAGTGATGGGACTTTCTTCCTGCAGGATTACTTTTCTTTTAACTATATTATTTAATTGTATACTGAGATCATTCGGACTGTGATGCCTGCTGAGTACCCGTGTTTTGTACACACGCTGTACTTTTGCATCTCGTTATGATGGAAAGCCTAGTACTAGCCATCCTCGTTGATTCCAATTGTTTGCGGAAACGTGTTGCTCAAATTTGTAGATAGCTCATGGTGTTCGAATACTTTTCCATTTCCTTCTTTATTTACTTTCAATATTTTTTCTTTTTGGACAAATCTATACTAGAATAACTCCTACATACCTGTGTCTTTGTATTTCTTGCACTGGTGACGATGAATCTGCAGATGGTTATTTTTTAAATTTTTTCATCTTCCGCTACATTTGGGCCTTGCTTTGCATGTATATATGTGTATTTGGCTCATTTAAGTCTTTTGTCTTTTTTTCATTGTTCATTCCTATATTACTTAACATATATGGCTATGAGATCTGACTTAACTACTAGTGTTATAGTAGGTGCCATCATGACCCTGTTTTAAGTCAAGACAATTCAAATTATGTTCCATGATTCCTGCTATGGCACAGTGTAGTGCTATCTTTCTAACACGGAGTGATCACATAAAAGAGAATTCCACTGATCAATGCAATTACGATTCTCAAAACAATCTTACACAAGAGTTGAACAGACTTTGACTTGACTTCCTTCAATGATATGGTTCACCAATAATGCAATTTTTGATAATAGTATTGTAACGACATATTCTGTCGTTAATAAAATCACATCGTCCAAAGGGAACAGGGTATGGGCATTTTGTAAATATCCTTGAAAAAGCTTTGTAAAGAGAATTAGTTGAATAAGTTTAAAATTTAAAATTTTGGGTGAGCTGACATCATCCCGCTATAGCAGCACCGAGGTAACGGCCTGAAGGCCGCTATAGCGGGACATCGAGAACTAAAAATAGTCCCCCATTTTCTTTCTTTATTTTTCCTTCTCCCTTCAGTTTCAAAAGAGGATGTGGTTTTATTCTAAAAGCCCCCTAGGGTTGCCTCATAACTCTTGAGCAATGAAGAAGAAGGGGTATATTTGGGTGGCGTAAAACCCAATAGTTTCTTGAAGATTTCTTGATGGAAATCTCTATAATATAGCCAGAAGTACAAGTTAATGGCTCTGTGGCAGCTACTTGTCACCTAAGTAGGCTAGGCTTAATTGATTAGCAAAGACCCATGTTAAAAAATGTATTCATATCATAGATTGATGGGAGATTCCATGCGTAGGCCTGCAGGTAAGGTGTTCAAATGGATAAAACTTTAAAAACTTTTATATTAAGGTTATGTAAATAAGATGAATATTATTGCATGAGTTTTGTGATGTTATTGATGTTGTATTGTCATTCCTTGTATATAATTACTCAGTTAATAAGTGGAAATGTTTGGTTATGGTAATATGGTTTGGTTACATTGATAGATGGAGGTATGATGGATATGAATGTCTTGTTCCTAGTTTGGTGGGTTGATTATGTGATTATGAGAAAAACTAGAAATAAGATCGAAGGTTGGAAGTAACGAAGTGTAGATTAGAATGGTTGTGTGGTATCTTAGATAGCGGTGGTCTAAGGTTCGTTCTAAGGCAATGTGTGTGATACTTATTTTATGTATTATTTGACCATAAATATTATTATTGGTTGAAAGGGTTAGATGATGGTTTAATTGTAGTTGAGATTTAATTTAGTTTATGTGTGCATGTTACTGCCTCTTTGTTTATTTGTTTCAATGCATACTGTAAATGTTGACTTGTTGTATAATATTACAAGTGTTTAATCACCTAGAATGATATTGTGTAAAATGTCTTGTTTTATAGTGCAAGTGTGGTTATCTTATCTCATATTATGATTGTACTTGTTGTAATATGAATTCATTTTGTAAGATGAACCGATAAAGGTCATCGTCATGGAATTGGTGGAATTTAGGGAGTATAAGGGTGGGGACATTGGAATAAAGGCGATATAACTTTGTTTCTGCATATTAGTGGTAGGCACTAGATGTCTGGTTTATTTCATACATTGATTGAGCTCGTCCTCTACAGGTTATGTCTAGTGAGGATCCATAAAACCCATAACATGTGTGTTAGTGGTATTGATGAGTTTGATGGTTCCATGAGTGGACCAGGTTATGTTGTTGTTTGATATGTTGGGTTTCTTGATCGAACCGATTGATGTTGTTGTTGTTATTGAGATCCATGTGTCGTCCAGGCTATTGGTATACTTGAATTGTGAAAATATTTGCTGAAGTCCCTTGAGCAAGGTAATTGTTGTAAGGTTGAGTTAATTATTTTTAGCCATGAAATTGGTTTGGTTTACTATCTGTATTTATTCCTTATTTCTCTAGTTTACTTGACTTGATGGTGTAAGGTAGTTGTGGTTTGATGATATAATGCTTGAGGTATTGTTGGATTTTTAACATTTGTGTTATAGTGAATGCATGTAGTGTTTGTAAGTTATGGGAATTCCCAAAAGCATGATTATTAATGAGTCTGAATTGAATGGTTACTAATGGGGTGGAATTCATTATGGTTATATGTCGTTGAGTTCATAGTTAAGTAAGTGTTGATCACTTAGATAAAGTAGATAGAATTGTGAGAGGTGGTGTATTAGTGTTGAAAGTTGTATGGTGGTTGACTGTGGATTAGTGCAAGTGAGTAGGTGGTAAGTGAGGGTCCAATGAAGAGAGTATAAAATCGAAAGGTAAAAATGATATTATGATGGTCCAGTGTGATATAATGTAATAATTATGTAACACCCCGTATACTCCCAACCCTATGTGACGACGTTGAACAATGGTTACTTAGGTGTCGAGATGCCATGAGTAAGAAATTTGTAATGTTAGTGATGATAAAAATTGAAATTTGGCCTCATACATATGATTAGACCTTCGTAGAAAGTATTTTGTGACTTTCGTGGAGCATTTGTGGGGTTCAAAATGAGGATAAAAGGACCTCCAAACAAGGTATATTAAAGGTAAGAAGTAAGGTAAAGAATAGGACTTGAAGTATCTAACCAAATCCGCGAAGAAAAGTCGAAGAAACGGAAATTTGAAAAAAATTAGAGTGGGGCGCGCCAGAGGGTGTGCCAGGCCGCTCTAGGCCAAAATTTTTAGCCCAGAGGCAGCAAGCTGGCGCGCCCAAGGGCGTGCCAGGCTGGGTTTGGCCACTTTTTTAAAGTTGGAAATTGTCTAAGTCCCAAGGGTGCCCGGGGACGTACTGAGCCAATTTTTGTCACGTTTCTTCTACAACCATAAGCATATACATGAAATGATTGGAGTATTATATTGGTATGATAAAATTACTCGTGAACGAATTTGGCATCAAAATAACGGTTTTACCCTTGTAGTAAAAATAAGCCATACATGGCTAGAATTGCTTGTTTTTGGAATTGAGACTATGAGTATGAATTACGTGAGTGGGAATATTGTCATAACGCGTATGAAATGAATTAAACATGAGAGTGGATGTATGTTAACCCACCATGAGAGTAGATGTATGTTATCCCACCATAGAGTGGATGTATGCTAACCCATCATAGAGTGGATGTATGTTAACCCACCATGAGAGTGGATGTATGTTAACCCACTATGAGAGTGGATGTAAGTTAACCCACCATAGAGTGGATGTATGCTAACCCACCATAGAGTGGATGTATGCTAACCCACCATGAGAGTGGATGTAGGTTAAACCACCAATAGAGTGGATGTATGTTAATAGAATAGATGTACATTAATAGAGTGGATGTACGTTAACCCACCATAGAGTGGATGTATGCTAACCCACCATAGAGTGGATGTATGCTAACCCACCATGAGAGTGTATGTAGGTTAAACCACTAATAAAGTAGATGTACGTTACTAGAGTGGATGTACGTTAATAGAGTGGATGTACGTTAATAGAGTGGATGTACAGTAATAGAGTGGATGTACGTTATATTATTAACCCCTCATTAGAGTAGATGTATGTTATATTGTTACCCCACCATTAGAGTGGATGTATGTGAATGAATGTTATTCTTTTACAACCTGCTAACCAAGTAGATGAACAATAGTGGTAATGAACATAGAAGCAAGAAAGAATATCTTGCATATAGAAGAGTGTATTGGAGGCAAGTCTCTTGAAAGAAGGTAATTTCCCTTGAAGGAAAGTAATTATAAAATATATTATATAAAATGATGGTTTATCCACATTGACTATTCTCTCATATTTTATTCTATTGACATTCTCATGTATGATGCTATTTCTTATGAGCCTTACATACTCAGTACATTCTTCGTACTGACTCCCTCGGGGGACTTACCTTAAATGTTACAGGTGCAAGTACTAGTAGATCTCCACAGTAAGTTTACAGTGTTGGCAGATCTTTGGTGAGCCCCAGTTGATTAGGGACTGTCCGAGTCATAGTTGTATATTTTATTTGACATTGTAAATATAGTATAAAGCGGGGATTTGTCCCGACTTTAAGTTGGTTTGTACATGCATCGGTTATAGGCTTTTGTAGATATATATGGGTATGTGAATGTAAGATATGTACATTCAGTTCGATGTAATGGCCCCAACGACCAAATTTTATTTATATATATATATATGGCATATGTTTCCATATTCCTGTCTTCCGCATAGTTGCATGAGGTATAATAAGATTCATACGAGGATATTCATACGAAGGTTCATGAGCAAAGATTAGTTCTCTCGGGCCATATCGGCTTCGGGTGCCAGTCCGGCCCGAATGGGATTTCGGGTCGTGACAAAAGTGGTATCAGAGCAGGTCGTTCTAAGGGTGTCTACAAAGTCGTGTCTAAGTAGAGGCTTACTTATCAATGTGTTGTGCACCACATTTATAAGTAGGAGGCTACGGGACATTTAGAATGTTGTTTCTTTTCTTCACTTCTAGATCGTGCAATAGAGCCAGTGTTGTAAGTTGAATTGTATCTAATCATAGATGATTAAGTCCTCCTAAAAGCGTCACCAATAAAAGGGGTAAGGGGATTTGGAAAGAAAGGATGTGAAATTTTCTGGAGGTGCATAAGAGTTGAAATACCTATTGTTATTCTAGATCGACAAGTGAAAAGGCTAATAAGTAAAGACGTACATTTTGTAAGAGTTCTTTGGAGAAATCAACAAGTCGAAGAGATCGCATGAGAAGTTGAGAAAACAAAAATGATGAAATCTACGTACCCATATTGTTTCAAATGGAAGAAAAAGTTCAAAGTGTGGAAGTAGACCTATAACAAGTAAATATCCATGAGCCTTAAGTGTTTATGCGTACATATGCTAATATAGAGATGCATTTGTTATAATTGAAGCGACATCGTTAACATTAGAGGATAAATGTTTCTAAGGGGGGGGGGGGGGGGGGAGAATGTAACACCTCGTATACTCCCAACCCTATGTGACGACGTTGAACAATTGTTACTTAGGTGTCGATATGACATGAGTAAGAAATTTGTAATGTTAGTGATGAGAAAAATTATAATTTGGACTCGTACATGTGATTAGCCCTTCGTAGGAAGTATTTTGTGACTTTCGTGGAGCATTTGTGGGGTTCAAAATGAGGCTAAGAGGACCTCCAAACAAGTTATATTAAAGGTAAAAAGTAAGCTAAAGAATAGGACTTGAAGTATCTAACAAAATCCGCGAAGAAAAGTCGAAGAAACGAAAATTTGAAAAAAATTGGAGTGGGGCGCGCCAGAGGGCGTCCCAGGCTGCTCTGGGCCAAAATTTTTAGCCCAGAGGCAGAAATATGGTGTTCCCAAGGGCGTTCCAGGCTGGATTTGACCACTTTTTAAAAGTTGGAAATTGTCTAAGTCCCAAGGGTGACCGGGGACGTACCGAGCCGATTTTTGTCATGTTTCCTCTACAGCCATGAGCATATACATGAAATGATTGGAGTATTATATTGGTATGATAAAATTACTCGTGAACGAATTTGGCATCAAAACGACGGTTTTAACCTTGTAGTCAAAATAAGCTATACGTGGCTAGAATTGCTTGTTTTTGGAATTGAGTCTACGAGTATGAATTGCGTGAGTGGGAATATTGTCGTAACGCGTATGAAATGAATTAAACATGAGAGTGGATATATGTTAACCCACCATGAGAGTGGATGTATGTTAACCCACCATGAGAGTGGATGTACGTTAACCCACCATAGAGTGGATGTATGCTAACCTACCATAGAGTGGATGTATGTTAACCCACCATGAGAGTGGATGTATGTTAACCCACCATGAGAGTGGAAGTATGTTAACCCACCATAGAGTGGATGTATGCTAACCCACCATAGAGTGGATGTATGCTAACCCACCATAAGAGTGGATGTTGGTTAAACCACCAATAGAGTGAATGTACGTTAATAGAGTGGATGTAAGTTAAACCACCATAGAGTGGATGTATGCTAACCCACCATAGAGTGGATGTATGCTAACCCACCAATAGAGTGGATGTACATTAATAGAGTGGATGTACGTTAATAGAGTGGATGTACATTAATAGAGTGGATATACGTTATATTATTAACCCCTCAATAGAGTAGATGTATGTCATATTGTTACCCCACCATTAGAGTGGATGTATGTGAATGAATGTTATTCTTTTACAACCTACTAACCAAGTAGATGAACAATAGTGGTAATGAACAAAGAAGCAAGAAAGAATCTCATGCATATAGAAGAGTCTATTGGAGGCAAGTCTCTTGAGTGAAGGTAATTTCCCTTGAAGGAAAGTAATTATAAAATATATTATATAAAATGATGGTTTATCCACATTGACTATTCTCTCATATTTTATTCTATTGACATTCTTATGTATGATGCTATTTCTTATGAGCCTTACATACTCAGTACATTCTTCGTACTGAACCCCTCGGGGGACTTACCTTATATGTTATAGGTGCAAGTACTAGTAGATCTCCACAGTAAGTTTACAGTGTTAGCAGATCTTTGGTGAGCCCCAGTTGGTTCAGGACTTTTCGAGTCATAGTTATATATTTGTTTTGATGTTGTAAATATAGTATAAAGCGGGGACTTGTCCCGACTTTAAGTTGGTTTGTAGATGCATCGGTTAGAGGCTTTTGTAGACATATGTGGGTATATGAATGTAAGATATGTACGTTCAGTTCGACGTAATGGCCCCAACGACCAAGTTTTATTTATATATATATATATGGCATATGTTTCCATTTTGATATCTTCCGTATAGTTGCATGAGGTATAATAAGAGTCATATGAGGATATGCATACGAAGGTTCATGAGCAAAGATTGGTTCCCTCGGGCCATATCGACTTCGGGTGCCAATCCGGCCTGAATGGGATTTCGGGTCGTGACAAATTAAGTGCATGTTTTATTTTTAATATTTATGATATGTTTACGTGATTTAACTTGATTCAGCTGATGATGCTTAACAATATGTGTGGTTGTACTAATGCTACTCTTGTTATACCCTGGTTGGGATATAGCCTGTTGCAGGATCAGTTCAAGTTTCATTACATGATGCTCAAGCAGCTTCTATCTTCTCATTTCTATGTTGGAAGCTGAGTCTTGTTTATAAATATTGTCTTGTAGTAGCTCTTGTACCTGTATAGATTTGATCTTTTGAGTAGAGTATTTTCTTATATGTTTGAAGTAATATAATAGGTTTTGTAATCATTAAAGGGTTTAATGCATTTCTTTTATAACTTCTGCATATATCTCATTAGGTTGTAAGGGTTCTCCTATCTAGGTGGATTAGAGTAGGTGCCCGCTTGATCCTATTAGTTGCATCATGACAGTTGGTATCAAAGCCTAGGTTACCGGTCTCCCAAGTACAAGCACAAATGTCAAGTAGAGTTCTGTGGATTGGTGTATTGACGTCCATATCAAATCTTCGGGAAGCTATGAGGCATTTTGGGAATTGTTTTCTTTTATTTCTTTTCTCTCGTGCGGTCTGTATGTTGTTTTGTATGGGTTGAGTGCAATTGGTATCTCAAACAGAACAAATAGAAGTCACTTGACTACATTTGGAATGACACAATCAACAAAATTAGAACTTAGAAGGTTCCAATTGGTATCTGGCCGTAAAGGCTGTGTGTAAATTTCTAGATGATCAATTAGTAGTCGTTGAGGTCATCTGTTGAATGTTATGTATATAGAAATAAGAAGGATGGATAAATTTATGAAGGACATTATTTGAAATTGATAATTTTGTGAGTCGTAACTGCTTTTATATTTGAGAATCTGTGATAAGTGAAATATTTGTAAGTTGTGTATGTGTTGTTGGTTGAGAACTTGTATGTTGTGTAACTAGAATGGAAATTTGGGGACTTGAGTGTTAATTATTATGGGTGAAACATGTTAAAGTTTCAATGATTCTCCTTGCTTTAGGTGGTCGTTATGTGGTTAGCATGAATATGTCAAGTGTTAAATAGTAGTGAGAGCCTGCTATGAAGAATTTGTGATTAGTAATCGGTGTGTAAAAATTTGTATTTTAACTTAATTGGCAATCTTTTCAAATGGCTGGATTCGATCTTTGAATTTTAAGTTAACTGCTGTACGGATTTGTATTAAAGTGTTATGGAAGGTAATGGGGGTGAGAGAGCTGCATGAACTAAATTTTTTTTCTGGGCAATTGATACTGGGCTGCTATAACGGGGTCTCAGTAGAGGGGTAGCGCCCTCTATAGCGGCCCAATAGCAGTGGCCCTTTATGATATTTTTCAGTTCATATAAATTATTATGTTGCAATGGCTCTTGTTTTAAGCAAATATGTATGTTTTCACTAGTTCCAATTCAGTTATTAGGTTTAATGAACAATAATGTATTGTTTGACAGATTGTAAGATAGTTTTCAGAAAAACATGGCATGTTATGAACACATGATCCCAGAACTCAATGAATTTAGCATGACTAGTTTCAATATTAAAAAATATTAGTAAAACAGTGTAATGACCCTCCTAGTCATTTTTCTATTTTTGTGCATTTCTAATTTTTTGAGCTTCCCGATAGTTGCTACCCGTCATTTATGACCTGCCGGGATAGGTGGTTTGATTTTCGGACAGTTTGTTTTAGAATATTATTCATACCAAACGTGTTCTAAAATATTTAAATTAAATTAGAATTTGATAAAAGAAATATTTTACTACGTTTCTAAAAATGTTTTATATATTTATGAAAATTCTGCAGTTGCAATATATTTATATTATTTTATAATAATTTTATAATTTATTAATATTTTAAACGGAGTAGTAAGTCTAGTTTTTTTTTAAAATTTTACACCCTCTAGTCCAAAATAAGTGAATTTTTGTCTCAATGCACACCTATTAAGGAAAAGAAACTAGGACATAAATTGTACTTTACTTTTCATTTTTACCCTTCTAGATATTATCAAACTACTCTTGAAATTTCAGCCACATTAAAATAAAGTCAATTAAGTCTCTTGAAACTCATAACCTAGAAAGTGTAAATGAAGAGTAAAATTGGATGAAATTTTCAAACATGTCTCTTGAAGAATGAACAATTCACTTATTTTGGTCATTGAAAAATAGCTAAAAAATTCACTTATTTTTGAATAGAGGTAGTATTAATTAAGTTAGGCTTTATTCAAAATAATCTCATATTAATTTTAATATATTCAAAATATTATATTTATTTTACCATGAACCTATATTTTACCTGAGAACGTACGTGTCATGGACCTATCTAAAAGAAATGGATTAAGTTGGGTGTGCTTTTGACACCACAACACCCACGTGGGACCTTGGAAAAAGATGGTTGATGACTAATTGATAAATGCATATAGCATTGAGTAAGTGGAAAAAGCAGAATTAATTAATTATAGTGGTGAAGTACATTTGTTTCTATTGCTTTACATGTTCTATATATTATTGACCAAAACCTTTTCACTCAATTTTCTTACAAATTCCATTTTTTCTTTTAGCATTTGCATATGTACGTACCTACATATATTTAGATATTGCTCCTTTTTTTACTTAGCACATTGGAGGAGGTTTGGTTGGAAATTTATTTCGATGCGATATTTGATCCGCGAAAGAAAAACAATTATCTATATCAAGTTATTCAAGCTTGGATTATGTATATCAAGTCATTCAATCAATATCAAATTATTTTGATGCAATATATGTATTATCACGACCCAATTTCTCAAGTCATGATCACACCTATTTTAACCCACAAGTAGGTAAGCCAAATCATAGCTTGGAATGACAAGTAAGGGCCTAACCGGTGGAAGATAAGAAATAATTCACGAGGCTGTATATCTATCTATATATATATATGTGTGTATGTATATAAATGCATACTATGAAACAGGGAAGTAGGACAAAATATCAAAATGAATTGCACCACGACATGGTAAGGTCAGTACAAGAGTCACTAATATAAAAAGAGTACTAGACGCTGTCAGAATATACATCATAGTCTCCAAATATACAAGTATGATTATCAAAATAGTAGAAGGAGGAGACCAGCTCCGGACTCTAAAAGCTTACCCTATTTTCGAACAACAACACAACCCCAAGATGTCGTCAATGGAGGTGACTTATACCCGAATTTGCATTAGGGAAAATATGCAGAAGTGCAGTATGAGTACAAAAACTACTGGTACTCAGTAGGCATCATAGTCCGACTGAGCTAAATTACAATAAAAGACTAAATAAACTGCGAATATGTAAACCAAAGCCAATCAATAAGTGCATAAATGGAAATAAAAGGCCAAACTAGGCAACCACGATAATTAGAAAGAAAATAACTCGAGAACGATGAGAAAAACTTAGTTATAACCTAACTTGGCCACCATATGCCAGAAGGCACAAACAAGAAAAAGAAAACCCAACCGAGCCCACATAAGCATGGTGGGCACAACCAAGGAGTAACACTAATGTAAGGATGGTATAATTGATAATAATGAACGTAACATGAGATGACATGAGAAATAGGCATACCTGATACTCATTTCCATCCATAACCACAAATCTTACCAATCTATATCAAATTTCCAATCCCAATTCAGTATTTGTAAAGGTAATAAATGTCAGACTCGAACCAGAACTATAGAATAACGTCATGATAATAAATGTCAGACTTGAACTAGAATTGATAAATCATAAAAAATGTACATATGCCAGACTCAAACCGAAACTAATAAGCAATAATTAGTATATATACACCGGAATCAAACTAGAACTCATAAACCAAGCCTTAGTATCAATATCTTAGAGTTTTATCCCGTCTCAAGTACATTTAGTCGTAAATTCCCATTTTAGATGGCCAAATACGTTAAGGAGAAGTAGATCCTAATTAATAAGATGCATTTTAAGGTCAAATGGTACTCTACCCGGGGTAACGAAGCTAAATAGGCATAAAGCAGTGTCTAAGTCAGCCCCAAACCCAGGTAATTACCAAAGGAAGTAGACATATGATCATTAAGGACAAAAGGGGAATTATTCTAAGCATTCTATCCTAAAAGAATGGTGGGGTCTACTACTAAACCCCCCCCCCCCCAAAAAAAAACCCACCTAAGGTAAGCACCAACATGTAAATCCTATCTAAGAATACTAAAGGAACTAAGTCTGGTCCTAAAGGATAATCATAACTAAATGAAGGGAAAATAGGCCTGAATTCTACTGAAAAGGGACCTGAATCAACTAAATAAGGCAATAAATACTAAAACAATAACCAAGCTATAAAAAACCATCCAAAACTAGCACAATATCACACGTCATAATAAATCAAAGTCTTAGAGAAATGTAAGCCTAGCCTACCTGGACGCTGCCGAAAGAATGCAGGAATCTCTACAGTAGAGCTTTTCACTTTTGAGAAGCTTCCGACCGCTGACATTTATCAAAATCACTTTCTACACGTCAAGGTGAGAAAATCGATACCAATAATGTGAAATTTTGCTCTGAGTCAGAAACCAAATTAAAAATCCCCTGTGGGACCTGCTTGCAAAATCACAAAATTGAAACTATCATAGCATTCCTGTCAGTTCAAAGATCATTTACGCCAAAAGTGGGCATAACTCAAGCTCCGAAACATCCCGAAATATGCCTAACATAATTCGACAAATCAAGAACCAAAAATGATAATTTTAATTGAAATCAAGTCGAGAACCTATGAAATAAAGACGATAAAATGCTCACAATCACGTTTCCAAGCTAATCCTAGCTCCAGTTATTGATTTCAAACCATTTTCTGAGCTCCCACACTATCTAATGGTGTCTTTAACACTTAAACTTTGAACAAAAACTAAAGGGAAATTTTTATATTTTACATGGGTTCCTTCACGATAATGGGACCCTCATCGCGAAAGTGGGAGCTAACCTAGATAAGCCTTTATGAACGCGGTCGGTCCATCGCAATTGCGATGTAGAAAGCTGGATTAGGCAGACTGGACTCATCTTTGCATACGTGAAGGCTGGCCCGTGAATGTAGAGGTCAAGAATCCTTGACCCTCATGAATGCAGCCAAGGCCATGCAAACGTGCAGGCCAGTTTTGGCCTACACTAGGTGGATCAGCCCCAACAACTTTGCTAAGTTGTAAATTCTTCGAACGGGCCCTCGAGATTAGTTTGGAATCCCATGAATGCAAGAAAACTATTCTACCATAAAAAAATTGGCATTCCAGACTTAATAGAACTATTAAAATTTCCATCTGAGATTATTTCGACAAAAAGTGGGTCACACACCCAAGGGTCCATTTTTACCAAAATCCACCTAATAGCCCAAAACGAGTATGAAAGTCTCGAGACCTGGACCAAAGGTACCCTAGTCTAAAATTGACTTTTCAGAGCTAATGAAACTATCAAAATTAGCATCCAAGGCTGTTTACTTGAAGTTTTATCCCGAGACCTATTTCTCAACTTCAAAAGCTCCAAAATAGGGAAATGGCTTGAAAAACCAAATGAACTACCTGGTAACCAAATTGTTAGTCTTATAAAGTCATAAATAACTTGGGGAAACTATAGGACTACTCTAAACACAGAAAGCACATGAAAATACAGAAAATGACCTGGAGGGTTATTATAGGTATTTGTGTAGTACACCTATTATGTTTAATAGCTCCTATACTGACTGATACCAGGTCTTGGTGTATATATTGTATAGTTTGATTCTTTACTCTATTTATCTATCTAGTGTTTGGGCCATGATTTTGTTGTTCATATTTATAATTAGACCATTGATTTCATGATTTTTTCTCTTATTCTATTGACGCATTACTTGTTGTTCCGAGCTATGGGGTTTGGTGATAAGTCGATATTTTACCTGATTCTTAGTACACTTGAGCTTGGATTATCTTGAAATTCGCATTGATTTGATAAATTTTCATGTTATATAGCTCTTGTATGCAGGTAATGGATGAATTCGAGCCCGAGCTAACCATACGAGCCAATGGGAGTTCGAAAAGTGAAGAAAAGATGCTGGATTTAACACTCTGGGAGATTAACAACCACCTGCACATGCAGGTAAAGATATGCGCACGCAGGTAGCTGGCTTAGGAATGGAATAGCACAATACAGTGCCATCTGTGCTGGCCTCCTACGCACGCAGGCCAGGAGATGCGCACGCAGATGGCCAATTAAAGGGAATAGGCAGCGCAAGGCAGTTTCATCTGCGCCAGCCTCCTGCGCGCGCAGGTCACCCATCTGCGCTGGCGCAGATGGCTAGGCAGGGGCAATTTTGTCATTTCATGGGAACGATTTTTAGGGGATTATAACATGTAAATTTGGAGAGGAAGAGGAGCATCAGGATCTTTTTGACATTCTTAGAGAGAGAAAAAAGGAGTGAACCCTAAAGAGAGAAACAAGTTATATTTTTACATCTTTGCATTAATTCTAAATCAAATTCTTGTAAGCAATTAAATTCCATGGAAGCTTGGGAAGAAAACTTTGGTAATTATCTTCTATCTTCTTCTATGAGTAGCTAATTTCTCCACTTGCGGTTATGCTTGAATAAGGTGTGATAAGTGTATGGGTTTCGTTTGATTGAGTATTGTTAGACAATTTCCATGGATTTTAATCTCATTCCATGTTTTCATTCAGATTAGAGGTTGCAAACTCTAATTACTTATAGAACCCTTATCATCCTTGACAAAGGAGATAAGAGTGAGGAATGGGTTTGAACAATAACTTGATGTGTGTCATTTAATAGCATCTCTTATACGTAAGGATGTTAATTGAGGTCATGGATTGGTTGTATAAGCTGCACTTTTGAGGTGTTCGAAAGATCCCAATTGTGAAACCTTGGTGTTTGGTTGACAAATCGACACTAAGCACCTGTAATCTAACCTAACCATAACTCTTAGCTAGCTATAGTCAAATATTCGATGCACCCATACACAGTTTCACTCTTATGAAGGCATAACCCCAAGTCTCGCTATACCCTTGGTTTTAATCCTTTTTCTCTACTCTTGAATTTGTGTGTTATAAGTTACAAAAGTATCAACAATTACAAATCAATAATTGATAAATTTTCCCCCATTTACTCTTCCGTATTGTTTTTATAGCATCACGTGTCAGCACTAGTTGCTTATAGCACTTAGAGGTGAAAGCTATTGCATTTATTCCTCGTGGATTCGACCCCAACTCCAAGTTGGGTAATTATATTGCTAACGACCGCTTACATTCTAGTCTGGGGTGTATTTGAGCGTTATCAAAAATGGCGCCGTTGTCGGGGATCGAACTCGGGTCACCCGCGTGACTGGAGGGAATACTTACCACTATACTACAAATCAAAAGACGAGATCTTTCTATTTACTCTTCCGTATTATTTTTATAGCATCACGTGTCAGCACTAGTTGCTTATAGCACTTAGAGGTGAAAGCTATTGCATTTATTCCTCGTGGATTCGACCCCAACTCCAAGTTGGGTAATTATATTGCTAACGACCGCTTACATTCTAGTCTGGGGTGTATTTGAGCGTTATCAAAAATGGCGCCGTTGTCGGGGATCGAACTCGGGTCACCCGCGTGACTGGAGGGAATACTTACCACTATACTACAAATCAAAAGACGAGATCTTTCTATTCAAGCCAAGCATTGGCTCAGTTTTGTGGGAAATCGGTTGCTTCCTTCCCAAAATGATCAAAATGTCACTAATGAAAGGGCTATTCTTGTGGGTTGTATTATGGATGGGGTGACTGTCAACCCGGGAGAGATCATTACTGAAGCGATAAAGATTCGATCCAAGCAAGTGGGCACGTTACTACCTTTTCCTGCGCTTATATCGGCTTTATGTGCAGTCCACCATGTTCCTCTCTTTCCAAAGATTGACACAAAAATCAAATGCATGGGCGTCATTGATATTCGTACCAGCCAGGATGACGATAATCCTATAGGTTTAAAGAGAAAGTTTGGAGAGGATTCTGGTTCTTCCATGCGAGAGATGCCCACTACTAGCACCTCCCCTATGACTTCTCATGTTTCAGCACATGATGACATACCTTTGGATCGTGATCTCCCTCCAGCACCGCCTTCAGAACACACTACACAGTCAGCACAGCCTCCTCGGTCTTCTATGCTGACATTTGCTAAGGTTGCAGCCATGACCTTGGCAAATGACAGTTCTATTTCCCTTTTGGTGGCCGATATTCCTTACTTCATTCAGGTGGCTATTGAGCGGAGTCTTGGGCCTTTACGTGCTTAGATGATAGACTATGAGCGGAGATTATCCGCGGTTGAGGCCCGGGAGGAGAGTGAGGCAGTGACTGCACTCAGGACTGATCTTGCAAGTCTGCGTGAGGAGATGCAGTTGATGCAGCCTTCCATCTCTATTGATGATACCCAGTTCACTATCCCACCTGCAGAGACTGGCCCCATCCTTCCATTTGCGGACTTATTTGGGTATTCTCCTGTGGGGGAAGAGACAGAGATCGTGTTTGGCACAGGGCTCTCTGAGGATCAGCAGATCGAATTGGCCAAAAGAAAGTCCATCGAGGAGCTCCAGGCACAGGCAGTTGGTGCTGGCCCTAGCTCTCGACCTTTGGTGGAGGTTCATACAGGAGCCCAGTTTGACGAGGCTCCCACTGTTACAGCCCCAGCATCGGCACAGCCGTCTCATGATACCGATCCGAGCGCCTAGTGCGCTGCAGGGAGTTTTTGTCTTTCACTCCTTTCCTTTTTGTCTTATATTGATTGCATTGGGGACAATGCAAGACTTTTTAGTGGGGGTAGATCAATTCATTCTCATTCATTAGTACTTTATGGTTTGTAATATTAATTCATGATTCTATTTGGATGCCATCTTGTTATGAGTGTTTTGATTCGGATATTGCCCTTGCCGGGCCAATTTTGAGTTTTGATTCGGATATTGCCCTTGTCGGGCCAATTTTTGTGATTCGAATATTGTCTAATCTTTGTGAAGTTGCCAGGTTCTCTTTGCATGCTAGTCCTAAGTGTTTTGATTCGGATATTGCCCTTGCTGGGCCAATTTTGAGTTTTGATTCGGATATTGCCCTTGCCGGGCCAATTTTGAGTTTTGATTCGGATATTTCCCTTGTCGGTCCAATTTTTGTGATTCGAATATTGTCTAATATTTGTGAAGTTGCCGGGTTCTCTTTGCATGCTATTCCTAATTTAAGTTTGGGGAAGTTGAAGAGGTTCAAAGGTCCCTCCAAATTGTCGTGGCAAACAAAAATGATTTGAGAAAATGATTTTGTGTTGGAAAAGAAAAGAGCAAAGTAGTTCCAAGCCTCCTCTTGTGTGTGACCTGTTAATTCAGTTTTTGGCTCATGCTTCTTAAGTCTTTGACTTAGAGTAGATTGTCAAGTTCATTTGCTCAAAGTTGGGGGGAAGACTAGCTTTCTACTTTAAAGAAAAAGTGCCTAGTGTGGTGAGATTGTTGATTAGTTCTTGTGCACACATGATAGTCTAGAACTTGCCCCGCGTGTATTCAAGGCGAAATTTGGAACCTAACTTGGTTTAGAGGATGACCCGAGGCCATCTTGTCCACCACTCGATCTAAATTCCCACCTTGACAATCATCCCTAGTTAACCCAATTGAACCTTTCAATACTTTCTTCTTGGATATGACCATACTATGACACCCCCACCTTCGTCTTTAACTTCTTGTCTATCACTCAATCCCTGTAAACACATCGCATGATTCTGAACCAATAGAAGTTAAGGCCTGATCTCGGTCGGAGAAGCATGGTTGTAAAAAAATGATTGAGATGGAAGTTAAAAGTTAAGTTAAAAAAAAAAAAAAAAAAAAAAAAAAAAAAGGGAGGTGTATGCTTTGTTGGTGCATAAGCAAAAGAATAAAGAAATATAATGGAGAGGCATGAGTTACTAATAAATAAATGAAAGGGCCTCGAAAGCAAATGAAGAGGGAATTTCAGTTGGAAGGCTATATATATAAAAAGAGAAAAGAAGAGAGAGGAATAGCCAAGACAAGGCAAACAAAAGGTGAATAAGGTGGAGAGCTTGAACAAAGTGGGCCTAAGAAATGATAAGGCGATGGTGTCCAGAGAAACCTTCTAGTCAATTGATCCATAAACCTTTACCCTTAACCGAACCTTCATCATTGCCCGCAAGTCCTTGGTGACTTAAAACCTTGTTGATCCCCATTAGTGGCGAATGACACAAAGGGCAAGCCTATGGTTCTACGTGTGGTACTTGAATTTCTTTGTGAGAGTGAGAGAGAGAGTTCATTCTATTCTTACCCCCCCCCCCTACTAAATCACATTACCATGTGGGGGTGGAGAGAACTTTTTCAAAGTGAGAGGCAATGACACCTTGGAAGAGAGAGTGATGTCCCACCTTCAATTTGGGAAAATGAGCAAAATAATTTGCAATTTGGAGATGAGACAAGCTCTGAAAAATCTTGTGTCACATCTTGAGAAACAGCCCAACCTGAAAATGATTTGTTTGAGGAATTTGTCTCCTGGTTAATGAGGATTGAGTTGTGAAAAAGAAAGCATGTTTTGCTTGTTTGTCATGACTTATTGGAGGAACCGATTGAACTTTATAGGTTTAATGGTTTAGTGATGTCCCTTGTGGTTGTTCATTGTTAAGAGCATCCTTTTCTTTTCCTGTAGGTGTTCTTGATTACTTGAGGACAAGCAATAGTTTAAGTTTGGGGAAGTTGATAAGTTGATATTTTACCTGATTCTTAGTACACTTGAGCTTGGATTATCTTGAAATTCGCATTGATTCGATAAATTTTCATGTTATATAGCTCTTGTATGCAGGTAATGGATGAATTCGAGCCCGAGCTAACCATACGAGCCAATGGGAGTTCGAAAAGTGAAGAAAAGATGCTGGATTTAACACTCTGGGAGATTAACAACCACCTGCGCACGCAGGTAAAGATATGCGCCCGCAGGTAGCTGGCTTAGGAATGGAATAGCACAATACAGTGCCATCTGTGCTGGCCTCCTGCGTACGCAGGCTAGGAGATGCGCACGCAGATGGCCAATTGAAGGGAATAGGCAGCGCAAGGTAGTTTCATCTGCGCCAGCCTCCTGCGCGCGCAGGTCACCCGTCTGCGCTGGCGCAGATGGCTAGGCAGGGGCAATTTTGTCATTTTATGGGAACGATTTTTGGGGGATTATAACATGTAAATTTGGAGAGGAAGAGGAGCATCAGGATCTTTTTGACATTCTTAGAGAGAGAAAAAAGGAGTGAACCCTAAAGAGAGAAACAAGTTATATTTTTACATCTTTGCATTAATTCTAAATCAAATTCTTGTAAGCAATTAAATTCCATGGAAGCTTGGGAAGAAAACTTTGGTAATTATCTTCTATCTTCTTCTATGAGTAGCTAATTTCTCTACTTGGGGTTATGCTTGAATAAGGTGTGATAAGTGTATGGGTTTCGTTTGATTGAGTATTGTTAGACAATTGCCATGGGTTTTAATCTCATTCCATGTTTTCATTCAGATTAGAGGTTGCAAACTCTAATTACTTATAGAACCCTTATCATCCTTGATAAAGGAGATAAGAATGAGGAATGGGTTTGAACAATAACTTGATGTGTGTCATTTAATAGCATCTCTTAGACGTAAGGATGTTAATTGAGGTCATGGATTGGTTGTATAAGCTGCACTTTTGAGGTGTTTGAAAGAACCCAATTGTGAAACCTTGGTGTTTGGTTGACAAATCGACACTAAGCACCTGTAATCTAACCTACCCATAACTCTTAGCTAGCTATAGTCAAATATTCGATGCACCCATACACAGTTTCACTCTTATGAAGGCATAACCCCAAGTCTCGCTATACCCTTTGTTTTAATCCTTTTTCTCTACTCTTGAATTTGTGTGTTATAAGTTACAAAAGTATCAACAATTACAAATCAACAATTGATAAATTTTCCCCCATTTACTCTTCCGTATTATTTTTATAGCATCACGTGTCAGCACTAGTTGCTTATAGCACTTAGAGGTGAAAGCTATTGCATTCATTCCTCGTGGATTCGACCCCGACTCCAAGTTGGGTAGTTATATTGCTAACGACCACTTACATTCTAGTCTGGGGTGTATTTGAGCGTTATCATTTGGCTTACCTACTGTGGGTTTCATAGGTTCTATCATGACCTAAGATTTATGGTCGTGATAAACAATAATCAAACTAGTTCATGCTTTGTTTTTTAGACATCTGTTTATATTATGAACAACTAGTATATATTTTGGGAGAACTATTTAGCACTAAGAGGACATGGGTTCTAGATAACCTAAGTTCCAGAACTAGGTTTCCACCATAGGATAAGGGTACCTACCAGTTGAGTTATAAAGACACCTTTAGCACTAATGGGCTAAATTAGTGGATCCACACCAGAGTGATTGTATACCTTTGGTCGGGTAGTGGGCACCCTCCCACTTGGGGTTGTACATTGGACTCCATATTGCTCACATGATTTATGTCTATTAAGAACCTCCCACAGAAATGGTTTTAACATGATATTTGTACATGTCCAACTTTTCTAATTCAATTAAGTTATTTCATGATCTACATCTATGCTTCACATTATAGTTTATGATTTTGATTTTGGGTCACTGTACTGTAGTTTAGTTATTTTATTCAATTTTACCTATTAGATCTAAACAAATTTAAAGCATGTTTTCACTATGTTTACATTATTTCTTATCTCACATGCTTAGTACATCCGATAGTACTAACCACATACTTTTCTTTGCGTTATATCCTTTTATGATATAGGTTTGGTGTTTATCCTCAGCCACTTGACTAGTAGGCTTACCGCTTCTACCTTCAGCAAACATTTGGTAAGTCTTCATGTTCAATGTGTGTCTTGTAGTTTAGTTATATCTTGATAGAGATTATTTCAACTTTAGGTTTTATCAGTTATGTAGGGTTAGCTTGGGTCTTGTACTATTAACTTCTCTGTTTACTAATGTGTGCTCCTTACTCATCAAGTACCATACTCATCTTTCTCCTTACTAATGTGTGCTCTATCACAAACTATAATAAAAATATAGAATACCTAGGATGGCTCCATAATGCTCTCAAGTGTATCTAACTTCATAAATAAGCCTTGCAACACTTGAAGCTCACGTTCTTTGATCTTTGTGAAAGACCTTGAGGAACCTTGGGTTGAATCACCTTCTATCCTTCAATATTCAATGATAGAAGTCATTTTTAGTAGTGGATGATGTAATAACCCACCTATTTATTCTTTATATTTTCACACATATTTCATATTTGGACTTTCCCCATTGCTTTTGTAGGATATTTTTGGTCTACAAGGATGGGTGGTTTTGTTCTCAGGGAGTTCAGTTGACTGCTTGGTTAGATTTTCCATTTTAGAGCTTTTAAGTTGGCAAGGGTTGACTTAGGTCAACTTTTTTAGAAAATGAGCTCAGATGGAAATTTCATTAGTTTTGGAAGGTTATTTTTGGGTTAGGGGGACCTTTGGTTTGGGTTTCGAGGCTTTTGGACTCATTTTGGGGGGCTTTGTTGGGTTTATGGAAATTTTGGAGAAGTATTGACTTTGGTCAACATTGGTTTAAAATTACCTCCATTATCCATTTTGATGATTCCATTGAGTCCAGAATATCATTTCAAGTTGGACTGCATGTTCCATTCGCATTCATAGGACTACGAAAGAATCTCGAGGGTCCATTTGGAGTCCATCTTAGACTTGGTTTAGATGATTTTTTCATCTTATTGCAGAGCAGTTTTGCTCTTTGTGTTTAAAATGATCTCTAAGGAATTACAAAGGTCTAGGAGGTTTGGCTTTGTGATTATGTGGGGGTGATACAATTGCAAAGAAGAGATTGGTCGGGATGGGGTTGGGTTGCCCTTTGCATTTGCAAAGGAATTTATCACGTTTGAAATGGTTTGGGTTATTGAGACCCCGTGATCCCAAATAGGGTCCTTGCATTCATGAAGAAGGATCCCACGATAATATATATTTTCTTCCCGTTATATTTAGCTCATTATCCTTATGAATTTGGTGCCTTGCGAGATTGGGAGAGTATTTCTTGTGGGATTTTCACCAAGATTATGTTTAGGAAAGGTCTCTATACTTCCCTCATGCATTTCTCATTATTTCTGCGCACATTTCAGCCATTATTCCATCAATTTTGAAGTTTAATTTCCTAAATTTCCTCCTTTGATTCTAAACTTTCTGGGTTATTTTGGTATCCAAATTTATTTCACTCCCTATCCAACTTTAGAGTATGCATTTCATACCCTATGGGTAAGATAATTGTGGAAAAAATTCTAGATTCATCAATGAGTGCAGAGGGTCAATTCTTGACTCAATTTTTGGCCCAAATTGTATTTCATCAATATGGGTTTCATGAGTCACGTATTGACGTGTAAATTACTTAATTGATAGATTTTCAGCGATTTGAGGCTGCAAGGAAGGTCAATTCATCCTCTTGATGGCTCGAGGCTTGTTGTTAGGCCTTAAGATAGATTACAAACTTCTTTTCTTTATGCATAGCTCAATAGATAGTATGTGATATAAACTACATGTTGGTTATGGAAATTACCAGTTAAGGATAGGTTCATCATGAATTTCTAAGTTGTTTGCCTATTATTGATACTTAAGAGTAGTATTCTCTCTCCATCCTTAGTTTTTGAATGCTTTCTTTGTATTAGCCATAGATTAGGGCTTCTTTGGTTAGGTTAGGCTAGAATCTCACATTAGGATGGATTTGTGCTTGATAAGGCACTTTGTGAGACATTTCATTCAGTATTGGTTTAATCTTATATATACATACTCATACACTCATTGACTTAGTTTACGATTTGGATTTGAGGAAAAATACTAATTTTTGGTTTTTAAAGAGAAATTTGTACCAATTTTTACTAAAATATGGGGTAAGACTTTGGATCGTGCCATCTTATTTTCTATGTCTGGGGTAAGACTTCAGATCATGTCACCTTTACTTGCTTACTTAATTATTCCATCCAAGGAGGGATGCAGGATGACCTAAGGTAAGTTACCAAGTGTAACACCCCGTACGTTGCCGACCCTGATTGATTATCTTAACCTTTATGGAATTATTTAAACATGAGATGGTTGGTGGATTATGTATTAATTTTGTTGGGCTAAATTAATCTTGTGCTATTGGGCTCAAATGAGGCCCAAACTTACACCAAAAGATATGGCCCAAAAAGGAGGAAAATGATCCATTCTTTCTTTGACCAAGTAAACCCTCAATTATTGACTAAGTGTGGCTAAGTATAACTACAAAGGACTATATAAAGCACAAAAAATCAGATTTTATTCATTGAGACACACATGCAATTTCTAGAATTTTCACAAGATATTTTCTCTTCAACCAAACCCTATGGTAACCATCTCTTTTGGACAAGATCATCACTTTGCAAGCTGGGGTAAGTGTTTTCTCTTGTGATTTAATATATTATATGCATGAGAGATTGTGTAGATCATGATGGTTATGTCTAAAAGTGTTGAGTAGTGTACTTTTGCTTCCTTGCTAAAAGATTTGTCATCTATGTGACTTGAACTTGAAAGTAGACTTGAGGTTTTGATGGAAGTGAATGGTGTGGATGAAATATAAACATGTATGATGTGGTTATGTCCCTAACTTGATTTCTCTTTGTGTATAACTTGTGGGATTGTTGTTATGAAATTGGGCATGGAATTGGTGGTGTAATGAAAGGAGGATGTAGTTTGGTGATGTTCATGTGCATGTTGAAACCATGGTTGTTCATTGTCATCCAAGTTAACCTAAAATATTAAATGGGAAGATTAATTATGACCATGGACCATTCATTGCGAAAAAGGACCCGAAAATGACCCTTGGAGGCTGAAAAGGGCACCCGCAGTCTCGGGCAGGGCACCTGCAGGCGCAGATGCCAATGCAGGTGGCCCTGGAAACGGTCAGATGGGCACCTACGGCTGCATGTCATCCACCTGCGGGCGCAGGTGACCCCACAGGTCCCTTCAGGACCCCATTTTGCATGTTTTTGTCTCTCTTTGATCCCCGAAACCCCTATACCCTTCTTGGATGCAATTATCAACTTATGGTACCTTTTGAATAACTTTAAAGGAGTAGCCCAGAGGTATTTTGAATGGTATCAATTATGGATTGTCTTTAATGTATTGTTGTGAAAGGTGTTTACGTGACGTAGTGAGGTAAATGTGACATTGTATTGAAGAGGAAGTGTAAAGTATAAACTTGGTATGAAGTGCTATTGGTTTATGATATCTTGGTCAATGTGTGGGATGTTATGGTGTTGTTGGTATGATAATGCAATGATTTGTATTGTAGAAGGACGAAATAATGCTATATAGCAGTCACGTAGCTCCTTATCATTTGATGCACTTGTAATGTAGCTAGTTGTTAACGTGAGTTCAGTTATGTACTTGTGTTGTAGAGTAAAACGTAAAAAAAGAGCTGAATTATTGTATTCACATATAGGACTGTGTATTTATATTGGGAAGATAAGGTATGTAAGGTTTCTCTTTCCCGTATTCTTTTGCAGCACCTATTGCTCTCATCGTTACCGTATTTTTTCCATTTCAAAATGTTCCAAAGTATCTCATTCAGGTTTGACATATATTGTTATTCACTTGTTTCTTATTCATTGACCAATTATGATTCACATGTCTTTTATTCGTTGACTAATGTTCCGAAGCTCCAATAATAATGTTATAACCACCAATGTATCAATACCACAAAAGTAAAGGAATAAACAAATGCATACATGGTTTATTGTTTGAGAACCGAGATGGCTCAAAGGGGCACATAAGTATAGCTAGAACTGATCCCGAGATTATTGGATCAAGGGACAGCTCAAAGGGGCACATAAGCCTAGCTCGAGCTGATCCTAATATTATGTTGTGACCCACCGCTAAGGTGGATGATTATGTTATGACCCACCGATAAGGTGGAAGATTATGTTATGACCCACTGATAAGGTGGATGATTATAATATGACCCACTGATCAGATGGATGAATGATAATGAAGATAAATGTAAAAGCAAAGAAAGTAATGAATGCAATATACATGGTTCCACATACACAGAACGGTGGTTTATCCATATTGATTATTCACATGTATTTAATTCCATTGAAGTTCTTATATTTCATGCAGTTGCTCCTATCCTTACATACTCAGTACATTCTTCGTACTGACGTCCCTTGGGGGACTTACCTTACTTGATGTAGGCACAGGTGCTAGTAGACCTCCACAGTAGACTGCAGATCATCTACGGATTATTGGTGAGCTCCAGTTCGGTTCGGGGCTTTTCGAGTCATGTGTACATTATTTTGGTACTTTGTAACAAATGTTGTATAAAGCGGGGACTTGTCCCGACTTTAGGATTGGTTATGTATCTATTAGAGGATTTTATAGACATTGTGGGATGAATGAAGGAATGTGATAAATGTATGCTTTTGACGCAATGGCCCTAACGGCCAAATTTCATATCTATTGAATGTGTTTCCATGACTTCCGCCATTGGTATCTTGTAGCCATATGTGATAGAGTGTTGTTCATTTAGTGACATGCATATGAGTGTACATGAATGAAGATTGGTTCTCTCGGGCCTTAACGACTTCGGGTGCTAGTCCGCCCCATTGGAATTTGAGGCGTGACACCAAGACCCGTTATTACATCCAATGTAAGATACCGGGTGGTTCAAGGGATGATTTTTGGTTTTATTGTTATGACATTTGAGTTGAGATGTCGGGTGGCTTGAGGTATGATTTTGGGTTTCACTGTATTAGCCATATTTTTGGTATTTCATCATCCCGTACTGCATAACATTATCCATATATATTACCGGTGTGTATATTATTATTATTGTGTTGTTCCATTGACTGCTTGGACTTTTCAGCATGGAGGGCTACTTTATTGTAATTTATATTATACATATTTGTCTCCTGAGCTCATTCGGCCTATGATGCCTACTGAGTACCCCTATTTCTTACTCATGATGCACTTCTACATTATTTTCTAACGTAGATCATGGTACTAGTCATCCTCGTTGATTCCACTTGTTTAGTTAGACGTGTTGCTCAGATTTGCAGTGAGTTCCTGGGGTGTAGAGTCTTATCCATTTCCTTCTTGTATCTATTATTTGTATTTTTTGGACAACTATGTGGTACACTAGTTCCTATTCTTGTATAGTAGAGACTCTTATAGTGGTGACACCATGTCCAAATGTGATTATTTTGTATATTTTGATTCCTTTAAGCTATTTGTCGACCTATTTTGTATATTTTGTACTTGTATTTATATATAGTTTTCCCATTTATCTTGTTTTCCTTCTTTATTTGTTCATTAGTTTGTTACTTACTATATATGGTTATGGGATTTGGCAAACCTACTGGGGTGTCATAGTAGTTAAAATCATGGCCCAGTTTTGGGTCGTTACATCATGTATGTATATATATATATTAATATGTATATTTAAATATATATTAATATGTATATTTATATATATACATATTTCTTCTTGCATTCACATTCTTATACATTCATTCACATGGATTATGTTTTGGATTTGAGGTAAAATACTATTTTTTATTAGTTTTAAAAAGAGATTATACCACTGTTTTCACTTAATCTAGGGTAAGACTTTGGATCATGCCACCTTCTTCTATTTTCAAACTAGGACCTCCGAGCGCACCACTTTTTTACCATCGGTCGAGGTAAGTTCTGGTCCTTTTCTACTTGGTTGCTTTGTGACTATGTCTGAGTTGAGATACCAAATGACATGAGGTATGATTCCAAGTCTCTTGGATATTATATCAAAGGTGAGATATTTGGTGGCTCGAGGGATGATTTTGGGTCTCATTATTACATCCAAGGTGGGATTTCCATCATTCGAGTTAATAGTATAGGTTTCACTGCATTTGCCAAATATTACATCACATCATCCCATAAAACATAATATTATTTATTACTAGTGTGCATACTAGTTCTATCATGTTGTGCTATAGATTGCTGAGACGTTTCTGCCTGCAGGGTTAATTTTCTTATAATTTATATTATATATTTGTGTCTTGAGATCAGTTGGACTATGATGCCTACAAACTATACATGTTTTCTACACACACTACACTTCTACATCTCTTTCTGATGCAAATCCTAGCACTAGCTACCCTTGCTGATTTCGCTCGTTTAGGGAAACATGTTGCTCAAATTTATGGATAGCTCTTGGTGTTCGAATACTTTCCTATTTCCTTATTTATTTACTTTCAATATTTTGTCTTTTTGGACAGATCTATACTAGAATAGCTCGTACGTACCTGTATCTTTGTATTTCTTGTACTGGTGATAGTGAGTCTGGAGATGGTTATTTTGTATACTCTGTCATCTTCCGCTACTTTTTGGCCTTGCTTTGCATGTATATGTGTGTATTTGGCTCATTTATGTCTTTTGTCTTTCTTTCACTGTTTATTAACTTATTACTTATCATATATTACTATGGGATTTGGTTTAACTACTCGAGGTTATAGTAGGTGTCATCATGACCTAGTTTTAAGCTGAGACAATTCAAATTATGTCTCATTATTCCCACTCAGACATAGTGTAGTGCTATCATGCTTACACAAAATGACCAGATGTAAGAGAATTCCACGGATTAGTGTAATCAATCTTCTCAGCATAATCACACAAAAGAGAGTTGAACATACTTTGACCATACTTCCTTTAATGCTATAGTTCAGCCATAATGCAATTTCTCACAATAGTGTTGTAATGACCAGCTCCATCGTTACTAAAATCTCATCATCCAAAGGGTATAGTGTATGGGAATTTTGTAAATATCCTTGAAATAGCTTCATAAAGAAACTTAGTTGAATAAGTTTAGAAGTTAAAAGTTAGTGTGGGCTGACGTCATCCCGCTATAGTGGCAATTTATCCCTACAAGCTGCTAGATGTAATGACCCTCTAGGTCATTTTCTACCTTTTCATGCATTTTTTGTGTTTGGAGCCTTTGGATAGTTGCCTAAGTTAATTATGACTTGCTGGAAGTAACTATTCGATTATCGGGCAGTTTATTTTGTTTTTATAGTGTTTTCCCTATTTTGGAGCTTTTAAAGTTGAGAAAATGGTCTCGAGCAAAAACTTTAGGTAAACGGACTCGGATGGCAAATCTGACATTTTTTTAGCTTTGAAATGTTGCTTTTAGGCTAGGGGGACTCGTGGTCTAGGTTCCAAGGCTTTCGGGCTCGTTTTGGGCTATTGGGCAGATTTTGGTAAAAACTAGAACCTTGGGTGTAGGACCCACTTTTTGTCAAAATGACCTCTAATGGAAATTTTGAATATTTTATAGAGTTTGTAAAACCGAATTAGGTACGGTAGCATAGTTTGTTTTCATGGACGTGGTTCTAAACGACTCTCAAGCACCCATTTTAATGGCGGAAGCACCGCTTAAGCGGAGGCTTACCAGCTTGGTGAGGGTCGCTTAAGCACCATTTTGTTTCTTAAGCGGTCATTTGGCTGCTTAAGTGGCCACTACAATATGTTATGTAACTATTTCCTCGCTGACCCCAAGCCTATTTTAAAGTATTCAAACCTCTATTAGAGCATATTGTGAGCTATTTAATTAATGGGGATCATCTATTGGGAGCCTAGGGTCGTTTATTCTCATGCATTGATCAACTTCTTGTCCTAAACCTGTGAGTTCCCAGTCTAATTTTGATTAAATTCTCTATTTTTTTCTTGTGTTTTGGAGTGTTGTTAAGCCAGATTACACTAAAATTTGGGGTAAGTGATACTTGAGCTGAGAAGGACCTAGTGACGAACTTATTTCTCAATTTTTTTGGTCCACTATTTACTTTTTAGCTCAACCAAAGCATAAATTAACAATACGGGCATCTATTTTTCTCTTCTTGATTCCTAGAATGTTATTTTGATAGCATGGAAGCGGTCAGAGGCTTCTCAAAAGGGAAAAGCTTTGTTATAGAGGAATTTGCATGCTTTCAGCGGCGTCCTGGTAGGCTAGGCTTTCCTTTTTTTAGACTATACTCTGCTATGGTATAAGTGTGGTATTGTGCTAGTTGTGGGTGGGTAATTATGGTTTGGATACTCGATTAGTAATTTTTTTTTATTTTAGCTAGCTAGGGGGCATTAGTGATGATTTTTGGCCTTGTTTCCCTTAAGTTAATTGTTTCTTATCCATTAGCACTTTACTTAGCTTACTTAGGGCCTTAAGGCATAATTTAGAACCCTTAGCCTAGGTTCGGGTAGATGCTTGCCATAGATTGGGTATTCAAAACTTGTAGCTAGCTTTATCGGCCCTTTTAAGATAAGTTGCTTTGGAATAACTCCCTTTTTGACTTAATTGATTGTAGGACTCTTTGAGAGACTGTCATTTGCAAATTGGGTTTTCATAATATCTATTTTAAGTTTATTAGCTTTGAGATCCTTGGCAAGTTAGCATTTCACTCTTAAATCGCACATTCTATCTTAATAAATAGAATCAGGCGTACCTTTAGTAATTTGGCCTTGTAAAATGGAATTAATCCCTAGATGGACTTGAAATGAATTATAACACTATGATATTATTACTTAATGCTTACTTATGAATTCTGGTATGAGCCCGACACCTAGGTTACTATTTAGTACTTATAAGTTTCGGTTCGAGTCCAAAATCTTGCATATTGGTTATATTCTGTTAGTTCTGATTTGAGTTCGACATTCATTATTATCATTGTTCTTCAGTTGGGAATTTTCTTGACACTTGTAATAGTATGGTTATGGCTGGAGGAAGAATACACAATACCAATATCGCCCATCTTGGCTCACTTTTACGGTCTTACGGTTATATGTTGCTTTATATTAGTATTACTCTTGGTTTTTATCTACCGGGCTTATGGAGGCTTGGTTGAGTTTATTTCTCCTTGTGTTCCTTTTTGTCTTAAGGGAGTCCAATTAGGTTATAGCTAGGCATTTATTTTCGCTTTTGAGTACTTATATTCTATTCACCGTATTTGCTTAGCATAGCCAATTATTTCCATTTCTGACCCTCACTTGTCGGCTTTTGTTTGTACTAATTGAGCCAAGTCGACCTATGATACCTACTGAGTAGCCTATGTTTTGGTACTCATATAACAATTCTGCATCTTTTTCCCTAATGCAGATCCTAGTATGACTCACCACAGTTGATGTTGACCTCGGGTTGTGATGTTGAGCAGAGATTTTGGTGAGCTTTCAGAGTTTGGAGCTGATCCTTCTCCTTATACTATTGTAATAGACTTATTTTGTATGTCCTAAGACTGCATTGTATATTTTGGCACTATCTAGTACTCTTTTTTATACAGTGGCTCTTGTACTGACCTTACCAAGTCTTGGGGGATTCATTTGGGTATGTTTTGTCCACTCTCTTCTCTTGTATGGCATACTTATGTGTATATACATATTTCCCGCTTGTTACTTATTATTACTATTATTGTTTTTATTTCACTCTCTTCCGACTATTAGCCCATTACTTGTTGTTCTTGGCTATGGCTTGGTTTACCTACTGGTGGATTAAGGTAGGTGCCATCATGACCTGAGAAATTGGGTCATGATAGTTTTGTATCAAATCCTAGGTTCACTGGTATCATTGGTACAAGAGCAAGTGTCTAGTAGAGTCCCATGGATCGGTATGATAACGTATGTATCCTATCTTTGGGTTGCTACATGAAATTCTTAGGAAAATCTCACCTTGCTTATTCATTAGCGTGAGTTCTGTCTATGTTGATTTCTATATTCACTCTTTCATAGATGTCTAGGATGCGGGCCAAGATGACTGGAAATAGAGCCCCCAAGCCTGTAGCTAAGGCACCCGTTAGAAGCAAAGGTCGAACCCGAGGTCGATGTCAGGCTAGAGCTACAGCACCAGCTCGAGTCAAGGCCATGGAGCCTTCACCATAGCCGATTGTTGATTAGGAGCCGGATATTATACCCGAGGATCTGTCGCCACAACAGCCAGTATGCCAAGGGGCATCTCAGGCTCCACCCAAATTTATATCTTCATCTTTCCTTCGTGATGCCTTGGTACAGTTATTAGGTATGGTTTGTGACCAGCCAATGGATGGGACCCAGAAATCCACCTAGGGGGCAATTTAGGGTTGATTGGTTATAGAGGCTCAACCTGTAGCTGCGACTCCCAGAGTAGAGATTCCACGAACACCAGTGGTTCCACAGACAACACTAGTCCAGCCAACCATGACTTCTGAGGAGCATAAGATGCTGGGCCTATTTCTTATATTGGCTCCAGCGGGTTTGTAGAAGCCCCGGGGGAGGATGCATTCGAGTTCCTTACCAACTGAAAGGACAAACTGTGCAATTTGGGTTTGGTTGAGTCATATGGTGTAGATTACACCATATTTTAGTTTGATAGAGCTGTGGGGTAGTGGTTGAGGGGATACCTTGATTCTAGGCCAGCTGGATCTCCTCCTATGACATAAAGTCAGTTCTCTGAGCCTTTCTTGGAGAAGTATAAGCCTCACAGCCTATGCGAGTGCCTGAGGGATGAGTTTATAGTGTTACAGTAGGATTCTATAATAGTGGTGGAGTATTAGGTGAGATTTTATGAGTTTGCCATACATTCTACCATGATTCTACTTATCGAGTATGAGAGGATATAGTGCTTTATCAAAGGGTTAAGTCTTCCACTCCGTATGGTTACTTAGTGTATGGTAGCTGCGAGTATATCATTTGTTGATATTGCTGACTATGCTCACACTATGGATGATTTGCAATGTAAGGCCCGTGGGGGTAACGAAAAGAGACCTCATCAGCAGGGCAGTTACACAGGGATCCATAGTAGCTCATAGTTCAGGGGTAGAAGTTTTCACGGTAGCTATGAACAGCAACAACCGTATCAGCATCAGGTTTAGTTTAGTAGGCCTATTCAGGCAGCGCTATAGATTTCAGATGGGGGTCATCCTGGTAATAGTTATTTTAGTGGTCAAGGTAGTGGTCAACCATCAAGGGTTATCCAAATAGAGTCCTCAGGCTGAGGTGGCTATTCTGGGTGAGCTGGACCTTCTCACCAGGATAAAGTGCTTGGGGCATGGTAAAATTGTGATGTCGTGGGTCATTTCACTAGAGAGTGTCCCTAACATAGGATGATTAAGCCTTTTATTTAGAGTGTTCCACCGATCAAGTCAGTGATGCCCCCATCTAGCGGTGGTGCACAGGGTCATAAAGGTGGTCCCTATGGTTCTTGTGGAGGTAATTAGGTAGGTAGTGCATGTGGTCGGGTGGAAAAATAGTTTGGAGGCGAGCAAGGGTATCTACATGCTATTCTCGATAGTCCGGAGGCAGAGACTTTGGATGCTATCGTTGAAGGTATGATTTTGGTGTGCCATCAACCATCTTTTGCATTTCTATCCTGGCTCCACTTATTCTTATGTTTCTACTTACTATGCATTTCAATTGGGGTTGTCGTATGAGCCATTAGTTGTGCCTATGCGTGTAGCTACACATGTGTGTGATAATTTATAAGTGGATCATGTGGATAGATCATGTATTGTGACTACTAAGAAGTATGACACTTGGGCTGATCTTATTGTACTTGACATATGTAACACCCCGTACATTTCCGAACCTAGTTGATTACCGTAACATTTATGGAATTATTTAAACATAAGATGGTTGGGGGATCATGCATTAATTTTGTTGGGCTAAATTAATCTTGTGCCATTGGGCTCAAGTGGGCCCAAAAATGGAGCAAAAGACATGGCCCAAAAAGGGAATATGATCCATTCTAATGTTGACCAAGTAAACATAGCATTTATTGGCCATAGTGTGGCTAAGTATGACCATTAAGGGACTATATAAGGCAAGGAAAATTCAGAACAATACATATGCCAAGTCTAGACTTTTCTAAAGATATTTCATTTCTCTTCCAAACCCTAAGCAACTATTCTCTTTGGACAAGATCACTCTTTTTGCAAGCTTTGATAAGTGTTTACTCTCATGGTTTAGTATATTATATGCTTAAGATGGTGTATAAATCATGTTGGTTATGTTGGCAAAGTGTTGGGCAGTTCACTATGTGTAAAACAATCTATTTTTGCTTAATTGGTGAAGGGTTTTGCCTTCTAAATTTGAAAGTGGACTTGTGTTCTAGAAGGAAGGGAATTTTATGGATTAAATATCAATATGTAAGATCTGTTTATGTCCTTTACTTTCTTTTTCTTTGTATATAACATTTGGAATTGATGTTGTGAAATTGTGCATGGAATTGGTGACGTATTGAAAGGAAATGAAATTTTGGTGATGTTTATGTGTGTTGTGAAACCATGATTGTTCGTTGGCATCCAAGTTGACCTAAAATATGAAAAGAGAATCTTACATATGGCCATGGACCATTTATTACAAAAAAAGACCCTAAAATGACCCTTGGAGGCTGAAACGGGCACCCGCCCTCGCGTCTGGAGCACCTGCGGGCGCAGATGCCAACGCAGGTGGCTATGGACAAGGACAGAGGAGCACCTGCGGCTGCATGTCATCCACCTGCGGGTGCAGGTGGCTCCACAGCCCAGTCCAGAATTTTGTTTTGCATGTTTTTGTCTCTCTTTGACCCCCCCCAAGGCCCGTATACCCTTCTTGGATGCAATTATCAACTTATGGTACCTTTTGAATGGCTTTAAGGGGTATTTCGGAGGCATGTCGGATTATATCAATTATGGATTGTTGTTAATGTGTTATTGTGAAAGGTATTGAGATGACTTGATGGAGTAATTGTGACGTAGTGTTAATGAGGAAGTGTAAAGGATAAACTTGGTGTGAAATGCTATTGGTTTATGATGTCTTGGTCAATGTGTGGAATTTTGTGGTATTGTTGCTATGGTAATGCAGTGATTTGTATGGTAGAAGGATGAAATGACGCTATATAGCAGTCACGTAGCTCATTGTCGTCTTATGCACTTGTAATGTAGTTAGTTGTTAACATGAGCTCCGTTATGTACTTGTGTTGTAGAGTAACACGTAAGGAAGGATATCGATTATTGTATTCACATATAGCATTGTGTATTAATATTGGGAAGATAAGGTATGTAAGGTTACTCTTTCCGTATCCTTCTGCAGCACCTATTGTTCACATTTTCATCACACTTGTTCCATTTTGAAATTTTTTAAAGTATCTCATTTCAGGTTGGTTAGCAAATGTTATTCACATGTCTCTTATTCATTGACTAATGTTCCAAAACTCCATAATGTTACAACCACCAACTTATCACTCTTATAATAAAAGAATTGAAGTAATGCATACTTGTTGAGTACGGGTGGAAACCCAAGGGGGAAAAAGCCTAGCTAGGGGCGATCCCGAATGAATGTTGAGTACGAGTGGCAACTCGAAGGGGCGTAAGCCTAGCTAGAGGCCATCCCGAAGGATTATTGGGAATGGGTGGAAACTCGAAGGGGCATAAGCCTAGCTAGAGGCGATCTGGAACAGGTGGCAACTCAAAGGGGTGGAAGCTTAGCTAGAGGCAATCCCGAATGATTATATGAATGATATTTTATGAACGATGTTATATGAATGATTGTGATAATGATATGAACGAAAAATGAAAGAAGCAAATGCAATGTACACCACTCCACACATGTATATTACGGTGGTTAATCTATATTGTCCACCCACTTGTACTTGATCTCATTAAAGTTCTTATATCTGATACAATTATTTATGGCCTTACATACTCAGTACATTCTTCGTACTGACGTCCCTTGGGGGACTTAACTTACTTGTTGCAGGCACAGGTGCTAGTAGACCTCCACAGTAGGAAGTGGGTCATTTGCAGATCATTGGTGAGCTCCAGTTGGTTCGGGGCTTTTTGAGTCACATGTGTATAATTGTTTTGGTATTATGTAAATGTTGTATAAAGCGAGCACTTGTCTCGACTTTAGGTTGGTTAATTCTATAGAGGCTTTGTAGACGTTGTAAGATGAATGAAGGCATGTGTGTCTGTTTTGACTTGATGGCCCCAACGACCAAGTTTCATATATATCATATGTTCTCCATGACTTCCGCCATTGGTATCTTGTATGTACATGAGATAGAATGTTTTTAATTCAAAGACATGCATATGAATGTACATGAATAAAGGTTAGTTCTCTCGGGCCTTAACGGCTTCGGGTGCCAGTCTGCCCCGTTAGAATTCGAGGCGTGACAAAAGTGGTATCAGAGCAAGTTGTCCTAAGGGTGTCTACAAAGCCTTGTCTAAGTAGAGTCTTACTTATGGATTTGTTGTTCACCACGTTTATAAGAAGGAGGCTACGGGACATTTAGGAGTTGTTTCTTTCCTTCATTTCTAGATCATGCAATAGAGCCAATGTTGTAGGTGGAATCATATTGGACCATTAACATTGATTTTCATTGTTATAGTAAAATACCGATCACAAGACAAGTTAGGGGCAAAGGTAAGGAGGTAGACATGATTACCGGAGAAGGAACTAGTAAATCACCGCCTGACAAAGCTAGTCAAGGTGGGGCTAACACTGAATTTGCATCGCGGACTTCTTCTACTTTTCCAGCTCCAGAAGAGCCGAAGAGGAGAGAAGAACCTGCCGAACCACTTGTTAATGCTATTGAGCAGGATCTAAGAAATGCGGTGCAAATGTTGACTCAGATAGTTACTGCACAAAGTCAAGGACGAGCTGGTCCAACGACAAGTGATGATAGTGCGGCTAGTGCATCTAGTCGGCAGACACAAGATTTTCTAAAATTAGATCCTCTTATATTCACTGGGTCGGATCTTAATGAAGATCCTTAAGATTTTATAGATCAAATCCAAAGGGATTTGGATGTTATGCACATATCTGGTATAGAAACAGTGGAGCTTTTGGCCTATAGATTAAAAGGTAAGGCTATATTATGGTATGAAGATTGGAAATGATCGAGGGGTTTTGGTACACTTCTGCTGGTTGGGAAGAATTTAAAGCGGCATTCCTTGATCATTACCTTCCATATGAGGTCCGAGAGGCTCGTGCGGACCAATTCTTAAATCTTTGCTAAGGGAATATGAGCGTCAGAGAGTATAGTCTTCGGTTTAACTCTTTGGCCAGGTATGCTCCTAGTGTGGTAGCTTCCATGGCCGACAGAGTTCATTGGTACGTGGACAGATTAGAGCCATGTTTGGTGAGGGACTGTACCATTGCTGCATTGAATAGAGATATGGATATAGACACGATACAAGCCTTTGCACAAAAGATGGAGGATCATAGGCAATAGAGAAGGACACAAGAATTTGAAGGAGGGCCATCGAAGAGGGATAGATCTACGGGACAGGTCATGGCATCCCAAGGAGAGTTTACGCCTCGAATTTTTAATCAACCGCCTAGACCATCATTCTCTTATTCCACAGCAGGCACTCAATCTCAATTCCGAGGGTTTAGAGGCAGTCAAGCTGGGTGAAGTAGTGTGGTTCGAGGTTTATAGACAATAGGATTTTCTCACCAGCCGTGTCAGTACTGTGGGAAGTCTCATTTAGGTGAATGCCGGGTTGGAATGAATGTTTTTTTTTTGCGGTGTGCCAGGGAACATGGTGAAAGTTTCACACCCTAAATCCCATCGAGACGTTATTGGCACCAGAAGCCGATATGGACCGAAAGAACCAATCTATGCTCATGTACATTCGTATACATATCCTCTTATGAATCTTATTGTACCTTAAGTAACTATGCGGAAATCATGAACATGGAAACATATGCCATATCTATATATATATGAAACTTGGCCTTTAGAGCCATCAAATCAAAATGATCATATGTCTCTTACAACACATACCCATATATGTCTACAAAAGCCTCTAACAGATGCATTTACAAAACCAGCTAAAAGTCGGGACAAGTCCCCTCTTTATACAACATTTAGAACCTCAAAACACTGTACAACTATGAATGGGAAAGTCCCGAAGCAACTGGGGCTCACCAAAGATCCGCAATTAACTGTCAACCTACTGTGGAGGTCTACTAGTGCCTGCTCCTGCAACATGTAAGGTAAGTCCCCCGAGGGGGTCATTACGAAGAATGTACTGAGTATGTAAGGCTCAAATGAAACTGTATGATATGTAAATATGTCAATAAACACAAATATAAATGAATGACCAATATAGATAAGTCACTATGCAGTACTTTGGAAACCATGTATATTTCTTTCATTACTTTCTTTGTATCTGTACATTTGTGCTTATTCATCTTTGACTGTGCTATACTATACCCCGGCCCCAACTGATCAGTGGGTCTTTACATAACATAACGTTATGTTGGGATCGGCTCGAGCTAGGCTTTTGCCCCTAGAGCTAACACCCATAAATCAATATATTAGGATCGGCTCGAGCTAGATTATTACCCCTAGAGTTGCCACCCAAAAATATGCGTATCAGGTTCGGCTCGAGCTAGGCTTATGCCCCTAGAGCAGCCCCCTGTAAGGTTCGGCTTAAGCTAGGCATTACGCCCCCAAAGCTACCCCCTGATCCAATAATCTCGGGATAGGCTTGAGCTAGGTATGTTGCCCCCAAGGCTGCCACCCATATTCAATCATTAACCACATATGCTTTACTTTGATATTTACTTTTAGATTAATACTTTGAGATCTATACCTTTACTTGTGAGAGATTGATACTTTGCTTAGGAGAGATTGATACAATGATAGTCATAACTTTATTTAAAGCTTTGGATCAACAATCAATGAGTGAGAGACATGTGAATAAACATTATTGGAAACATAACACCATTGGAACCATTAGACAATAAGCAATTAACAAGACACATGAATAATAAACTCTATTGGAACTTTGGAACACAACCTTATTGGACTTTTGGAACATTGGCAATGAATATGAGACATGTGGTTCACAACTGCTCAATGAATAGGAGACATATGAGTAACACTAGTCAACTACTGGATACGGAATACCTTAGAGCATTTCGGAATCAAATGAGTACTATGACAATGTGAACACCATATGCTGCATAAGGATATAGAAGAGTAACCTTACATACCTTCACTTTCAAGTATGAGTATACAAGTCTATATATGAACACAACAGTCAGCCTCTTCCTTATGTTTCACTCTACAATACAAGTCCATAATGGAACTCTCGTTAACAACCATTCACCTTACAAGTGTACAAAATGACAATGAACTATATGACTGCCTTATAACTTCATTTCACCCCTTACATCACAATCCACTGCATTATCATATCAACAACACCATAACATTACACACATTGACCAAAATATCATACGTCAATATCATTTCACACCACACTTACCCTTTACGCTCTCTCATTACTATTCGGTCACATTTATTCTTATCAAATTGGCCTCATAACAACATATGAACAACAATACCCACTTAATACAGTCCAACGTACCTTCACACGACACTTTAAAGTCATTAAAATGACATCACAAGTTGATAATTATATCCATAAAGGGTATAGGGGCTTTCGGGGATCAACTATATACGAAAACATACAAACCAGACCAGAAGGCCGACTTGCGCTGCCACCTGCCCCCGCAGGTGCCTCCGTCTGTGGGGGCGGATGCCCGTTTTGGTCTGAAATAGTCTTTTTGGGGTCCTTTTATGCAATGAATGGTCCATAATCATAACCAAACTTATTTTGACATATTTTGACCATCTTTACTACCAACAACCATCCATGGTCTCACAACATACATAACAACACCCAAAACTACACTTTACGGTCAATACGCCACCAAAACCATAATCAATTTCACAGTAGAATTTCCAAACATTATCAATCATGACCAAACAAGGGAATACTATAATCACATATCACATGTCAATATTAACTCCATCATGTTCACTTCCTTCAATACCACAAGTCTATGTTCAAGTTTACAAGACAAAACCATCCTCCGATTTAACAAACACAAATTGTCTTACATATAATGACCTTCTCACACTTCACCAACATAACCAACATGATATAAACCATTTTCCATGCATATAATATATTAAACCATGATAATAAACACTTACCAAGTCTTGTACAAAGGTGATCTTGTCCACAAAGATGAGGGCTTAGGGTTTGTATGAGATAAGAAATGTTGAGATATTTCTAGAAAAAGTATGAGAGTCCAATTGAATAAAAAATATGATTTTCTTGCTTTATATACTCCTCAAGTCACTCTTATCCCTTTCTTAACATTAAATGCAAATTTTGATTGGTCAAAGGGACAAATATTGAAAGAATGGGTCAAATATCCATGTTTGGCCATGTCTTCTTATTAATTTTTGGGCTTAATTTTGGGCCCAATGATACAAGACTTTTTCATGCCCACAAATTAATGTGTAATTCATCATTTCTCTCATGTTTCATTATTCCATAAATGTTATGGTAGTCATCTAGACTCCAAAACATATGGGGTGTTACATTCTTCCCCCCTTAGAAACATTCGTCCTCGAATGTTAACAACGTCGTCTCATATGCAACAAATGCATCTCTCTATATATATATTCATATAGATACTTACTTAGACTTTCTCCACTTTCGCACTTTTGAACTTTTTCCTTCCATTTGGAGCACATATGGGTACCTTGGTCTCATCACTTTGTTTTCGGCTCCTCATTATTTATTTACCAACCCTTGCACTTGTCGGTCTAGAATAGCCATATGCATATCTTCCTAGTGGGATGATCCATAACTTGAATAGTCCCCATGGGAGAAATATGAAATGAAACTCTTATGCACTTCCGGTAAATTGCACATGGGACATTATATAGGGCCAATTTTTTTTTCTTCTTTCTTTTCAACCCCATTACCCCTTTTATTGGTGACGCTTTTACGAATACTTAATCATCTATGATCACAACATCTACTATACCATTATGATAGATTCCCTTAACTATACCACATTCACCGACAGGTGGAGATATTTCCATTGATTTAACTAATAACTCCAATGCCCTATTTGATTCGAGTCATAGTAGCCGATGGAATAAAATACAATAAAGTACAACTCAGATCAGTCAATAAATATACATCATGTGAAAATATAGTAATATACCTGTACCTTCATCAGGAGATGCCTCCTCATTCTGCCGGTCCACCAGAGCATAGTTGCGATTTTGGGTCCGCTGGAACTAACTGCCCCCCTAAAATCTCTACCACGACCAATAGAACGCCTTCACCAGGGGAAGGAACCGATGCTGATGATGCAACGGTTGATCCCGTAGGTCGTGCTATACCATTCGCACCCCTTTGTGGGCATTCTATCATCATATGCCCCACTGTGCCACACCAGAAACAAGCATTTGTCCCCACTAAGCATGTACCTGCATAACTACGCCCGCAGTGCTGACACTACTGACGAGGAAATCCTACTGTCTGTAATCCTTGCTCTCTACTACCCTGTCCATATGGACTACCTCTAGACCCTCAGAATTGAGAGTGAACACCTGCTGTGGAATGAGAGAATGAGGGTCTAGGCGGTAACATGTGAGATCTAGATTCTCCTGGGGACACCATAGACTGCCCTATAGATCTTGCTCTTTTTGATGGCCCTTCCTCAGATTCCAGTGTCCTTTTTCTCTGTCTTTGATCTTCCATTTTCTGGGCGAAGGCCTGAATTCTCGTTATATCCATATCTTTGTTCAAGGCAGCAATGGTGCATTCTCTCACCAAATATGGCTCTAATCTGTACACGTATCGATGGACCCTATCCGTCATTATAGCCACCACATTCGGAGCATATCGAGCCAAGAAATGAAATTGAAGACTGTATTCCCGAACACTCATGTTCCCTTAGCGTAAATTCAGAAACTGATCTGCACGTGCCTCCCGAATTTCATAAGGGAGGTAATGATCAAGGAATGCTATTTTAAATTCTTCCCAACCAGCTGGGAGTGCATCAATACCCCTTGATCTTTTCCAGTCCTCATACCACAATATTGCTTCGCCTTTTAGTCTATAGGTCGCAAGTTCCACCGTTTCATTCCCAGTCACGTGCATAACTTCTATAGACCTCTGGATTTGATCCATGAAGTCCTTTGGATCTGCTTCCAAGTCTGACCCAGTGAATATAGGAGGGTCCAATTTAGAAAGTCCTGTGTTCTGCGACTCGCCACTCTAGCCGCATCATCCTTATTTGTCATCGGACCAACTCCTCCTTGACTTTGTGCTGCTAATAACTGTGTCAACATATGTACTGCATTTCTAATATCTTGGTCTGTGGCATTCACTGGCGGTTATGCAAGTACTTCTCTACCTCTTGGCTCTTCTGGAACTGGAAAAGTAGAGGAGGAATGCAATGCAATTTCAGCATTTGCTCCACCTTGACTAGCTTGGTTAGGTGGTAGTCTACTCATTCCTTCTTCAGCAGGTATATCCACCTGCCTCCCTTTACCTCTGCCTCTTCTCGTGTTTGGCATTTTGACTATACCAAAGAAAAATAAGTACCATGGTCAGATAAAATTCAATTTACAACACTGGCTCTATTGTACGATCTAGAATGAAGAAAAGAAACAACATCCTAAATGTCCCGTAGCCTCCTAATTATAAATGTGGTGCACAACACATCAATAAGTAAGACTCTACTCAGACACGGCTTTGTAGACCCTTAGAACGACTGCTCTGATACCACTTTTGTCACACCTCGAATCCCATCGAGACGTGATTGGCACCCGAAGCTGATATGGCCCGAGAGAACTAATCTATGCTTATGTACATTCGTATACATATCCTCTTATGAATCTTATTGTACCTCAAGTAACTATAAGGAAATCATGAACATGGAAACATATGCCATATCTATAGATATATGAAACTTGGCCGTTAGAACCATCAAATCAAAATGATCATACGTCTCTTACAACACATACCCACATATGTCTACAAAAGCCTCTAATAGCTGCATTTACAAAACCAGCTAAAAGTTGGGATAAGTCCCCGCTTTATACAACATTTAAAACCTCAAAACACTGTACAACTATGAATGGGAAAGTTCTGAAGCAACTGGGGTTCACTAAAGATCCGTAATTAACTGTCAACCTACTGTGGAGGTCTACTAGTGCCTACCTCTGCAACATGTAAGGTAAGTCCCCCGAGGGGGTCAGTACGAAAAATGTACTGAGTATGTAAGGCTCAAATGAAACTGTATGATATGTAAATATGTCAATAAACACAAATATAAATGAATGACCAATACAGATAAGTCACTATGCTGTACTTTAGAAACCATGTATATTGCTTTCATTACTTTCTTTGTATCTTTACTTCTGTGCTTATTCATCTTTGACTGTGCTATACAGTACCCGATCCCCAACTGATCAGTGGGTCGTTACATAATATAACGTTATGTTGGGATCGACACAACCTAGGCTTGTGCCCTTAGAGGTGCCACCCATAAATCAATATATTGGGATCGGCTCGAGCTAGATTATTACCCCCAGAGCTGCCACCCATAAATCTGCGTATCAGGTTTGGCTAGAGCTAGGCTTATGCCCCTAGAGCTGCCCCCTGTCAGGTTCGGCTTGAGCTAGGAATTTTGCCCCCAAAGCTGCACCCTGATCCAATAATCTCGGGATCGGCTTGAGCTAGGCATGTTTCCCCCAAAGCTTCCACCCATACTCAATCATTAACCAGATATGCATTACTTTGATCTTTACTTTGAGATTGATACTTTGAGATCGATACCTTTACTTGTGAGAGATTGATACTTTGCTTAGGAGAGATTGATACAATGATAGTCATAACTTTATTTAAAGCTTTGTATCAACAATCAATAAGTGAGAGACATGTGAATAAACATTATTAGAAACATAACACTATTGGAACCATTAGACAATAAGCAATGAACAAGACACATGAATAATAAACTCTATTGGAACTTTGGAACACAACCTTATTGGACTTTTGGAACATTGCCAATGAATATGAGACATGTGGTTCACAACTGCTCAATGAATAGGATACATATGAGTAACACTAGTCAACTACCGGATATGGAATACATTAGAGTATTTCGGAATCAAATGAGTACTATGACAATGTGAACACCATATGCTGCAGAAGGATATAGAAGAGTAACCTTACATACCTTCACTTCCAAGTATGAGTATACAAGTCTATATATGAACACAAAAGTCCTGTCTCTTCCTTATGTTTCACTCTACAATACAAGTCCATAATGGAACTCTCGTTAACAACCATTCACCGTACAAGTGTACAAAATGACAATGAACTATATGACTGCCTCATAACTTCATTTCACCCCTTACAACACAATCCACTACTTTATCATATCAATAACACCATAACATTACACACATTGACCAAAATATCGTACATCAATATCATTTCACACCACACTTACCCTTTACGCTCTCTCATTACTATTCGGTCACATTTATTCTTATCAAATTGGCCTCATAACAACATATGAAAAACAATACCCACTTAATACAGTCCAACGTACCTCCATACTACACTTTAAATTCATTAAAATGACATCACAAGTTGCTAATTATATCCATAAAGGGTATCGGGGCTTTTGGGGATCAACTAGATATGAAAACATACAAACCGGAATTGGAGGCTGACCTAAGATGCCACATGCACCCTCAGGTGGCTGAGGTGCGCACGCAGATACCCTTTGGCAGCAGCTAGAGGCATCTTCACCTGCAGGTGCCTCCGTCTGCGGGGGCGGATGCCCGTTCTGGTCCGAAATGGTCTTTTTGGGATCTTTTTATGCAATGAATGGTCCATAATCATAACCAAACTTATTTTGACATATTTTGACCATCTTGACTACCAAAAACCAGCCATGGTCTCACAACATACATAAAAACACCCAAAACTACACTTTACGGTCAATACGCCACCAAAACCATAACCAATTTCACAATAGAAATTCCAAACATTATCCACCATGATCAAACAAGGGAAGACTATAATCAAATTTCACATGTCAATATTAACACCATCATGTTCACTTCCTTCCAGACCACAAGTCTATGTTCAAGTTTACAAGACAAAACCATCCTCCGATTTAACAAACACAAATTGTCTTACATATAATGACCTTCTCACACTTCACCAACATAACCAACATGATATAAACCATCTTCCATACATAAAATATATTAAACCATGATAATAAACACTTACCAAGTCTTGTACAAAGGTGATCTTGTCCACAAAGATGAGGGCTTAGGGTTTGTATGAGATAAGAAATGTTGAGATATTTCTAGAAAAAGTATGAGAGTCCAGTTGAATAAAAAATCTGATTTTATTGCTTTATATACCCCTCAAGTCACTCTTATCCCTTTATTAACATTAAATTCAAACTTTGATTTGTCAAAGGGACAAATATTGAAAGAATGGGTCAAATATCCATGTTGGGCCATGTCTTCTTATTAATTTTTGGGCTTCATTTTGGGCGGCCCAATGATACAAGACTTTTTCATGCCCACAAATTAATGTGTAATTCATCATTTCTCTTATGTTTCATTATTTCCATAAATGTTATGTTAGTCAGCTAGACTCCGAAACATACGGGGTGTTACAGAGAGAGTGCCTACAAAGGGGCATGGGTGGTATAGCACGACCTATGGGATTAACCATTGTATCATCATCATCGGTTCCTTCCCTAGGTAGAGGAGTGCAGCCTACTGGGCATGGTAGAGGTGCTAGAGGAGCATCTAGTTCCAGTGAAGCCCAGAATCGTACCTATGCTCTAGTGGACCGACAGAATTCGGAGGCTTCTCCTGATGTAGTTACAGGTACATTATCCATATTTTCGTATAGAGTATATGCATTGATTGATCCGGGTTCTACATTATCATATGCCACTCCATTGATTGCGAAAAAAATTAAAAGAATGCCAGAATTATTAATTAAGTCATTTGAAGTATCTACGCCTGTCGGTGCATCTATTATAGCTAATAGAGTTTATCGTGATTGCGTAATTACTGTTTGTGGTCATGATACGTTGGCCGATCTTATTGAGTTGGAGATGGTAGATTTTGATGTTATTATGGTATGGATTGGTTGGCTTCTTTTTATGCCACAGTAGATTGCCTAGCTAAGAAGTTACATTTTCATTTTCCATAAAAGAATGTTCTTGAATAGAAGGGTAATGTGGGGGCACCGAGAGGAAAATTTATTTCCTATCTTAAAGAAAGGAAAATGTATCCAAGGGGTACATATGTCACTTAGTAAGAGTGCATGATACCGATGTGAAGCCACCAACTCTTTAATCGATTCCGGTAGTAAACAAATTCCTTGATGTATTTCCTGAAGATCTTCCAGGATTGCCTCCAGAATGGGAAGTAGTGTTTGGTATTGATGTGATTCTAGACACTCAGCCTATCTCTATTCCTTTTTATAGAATGGCTCCAGTAGAATTGAGAGAATTGAAGGAGCAATTAAAAGACTTGCTGGACAAGGGATTGATAAGGCCTAGTAAGTCCCCGTGGGGTGCACCAATACTATTTGTACGGAATAAAGATGGCACGTTGAGAATGTGTATTGACTATCGACAATTGAATAAGTTAACGATCAAGAACAAATATCCCCTCCGCAGAATTAACAATTTGTTTGAGCAGTTTCAGGATGCCAAATGTTTTTCAAAGATTGACCTAAGATCGGGATATCATCAGGTAAGGCTTAGAGACAAAGATATACCCAAGACAGCTTTCCGAACACGGTATGGTCACTGTGAATTTTTAGTTATGTCATTTGGACTAACAAATGCACCAGCAGTTTTTATGGATTTAATGAATATGGTGTTCAAGCCATTCTTGGATGTATTCGTGACCGTATTTATAGATTATATTCTGGTTTATTCAAGATCACAAGAGGACCATGCTGATCACTTACGGTAGGTGTTACAGATTCTTCGTGATCGTAAGTTATATGGAAAGTTCTCTAAATGTAATGTTTGGCTAAAATCCGTAACATTCTTAGGTCACATTGTGTCCAATGAAGGAATAAGGGTTGATATGCAAAAGCTAAAAGCGGTGAAGAATTGGCCAAGACCTATGACGCCTACGGAAATTCGTAGCTTCCTTGGGTTGGCAGGTTATTACAGAAGATTTTTTGAAGGGTTTTCTTCCATTGCGGAACCTTTAAGAAAGATTACACACAAGGCAATCAAGTTTCAGTGGAATGATGCATGTGAGAAAAGTTTCCAAGAGCTAAAAGATAAATTGACTTCTACACCGGTATTGGTACTTTTGGAAGGCACAAAAGGGTATGCGGTATATTGTGATGCTTCAGGAGTTGGCCTAGGATGTGTATTTATGCAGCACGGTAATGTAATAGCCTATGCCTCATGACAGTTGCGACCACATGAGAGAAATTATCCAACAGATGATCTTGAGCTAGCAGCTGTGATATTTTCTTTAAAGATATGGCACCGCTATTTGTATGGGGTTCATGTTGACATGTATACTGACCATAAAAGTTTGCAATATATCTTTAAGCAGAAGGACTTAAATCTGAGGCAACGAAGGTGGCTTGAACTATTAAAAGATTATAATGTTGATATCTTATACCATCTAGGGAAAACAAATATGGTGGCCGATGCATTAAGTCGTAAAATAGTAGAAAGCACTAATAGCCAGTTGATGAAAAAGTAAGATATAGTTAAGGATCTACATCAACTAGCCAGCTTGGGAGTTCGTCTCCTTGAATCTCCAGATGAAGGGGTTATTGTGCAAAATGCAGCAGAATCTTCCTTAGTAGTTGAGGTGAAAGAGAAACAGGATGCAGATCCTATTTTATTTCAGCTGAAAGAGAATGTACAACAAGGTTTGACAAAGGCATTTGATCTTACACAAGAGGGAGTACTTCAATGCCAAGGTAGATTGTGTGTACCAGATGTAGATGAGCTAAGGAGACGGATTATGACAGAGTCACATCACTCATGATATTCTATTCAACCAGGATCCACCAAAATCTACCATGATTTGAAATAAATGTATTGGTGAGGAAACATGAAGAAGAACATTGCAGCATTTGTAGCTCAATGTCCAAATTGTCAACAAGTAAAAGTAGAGCATCAGAAACCTGGAGGTTATATGCAATGTATCAACCTTCCAGTTTGGAATTGGGACATGATTAACATGGATTTCATCACAGGTTTGCCTCGTACACTGCGGAAATTTGATTCCATATGGGTAATAGTTGACAGGCTTACCAAGTCAGCGCATTTCCTACCAGTCAGGACCACCTATATAGCTGAAGAGTATGCACAGTTGTATGTTCAAGAAATAGTGCGATTACACGGGATTCCAATCTCTATTATATCAGATAGGGGAGCTCAATTTACTGCACATTTTTGGAAGTCTTTTTAGAAAAGTTTAGGTGCGCAAGTGAATTTGAGTACGGCTTTTCATCCTCAGGCAGATGGACAAGCAGAACGTACTATCCAAACACTTGAAGATATGCTACGAGCTTGCACAATGAATTTTAAAGGTAGTTGGGATGATCATCTACCTCTTATTGAATTTGCCTACAACAATAGCTATCATTCAAATATCAAAATGACACCTTATGAAGGTTTATATGGAAGAAAGTGTAGATCACCAATTGGATGGTTTGAAGCGGGTGAAACTGCCTTACTTGGGCCAGATCCTGTTCATCAAGCTATGGAGAAAGTTAAAGCGATCCAACAGCGACACAACCCAAAGTTGACACAAGTCATATGCTGATGTTAGAAGAAGAGGGCTCGAATTTGCCATAGGTGATTGGGTATTCTTGAAGGTGTCACCAATGAAATGGGTAATGAGATTTGGAAAGAAAGGAAAGTTGAGTCAACGTTATATAGGGCCATATGAAATTGTCCGAAGATTTGGGCAAGTTGCGTATGAATTAGCACTACCCCAAGAACTCTCCACAGTTCATCCAGTGTTTCATGTTTCGATGCTTCGAAAGTGCATAGGAGATCCATCTCGTAATACTCCCATTGAAGATGTGCAAGTTACGAAAGATCTCACATATGAGGAAGTACCAATTTCTATTCTAGACTGACAAGTGAAGAGATTAAGGAATAAGGAAGTAGCTTTCGTAAAGGTACTTTGGAGAAATCAGCAAGTAGAAGAGATCACATGGGAAGCCGAGGAAATGATGAAGTCCAAGTACCCTCATTTGTTTCAAATTGAAGAGAAAGTTCAAGATGTGGGATCGGAGCAATAACAAGTAAGTATCTATAAGCATTATGTATATGTATATATGATAACATGAAGAATGATCCTAGACTTGAAATTGCTTAAATTGGATAATGTCACTGACATTCGAGGACGAATGTTTCTAAGGAGGGAAGGATGTAACACCCCGTACATTTTCGAACCTAGTTGATTACCGTAACATTTATGGAATTATTTAAACATGAGATGATTGGGGGATCATGCATTAATTTTGTTGGGCTAAATTAATCTTGTGCTATTGGGCTCAAGTGAGGCCCAAAAATAGAGCAAAAGGCATGGCCCAAAAAGGGAATATGATCCATTCTAATGTTGACCAAGTAAACATAGCATTTATTTGCCATAGTGTGGCTAAGTATAACCATTAAGGGACTATATAAGGCAAGGAAAAATCAGATTCTTATTCATAACAATACACATGCCAAGTCTAGACTTTTCTAAAGATATTTCATTTCTCTTCCAAACCCTAAGCACCTATTCTCTTTGGACAAGATCACTTTTTTTGCAAGCTTTGTGTCACGCCCCAAATCCCGTTGAGGCGGACTGGCACCTGAAGCCGATAAGGGCCGAGAGAACCAATCTTCATCTATGTCTATTCATATGCATGTCATTCACGAAACACCACCATCACGTATAGATAAAAGATACTAATAGAGATAGTCATGGAAACATGTGATATATACATAAAACTTAGCCGTTAGGGCCATCAATTCAACATAAACATACATCTCTTACATTCGTCTTCCCACATCCATCTATAAAGCCTCTACAGATACATGGACAAGACCAACCTAAAGTCAGGACAAGTCCCCGCTTTATACAACATATACAATATCAAAACAAATGTACATATGCATCTCAGAAAGCCCCGAACCAACTAGAGCTCACCAATATTCTACCGATTTCTTGTAGCCTACTGAGGAGGTCTACTAACACTTGTGCCTGTAGCAAGTAAGGTAAGCCCCCACAAGGGAGGTTAGTAGGAAGAATGTACTGAGTATGTAAGGCCATAAGAAACTGTAAGACACATAAATATTCCAATGAAGTCAAATATAAGAGAATAGGCAATATGGATAAACCATCGTTCTGCATATGTGGAACCATGTACCTTCCAGTCATTATTTTGTTTTGCTTCTAATGTTTATTCATTATCACACATCTCATATCGTACCCGGGACCCAACTGATCAGTGGGTCTTAACATAACATAACGTTATATTGGGATAGACTCAAGCTAGGTTTATGCCTCTAGAGGTGCAACCCATAAATCAATATATCAGGTTTGGCTCGAGCTAGGTTCTTACCTCTAGAGCTTCCACCCATAAGCCAACATATCAGGTTCGGCTCGAGCCAGGTTCTTACCTATAGAGCTGCCCCCTATCAGGTTTGGCCCAAGCTAGGCTTATGCCTCTAGGACTGCCCCCTGATCCAACAAATTCGGGATCGGTTCGATCTAGGCTTATGCCTCTAGAGCTGCCACCCATGCTCTTACCACCAAAAAATATGCATTACTTCATTTTCTTACTTTTGAGAGATTGATATGTTGATAGTCGCAATATTATTGGAGTTTTGGAACATCAGTCCATGATTAAGAGATATATGAACAACACTTGATCCATGAATAAGGAACATAAGAATAACAATACATGACAACCTGAAATGAGATGCCTTAAAACATTTCGAAATGGAACAAGTATAACGACAATGCGAACAATATGTACTGCAGAATGATACGGTAAGAGTAACCTTACATACCTTATGTTTTCAATATGAATACACAGTCATATATGTGAACACAATGATACAGCTCCTTCATTACGTGTTACTCTACATCACAAGTTCATAACGGAGCTTACGTTAACAATCAACTACCTTACAAGGGCATGAGACGACAATGAATTACATGATTGCCCCATAATGTCATTTCACCCTTTTACAATACCATTCACGGCCTTATCATACCAACAACATCATAACATTCCATACATTGACCAAAACATCATGAACCAATAGCATTTCACACCAAGTTTATCCTTTACGCTTCCTCATTAACACTACGTCATAATTACTCCATCAAGTCATCTCAATACCTTTCACAACAACACATAAACAACAATACATGATTGATACCATTCAAAATTCCTCTGGGATACACCTTTAAAGTCATTCAAAAGGTACCATAAGTTGATAATTGCATCTATGAAGGGTATAGGGGTTTCGGGGGACCATATAGAGACAAAAACATGCAAAATGGGGTCCTGGACTGATATGCAAAGCCACCTGTGCCCGCAGTTGGTTGAGGTACGGCCGCAGGTGCCTCTTGGTAGTGTCTAGGGGCACCTGTGAAGTCACCTACACCCGCAGGTGCTTCGTCTGTGAGGGCGGGTGCCTGTTTCGACCAAAATGGGTCTCTTTTGGGTATTTTTGTGTAATTAATGGTCAATGATCATAAATAAGATAATATTAAGATCATTTAGATCATATTAGATGCCAAAAAACAGCCATGGTTTCACAACGCACATAAACATCACCCAAACCACATTTTCTTTCAATACACCACCAAGTCCATGCACAATTTTGCAATAATAATTCCAAACATTATGGACAAGGATAAAACAATTTAAGGCTATAATAACATCATACATGACAATATTTAATCCATCAAATTCACTTCCATCAAGACCACAAGTCCATTTTCAAGTTTACAAGGCAAAACCCTTTTCCGATTGCAAAAATAGACAGTTTTACACATAGTGAACTGTCCAACACTTTGACAACATAACCAACATGATTTATACACCATATCAAGCATATAATATACTAAACCATGAGAATAAATACTTACCAAATCTTTCAAGAGAGTTTTCTTGTCCAAAGGAATGTAGGCTTAGGGTTTGTGTTGAGATAAGAAATATATTGTGGAAATTTCTAGATATGCATGTGTGTCTGTAATGAATAAAATATGATTTTCCTTGACTTATATAGTCCCTCAATGTTCATCCTTGTCCACATACTTAGTCTTAAATGTTGTGTTTACTTGGTCAATGGTAGAATAGGTCTTTTGCCCCATTTGGGCCATGTCTTTTACTTCATTTTGGGCCTCATTTGGGGCCCAAATCACAAAATTAACTTACCCCACAATTTCATGTATAATACACCAACATTCTCATGTTTACATTCCATAAATATTAAGACAATCAAGTAGGGTCGAAAATGTACGGGGTGTTACATCCTTCCCCCCTTAGAAATATTCGTCCTCGAATGTTAGTACCATTATCCAATTTACACAGACGGATCATTCCTCATGTGATCATAGAGATACATAATGCTTTATAGATACTTACTTTGTCATGTTATCATATACCCACAATACTTGGAGAGACTTACCTGTGATTCCTCCATTTCCGCATCTTGAACTTTATCTTCCATTTGAAAACTACTTCTTTATTTCTTAATCCTTTCACTTACCGATCAAGAATAGTAGTAGGTACCTCTCCATATGTGATATCCTCCGTAACTTGTACATCTCTCCCATATATTTTCAAAGCATTGAAACACAGAACACTGAATAAACTGTGGGGAGTTCTTGGGGTAGTGGAAATTTGTATGTAACTTACCCAAATCTTCGGGTAATCTCATATGGCACATTATATAGGGCCAGATTTCATTTATTTCCAACTCTCATTACCCCTTTAATTGGTGGCACTGGCAAAACTACCCAATCACCTATGGCCAAGTCTAATTCCCTTCTTCTACTATCGGTATATGACTTGTGTCCACTTTGGGTTGTTTGTAGCCGTTGTTGTATCACCTTGACTTTCTCTATAGCTTTATGAATAAGATTTGGCCCGAGTAAAGCAGTCTTAGCTTCTTCATCCCAGCCACGTACTACACTTTCTCCCATATAAGCTTCATAAGGTGTCATTTTCATACTTGAATGATAGTGTAGGTAAATTCAATAAGAGGTCAATGATCACCCCCACTGTCTTTACAATTTAACGTGCAAGCTCGTAGCATATTTTCAAGTGTTTGGATAGTACCTTATGCCTGTCTATCTATTCGAGGATGAAAAAGTCGTACTTAAGTTCACTTAGGTTCCCAAACTCTTTTGAAGAGAATTTTTTTTTAACACATGTGCAGTAAATTGAGCTCCTCTGTCTGATATAATAGAAATTGGAATCTCATGTAATCGTACTATCTCTTTAACATACAACCTTGCATAATTTCCAGCTGTACAAGTGGTCCTGACAGGTAAAAAGTGTGCTACTTGGTAATTCTGTCAACTATCATCCACATGGAATCAAAGTTCCGAAATGTACGAGGCAACCTTATGATAAACCCATGTTAATCATATCCCTCTTTTCAAGATGGAAGATTTATACATTGCATATAACCTCCAGGTTTCTGATGCTCCACTTTTACGTGTTAACAGTTTTGACATTGAGTTACAAATTTTGCAATGTTCTTTTCATGTACTCTTACCAACACATCTCTTCAAACTACGGTATATTTTGGTTGCTCCCGAATGAATACACTACCGTGAATGATGTGTTTTAGTCATAATTCATCTTCTTAACTTATCTATATACGGTACCCATATTCGATCTTGGCATTGAAGTACTCCTTCTTGTGTAAGATCTAATTCCTTTGTCAAACTCTGTTGTACATTCTCTTGTTTTTTTGTTGCAATAACATGGGATCCGTAAACTGCTTCTCTTTCACTTCAGCTATTAATAAAGATTCTGCTGCATTTTGTACAATAATCCCTTCATCTGAGGATTTAAGAAGACAAACCCCCAAACTGGCTAATTGATGTAGATCTTTAACTAAGTCTTTCTTTTCCGTCAATTGGATACTAGTGCTTCCTATTGCTTTGCAACTTATTACATCGTTTATCACATTTGCTTTTCCCGGATGGTATAAGATATCAATATCATAATCTTTCAATAGCTCAAGCCACCTTCGTTGCCTCAAATTTAGTTCCTAGTTTTGGTCCTTCTGCTTAAAAATATACAACTACAAACTTTTATGATCGGTATAATTCAACGTGAACCCCACACAATTAGTGGAGCCATACCTTTAAAGCAAATATCACGACTGCTAACTCAAGATCATGTACGGGATAGTTTCTTTCGTGTGGCCGCAACTGTCATGAGGCATATGCTATTACATTACTGTGCTGCATCAATACACATTCGAGGCCAACCCCGAAAGCATCACAATACACTACATAACCTTCTGTGCCTTTGGGAAGTACTAAAACTGGTGTGGAAGTTAATTTATCTTTCAGCTTTTGGAAACTTTTCTCACATGCATCGTTCCACTGAAACTTAATTGCCTTGTGTGTTAGCTTCGTTAATGGTGAAGCAATAGAAGAAAACCCTTCCACAAATCTCCTGTAATAACCTGCCCATCCAAGAAAACTACGAATCTCTGTAGGTGTCGTAGGTCTTGGCAAATTTTTCACCGCTTCAATCTTTTGAGTATCAACTCGAATTCATTCATCTGAAACAATGTGACCCAAGAATGCTACGAGTTTTGACCAAAATTCACATTTAAAGAACTTCACATATATCTTACGGTCACAAAAAAATTTGTAACGCTTATCGCAAGCAATTAACATAGCTCTCTTGTGACTTTGAATCATCTCTAAACATGGTCTCGAACATATCTAACAATGGCTTGAACACCTTGTTTACCAAATCCATAAAAAAAAAACTGCTGGTGCATCTGTTAGTCCAAATGGCATAACTAGATTTCATAGAAACCGTGCTGTGTTCGGAAAACTATCTCGGGTATATCTTTTTCTCTAACTCAATTTTTGTCAATATTGGTTAACTAGATCGTCAATTCTAGGGAGGGGATTTTTGTTCTTGATCATTACCTGATTCAATTGCCGATAGTGAATACACATTCTCAATTAACTATTTCATTTTTTTATTTTTTTTTATATTCACACGAACGCACCCCAAAGGCATACTAGATCTTATGTATCCTTTGTCCACCAAATCTGACTTTTTTTTTTTCATTCCTGTAGCTCTGCTGGAGCCGTTTTATACAAAGGAATAGAGATAGACGAAATTCTTGGAATGAAATCACATCAATACTAAACTCTACTTCTCGTTCTGGGGGCAAACCTGTAAGATCCTCTGGAAATACATCAAGAAATTCATTGACCACTGGAACCGATTGAGGAGTTAGTGGTTCCACTTCAGTATCTTTCATTCATACTAAGTGACATATGTACCCCTTTACAATCATTTTCCTTACTTTCAGATAGGAAATAAATTTTCCTCTTGGTGCCCCCACATTACCCTGCCATTCAAGACTATTTTCTTGCGAAAAACAAAAATGTACCTTCTTAGCCCGACAATCTACCGTGGCATAATGAGAAGCCAACCAATCCATACCCATTATGACATCAATATCCACCATTTTAAATTCAATAAGATCAGCCAATGTATCATGGTCACACATAATTAACACACAATTACGACACACTCTTTTAGCTACAATAGATTTGCCTTTTGGTTTAGGTACTTTTTTTAACACTCAATGGAGTAACATGTAATAGGGTAAAATCCAAATCATTCAATGCAAATACATTATGTGAAAAGACAGATAATATACCTTTCACTTTATCAGGAAAAGCCTTAAATGTCTGCTGATCCGCCACGGCATAGGTACGGTCCAAAATTCCACTAGAACTAGCTACTCCTCTAGCCCCTCTTCCACTACAAGCAGGTTGTACATCTGACGATGATAATGCAACGGCTGATACCGTAGGTCGTTTCATACCACCCGTAACTCTTCTTGGGCACTCTCTCACCATGTGCCCTAGCATGCCACACCAAAAGCAAACATTTATTCCCAACCGTCATTCGCCTAAATGATACCTTCTGCAGCGCTGACACTGTTGACGAGGAGACCTTAATTGCTCATACTTCCTCGTGCTCGATACCCCACTGTCCATAAGTCCTGAGTCTCACTTCCTTGCCCAAACCGGTTGCTTCTAAACCCTTGAAATAGAGGGGGAGTATTTGTTGTGGATTGGGGAAATAATGGCCTAGGCGGTTTGTGAAAAATCCGAGGGACAAATCCTCCTTGGGATGCAATGACCTGCCCCATGGGTTTAGCTCTTTTTGACTATCCTCCTTCCAATTCTTACATCCTCCTCCTCTGTCTCTGTCCCTCCTTTTGCTGCACAAGAGCTTGTCTTTGAGCTTGTGCAACAAATACACGGGTCAATATTTGCACCGCACTCATTAAATCCTACTCAATAGTATTAACAGGCAGTTTCGAAGATACTTCTCTCCTTCTCGGCTCTTCTGGAGATGGAAAAGTGGAAGAAGCCCGCGATGCAAATTCGGTGTCAGCTCCACCTTGACTAGCTTGGTTAGGTGGTGATTTACTCAGTCCTTCACCAGCAAGCATATCTACCTGCTTACCCTTGCCTCTACCTCTTCTTATCATCGGTATTTTACTATATCAAAGAAAACCAATTCCAATGGTCAGATATAATTTTTTTTTCCACTTACACTTGTGGCTCTATTGCACAATCTAGAAATGAAGAAAAGAAACAACTCCTAAATGTCCCGTAGCCTCTTACTTATAAATGTGGTGCACAACACATCTATAAGCAAGACTCTAATCAGACACGGCTTTGTATACACCCTTAGAACGACCTGCTCTGATACCACTTTTGTTATGCCCAAATCCCATTGAGGCGGAATGGCACCTGAAGCTGATAAGGACCAAGAGAACCAATCTTCATCTATGTCTATTCATATGCATGTCATTCACGAAACACCACCATCACATATAGATACAAGATGCTAATAGCGAAAGTCATGGAAATATGTGATATATACATAAAACTTGGCCGTTAGGGCCATCAAGGCAATATGAATATACATCTCTTACGTTCGTCTTCCCATATCCGTCTACAAAGACTCTACAGATACCTGGACAAAACCAACCTAAAGTCGGGACAAGTCCCCGCTTTATACAACATATACAATATCAAAACAAATGTACCTATGCATCTCGAAAAGCCCCAAACCAACTGGAGCTCACCAATATTTTGCAGATTTCTCGTAGCCTACTGAGGAGGTCTACTAACACCTGTGCCTACAACAAGTAAGGTAAGCCCCCTCAAGGGAGGTCAGTACGAAGAATGTACTGAGTATGTAAGGCCATAAAAACTGTAAAACACATAAATATTCCAATGAATTCAAATATAAAAGAATAGGCAATATGGATAAACCATCATTCTGCATATGTGGAACCATGTACCTTGCAGTCATTATTTTCTTTTGCTTCTAATGTTTATTCATCATCACTTATCTCATATCATACCCGGGTCCCAACTGATATGTGGGTCTTAACATAACATAACGTTATGCTAGGATCGGCTCGAGTTAGGCTTATGCCTCTAGAGCTGCCACCCATAAATCAATATATCGGGTTCGGCTCGAGCTAGGTTCTTAACTCTAGAGCTGCCACCCATAAACCAACATATCAGGTTCGGGTCGAGCTAGGTTCTTACCTCTAGAGCTGCCCCCTGTCAGGTTCGGCCCGAGCTAGGCTTATGCTTCTAGGACTGCCCCCTGATCCAAAAAATTTGGGATCGGCTTGAGCTAGGCTTATACCTCTAGAGCTTCCACCCATACTTTTACCACCAACAAAAATGCATTACTTTATTTTCTTACTTTTGAGAGATTGATATGTTGATAGTCGCAATATTATTGGAGTTTTGGAACATCAGTCCATGATTAAGAGACATATTAACAACACTTGATCCACGAATAAGGAACATAAGAATAACAATACATGACACCCATGCCTTAGAACATTTCAGAATGGAACAAGTATAATGACAATGCGAACAATATGTGCTGGAGAATGATACGATAAGAGTAACCTTACATACCATATGTTCTCAATATGAATACACAGTCCTATATGCAAACACAATGATCCAGCTCCTTCCTTACGTGTTACTCTACATCACAAGTTCATAACGGAGCTTACGTTAACAATCAACTACCTTACAAGGGCATGAGATGACAATAAATTACATGATTGCCCCATAACATCATTTCACCCTTTTAAAATACCATTCACGGCCTTATCATACAAACAACATCATAACATTCCATACATTGACCAAAACATCATGAACCAATAACATTTCACACCAAGTTTATCCTTTACACTTCCTCATTAACACTACGTCATAATTACACCATCAAGTCGTCTTAATACCTTTCACAAAAACACATAAACAACAATCCATTGTTGATACCATTCAAAATGCCTCTGGGATACTCCTTTAAAGTCATTCAAAAGGTACCATAAGTTGATAATTGCATCTATGAAGGGTATAGGGGTTTCGGGGGACCATTGAGAGACAAAAACATACAAAATGGGGTCCTGAACTAACCTGCGAAGACACCTGCGCCTGTAGGTGGTTGAGGTGCGGCTGTAGGTGCCTCTTGGCAGTGTCCAGGGACACCTGCGAAGTTACCTGCACCCGCAGGTGCTTCGTCTGGGAGGGCGGGTGCCCGTTTAGGACAAAATGGGTCTCTTTTGGGTCTTTTTGTGTAATGAATGGTCCATGATCATAACTAAGCTTCTCTTAAAATCATTTAGATCATCTTATATTCCAACGAACAGCCATGGTTTCACAACGCACATAAACATCACCAAAACCACATTTTCTTTCAATACACCACCAAGTCCATGCACAATTTTGCAATAATAATTCCAAAAATTATGTACAAGGATAAAACAAGTTAAGTCTATAATCACATCCTACATATAAATATTGAATCCATCAAATTAACTTCCTTCAATACTATAAGTCCATTTTTAAATTTACAAGGCAACACCCTTTTTCGATTGCAAAAATAGACAGTTTTACACATAGTGAACTATCCAACACTTTGCCAACATAACCAACATGATTTATACACCATATAAAGCATATAATATATAAAACCATGAGAATAAATACTTACCAAATCTTGCAAGAGAATGGTCTTGTCCAAAGGAATGAAGGCTTAGGGTTTGTGTTTAGATAAGAAATATCTTGTGGAAATTTCTAGATATGCATGTGTGTATCTAATGAATAAAATATGATTTTCCTTACCTTATATAGTCCCTCAATGGTCATCCTTGTCCACATACTTAGTCTTAAATGTTGTGTTTACTTGGTTAATGGTAGAATGGGTTTTTTGCCCCATTTGGGCCATGTCTTTTACTTTATTTTGGGCCTCATTTAGGGCCCAAATCACAAAATTAACTTAGCCCATAATTTAATGTATAATACACCAATATTCTCATGTTTACATTCCATAAATATTAAGACAATCAAGTAGGGTCGGAAATGTACGGGGTGTTACACTTTGGTAAGTGTTTACTCTCATGGTTTAGTATATTATATGATTAATATGGTGTATAAATCATGTTGGTTATGTTGGCAAAGTGTTGGAAAGTTCACTTTGTGTAAAACAGTATATTTTTTCTTAATTGGTGAAGGGTTTTGCCTTCTAAACTTGAAAGTGGACTTGTGATCTTTAAGGAAGGGAATTTTATGGATTAAATATCAACATGTAAGATGTGGTTATGTCCTTAACTTGATTTTTCTTTGTATATATCATTTGGAATTGTTATTGTGAAGTTGGTGACGTATTGAAAGAAAATGCAGTTTTGGTGATGTTTATGTGTGTTTTGAAACAATGATTGTTCATTGGCATCCAAGCTGACCTAAAATATGAACAGATAAGCTTACTTATGTCCATGTACCATTTATTACAAAAAAGGACCCTAAAATGACCCTTGGAGGCTGAAATAGGCACCCACCCTCGCGTTTGGAGCATCTGCGGGCGCAGATGCCAAGGCAGGTGGCTCTGGACAAGGACAGAGGAGCACCCGTGGCCGCATGTCATCCATATGCAGGTGTAGGTGGCTCCACATCCCAGTCCAGAATTTTGTTTTGTATGTTTTTGTCTCTCTTTGACCCCCCCAAGGCCCATATACCCTTCTTGGATGCAATTATCAACTTATAGTACCTTTTGAATGTATTTAAGGGGTCTTTCGAAGGCATGTTGGATTATATCAATTATGGATTGTTGTTAATGTGTTATTGTGAAAGGTATTGAGATGACTTCATGGAGTAATTGTGACGTAGTGTTAATGAGTAAGTGTAAAGGATAAACTTGGTGTGAAATGCTATTGGTTTATGATGTCTTTGTCAATGTGTGGAATGTTGTGGTATTGTTGGTATGTTAATGCAGTGAGTTGTATTGTAGAAGGATAAAATGACGCTATATAGCAGTCACGTAGCTCATTTTCATCTTATACACTTGTAATGTAGTTAGTTGTTAACGTGAGCTCCGTTATGCCCTTGTGTTGTAGAGTACCATGTAAGGAAGGAGCTGGATTATTGTATTCACATATAGTATTGTGTATTCATATTGGGAAGATAAGGTATTTAAGGTTACTCTTTCCATATCCTTCTGCAGCACCTGTTGTTCATATTGTCATTGTACTTGTTCCATTTCAAAATGTTTTACAGTATCTCATTTCAGGTTGGTTAGCAAATGCTATTCACATGTCTCTTATTCATTGACTAATGTTCCAAAGCTCCACAATGTTACAACCACCAATGTATCACTCTTATCATAAAAAAATTGAAGTAATGTATACTTGTTGAGTACGGGTGGCAACTCGAAGGGGCGTAAGCCTATATAGAGGTGATCCCGAAAGATTATTGGGAATGGGTGGCAACTCGAAGGGGCATAAGCCTAGCTAGAGGCGATCCCAAATGGGTGGCAACCCAAAGGGGAAAAAACCTAGCTAGAGTCGATCCCGAATGATTATATGAATGATATTATATGAATGATGTTATATGAATGATTGTGATAATGATATGAACGAAAAATGAAAGAAGCAAATGCAATGTACACCACTTCACACATGTATATTATGGTGGTTAATCTATATTGTCCACCCACTTGTACTTGATCTCATTAAAGTTCTTATATCTGATATAGTTACTTATGGGCTTACATACTCAGTACATTCTTTGTACTGACATCCCTTGGGGGACTTACCTTACTTGCTGCAGCACAGGTGCTAGTAGACCTCCACAGTAGGAAACAGGTCATTTGCAGATCATTGGTGAGCTCCAGTTGTTTCGGGGCTTTTTGAGTCACATGTGTATAATTGTTTTTGTATTATGTAAATGTTGTATAAAGCGGGGACTTGTCCAGACTTTAGGTTGGTTAAGTCTATGTATCTGTAGAGGCTTTGTAGACGCTCTAAGACGAATGAAGGCATGTGTGTCTATTTTGACTTGATGGCCCTAACGGCTAAGTTATATCATATGTTCTCCATGACTTTCGCCATTGGTATCTTGTATGTACATGAGATAGAATATTGTTAACTCAGAGACATACATATGAATGTACATGAATGAAGGTTGGTTCTCTCGGGCCTTAACGGCTTCGGGTGCCAGTCCGCCCCATTGGAATTCGAGGCGTGACAACATAGTTGATTTTAACATGATTCTGTCCATGGACTGGTTATCCCCCTATCATACAGTCTTGGATTTCTTTTCTATATCCATTACCTTAGACATGCCCGACATACCCCTAGTTATGTGGTAGGGTGCATATAGTTACGTTGTAATAGGGATCATTTCATATATTAGGGATAAGAGACTATTATCGAGAGATTTTATGGCTTATGTTGTATATGTACATGATGTTATTATCGAGATTCCTTTACTTTACTTTGTCTTGTAGTCCAAGAGTTCCCCAATGTTTTTTCTACCAATATACCTGGTCTTCCTCCTAAGCATGATGTAGACATCACTATTAATATTGATCAGGGCACCTAATCCATTTTTATTGCACCATACTGTATGGTTCCTATTGAGCTAAAAGATCTAAATATTTAGCTTAGACTGAGTGTCACGCCTCAGGGTTCTCCTATTTTGTTTGTGTAGAAGAAGGATGATTCTATGCACATGTGTATCGATTACAAGCAGCTGAATAAGAAAAGTGAAGAATAAGTATCCTATGCCTCCTATTGATTATTTGTTTGACCAGTTATAGGGTACAGGCATGTTTTCTAAGATTGACTTGTTATCTAGCTACCATCAATTGAGGATTCAGGCGGAGGACTTCCCTAAGACAGCCTTTATGACTCACTATGACAATTGTGAGTTCCTGCTGATGCCTTTTGGGTTGACCGATGCCCCAACACCATTGATGGACTAGATGACCCGTGTATTCAGGCCTTTATTGACACTTTTATGATCGTATTTGTTAATGAAATCCTTGTATACTTGAGGATTAGGGAGAAGTATGAGCAATATTTGAGGTTTAAGCTCTACTCTTTGAGAGATCATCGACTTTATGTCAAATTCTTGAAGTGCAAGTTCTGGCTTGAGTCTATAGCATTTCTGGGGCACGTCGTGTCCAAGGATGGGATTATGGTAGACTTGGCAAAGATTTAGTCCATTCATAATTAGGCTAGGCCTACATCTCAGAATGAGGTTTGCATCTTCATTAGGTTGGAAGGCTAATGCACACGGTTTGTCAAGGGATTCACCTCTATTACATCATCTATGACCAAATTTCCTAGAAAGTAGGTCCTATTTAAGTGGTCCAATGAGTTTGAGGCAAGATTTTTGAAGCTCAAGGACTTTTACTCCATCTCCTATTCTGACTCATCCAGTTTAGGGCGAGGGTATACAGTATATTATGATGTTTCGGGTGCTGGTTAGGGTTGTCTTCTGATGCAGTATGGCCGAGTTATATCATATGCTTTGAGACTACTGAAGATGCATGAGCGTAACTACTCGGCTCATGACTTAGAGTTAGCACCAGAAGTTTTCGCGCATAATATTTTGAGGCATTACCTGTATGGTGTTTGCTGTGAAATATTTACTGACCACTGTAGTCTTCAGTACATTATGACTCAGGGAGACCTTAATTCAAGACTGTGCAGATGGATTGAGTTACTGAAGGACCATGATCTCTCTATTATATGCCATCCAGGCAAGGCAAATATGGTAGTGGACACCTTGAGACAAAAGGCAGAGAATATGGGGAGCTTAACATTCCTTTCATTTGTGGAGTGACCATTGGCCTAAAAAATCTAGTCCTTAGCCAATAGTTTGATTCGACTTGATATATCAAACCCCAAGAGGATTCTTACTAGTGTTGAGGCCAGGTCTACTTTTTTGGAAAAGATTCAAGTTTGGCAGTTTGAGTATAGTTAGTTGTGTGGTATTTGGGATGAGGTGTGGAGGGGCAAGTCCAGGAGGGCTACCTTAGATTTTGAGGGTATATTGAGATTTGATGGTCGCATTTATGTTCTGAATATAGGAGGTTTGATTCAGCTGATACTTTAGGAGTCTCATAACTCCAGATACTCTATTTATCCAGAGACAACTAACATGTAAAGATACTGAGACAGTATTACTGGTGGAGCAATAAGAGGAGAGATATAGCAGACTTTGTGGCTTGGTGTTTGTTTTGTCAATAGGCGAAGTCCAAGCATTTGAAACCAGGTGGTCTGGTTTATAGGCAACCCATTCCTAAGTGGAAGTGTCTAGTAAGTCCCGCGGATCGGTACGATGACCTTGTTATCCTATCTTCAGGAGGCTACATGATATTCTTAGGAAAATATCACCTTTTTAGTGTCTTTTTTGTGCGTTATGCCTATATTAGTTTCAAGATTCTCATTTGTTTCACTCTTTTACATATGGCTAGGAAACGGGCCACGATGAATGGTGATAGGGATCCCGAGCTAGCAGCAAGGGTACTAGTTAGAGGTCGAGGTAGACCTAGATGTCAAGGCTAGGATAGGGACTCTTCAACAGATCCTATTATTACTCCCGAGAAAGAGATAGGACTATAGGGTCAGCCACCACAACAGTAGGTGGTCTAGGGGGTAGCCTAGGCTCCATCTGGGTTTATAACTTCTTTAGTTCTCTATGATTCTTTGGTTATGCTATTGGGCTTGGTAGGTTGCCTGCCAACAGATGGGGCCTTGATGGCGGACCAAGGTGGTCTTGGTTTAGGAGCATAGCCAACAGCTGCGACACCCAGAGTAGAGGTCTTACCAACACCGGTAGTCCCACAACCGGCAGCAACCTAACTAGTGATGATTTTTGAGGAGCAGAACATGCTAGGTCTGTTTTATAGATTGGCTCAGTAAAGATTTGCAGGTCCCCCAGGCACGGAGGCTTTTGAGTTCCTTAGTAGTTGTGAGGAGAGAGAGCATAATTTAGGCCTGGTAGAATCGCATGGTATAGACTGCACCACTTTTCAGTTCAATCAAGCAACCAGATAGTAGTGGTGGGTATATCGTGATTCTAGGCCAGCTGGATCTCCCCTATAACATGGGCTCAGTTCTCCAAGGCTTTCTTGGAGAATTATATGCCTCATAGCTTGTACAAAGGTCTGAAAAACTAGTTTACCGAATTAGAGTAGGGTTCTATGTCTATGGAAGAGTAAGAGGTAAGGTTCCATGAGTTGGCTAGACATGCCACTATTATTCCACCTGCTGAGTAGAAGTGGATTCAGTGTTTTGTTAGAGGATTGAGACTTCCACTTCGCATGGCCACTTAAAGTCTAGTAGCTGCGAGCAGAGCTTTTATGGATATTGCAGACATTTCTCAAACTATAGAGGATATCCATTGTGAGGCCCAAGGGGGTAGCGATAAGAGTCCACATCAGTAGGGCAGTTATAGTGGGAGCCAAAGCGGCTCACAATTTAGAGGTAGAGGTTTTCATGGTAGATACCACCAGCATCATCCTTCTCAGCATCAGGGTCTGTCTAGTAGGCCCTTTAGGAAACACTTCATATTTCAGATGGGGGTCAACCTGGGTATAGTGACATCAGTGGGCAGAGCATTGGTTAGTTTTTGAGGGTTGTACAGTCAGTGTATTTAGGTCGAGGTATCCATTTTCAATTAGCCAAACTTTCTCGACAGAGCTGAGTGCCCGGGACATGTTATGATTATGATATTATGGGAAATTTTGCCAAAGTGTCCTTGACATAGAATGATTGATCCAGCTATATAGAGTATTTCAATGATTAGATCAGTACTTCCTCCAGCTAGGGGTGGTGTATAGGGTTGCAGGGGTGGTCCCCAGGCTTCTAGAGGAGGTTCTCAGGAAAGTTGGATAGGTGGTCTGGCAGGCACCCAGTCTGGAGGCAGATGAGGTCATTTGTATATTCTTCCTGGTAGGCCAAAGGCTAAGACTTCGGACGGTGTTATCATAGGTATGATTTCAGTATGCCATCAACCAACTTTTACTTTATTTAATTTGGGCTCAACATATTTATATGTTAACACTACTTATTATTCATCATGGTTGTGGTTTTATTTGGAACCTTTATTTGTGCCTTTGTGTGTAGCTATTCCTGTGGGTGATATTTTAGTAGTGGATCAATTATATAGATCGTGTATAGAGACCATTCGGGAGTATGATACTCAGGATGAACTTATTATGCTAGACATGGTGGATTTTGATGTGATTCTAGGTATGGATTGGTTATCCCTCTATTATGTGGTCTTGGGTTGCTTTACTAAGACTGTTACCTTAGCCATGCATAGCATACCCTCGATTGAGTGGTAGGGTTCTTATATCCATGCGCCGATGCAGATTATTTCTTATATTCGAGCAAAGAGACTGGTATCGACTTGTTTTATGTCTTTTCTAGGTTATGTTCATGATTTCAGTGTTAAGACTCCTTCCTTTGACTCTATTCCTATAGTCTGTGAGTTCCCTGACTTATTTTATGCTGACCTACTATCTTTCCACCTGAGCGTGTTATAGAATTTTCTTTTGACCTTGAGTCGGGCACCTAACCTATTTCTATGACATCTTAACATATGGCTCCTGCAAAGGTAACAGAGCTAAATATTCACCATCAGGATCTTCTGGGTTAGGGTTTTGTTAGGCTGAGTGTATTGTCTTGGGGTTCTCCAGTTTTGTTTGTGAAGAAAAAGGATGGTTCTATGCATATATGTATTGATTACAGGTAGCAAAATAAGGTGACCATGAAGAATAATTATCCTATGCCTTGTATCAAAGATCTACTTGACAAGTTTTAGGGTATAGTCTTCTAAGGTTGATTTAAGGCCTGGCTACCATTAGATGAGACTTTGGGTAGAGGACATTCCTAAGACATCTTTCAGGACTCACTACGACCCTTATGAGTTCCTGGTGATGTCTTTTGAGTTGAATAATGCCCCAAAAATGTTTATGGAGTTGATGAACCGCATGTTCAGGCCTTATTTAGTCTCTTTTTTGATCATTTTTATTGATGATATCCTTCTATATCCGAGGGGTAGGGAGGAGCACAAGCAGTATTAAGGATTGTGCTCCACACTTTGAGAGATCATCAACTTTATGCAAAATTCTTAAAGTGTGAGTTCTGGCTTGAGTCTGTAACTTTCTTAAGGCACGTGGTGTCCAAAAATGGGATTATGGTAGGACCAACAAAGATTGAGGCCATTCATGATTAGGCTAGGCCAACATCTCCGACTGAGGTTCATACTTTATTGGGTTGGTAGGCTACTATAGGCGGTTCGTCAAGTTATTTGCCACTATTGCAGCACCTATGACCAGATTGACTAGGAAGGAGGTTCCATTTTAGTGGTCCGATAACTGTGAGGTGAGATTTATTAAGCTCAAGGACTTACCGCTTCATCTCTAATTTTGCCTCTTCCAATTGAGTGTGAGGGGTTTACTGTATATTTTGATGCATCTGGTATTGGTTTGGAGTGTGTTCTAATGCAGTGGTGCTGAGTTATTGCATATGCTTTAGGACAGCTAAAGGTACACAATTGCAACTACCCCACTCATGACTTGGAGTTGGAAGCGATAGTTTTCGTACTTAAGATTTGGAGGCATTACTTGTATGGTGTTCGATTTGAGGTATTCACTGACCGTCATAGTCTTTAGTACATTATGACACAGAGGGAGCTTAATTCGAGACAACACAGATGGATTGAGTTGTGAAAGGACTATGATCTCTATATTTTATGCCATCTAGGCAAGGTGAATGTGGTAGCAGACCCCTTGAGCTGGAAGGTTGTAAGCATAGGGAGCTTGGCTTTAATTTCAGTTTTAGAGCGACTGTTGGCCAACGACATCCTATATTTAAAAAATAGAATGATTCGACTTGATATTTCAGAACCCAAGAGGATTCTTGCTACTGTCATGGCTAGATCTACCTTGTTGGAGAAGATTTGGGGTCATTTGTTTGAGGATGGTAGGTTGCATGTCATTCGAGATTAGGTGTTGAGATGTGAGTCAAAGAAGGATACCTTAGATTATGAGTGTATTTTTAGATTTGACGATCACATTTGTGTTCTGAGGGTAGAAGGTTTGATTCAGTTGATACTCTAGGAGGCTCATAGCTCCAGGCATTCTATTAACCCCAACACAGCTACGATGTATAGAGATTTAAGGTATCAGTATTAGTAGAGTGGTATGAGGAAAGATATAGCAGACTTAGTGGCTTGGTGTCTATGTTGTTAACAGGTGAAGGCCAAGCATTTATGACTCGGTGGATTACTTCAGGAACTGCCCTTTCCTTAGTGGAAATAGGAGCAGATTACTGTAGATTTCATGGGTGGTTTGACTTGTACTTCTCGTGGTATGATAGCATTTGGGTCATCATTGATCGATTGACCAATTATTCCCATTTCATCCATATCAAACTTCCTACAGCACCAAGAAACTAGCTCGGATCTATGTCAGAGAGGTGGTTCGACTTCACGGGGTGCCCGAGTTTATTGTTTTTTATAGAGGCTCTTAGTTCAGTTTTAGCTTTTGGAGGATATTTCAGGAGGATTTGGGTACCAGGTTGACCTTAGCACCACTTTTCATCCCCATATTGATGGAAAATTGGAGTTGACTATTCAAGTATTGGAATATATTCTCCGCACATGTGTTACGAACTTTAGAGGTCAGTGGGAGCAATTTTTAGCCTTAACTGAGTTTTCCTATAATAACAGCTACCATTAGAGTATTCAGATAGCACTATTTAAGGCATTGTATCATTGGAATTATTGATCTAAAATTGGTTGGTTTGAGACTTTAGAGGTTAGGACCCGTGGTACGAATTTGCTTCATGAGTCAGTGTACAAAATTCGGATGAACTAGGATAGGTTGTGAGCATCTCAGAGAAAACAAAAGAGTTATGCTAATCATAGGCTTCGAGTCTTAAGATTTATAGTTGGTGACTAGGTTTTCCTTTAAGTGTCGCCCATGAAGGGCGTGATGAGGGTTGGGAAGAGGAACAAGCTAAGCCCCATATATATCGGGCTTCTGACAGTTGGGGAGGTAGCATATGAGTTGGTCTTGCCTCTAGACTTTTCTTCAATCCATCTAGTTTTCTATGTATCAATGTTGTGGCATTATATTCCCATTGCGTCTAACCAACGTGCTTCGGTGGGACTCAGTTCAGTTAGATGAGAGGTTGACCGTTATGGAGGAGCCAGTCTCTATTTTGGCAAAACATGTCAGGCAGTTGCATTCCAGAGATATTCATGTGGTTAAGGTTCAGTGGAGACATTGTTTAGCTATGAGGGATACATGGAAGATAGATCATAATATGTGGACTCAGTGCCCTCACCTGTTTGAGCCTTCAGGTACTTCTTAATCCTTTATTTTTGTAGACGAAAGTTCTATTAGTAATGGATGTTGTAATGACCCTCCATGTCATTTTCTTTTTTTTTCATGCTTTTTATATACTCAGATACTTCCCATAGCTGCCCCAAGTGATTTATGACTTACTGGGATAGACAGTTCGGTTATCGGGCAGTTCGTTTGGTTTTAAGAGTCATTTCTCTGTTTTAGAGCCTTTTAAGTTATAATTATGATCTTGGGCTAAAACATTAGTTAAATGGCCTTGGATGCCAATTTTGACGGTTTCATTAGCTCCTAAATGTCAATTTTAGGCTAGGGGAACCTTTGGACCGTTTCCCAAGGCTTCAAAACTCATTTTGGGCTATTGGGTGGATTTTGGTGTAAACCGAAACCTTAGATATGGGACCCACATTTTGTGAAAACAACCTCGTATGAAAATTTTGATGGTTATGTTGAGTCTAGAATGCTGAATTTAGTGGGTTAGAATAGTTCATTTGTGTGTACAGGGTTTTGAACAAATCTCGAGCACCCAATCAGAACCCGTTGGGACTTAGCATTTTTTTGATACCAAAGCAGCTGGTACAACCGCTTTAGCAGCCTAGAGACTGCTTTAGTGGCTCAATACGTCTTTAGAGGTGGCTAGCCTTCCTAGGCAGGGCCGCTTAAGCGCCCAACTCACTGCTTTAGCTATGACCGCTTTAGTTTTCATTTGGCCGCTAAAGCAGCCATCGCTGGTAGTTGTATATATTTTATTTACCTTGAGTTTCAGCTTTATGTTTAAGTGTAAAACACCATTAGAGGTATTGGGAGCTTAAAATTGGTGATTGAATCATAGAATTAGAGTTGTTATTAACTTGAGGTGATTATAGTGATCACTCCTCGTCGTTATCTTCGTGGTAGCGATTAGAGGCTTCTCAGAAGGGAAAAGCTCTGGTGTAGAGGATTTTACGAGCTTTCGGCAGTGTCAATGTAGGCTAGGCTTACCCTTTTTCTAGACTTTGCTAGATTATAGTATTAGAATGTTAATGTGTTAGGTTTTGGTGTGTTCTTACAACCCAAATTGCCTTTTTACGATTGTTGCCTATTTTTGTAGGTTATGGGCCTTTACAGGTATATTTCAGCCCCATATTCTGTTATACTATCTTATGATTATCCTTTAGGACTAGAATTAGTTTACTTAGTGCCTTAGGGTGTGATTAAGAAGCCTTAGCCTAGGTTCAGGCAGGTGCTTGCCTTTGGTTGGGTTTTTGGGGTATGGTAGTGGGCCCTACTGTACTTGTTAAGGTAGAATGCTTAGAATAGCACCCCTTTTTGACCTTAATGATCACATAGCTACTTCTTTAGGCTATTACATGTGACCTAAACACTATTTTATGCCTTTTTAGCTTCGTTACCATGGTTGGAGTACCATTTGACCTTAAACCTCGCTTTCTGGCTTATTAGTTTTAACCATCCTCTCCTTTGCGTATTTAGTTGGCTAAAATTGGAATTTGTGGCTAAATGGACTCAAAACGGGCTAAATCTTTGGGATATTGATACTAAGTCTTAGGTTATGAGTTCTGTTTCAAGTCGGAGTATATATACAAGTTAATGCTTATGAGTTTCGATTCGAGTCTGGCATATATATATTGATTATTATTTGTTAGTTCTGATTCGAGTCTGGCATTTACTATCATCATATTATTTTCTATTTTTGGTTTGACTCTGATATTTATTACCTTTATGAATACTAAATTGGGGTTGGAAAGTCGGTAGAGATCGTTAAGGCTTGTGGTTATGGCTGGAAAAGTAGAGTATCAGGTACACATATTGCTCATGTCAACTTGTCTTATGTCCATTACTGTCGATTATTCCATTATCACATTAGTATTACTCTTTGCTTGTATCCACCGTGCTTATGGTGGCTCGGTTGGGTTTATTTCTTCTTATTTGTACCTTCTAGACGTATGGTGGCCGACCCAGTTAGGTTATATCTAGGCTTTTATTATCGCTCTCTAGTTACTTTCTTTCTACTTATTCTGGTTGCCTAGTTGGGCCTACTATTTCCATTTTCGCCCTGATTTATTGACTTAGGTTTACATTGTCACACCCCGAATCCCTACGGGGTGTGATTGGCACCCGAAGCCGATATGACCCGAGAGAACCAATCTTTGCTCACGTTCGTTCATATGCATGTCCCTTTTATGAATAAAATACTATCTCATGTAATTGAGGGAATATGAAATGCCATATATATACATATATACATATATAAAACTTGACCGTTGGGGCCATTTCGTCAAACTGAACGTATATATCTTACATACATATACCCACGCATGTCTACAAAAGCCTCTAAATACATACACGACCATTTCATAACATCTACAACATCGAATCCAATGCATAACTATGACTCAGAAAGTCCCGAACCAACTAGGGCTCACCAAAAATCTGCAATTATTGTCACCCTACTGTGGAGGTCTACTAGTGCCTGCACCTGCAACATGTAAGGTAAGTCCCCCGAGGGGATCAGTACGAAGAATGTACTGAGTATGTAAGGCCATAAGACAGCTGCGTCAATACATAAGAACTTCGATGGAAATAATTATAAAAGGAACTCTACATGTAGAACCATGTACCTTTATTTCTTTATTATCATCTCCAATGATTCGTACATAATAACAACCACCATGGAATCAATATAAGAGAAATAGCAATTGTGAATAAACTTTCTTTTTGTATGTGGGATACCATGTACATTACGTTCTTTCTTTCCCTTGCCTTTACTTTACTTTACTTTTACATTGCTCATATGTTGTTAGGGACGTCATCATGCAGGTGATCTTTTCACCCCATGGATAAAATATCATCATCATGCAGGTATTCTTTTTACCCCATGGATAAGATCATGTCATCATGCAGGTGCTCTTGCACCCCATGGATAAATGAACATCATCATGCAGGTGTTTGCACCCCATGGATAAAGGAACATCATCATGCGGGTATTTGTACCCCATGGATAAATTAACATCATCATCACCATTACTTTGTTCTTACTTCATTTCTTTACTTTTGAGATTGATACTTTAACTTGTGAGAGATTGGTACTTTTGCTTATGAGAAATTATTACAATGATAGTCACAACTTTCTTTGAAGTTTTGGATCAACAATCAATGAGTGAGAAACATGTGAATAAGCATTATTGGAAACATAGCCTTCATGGAAACATAACACTGTTGGAACCACTAGACAATGATCAATGAACAAGATACATGAGTATAACCACTATTCAAACCTTGGAACATAACCTCATTACTCTTGTTGAGATAGTTCTCTTAGACCTTATAACATATGACAACTTAAGAGCTTCCGTCCATAAATAAGAACTAAGTGGGTCATGATTCGTCTAGGAGTAAAACACATATGAATAACAATATATATCAACCTTAGTTGGAATACTATAGAACCCCTTCGGAATAGAACACTTTTGAAATCTTAGGATAATGATCACTAAATACGATATATAAGGATTTCAACTGGTCACCAACTAGAAATGTGCTCCTTAGAACCTTATAGAACTTTTCACATACTAGCCAATGATCATAAGTCAACAAATGGACATGAGTCCATCAATGAACATGAGTTATATGATTCACCATTGACCAATGAGTAAGGGACATAGGAGTAACTCTAGCCAACTATCGGATACGGAATATCTTAGAGTATTTCAGAATCGAATGAGTACCATGACAATATGAACACCATATGTTGTAGAAAGAAATATAAGAATAACCTTACAAACCTTTGCGTCTCACTATGAATACCCAAACTTATATGGAAATACAATAGTCCAGCTCTTTCCTTACGTCTCACTCTACATCACAAGTACATAACGAAGCTTATATTAGCAACCAACTACCTTACAAGTGCACAAGATGACCATGAATCACATAGTTACTTTAGAACGTCATTTATCGCATCAACATGCCAACACTACCATAACATTCCACTCATTGACCAAGATTTCATAAAACAATAGCATTTCGCATCACACTTACCCTTTATGCCTTCTCATTTCCATTTCGTCACATTTACGCTTATCAATTTGCCTCATAACAACATATGAAAAACCATAAACATTTAATACAGTACTAAATGCCTTCATACGACACTTTAAGTTCATTAAAACGGCATCACAAATTGATAATTACATCCATGAAGGGTATAGGGGTTTCGGGGGGCCAAAGGGATGCAAAAACAAGCAATTTGGAGTTCTGGGCCAATCCGCTAAGACACATGCACCTGAAGGTGGATGACATGCGTCTGAAGGTGACCTTTGGCAGTAGCCAGAGGCACCTGCGTTGGCACCTGCGCCCGCAGGTGCTTCGTCTGCAAGGGCGGGTGCCCGTTTTGGTCCGAAATGGTCTATTTGGGGTATTTTTTATGCAATGAATGGTCCATGATCATAACCAAAATTATTTTAACATATTTTGATCATATTATATTCCAAAAATTAGCCATGGTCTCACAACACAAATAACAACACCAAAACGACACTTTACGGCCAATCCGCCACCAAAACCATAACCAATTTCACAATAGAAATTCCAAACATTATGCACCATGAACATACAAGGGGAGACTATAATAACATCTCATATGACAATATTGAATCCATCAATTTCATTTTCTTCAATACCACAAGCCCATGTTCAAGTTTACAAGGCAAAACCATCCTCCGAATTAACAAACACATACACTTCACACATAGTGAACTTCTCACACTCCACCAAAATAACCAATATAATATAAATCATTTTCCATGCATAAAATATATTAAACCATAATAATATCCACTTACCAATACTCACCAAGTGATGATCTTTGGCCAAAAGGATGAAGGCTTAGGGTTTGAGTTGAGAGAATCTTGTGGAAATTTCTAGACTTTGGCATGTGTAAAATGGTGAATACATCTGATTTTTTCCACCTTTTATAGACCCTTTAAAGTCATCTTTATCCAATACAATTGGGTCAATAATTGCCTCATGGATTTGGCCATGCAAGAATGGGTCAATTACCCATTTGGGCCATGTCTTCCATGTAAATTTGGGCCCCCATTGAGCCCAATGGATCAAGACTTCTTTAGCCCACTAAATTTTGTATATAATTCATTATATATATATATATATATATATATGTCCCTTAAGTCACCCTTATCTATCTCTTGGCATTAAATGTATGGTTGATTTGGTCAAATGGAAGATTGGAAGAATGGGTCAAATTGTTATATTGGGCCATGTCCTCTTGTTCATTCTGGGCTTCATAGTTGGGCCCAATAATACAAGAATTATTAAATGCCCACATTTCAATACAAAAATTATCAATTCTCTCATGTTGTCATATTTCCAATAATGTACATGTAGTCGTATAGGTTTGGTAACATACGGAGTGTTACACCTCCCTCAAGGGTCTAATCCCTTGTACTATGCCCAATATAAATTAACTCATCAATAACATTACATAATACATACCTTTGACTCTAAACACTTAAGTAAATATTGTTCAACGTCATCAAATAGGGTTTGGTAGGTATGGGGTGTTACATACATTCTATCACTTTATTTATTCTTTTGATATCATTTAGCTCAGTAGACCTATGATGCCTAATGAGCACCCATTTTTTTGGTCATCATATTTTAATTCTACATTGTTTTCCCTGATGCAAATCCGAGTACGAGTCACTAGCGTTGACAATATCCTCGTGTTGTGCTATTATTCAGAGATAAGGTAAGCTTTTAGAGTTCAGAGCTGATCCTTCTTCCTCTACAATTTTTGATAGTCTTATTTATATATTCAGAGACTATGATGTATATTCTAATAGTGTCAAGTTCTCTTTTTTCTATTAGTGTCTCTTGTACTGACCTTACTAGGTCATGGGAGAATTCATTTTGACATTTTGTACTTTTTCCCTCTTGTATAGAATGTATTTAAATATATTTATATCTCTACTCTCATAACTTATTGCTTCAGTTAAACCTTTATTTTCTAATCTTCCGTCGGTTAGCCAATTTTTTATCATTTCGAGCTATGATTTGGCTTACCTACTGGTGGGTTAAAGTAGGTGCCTTCATGACTTGAGAAATTGGGACGTGACATAAGTAGTAGCTACTGGAATGATACTTGTGTGCTTCCCCAACATTGCATCGCATGTTATAGATGAGAAATGAGGACTAGTGCATTGCACAATGATTACACCAAGGAATGATTTTCTCAGTTTTTCTGAATTAATGTATTTTTTTGTAATTCCACATATATAGGATATAAAAGTTGAAGTACCAAATTTGGAACAACTATATTGGAAATCTAGAAAACCTATTATTTGCAGAAAGATGAAGGACAAACAAGGCTTAAATTATGAGCACAAAATAATTCAAGACAGGTATTGGTTTGAATGATTCAAGACACCAAGGACATACTTTTAGGTATATTTCACCTCATATTTGTTATTGTTTTATTATGATTAAGTTTTTATTATTTATTTTAGGCTTAATAATTGTGTTTTATATGTGTAGGATGCGATTTGATGCCTCAAAGAGTATGACTTGGTGTGTCGTCCACCTTAGATGGGGTGCGTTGCACCTATGTACTTTCTAGGAAAACCTATAATTTTCAATTCTTAGTACTTTTGTCTTGGCTTCAAGCACCAAAATAACTCACACAATGCATCTATGGCTTTTTCTACAAATTTGGATTAGTTTTCGTCTAGGGTGTAGTCCCTGTCAATACTAGCCCTTAATGACTCATCTAAAACTTCTAAGATTCATGAGTTCCTCCAAAAATGAAGCCTCCCTAGTCTTCATAGTATATAAGGTTAAAGAGGACATGCAGAACTTCATGGATGTGATGCAGAAAATTCTTAGGATGATGCGTGTTAGTGAGACCAAGGGAGTTGAACTTGTTTCTTACTAGCTAAAAGATGTCTCCAATACTTACTATGAATAGTGGGAGTTGTCTCGGGGATATGGTGTAGCTCCTACAGATTGGAATAATTTTATGGAAGCTTTCATCAATCACTTCCTACCTTTAGAGTTATGGGATTCTAAGGCTGATGAGTTCATAAACCTCAAGCAAGGTATAATAAGTGAGGGAGTATAGACTTAATTTCATACAGTTGTCCTGATATGCTTTTAAAATGGTGTTCACAATGGGGGAAAGATGAGGAAGTTTATGTTTGGTGTTGGGAGTGTAACACCTCATAAAATTCTGAGTTAAGTTTAATATTTTTAATGAGTATAACTCCTAATCTATAGATAGTTACGTGGTACATATAGTTTTAAGAGAATTATAGTGCATTTATATGATTGTAAATATAAGTGATGGGCCTAAAATAATGCAATTGGTGGCTTAAAAAGAAAATGGTACATGTTATGGCTTTAACTTTTTAAAAAGTCAAAGTTCATCTCTTTTTGAAAATTAAAGTTGTGCATTACTCCAAGTGTTGACATCATGTATGTGGCATTCCAAAAGGAATTTTTCTCTTAAGTAATGCTGCAACATCGACAACGACTCAACATAGTTTCAAATTTGAGTGAGTGAAAATAAAGGAATTTTCTTGGCAAAGACATGGAAGCTTAGCTCAAGAAAGAATTTTCTTACAAATCAAAAGTGGTAACAACCCTAAGGAAGCTTCAAGTAGTGATTTCGAAGTCTAAAATTAGGATTGGAACTCTCAAAGGTAAATCTTTATCCACTCTCAATTATGATTATGGATGAGTATTTGAGATATTTGATTTGAGTTTTATTACTTCTTGAAATTGGCCTTGATAATTAGGGTTCTTGAAAGAGGGGAATGATAATTAAAGATAGAATTCTTGTGAATTCCTACCAATTGGACAGATTTGATTTTGGATTATGTAAGTTGGAAAATGGGGAATTCACTCCAAATGATTGTTAAGGAAAATATTAGTTTAGACATAAGTGAAGAATGTTGGAATAAGTTGTTAGATGAACCTATGTGTTATTGATGTATGTATGTATTATTTTTGTAGCTAATTGGTTATCTATCAGATAATGATAGTTGGTGGTTGACGATGTAAAAGCTACACTACCGTGGGTTAAGTGTTGGAGACTTGTGGTACATCCATTAACTAGGAAAGCGCCAAAGGTATGAAAAACTAAACCATCAGTCACTGTTAAGGCACGACCCATAGTCACTTGTTTCTCCTAAAAGAGCCGACATAGTCTACTAGATTAATATGAACAAAGCTTTAACTTTCTATACGTCTAACACATAACTATATCCCTAACGTGGACAAAATATCCACATGCCCTTTCTATTTGAAATTACTTGTCTCCACCCTTTATATGTCGATTTATTGTAGTTATAGTATTTATGTTACTCTTGTTGAGTCAAGTTTTGATAGAGTTATACATGATTCTATTCGTGTTCATTAGAAATTCTTAAGATTCATTTGGTGTATCTATCACATGCTATAAATTAGAATAAATGATCATAGTACAGTTGCATTTATTTGTTGAATCACATAGTGATATATTCATATGATGATATAAAGATCTCGCATTTATATAGCTTGATACCATTAAAGAAGTTAGTCGTACATGGAATGTACAACTTGAATGGATAAATAAGATTTGTTGTAATATACCTACATAGGCTCACAAGGCACTACTTGATAAAAGTTTACGACGGAAGGGTATTGCCTAACACACATGCACAATGTAATTCTATGCATAGAATTAAGACCAGACCATTAGAGTAAGCCAAAATATTGTGGCGTACCCTCCCTTGTGGAATCATTTACATTTGGAGTCATCTGGAACTTCATGCACTAGTTCCACTGACTCGAGCTGACATATGGCACATATGTCCTGTGAGTAGACCCTTATAGTGAGCTAAGGAAGACATACCCTGTATCAGACTATGATTAAAGTTACATGTATAAAATCATATTCATGAGTATTTGGGTAACACATGTCGTACATGTGACATATATAGCCTTTGGTAGGCCATCACATGATTATATGTATTAAAAGTAGGCATAAGTCATCACCAAGGAAAATTATTAGGCTCTTCATAATGATGAATTACTCATGAGACATGATATGGTAAGTTAATAAGGAAAATGCATAGATTTTAATTTCATATAGTGTATCTGCCCTTTATGTGAGAGTTTCTAGCATCCATTTGTCTAAAGTTGCTCATTTTGTTATTTGAATTATTAACCATCCTTATATGTCTACTTTTTATTCTTTCTACTTTACATACCATTACATGTTTTATATGTACTCGCATCCTACGTTCGGGGGCTCTGCATTTCTGTAAATACAGGATCAGGTATACTAGTGAGCAGACTTCTATACTAGGCACTTAACCGTAATCAACAAAGCAGTTGGGCAGCTCCTCTCTTACCTTGAGCTAATCAACATCTAGTACTATTTATTCATATTTCTAGTTATAGTATGGTTATATCGGGACCCTGTCCAGACCATCTTCCCTAGTACAGTTATAAATTCCATTAGAGGCTTCGTAGACAGTATTAAGTTGTCACACGTGGTTATAGTTTCACTTGTCTATATCAGTTGTTTGTTCAATTGGCTAGAATTGTGTATATACATATTCCCTTATTTTTGTTTATAAATAGTAACTTTTTCGCTTAGTATATATGTTGGTAGGCACATTTTCATACGATTCTTGCCCGCCAGGTCTACGCTAGGAGTGTGACAGAGAGACACTTGGATAAACAGTGTGCTGCAACATTGCTACATAATGATATGGATATTTCTATCTCTATGGTCAATGCACAGCAGACTAAAGAAGCAAAATAGATTGCCACCAAAAAAAACAGAATAAGAAAGCCAGTTTAAGTAACACCCCGTACCTTCCCAACCCAATGTGACGACGTTGAACAATGGTTACTTAGGTGTCGAGATGCCATGAGTATGTAATTTGTAATGTTAGTGATGAAAAGAATTGAAATTTGTCTTTGTACATGTGATTAACCTTGCGTAGGAGGGGTTTTGAGATTTTCATGGAGCATTTTTGGGGTTCAAAATGAGGGTAAGAGGACCTCTAAACAAAGGATATTAAGGGTAAGAAGTAAGTTAAAGAATAGGATTTGAAGTATCTAACCAAACCCACGAAGAAAAGTCAAAAAATGAAATTTTTGAAAATTTTAAGTGTGGGGCGCGCTAGAGGGCGTGCCACGCCGCTCTGGGCTAAAATTTTTAGTCCAGAGGCAGCAAGCTGGTGCGCCCAAGGGCGTGCCACGCTAGTTTTGGACACTTTTCAAAGTTGGAATTTTTCTTAAGTCCCAAGGGTGCCCAGGGACGTATTGAGCCGATTTTTGCCACGTTTATTCTACAACCATGAGCATATATATGAAATGAGTAAATTATTATGCTGGTATGATAAAATTACTCAAGGATGAATTTGGCATCAAAATGATGATTTTACCATTGTAGTCAAAATAAGCCATACGTGGCTAGAATTGCTTGTTTTTGGGATTGAGGCTACGGATATGAATAGAATGAGTGGGAATATTATTGTAACATGTATAAGATGACTTAAACATGAGAAATTATTGATTTTATTGGGGTAAATAAATTGGGCTCAAAAAGGGCCCAAAAGGAGAAAGAAAACATGGGCCAAGAATGGGTCAAATGACCCATTCCCCCATTGAATAAGGCACACACAAGTAATATTGGATAAGCATGGATTCAAGGCTTATAAAAGGGACCAAAAAATCAGATTTTATTCATTGGAAACTCTCATGCTTTCTAGATATTTCTCATCTATTTTTCTCTCAAACTCTAAGAACTCAAAGCCCACTTTTGGAGCACGATCATCATTTTTCAAGCTTGGGTAAGTGATTATTGTTATGGATTAATATATTATATGCATGGGAGAGTATTTAAATCATGTTGGTTATGCTTGGAAGTATTGAACATGGTACTTTGTGTTTTTATATAAGATTTGTGATCCATGAGATTCAAGCTTGAATTATGACTTGTGACTTTGATGAAAGAGCATGGTATGGATAAAATATGAACATGTATGATGTGAATTTGTTATTAAACTTGTTATTTTTCTATAAGAGTAAATTATGGGATTTTGGCCAATATGTGCTATGATATGTATTTAGGTGAATTGATGGATTATTTGTGATATGGTGTGGATAAGAAAGTGTAAAGGAGAAGTGTTGTGGTGAAATGTATTGATTATCATGTATTGGTCAATGTTGGGAATATTGTGGGATTTTTGGAATAATAATTTCATCAATGGTTTTGTCAAGGGGAAATGGCATGTTTAAAGGCAAACATGTAACTGATTGAAGTTACATGCATTTGTAAGGTAATTGGTGGTTAATGTTGGTTACGTTATGTACTTGTATTGTAGAGTGAAACATAAGGACGGAGCGGGACTATTGTATGCACACTTAAGATTGTAGAATTGCATTTATAATACAAGGTATGTAAGGTTACTCTTTCCGTATCCTTCTACAACATATTGTTCCTATTGTAATTGGACTTGTTTCAAAACTGAGAGGCTTGAAGTATAGCAATTCAGGTTGACATATATTGTATCCATATGTGTCCTATTCTTAGATGACTTATGATTCACTCATCTCTTATTCATTGATTGAAGTTCCTAAGATGTCATAACGTTTAAAGTTCTAAAAGAACCATCTCAAATAGAGTAAGATGTAAGAGAATCTATTTATGGTTGAATAGCATTTTACAATCATGTCATGATCTAACATCCAATAATATGATGATTATACTTGTACCAATCTTTCATAAATAAAAGTACCAATCCCATAAGAGTAATAAGAGAGGTGATGTGCAAGCTAGTATAATTAGTCCTCACAAGTTAAAGTGTCAATCTCATGAAGTAAAGGAGTGAAGTGAGATGTGTATTTAAGTGTGTGCTTTAATGTCATGATCCTTAACGTGCCATTGTCATAACCTAGTAAAGGGGTATAAGATTGTAAAGAAGTAATGCGCATGGTTCTATACGTTTCATTGAGTATGGATCACACTCTAGAGGGTATAAGTTCAATGTGGAATAATCCCAATATTATGCTATGTCATTTCTAACCCACCGAAGGTGGAGGCCCGGTATTATATATTATCATGATCCTCAATATATCAATCTCTCATAAGTGAATGAATCAATCTCTCCCAAATCAGAAATGATGTATAATCGATGAGTAATCTTGGGTGGCAGCCCAGGGGTGAAAAGAGCACCTAGAATGGGTCAATCCCGTAATTTACCCACCAAAGCGTGGGTGTAGTAATTTACCCACCAAAGCGTGGATGTAGTAATTTACCCACCGGAGAGTGGATGTAGTTAATAACCCACCAAAGAGTGGATGTAGTTATCGATGTATGCTAACCAAGAAGATGAATAATAATGATGATGAGCGTAAAAGCAAGAAAGAATCTGTTGCGTATAAAGATTCTCTTGGAGGCAAGTCTCTTGAGTAAAAGTAACTCTCTCTCGAATAAGGGGGTATATAGAGGATGGTAAATTTCAATAACAGTAGAAATATTCATAATCTCCTCACATACAAAAAGAGAGTTTATTCACACTTACCATTTCTCTTATATTGACTCCATTATTGTTGTTATGATGTATGATGATTTCTTATGAGCCTTACATACTCAGTACATTCTTCGTACTGACCCCGTAGGGGGACTTACCTTACATGTTGCAGGTGCAGGCATTAGTAGACCTCCACAGTAGGTGGACAGTTATTTGCAGATCTTTGGTGAGCTCCAGTTGCTTCGGGACTTTTCGAGTCACAGTTGTACAGTCGTTTTGATGTTGTAAATTTTGTATAAAGCGTGGACTTGTCCCGAATTTTAGTTGGTTTGGTAAATGCATCTGTTAGAGGCTTTTGTAGACATATATGGGTATATGGATGTAAGATATGTACGTTCAGTTAGACGTGATGGCCCCAACAACCAAGTTTTATATATATATTTATAGCATATGTTTTCATGATTCATGACTTCCGCATAGTTGCATGAGGTATAATAAGGTTCATAAGAAGATATGCATACGAATGTTCAAGAGAAAATATTGGTTCTCTTGAGCCATATCGGCTTCAGGTGCCAATCACGCCTCATTGGATGTCGGGACGTGACAAACGTGGTATCAGAGCAGGTCGTTCTAAGAGTGTCTACAAAGCTGCGTCCGAGTAGAGTCTTGTTCATGGATGTGTTGTGCACCATATTTATGATCAGGAGGCTATGGGACATTTAGGATGTTGTTTCTTTTCTTCATTCTAGATCGTGCAATAGAGCCAGTGTTGTAAGTTGAATTGTATCTGATTATGGTAATTAAAAGACTATACCGCAAGTGTACAGTAGCTGTTTTGGTTGATATTATTAAGTTGGAAATGGTGGATCCTTATTATTATAATGAGTATGGATTGGTTGGTTTTTATGCCACGGTAAAGTGCCAAGTTAAGGGGTTACAATTTCATTGTCCACAAAAGAATGTCTTGAATGAAAGGGTACCTATGTCACTTAGTCAGAGTGAAGGATACTAGTCTGTCCCCGTAGGTTGTACCAGTGTAAAGAAGTACCGACATAAGACGACATGTCGAGAATGTGCATTAATTATAGGCAACGGAATGAAGTATCAGGTAGTTTTTATGTATCGGGTATATATGTGAGCTAAAGAATTGCATTATGATAAGCGTACCTTATAAGTTTAATCAAAGATATGGTCAAGTCGTATATGACTTTGAGGTATCCCAGGAATTCTCCACGGTTTATTCAGGAGTTCATTTGTGATGCTTTGAGAGTGTATGGGAGATCTATCTCGGATTGCATCCAGTAAAGATGTATAAGTAATAAAGAAATAGCTTCTGTGAAGGCACTATTGGAGGTACTAGCACGTAGAAGGAGTCACAAGGGAGACCAAACAAAAAAAAAAATAAAAAATGTTCGTGATCGTAGATGATTGAGTATGCTTAAAAGCGTTACTCATGAAAGGTATAATGGAATTCTGAAAGAAGGGAAAAGTGACCCTATACAACATGCCATGTAAAATTTCCGAAAGTGCATAAGAGTTTCATTTCATATTGTTTCCATTGAAATACTTATTGTTATTCTAGACCGACAAGTGAAAAAGTCTACTAAGTAAGGACGTACTTTTTGTAAGAGTTCTTTGGAGAAATCAACAAGTCGAAGAGATCGCATGGTAAGTTGGAAAAAGAAAATGATGAAATCGACATACCCATATTTGTTTAAAATAGAAGAAAAGGTTCAAAATGTGGAAATGGACCACTACTGAGTAAGTATCTATGAGCTTCAAGTGTCCATATATGTATAGGCTAATATAGAGATGCATTTGTTATAATTGAAGCGACATCGTTAACATTCGAGGACGAATGTTTCTAAGGGGGGGATAATGTAACACCCCGTACCTTCCCAACCCAATGTGACGACGTTGAACAATGGTTACTTAGGTGTCGATATGCCATGAGTATGTAATTTGTAATGTTAGTGATGAAAAAAATTGAAATTTGGCTTTGTACATGTGATTAACCTTGCGTAGGAGGGGGGTTTCGATTTTCATAGAGCATTTTTGGGGTTCAAAATGAGGCTAAGACAATCTCTAAACAAAGGATATTAAGGGTAAGAAGTAAGTTAAAGAATAAGATTTGAAGTATCTAACCAAACCCGCGAAGAAAAGTCGAAAAATGAAATTTTCAAAAATTTTAAGTGTGGGGCGCACTAGAGGGTGTGCCACGCCACTCTGGGCTAAAATTTTTAGTCCAGAGTCAGCAAGATGGTGCGCCCAAGGGCGTGCCACGCTGGTTTTGGCCACTTTTCAAAGTTGGAATTTTTCTTAAGTCCTAAGGGTGCCCGGGGACGTATTGAGCCGATTTTTGCCACGTTTATTCTACAACCATGAGAATATACATTAAATGAGCAAAGTATTATGTTGTTATGATAAAATTACTCGAGGACGAATTTGGCATCAAAATGACGATTTTACCCTTGTAGTCAAAATAAGCCAAACGTGGCTAGAATTGCTGGTTTTTGGGATTGAGGTTATGGATATGAATAGCATGAGTGGGAATATTGTTGTAACACATATAAGATGACTTAAACATGAGAAATTATTGATTTTATTGGGTTAAGTAAATTGGGCTAAAAAAGGACCCAAAATGAGAAAAAACATGGGCCAAGAATGGGTCAAATGACCCACTCCCATTGACTAAGGCACACACATGTAATATTGTATAAGAATGGATTCAAGGCTTATAAAAGAGACAAACAAATCAGATTTTATTCATTGAAAACTCTCATGCTTTCTAGATATTTCTCATCTATTTTTCTCTTAAACCCTAAGAACTCAAAGCCCACTTTTGGAGCAAGATCATCATTTTTCAAGCTTGGGTAAGTGATTATTGTTATGGATTAATATATTATATTCATGGGAGAGTATGTAAATCATGTTGGTTATGCTTGGAAGTGTTGAACGTGGTACTTTGTGTTTTTATATAAGATTTGTGATCCATGAGATTCAAGCTTGAATTATGACTTGTGACTTTGATGAAAGAGCATGGTATGGATAAAATATGAACATGTATGGTATGAGTTTGTTATTAAACTTGTTATTTTTCTATAAGAGTAAATTATGGGATTTTGTCCGATATGTGCTATGAAGTGTATTAAGGTGAATTGATGGATTATTTGTGATATGGTGTGGATAAGAAAGTGCAAAGGAGAAGTGTTGTGGTGAAATGTATTGATTATCATGTATTGGTCGATGTTGGGAATATTGTGGGATTTTTGGAATAATAATTTCATCAATGGTTTTGTCAAGGGGAAATGGCATGTTTAAAGGCAAACATGTAACTGATTGACATTACATGCATTTGTAAGGTAATTGGTGGTTAATGTTGGTTACATTATGTACTTGTGTTGTAGAGTGAAACATAAGGACGGAGCGGGACTATTGTATGCACACTTAAGATTGTAGAATTGCATTGAGAATACAAGGTATGTAAGGTTACTCTTTCCATATCCTTCTACAACATATTATTCCTATTGACATTGGACTTGTTTCAATTCTGAGAGGCTTGAAGCATAGCTATTCAGGTTGACGTATATTGTATCCATATGTGTCCTATTCTTAGATGACTTATGATTCACTCATATCTTATTCATTGATTGAAGTTCCTAAGATATCATAACGTTGAAAGTTCTAAAAGAACCATCTCAAATAGAGTAAGATGTAAGAGAATCTATTTATGGTTGAATAGCATTTTACAATCATGTCATGATCTAACATCCAATAATATGATGATTATCCTTGTACCAATCTTTCATAAATAAAAGTGCCAATCCCATAAGAGTAATAAGAGAAGTGATGTGCAAGCTAGTATAATTAGTCCTCACAAGTTAAAGTGTCAATCTCATGAAGTAAAGGAGTGAAGTACGATGTGTATTTAAGTGTGTGCTTTAATTTCATGATCCTTAACGTGCCATTCTCATAACCTAGTAAAGGGGTATAAGATTGTAAAGAAGTAATGCGCATGGTTCTATACGTTTCATTGAGTATGGATCACACTCTAGAGGGTATAAGTTCAATGTGGAATAATCCCAATATTATGCTATGTCATTTCTAACCCACCGAAGGTGGAGGCTCGGTATTATATATTATCATGATCCTCAATATATCAATCTCTCATAAGTGAATGAGTCAATCTCTCCCAAATCAGAAATGATGTATAATCGATGAGTAATCTCGGGTGGCAGCCCAGGGGTGAAAAGAACACCTAGCATGGGTCGATCCCACAATTTACCCACCAAAGCGTGGATGTAGTAATTTACCCACCGGAGAGTGGATGTAGTTAATAACCCACCAAAGAGTGGATGTAGTTAATAACCCACCAAAGAGTGGATGTAGTTATCGATGTATGCTAACCAAGAAGATGAATAATAATGATGATGAGCGTAAAAGCAAGAAAGAATCTGTTGCGTATAAAGATTCTCTTGGAGGCAAGTCTCTTGAGTAAAAGTAACTCTCTCTCGAATAAGGGGGTATATAGAGGATGGTAAATTTCAATAACAGTAGAAATATTCATAATCTCCTCACATACAAAAAGAGAGTTTATTCACACTTACCATTTCTCTTATATTGACTCCATTATTGTTGTTATGATGTATGATGATTTCTTATGAGCCTTACATACTCAGTACATTCTTCGTACTGACCCCGTAGGGGGACTTACCTTACATGTTGCAGGTGCAGGCATTAGTAGACCTCCACAGTAGGTGGACAGTTATTTGCAGATCTTTGGTGAGCTCCAGTTGCTTCGGGACTTTTCGAGTCACAGTTGTACAGTCGTTTTGATGTTGTAAATTTTGTATAAAGCGGGGACTTGTCCTGACTTTTAGTTGTTCTGGTAAATGCATCTGTTAGAGGCTTTTGTAGACATATGTGGGTATATGGATGTAAGATATGTACGTTCAGTTAGACGTAATGGCCCCAACGGCCAAGTTTTATATATATATTTATAGCATATGTTTCCATGATTCATGACTTCTGCATAGTTGCATGAGGTATAATAAGGTTTATATGAATATATGCATATGAATATTCAAGAGCAAATATTGGTTCTCGCGAGCCATATCGGCTTCGGGTGCCAATCACGCCTCATTGGAAGTCGGGGCGTGACAGTTTAGCCGGCAAGGATGTTGGTCATTAATCCATGCTTCATTTTTAGCTGGTATGCCTTCTCAGATGCCTAGAAATGACAAAAGAATCCATACTAAAAAGCATTTCAAGGCACCAGGTTCACAGTCACAAGATGGTAGTGTATTAGGTCCTCACAGTACCCTACCTATATCAAATATGTTAGGAAACATCCAGAGGAATTTTTCTTGAGTGTAATTGGATGCTTTAGGTGTGTCCAACAAGACCACATTTTAAGGTATTATCCATATGCCAAGTAGAATTGTAGGGGCAACAGAGCCTAGTCTGCTAGTTAGTCCACTCCAACAAAGCAGGGATGAAAATTGCTTGTATGCCTTTGCCAATCATCACGAACTAGAAACATCCCTAGATGTCATCATAGGTATGTTAAAGGTATTTTCTCATGTGATCTATGCTTTACTTGGCCCTGTAGCCACTTTATCTTTTGTGACACCTTATGTTAGTTATAAAGTTTTGAATAAGTCCCGAAGAACTCTTTGAACCATTCAATGTTTCTACTTTTGTTGGTGAGTGTGCCATAGCTAAACGAGTCTATAGAAATTGTACGATAACCATTCATGATAGATACACCATGGATGACCTAGTTGGCAACATGTTAAATTTATGGATTATGCCTCGTGATAACTTAGGAACCACAAGAAAAGCTACCCGAGTCATGACAAAGAGTTGACAACAGTAGTGTTTGCTTTGATTATCTTGTGTCACTACCTCTATGGTGTTCATATTGATATCTTTACTGATCACAAAAGCCTATAGTATGTATTGAATTAGGAAGTCTAGCTCTTGTTGAATTAGGAAAGAAAGAACTTTTGATAGATAGTGGTGTGGTTGTTCAGAATGTGGCTGAATTATCCCTAGTGATAGAAGTCAAGGAAAATCAAGACAATGACCCATCTTGCACCAGCTAAAACAAAAAGACCACATGTATAAGACCATGGCTTTTAAAAAAGGGGGAGATGGTACCTTGAGGCACCAAGGTATATTATGTGCTCCAAATTATGAACTCCAAGAAAGGATTATGGCTCAAGCGCACAATTCTCAATATTCTATTCACCCAGGTTATACAAAAATATATCATACATAAAAGAAGTATATTGGTAGAGCTATATGAAAAAGAGCATTGTAGATTTTGTAGCCAAGTGTCCAAACAGTTAAAACATTAAGGTTGAGAACTAATGGCGCAGTGTTTTATATCAAAGTATAGATCGCCTTGTTTGGAACTGTGAAAGAATTAATATGGACTTAATAACAGGCTTACCCCGCACTTTTTGCAAGCATGATTTAATTTGGGTAATTATTGATTGACTCACAAAGTCTACTAACTTTTGGCCCATTAGAATGACAAATTCCACAGAGGATTATACCATACTGTACATTCAGGAAATTGTCAAGCTTTATGGGACCCAATGTTCATTATCTCAAATAGAGGTGCTCAGTTCACCTCTCAGATTTGGAAGTCATTTTAGAAAGGGTTGGGTACAAAGGTGAACCTTAGGACCACATTCCATCCTCACATCGATGTTCAAGCAGAGTACATCATTCAGACACTTGAGGATATGTAAAAAGCTTGTGTTATAGAATTCAGGGGTAATTAGGATGATCACCTACCTCTCACTGAGTTGACCTATAACAATAGCTATGACACTAACATTCATATGGCATATTTTGAGGCATTATATAGGTGAAGATATAGATTTCCAATTGATTGGTTTGAGGTTGGTGAGGCAAATTATTTGGGCCAGACTCAATCTCCCAGGCAATAGAGAAAGTCAAGTCCATTCAAGAACAACTAAGGACCACTTAGACCCACCACTATACGTCATATACTGATATGATACAAATGGACTTAGAATTTGATGTTGGTGATTAGGTGTGACTAAATATTTTGCCTATTAAAGGGATTATGCAGTTTGGGAAGAAGGGGAAGCTCAATCCCCAATACTCTGGTCCCTAACAATTTTTTTAATATGATGGGGAAAGTAGGCAACAAGTTGGAGTTACCAAAAGAATTGGCCTTCGTTCATGTGGAATTTTGTATGATAAATAAGTACATGAGAGACCTCTTACAGTTTGTCCCCATGGAATGTATTAGTGCGAAAGACAGCCTAGCTTATAAGAAATTTCCCATGGAAATCATCGATCATCAGGTTCGCAAGTTAAGAACTCAGGAAAAAACATTTGTGAAGGTTCTATGGAGGAACGACAATATTGAAGAGACTATATGGGAAACCAAAGGAGACATTAAATAAAGTTACCCTCATCTATTCACTGATAAAGAAGAAAATGCCAAAAGTAGTTATCCTACTCTTTCTTTAAGACTCAATAAAATCATATCCTATGTCATAATTTTTATGGTCTGTGTAATCCATGCCATATTGTTATTCACTATGTTAAATTACCCTCATACTCTTAGAATTCAATAGAGCCATGTTATGTTTTGATATGTTTGTATACTATCCATGACTCTTATTTGGGAATGCATGACCCCAAAAGAGATATATTATAACGCCCCACATCTTGAGTTATGCTTTGGATCATCCCATATATATGTTGGATCTTAAGAATGAGATGATTTAACACAAAAATTAGTAAGGAACTAGTCAGAGGTCACATGAGAAATCTATGAGGGAAAGGGGAAAAAAACAAAGTCAGAGTGGTGAAATTCACGACAATGGCACCTCAGGCATCATCGTAGCATAAATAGAGAGGATTGAGCAAGGCCTCACGAGCCATTACTTGTATGTCCTAAGGCGGTGCCCTAGGAATCACCTCATACTATTTCGTGGAAGGGCCTATGACACCTTCTTACTTAAGGGGGTTTTCAGCCTGAAAATTTTGGATACCCTTATACATGTCCAAAAAACCTCACTTAATAGTGGAAAACACTTACAAACATATACTTTTCATTCCTCCCCCCAACATAAATTTACAAAGGTATTACCAAGTCATTTCCTCCATTTCCATTTGTATTCAACTTTTCCTACCTTCCTATAGTGGCTACAGGTAATTTATGACTTGTTAGTACCATCTGTTCAGTTTTCGGGTAGTTCCTATGTGTTTTAAGCCCATTTCCCTATTTTAGAGCTTTTAAAGTTGAGAAATTAAACTTGGATAAACAATTCTCAGTGCCGTTAGCTGTGGAACATTGATTTTAGGCTAGGGGACCCTTGGTCCAATTTTTGAGGCTTTGAGACTTGTTTTGTGATATTAGGTAGATTTGTTGAAAAATAGAACTATAGGTATGGGGCCCACTTTTTATCAAAATGACCTTGGATGGGAATTTAAATGGTTCCATTAAGTCTGAAATGTCAAATTTGGTGTGGTAACAAAGTTTATTTGCGTGCACAGGGATTTGAACAAATCCCGAGCCCCTGTTCGTAGTCTATTGGAACTTGGCATATTGCTGGTGCAATAGCACCTGGTGCAGGCCATATTTCCTCTTCACTTTCACGAGGATTTGGCCGAGTCCATGAACGTTCAAGTCTCTGACTTTCATGATTGCGAGCCTCCTCACGCACTCACGATGAAGGGGCACACCTGACCTGATCCAGTCTCTTCTTTGCATTTGAGAAGGATTCATCGCATTTGAATTGGACTTCTCAAGTTGTTCATCACAATCGCAGCTAGTTCTTTGCATTCAAGATGAACGATTTTTTTGTTCTTCACGATCGTGGCCTGGGGTCCTCGCGACCACAATGAGTAACCTCTAGACTTATATATTGTTGTCTTCCCCAAATTTCCTACACTTTCTAAGCCCTATTTAGCCATTAATGGACCCATGATCTTAAAAACCTTTGGGATATCATAAATTGAAGCAGAGTTTGAATGGGTAGCATTCTAGTAATCCCTTTTCCATCATTATTCCGTAAGTTTCACCTAAACTATCCGTTAAGCACTTGATTTCATCCTTGTTTCTACTTTACTCTTAGGGCTGATTTGAGCCCTAATCGAGACTCTGTTTGTGCTCAATTTTAGAGCATGTATTCCTTGTCTTTCGAGGGATATCGTGAAAGATTCAATTTTTTAGATTACATTAGCGGGTCCCACAAGCCTTTTTTTGACCCCATTTTAGGTCTAAAGTTTTATATTGCAATATGGGTCTCATTTTAATCATAGTAATATGTAGATTGTGATTTTGATAGTTTAATGTCATTCAAAGATCGTGAAGCAAAGAGAGTGGTTTATGGATGGTTCAAAACTGCGGTTCGATAATGAGGTAGGCTTCAGTCTACTCTTCTCTATGAGACTATGTGTTGTATTAATTGCATGCTAGGTGGGGGTTATAATATGGGGTTAAGGATAGTTGTATTAGTATTTGGCATATTTAGGGGATTTAGTGTAGAAATGTAAATTGTACCTTAGCCTAGAATACCCGCCATAACTTTAGCATACTATTAAACCTGATTATGTATGTATTCGACCTTAGGTTGTCACTGATAATCCTTATTGTAAGAGTTGGAGTAGTACTTATCCATTTTGATGATATTCCTCAATAAAATTCACTTGGTAGAATGATGTCTCTCGTTGATCCCGCTTCTCACTTTCTGCATATGCTTATTTACTCTTATTGTTCTGTATATTACATTGTTCGGCTCGAGGACTTGGTTATGAGACCATGGACATCAGGTTAGTTCTTTATGCTTTAAAGGTGTTGTGGCTTAGTTTATAGGTGTTTGGACGCTTATGTTTTCTTTGTTCAGATACTAGTGGTGGCATGTAAGCATTATCCATATTCTCAAGCTTATTTTAGCCGATTAAGGCCCCTTATTGCCTGAATTTAGGCTCGTTCTCCCATAGGTTAGTATATGTCTCTCCATTAGAACTAGACTTAGCTCTTTTAGTGACTTGGGATGGGAGTGAGAAACCTTTTCCTAGGATTAGGTATGAGTTTACCTTAGGTTCGGTTATTAGGGTTTAGTAGTGGGTCATACTATCCTTTTTAGATAGAATGCCCCGAATGACTCTTCTTTAAGCTTAGATAGACTTAAAACTGTTTTCTTAGGCTATTACCATGGGTCTGGGTTGACTTAGACTGGATTGCATGCCTATTTAGCTTTCTTACCCTTAGGGAGGGCATTATCTGACCTTTGACCGCACCTCTTTGACCTAGTAATCAGAACCCGCTTGGCCTTAAAAGATTCGACCGCCCGAGATTAAACTTTACTAATAAATAGATTGTGATGAGCTTAGGACCCCCGAATTATCGCAAGTTATGTTATGCATATGATTTTTGATATGAATTTGGCATCAGTTTATGGTTGAGGTTGGCTTCTTATGGGATCACCTATTCTGATTATAGTTGGTTACTATAAGGTCCAGTTTGAGTCTGACGACTCTTTATGATTCAGATTTGGATGTTCTGGTGCACACTTATGAATCATCTAGCCTCTTGTTATTATCCACTGATTTCTGTTCGATTTTAGTTTGCGTTATTTCTATTTTTATGGATATGTATTAAGAAAGTCCTGGTTTGGGACCAAGTAGTGTATACGTCTAAACTCGAGTCCCCTATGTGGCTCTTCCGTCTGTAAGCCACAATTCCAAAGGAGGATGGTTTCCATTGGTCCTGCCTTTGCAAGCTATTAAGCTGGAGGAGATGTATACATTTGTGTTGGATACGGTTCTATGTTTATCTTGCCTCACTTGGTTATTTTCCTGGATTTCATTCATTCTCATGAATCGCCTATAACCAGTATAATTATTTATCTAACAGTATTATAGGGGATAAATCGGTATAGGTTTGTTTGTTGTTTGCTGAGTAATTGATTGTACCTTTTGGGCTTATGGAGGCCAGGTTAGGTTATTGTTTGTTCAGGCTAGCCGATTATATTATTTCTTGGATATTATCATATGGTTTATGGAAGGCTAGTTATGGACTGGTACCTGAGGTTATTGGTACATTTCTTGTCCTTTACCTCTTATTATGGTATGTATTATGATTATTAAGCCATTTTATGGATATGTGCATTTCGATTAGAGACCTTATTTGTGCTAGAGTTAGCTCCCTTCTTGATATCGTAATCCTTGTGAGATTTAGGTTGTTAGACTATCCCCCTTTGGTTAGCACTTTCAGGTTTAGCCAATCTTATGATATATGACTGGTTTCCTTTGTAATATTACATATATATTTATACCTTTCTTCATATTACTATTATTTATCTCTTGTATATCTCGTCCTTCAAACTTTTATTATAGATTGTATATCTCTTTCTTTACTATATTATCGTACGCTGACTAGCTACATACTGGCATATCTTTATCCCAGATGAACTATAAGGTTTGATAGTTTACCCTTACTTTTCCTTGAGTATTATTATGTCTCATTTCGTAGATAGTCATCTCTAATGTTTACTCCTGCATTAAATGTTATTTATACTTATATTATCTCTGGAGCTCATTTGACCTATGCCTATTGAGTACCTCGCATTGGTACTTATACTAAACTTCTGCACCCTGTAGATCATAGTACGAGTTCTTACCGCTGATTTGTGCATCGTGCGGAGCTGCCATCGATCGAAGATTCAGGGTAAGCTCCTGACGTTCAGAGTTGTACCTGCTCTCCCTTTTATTATTAGACTAGTCTCTATTTTTGTATTTCAGAGATGACTTTGTATATATTTACTTACTTTGTATTTTTACTTTGTACTCTTGTTGCATTAGAAGCTCCTATACTGACTTCACCAGGTTTTGGGGATATAGTTACTTTCTTCCTACTTTCTTTGTCTTTGCTATTTAGCTTTGCTTTAGCATTTTATATTAGTCTGTTTCTAGTTGTTCCGTACTATGGGTTGGCTTACCTACTAGTGCGATATTATAGGTTCCATCATAACCTAAGAAATTGGGTCATGACAGTTTAGTATCAGAGCCCAGGTTCACCGGTGTAGTTGGTACACGGTAAAGAAGCCTAGTAGAGTCTTGGGGATTGTTACAATGACGTTTGTATCCTATCTTTAGGAGGCTATAGGGAATTCCTAGGAAATTCCAATTCTTTATTCTTTATCGTGTGTCTTGACATCAATGAACTTCTAGGTACCTCTTTTGATTCCATTCATTTTCAGATGGATAACACGAGATTATCGGTAGATGCGCATGGGACTTCTATGTCTATTGCCAAAGTTTCAGTTCAGAGTTAGACCAGAGAGTTAGAGCTTGGTATCGGGGATCTTCAGCATCATCTTAAGGGTCTGGGGCCAGCCTAGGCACCGACAAAGTTTGTGACCATCTCAGTTTATTGGGATTCCATGTTAGGTATTTCGACCCTTTTTGAGGATACGCCATATGCAGAGGTGGTGTTTCGTACATCGTATAATTCTCAAACCAGAGTTGAATTTTTCTGTGTTAAGTAGGGCTCTTTATAAGTTTTAGAGTGGGAGATTGGGTTTCTCGAGTGTGCCAGACATACTCTTATGTTATTTCCTACTGAGCATGACATGGTGTGTGGATTTATCAAAGGATTACCTTTACCACTCTATATGACATCAGAGAATTTGATAGCATCTGGGTCTACTTTTCTTTGGGTTGTTCATCAAGCTAGGACTACAGAGATGGCATGTATTGAGACCTATACAGGTGGCAGAAAAAGGCCATGTCAGCAGTATAATGTTAGTGGTATTACGTATGAATGTAGGGATCCTCCTAGCAGAGGTCAGCATCATTTACAGTCTATCAGGTTAGCTCAAGTAGCACCTCAGGTTATGGGTGGCTTTCTGATAGGATATGGTTGTCACAGTGGGCGGAGTTATGAATAGGTAACACGGGGTTCTCGGTCTAGGTCTTCAGGCCATGGTGGCCTTTACGGGTCAACAGGTACAGTGCATTAGAGAGTTCCAGGGGCATGTTTTGATTTTGGGGAGATTGTCCATTGGTCTAGAGAGTGCCCCAAGGATAAGTTGGCCAGCCAGTTAGGGTCAGCTCATTTTTCTCGTCAGGTTAGAGATTAGGGGGTTTGTTATAAGTGTAGAGAGACTGGTCATTGGTCAAGAGAGTGCCCCCGACGTGGGATTATTGAGCAGTCAGCAGAGTCAGATCTGTTTCATAGGGTTGTTACACCTTCAGTTAGAGGCAACGCATTTAGTATTTCTGCTGGTAGCTCAAATGTTTAGTCTAGGTTTGGATGCGTTCAGAGTCATACTCTTTTGGGCTGGTCAAGGACTACGACATCTGAGTTTATTGATATAGGTGTGATTTGATTTCTATCTCTTAGTTTCTATTTGAATTATGTTAGGATTTTCATACCCATCGGTGGTTACATGCCTTGATAATACTATATGGACTGTTGTAAGACTTTGTGTAGATTTATACATGTTTTGCTACCCCCGTAGAGGATTTTCTTTAATAGTGGATTGAGTGGATTGGTTTTGGTTGTGTTTTTCCTTGGGGTGTAGCGCTTAGGTTAAAGTCCCTACCTTTGTCATAGTGGCCTTGTTATAATTTTAGAATGACACTGGTTATCTTTTATTTTATGCCTCATACACTTTATACTAGTATTGCTATTATTTTTGTTATTACCTTGGTTGCTATAGATCCTTACTTGAAAGATAGCAAAGCTAGCATTATCTAGTTAGTGTCCCTTTTTGCGATTCTTATTCATTTGGCTCAAAACCGTAGTTGGTTGGTTTTTCTTTCTTTTAATTAGGTAAGATTGGTTGTAGAGAGAATCAAGGAAATAAAGGTTAATTTGTCCTTCCATGATTATGTTGTGATTTTAGCATTGTTGATCCTTATTTTAAGGCCCATTCCTGAGATTGGTAAGTTGAGGTTGTTCTTTTGGTTTGGCTGGTTTGTCACCCGATAGTTGTCTTGATCTTGGTTTTGGTATTGAGTTGGGTACTCTGTTCTTTCTATAATGTGGTTCATTGTTTAGTTATGTTAAGGTTAGCAAGAAAGGGTCAATTAAGAAATCTCTCATTTTGGTATTTGTTCGACCTAATGTGACTTTGTGGAATGCTTCTGTTTGGTGATATGTGCTTGTGTATCTATTATCGATAACCAAAACAGATGTCTTTTGGAAGTGATTTCTTAATTAAGCCTTGATGTGTTATGCCCTCACCAGATTTGGATTTGATTCCTTGCATCTTTAGCCTGTGGTTTACCTTAGTTGTGATTATGTTCTTCGACAATATTTTAGTTTCAGCCATTACAGAAACCGTTAAATATGTGCTTAGTTTCTGATAGTGAGTTTGATTTAGGTATTTGACCATAGAGAAGACTTGTTGGCTCCAACTGTGGTTTTTAACTCTGTTGAATAACGACTTGAAGGTTGTAATGAATTTTGGAGTATGGATGCTTGCTCATCCACTAGATTGGTTTGGATAGTTCAGATTGAGTAATTCATATTCAGTGTTCAGATTTTAGCTATGAAGTGCGTAATTTGGTTGCAACCCTAATTTCAAAATTTGTTTTAGTTAAGCATTCGATGACAGGCTGATTAAGCCTACTCATTACCTATTTGTTTAGTTTCCTTCAGTTTAGATTGATTGTACTTGATAGATGCTTGGAGGAGGGTCCGTCGGCACATGATATTTGTTTCTACTAATTTTGACCTTGGTTCTCAATTTTTGTCAGAATTTTAATTATTTGTTTAGAGGGAGAAGAGTACTCAAGTTGGGATAAGTGTTATTTCACCTACAGTTGGTGGGGAATTCTTAAGCGGATCATTCAGTCTAGACAGTTTGTGCTTTGGACTCATGCCTATTAGTTTAGAGGATCATCCAGACCAATTCGTGGCTTGGGAGAGATCGCTGATGTTGGTCATCATTGTTTGAGTATTTAGGCAGACCTTATTAGGCAATGTTCATATATTAGTACGTGTGGATCTTCAGAGGATCAACTTCATTACCTCGAGGATAGCTGCGATGTGATTATGTGGGTAGAGCTCAGATGATGTTGGAAGGATTCTGTGCAGTTCAAAATAGATATCATATTTGGAAAGGCAAGAGAAGATAGATTTTGAATTTAGAGTTGGCTGCATGATTCGGGCCTTGAGTTGTCTTTAGCCTAGTTGAGTATCCACTTAGTTGCATTTGCTTCAGTGAGATATCAGTATACTATCATTTGGGTTTGCGTGCTTCAGTCATGGTCGATTCAGTTAGAGGCCAGTTAATTGTCGATTCAGTAAGGATGTGGATGGAAAAAGGAATACCTTTAGAAAAATCTCTTAGAAGCACTAGTAGGACTTAGAGGTTATCTGTGAAAGATTACTCGAGGCCTCCGGGCACAGTACTTCATCCTTTTGAGCTTTTAGGGATCTTTCTATCCATTGACTTTAGAGGACGAAAGTCCTTTTAGTAGTAGATATTGTAATGACCATACAGGTCATTTTCTCTATTTCCATTTATTTTCAGCATTTCGTGCCTTCCATAGCGGCTACAGGTCATTTATGACTTACTGGGACCATCGGTTCAGTTTTCGAGTAGTTTGTTTGGATTTTAAGCCCATTTCCCAGTTTTGGAGCTTTTGAAGTTGAGTAATTGGTCTTACACCAAAACTCATAGTGAATGGACTCGGATGAGAATTTTGACAACTCCGTTAGCTCCAGAACATTGAGTTTAGGTCAGGGGGACCCTTGGTCCGGGTCGCGAGGCTTTTGAACTCATTTTGGGCTATTGGGTAGATTTGGTAAAAGTTGGAATTATGGGTGTAGGGCCCAGTTTTATCGAAAAGACATCGGCTGGGAATTTCAATCAATTCATTAAGTCTTGAATGTCGAATTTGGTATGGTAGAATAGTTCATTTGCATGCATGGGGCTCCAAAAGAATTCTGAGTCTCCGGTCGGAGTCCATTGGAACTTGGCATTTTGCTAGTGCAACAACATTTGGTGCAGGCCATATTTCCTCTTCGCGTTTGCGAGGAGTTGGCTGCCTCTATGAGGGGTCAAGTCTCTGACCTTCTCGATGTGAGCCTCCACACGCGTTCGCGATGAAGGGGTCAACCTGACCGAATCTAGTCTCTTCTTTGCATTTGCGAAGGCATCATTGCATTCGCAATGGCCTTCTATAGTTGTTCATCATGATCCCAGCTAGTTTCTCGCGTTTGCGATGAATAATTTCTCTTTGCTTCGCAATCGCAGCCAGCGTTCCTCACGACCGCGATGAGTAACCTCTGGCCCTATATATTGTTTTCTTCACCAAATTCCCTTCACTTTCTAAGCCATATTTCACCATTAATGGACCCATGAGCTTAAAGACCTTTGGAATATCAGAAATTGAAGTCGGGTTCATGTGTGTAGCATTCTACTAATCCCTTTTCCATCATTATTTCATAAGTGTCACCTAAATTCTCCATTAAACTATAGATTTCATCCTTAGCTCTTGGGGCTGATTTGAGCCCCAATTGAGACTCCGTTTGTGCTCAATTTTCGAGCATGTATTCCTTTTTCTTCAAGGGATCTCGTGATGGATTCAATTTTGGGATTCCATTCGCGAATCTCACAAGCCTATTTTTGACTCAATTTTAGGTCCAAAGTTTTATACTGCAATATGTGTCTCATTTTACTCGTATTAACGTATAGATTTTGAATTTGATAGTGCGACATCATTCAGAGATCATGGAGCAAAGACGAGCGGTTTGTAGATGGTTCGAGACTGCTGTTCGATATCGAGAAAGGCTTCGGTCTACTCTTCTATATGAGACTATGTATTGTATTGATTGCATGCTAGGTGGGGGTTATAAGATAGGGTTAGGGCTAGTTGTATTAATATTTATCCTATTTAGGAGATTTAGTATAGAAATGTAAATTGAACCTTAGCCTAGAATGCCTGCCATAGCTTTAGCATACTGTTATGTCTAATTATGTATGTATATGATCTTAGGTTGTCATTGATAATGTTTATTGTTGGAGTTGGAGTAGTACTTATCCACTCCGATGATATTCCTTAGTTAAATTCACCTAGTATAATGATGTCTCTTTTTCATCCCGCTTCTAACTTTCTGCATATACTTATATACTCTTATTGTTCTATATATTACATTATTGGGCCCGAGGCCTTGGTATGCGACCGTGGATGCTAGGTTATTTATTTATCTTTAAAGGAGTTTTGGCTTAGTTTATAGATATTTCAACGCTTATGTTTGCTTTGTTTGGATACTGGTGGTGGTATGCATGCATTATCCGTATTTTAATGCTTATTTTAGCCGATTAAGGCCACTTATTGCCATAATTTGATACCGTTCTCCTATAGGTTAGTATATGATCCGCCATTAGAACTAGACTTAGCTTTTTTAGTGACTTGGGATGGGAGTGAGAAATCTTTGCTAAGGTTCAGGTAGGTGTTTTTTTTAGGTTAGGTTATCAGGGTCTGGTTGTGGGTCTCACTGTCCTTTTTAGATAGAATGCCTCAAATGACTCTTTTTTAAGTTTAGATGGACTTACGACTGCTTCTTAGGCTATTACCTTGTGTCTGGGTTGACTTAGACTAGATTGCACTCCTATTTAGCTTCCTTACCCTTGGGTAGGGCAGTACTGACCTTTGACCACACCGCTTTAATCTAATAATCAGAACCCGCCTGGCCTTAGAAGATTTGATCACTTGAGACTGAACTTTACTAATAAATGGATTAGTGATTGTCTTAGGACCGCCAGATTATCGCTAGTTATGTCATGCTTATGAGTTCTAGTATGAATTTGACATAAGCATATAGTTGAGGTTGACTTATTATGGGAGCACATGTTCTGATTATGGTTGGTTGCTCTGTGTTTCGATTTAAGTTCCGCATACATTTATGATTACGATTTGGATGTTCTGGTGCACACTTATGGATCATCTGGCCTTTTGTTATTATCCACTAATTCCGGGTCAATTATGGTTCTTATTATTGCTACTGTTATGGATATGGATTATGGAAGTCCTGGTTCAGGTCCAACCAGTGTATATAAATATCCTGAGTCATCTATGAGCCCCTCTTTCGGTGAGCCAAAGTGCCGAAGGAAGATGGTCGTCGTAGGTCCTACCTTTGCAAGTTGTTGAGCTGGAGAAGGTGTATACACTTGTGTTGAATATGGTACTTGGTTTATTTTGCTTGACCTGGTTCTTTTCATGGCTTTCATTTGTTCGCATGCATCGCCTATAACTAGTATAATTGTTTGGCACTTGTATCTATCAGTATTATGACGGCTACATAGGTATAGATTATGTTTGCTATTTTCTGAGTAATTGATTGTACCTTCAAGGCTTATAGGGGCCCGATTAAGTTATTGTTTGTCCGGACTAGCCGGTTATGTTATAGCTTGGATATTATCATATTGTTCATGGCAGGCTGGTTATCGACTAGTTTCCCAGATTATCAGTACGTTTTTGATCCTTTACCTCTTATTATGGTAAGCTTTTTGATTATTAATCCATTTTATGGATATGTGCATTTCAATATGAGACCTTTTTTATGCTAAAGTTAGCTCCCTTCTTGATATCCTAATCTTTATGAGATTTAGGCTATTAAACCAGCTCCCTTTGGTTAGAAATTTTATGTTTAGCCAATCTTATGATATATGATCGGTTTCCTTCATAATATTATATACATATATAACTATATATATATATATATATATATATATATACCCTTTCTTCATATTACTATTATGTATCTCTTCTATATCTCTTCCTTCATACTTTTATTGTATATTGTATATCTCTCTCTTCGCTATGCTATCATACGCTGACTAGCTACATACTGGCACAACTTCATCCTGGATGACCTGTAGGGTATGATAGTTTATCCTTACTTTTGCTTAAGAATTATTATGTCTCAATTCTTAGATAGTCGTCTCTAATGTTTATTCCTTCTTTACATGTTATTTATACTTATATTGTCTTTGGAGCTCAGTCAACCGATGCCTACTGAGTACCTCATGTTGGTACTCATACTACACTCCCTGCAGATCATAGTACGAGTTCTCGCTGCTAAAATATGCATCATGCGGAGCTATCATGGATCGGAGATTCGGGGTGAGCTCCTGATGTTCGGAGTTTTTCCTGCTCCCCCTCTTATTATTATATGGTCACTATTTTTGTATTTTAGAGACGACTTTGTATATAGTTATTTACTTTGTATTTTTACTTGGTACTTTTGTTGTATTAGAAGCTCCTATACTGACTTCACCAGGTTTTGGGGATGTATTTACTTTCTTCTAACCTTCTTTCTCTTTGCTATTTAGCTTTTCTTCCGCCTTTCTTATTAGTCCGTTACTAGCTATTCCAGAGTATGGGTTGTCTTACCTACTGGTGGTATATGGTAGGTTCCATCATGACATGAGAAATCGAGTCGTGATAGGTTTCAAGGAAAAACAACTCTTAAGGCTCAAAATGGACATTTTCTTGAAATTCTTCTTCAAGTTTGTGCATCCTCAATTAACTAGGAGCGAGTAAGGTATGTGAGGGTATTCTTTACATATGGAACACCTTTTTCTTCCCAACAAATTCATCTCTCATAATTGTCGTAGTTTCTATGAATAAGATAAGGTTAGATCAAAATCCTGAAGTCATGATTTTTTTTATTCTTGAGGAATCCCAAAAACCTCTATAAAAGTGTGATTTCTAGAACATGTTCCTATCTCATGAGTTCTTACAAGTTTACTTTGTGAAATTTAAATGATTATGGAATGAATTTAGTTTTGTCTTGAAACCTAAACTTAGTGAATTTCTTAATATTTTGAGCGCAAGGCTCACCAGCATGAACTAAGAATTATGATTTTGAGCACAAGGATCCACAACATGATATAGAACTTTATTCCCAATTTGAGAATACAATATGTTTTGGGAGGACTATTGTTAACCAATAAGATATGATTTGAGATAACGAATATCCAAAACTATGTATACCAATGGAGGATGATAAGATGGTATCATTAATTCAAACTACTCCTCTGTATGCCCTAGGTAAGGGATCAGTAAGGCATAGGACAGATTGTCAATCGGGCAAAGATTAGACATCATGAGCTCACATGGTATTATGTTGATTTTTAAGAAACTCCCCATTAGAAAACTTTGTTTTTTGAAAGATGACTTTTGCACAAGGCCACTTTTTTGAAATTTTTTGTAAAGCTTTATACACAGTTTATCTTATGATTCAGATATTCATGCTATCTTATGATTTAGTTATTCAATTTATAGTATGATTCATATATTTGGACTATCTTATTATTCATCTATGTATTCTATCTTACGATTTATATATTCAAATTATCATATGATTTGATTACACCATCTATTTCATGATTTTGTTATATAGTTGCTTTATGTTGAGATATACAACTAAATGAGAATGTAGTCATACCTTTATGTCATGTTTTATTAAGCTATTATATATACGAAACATTCCACGTACTTCTACCCCTTTGGCACTACATCATTTAATGATGCAGAATCAGGTACCCAAACAAGTGCTCAAACGCTATGCTCCTCACTCCTAGCGATTGGCTATTTATCCTTACTTTCAGGGGGATTAGTTTGTATTTTAGTACCTTTGCTTTAGGTTAATCAAAGGTATACTGGGGGCCTTATCCCGATAGTCAGTATTCAAACATGTTTAGAGACTTCATAGATAGAAAATCAGTTAGTTAGTTAAGTCATGTTTTCAAATTTCAATTTTGACTCTTAAGTAAAATTACAATGAATTTTCTTTTTTTGTTAAAATATTTAATTTCCTTAAATGTTTTGTTTTTAATATTTATCACTTATGTCTAGTTTATTCTTCCATGTTAAGAGTTTTCTTGTGTAACGACCCAAATGGTCGTGAGTGACACCCACACTAACACTCTGATGGGAGAACTATTTAACCCAAGCCTTTAAACCATTCAATTAATCAATTAAAATAGAATATAAATAAATCTCAACTTAAATAATAAACATTTCAAAACTAAATAATAAATGTTGAAAAATACTATCTATTACATACCTAGAATCTGAATGTCACTATACAATGATGCTAGCTAAACCCATCTAAGAGTATCTCAAAAATAACTAATAAGAGTAAACATCATTGTCCGAAAGAAAGATAATATGCACTAAGGAGATCCGTGGTATCCTGAGATGCAATTAGCTCACCCTATGATCGAATTGACTGATATCACTAGAGATAAGGTCACATCTGACTGATACCACTAACTGTTGGTAGGCATCATCGGCTAACTCAATGTAGTAGCAATTATATATCATAAATAAAATAGCATGTAGACAGGAGAATTAACACATAACAAGTAGTTTACTCAATAAAACAATCATTATAAATCAGGCTAAGAAATGTCAACAAACAAGTCATGTAAGCCACCAACAATTATCATGAAAAATAACGAATGCAGAACCTTAGTTATCACATCACAATATGGATATATGTCCATCTCAATCTCAAATTTGTATTTCTTTTACTTTCATTATAATCTCCATATATCATACTAATTCTCACCTTAAAAATAAATCTGTACACATGCTAAGGGTCTTATTTTTGCCCAATTAGTCATGACCTATAGGGAACACACAAGGGTCTATGTGCCGTATCGGCATGATACCCGATCCATAATAATAATAACAACATTGTATGAGTGTGGTACCCGAGCCATTAATTTATACTATGTAAGTGTGGTACCCAATCCATATTAATTATATTAGTTATATTTCCATTTTTACTATATTTCAGGATATATCTCAAGTGCACCCAATTTTACAAGTACAAGTCATAATCAAATCTCAAATTCAGTGATGCATTAAATAAAAGCTTATTCATTCAAGCATTATTAAGCCATCAATCATTAAAAATAAGTATGTCTGATGACCAATAAACATGCCATTTAATTTATAAGTACACAAGCAAATAAATTAAGTCTAAACTCCATATACACCATAACCTACCTCAGCCGAAGAACTCAAAATCCAATCTAATTCACAAGAGTATTGCCCTTCCTAAAACAAACACAATGTGAGAGTAATAAATCAATTACTCCTCAATTTAAGCTTTGGGGATTCAACCCCACTAGTTTTAACCTTTTTTTATAGTCTATGGCTTCAACTAAGGTTAATTCCCTAAATTATGTTGAAGAGCAATAATTCTACACTAGGAAGTGTTAATTAACAACCTAGAATAAGTTCTAGATGATTTTACATCTACGCATAGGCTTTTCCAACAATTTCATGAACCTAGGGTTCTTAACCCACAATTCCATCCTAATAATTTCTCTACTGATTATAGGGTAATAGAAGATTACAATGTAAAAAGATGGATGGAAATCACTTACTTCAACAAGGAAATCACCCTAGCCATGTAGGAAATTGCCCTTTTGCAGTCTAGAACGAAATTTTTGAATTTATGAAATAAAGCTTGGATAAAACTGACTTACGAGGGATTTAATTTGTGCGTCATACAATGCAACGACCTCTAGCTGGATACATCAGCCCTGCAGTGGTGGAAAAAGGACCCGCTATGGCGACCCTCAACTACATTATCACTACCATTATGGCTGAACGACCACTGCTACAACGGTCTTGCTGCTGTGGGAATCTACTATTGTAGTGTGCCTTAAATAGAAACTCGGGAAGGAACTTAATCTACCTCTATTTAAAAATATAATAATCAACTTAGGACATCACATATTTATCCCATTGCGACAACCTCTATAATCAGATTTCTACAAATCTATTTATGTCTAAAACTTCCTAGGGGAAACTATGCCACTTGATCATCCCCTAACAAAGACAACACCCAAACACTACACCTTGAATCACAAATCACCACTAAAGCACACAACACCAGATTCTTATCAGAAACCACCCTACCTTGAGTTTTTATCAAATCTCTTATTATGGGAAATTCTAGCAAGGTATTTATACCCTAAATAAAACTATAATGATGGAATGGGTTTTTACATCAGATACTAATTAAACATTCATAATCCCCTAATAGGAAAGAAAATAAACAAGGGAAAAAGATTTACATAACTCGGTGAACAGACAGGGATACTTGCAATGCATATCTGCTTCGGTCTCCCAAGTGGCCTTCTTAATAGGACGGTTCTTCCACTGGACGTTCACAAATACAATTTCCTTCGATCTCAATTTGTAGACATCTCTATCTTGGATAGCCATGGGTTCCTCTTCATAAGAGAGGTTTTAATCGAACAGGATTGAATCCCAACGAATAATGTAGTTACCATCACCATTGTACTTTTTCAGCAAGGACACACAAAATATGGGATGAAGTACCGACAAACATAGAGACAAAGCCAATCTGTAGGCTACTAGCCCCTCACACTTTAAAATCTTGAATAGTCCAATATACCTTAGACTAAGCTTACCTCGCTTACAAAATGCCATAACACGATTTATGGGTGAAACCTTGAGTAACACTTACTCACCTTCAATAAAGTGCTTATCTCAACCTTGTAGTCTATATATGATACAATGTCAAATACGAAGAGAAGAATAAACTATGAAAGTCACAAGAACAAGATGAGATAACAAGACAAGAAAATAAGGATAAATAGAATGACACAAATATAGGTGAATCAAAGAAACCAAAGGGTGTTTCAAACACTAAAACCTCTATTAAATTAACCTACAAGCACCAATTCTCTTACAAAGACCTTGAGTGAAATTAATTCACTCACAACCAACATTTTTCAAATATAAACAAAGCTCCCAACAAGCTCAAAAACACTCACATTTGTATCTCTCATCATCATTCATCAACTAACTCTAAGAAAAAAGAAAACCTAGCTATTTATAACAATGGGATATTTATTATAAAATTTGCCCAAAAGTGACCCAATATGAAAAAGTGGCCCAATAGGCACTTTTAGCAATGTACCTTTTATGCTCCAAGCTATCATCCAAACATGATGTTGCTCAATGGGACCATGGATTGTATCATTGGATGTAGCTCCTCTTGTGTACCAAGATATCATCCAAACGCACTTGCTTCTCTAGGATGATCAAGTCTTGGATCCTTAAGTGTTGTCCTTGCAGAGTAGATCACAAAAGATTGGACCAGATTTGGCATGTATCGATATACTCCTTCTGTATACTTTGATCCACTTGAAGTTTCTCTTGGACAAACTTCATCTTTTCTAATAATTCCCTCAAAAGATAAGTACCCCATAGTCTTACCTCAAAAGCATCAAACTAGTCAATGGGAGGTCTATACCTTCTCCAATACAATACCTCAAATGGATCCATATCAATGCTTGAGTGGTAGCTATTATTATACGCTATTTCAACCAAGGGTAGGAACTAGTCCCAATGACCTTCAAAGTCCATTATAGATGCACAGAGCATATTCTCCAATACCAAAACTGTCAGCTCAAAATCCCTATTCATCTGAGGCTGAAATGTTGTACTGAGGTCTAACCTAATGCAAAACTTCGCATGCAATTTACTCCAAAAAGTAGAGGTAAATTGAGTACCTCAACCCGAAATAATAGAGACTGAAGCTACATTCAACCGCAAAAGTTCACAAATATAAATCTTTACCTACTTTATTGTATTAAAAGTGATTTGAACTGGAATAAAGTGAGTAGACTTAGTCAGTCTATCAACAATAACCTATATCGATTAATTTTCCCAAGGTCCTTGAGACCAACTACAAAATCCATCACTATTCTTTCCCACTTCCATTCAGGAATAGGCATCCTATAAAGTGTCCCAGTAGGCTTCTGGTACTCATACTTTACCTACTGGAAATTCTGGTAGTGGTCGACAAAATCAACCATGTCACATTTATTCCCGCCATGCCAATAGTATTGCCTCAGGTCATGATACATCTTGATCACACCAGGATGTATATAATATCTAAAACTATAAGCCCCTATAAGGATAGTAGGAATCAAGTCATCAACAAAGGGCACACATACCCCTTAATTCTCAAGACACCCTCATCATTAACCGTAGCATGCTTAGCCTCACCCTTAAAGACATTTTCATGTATTCTGCTCAACTTATCCTCGACTTGTCTAGCCTTAATCTGATAGAAAATGAAGACCTTGCCTCTATAGAGGATAGAAATCCACCTCTCTCAGATACTCTAAGTCGCATAAAAATGTTAGCTAGAGTCTGAAACTCCCCAGCCAATAGACTCATGGTAGGATTTAAATAAGACAGACTACCTGGATGGTATAAAATAGAAAAGACATATTACCAATAATCTCATTCTACTCAAAGAGTAGGCAACCACATTAGCCTTTCCCCGATGGCATAAAATTTAAACATCATAATTCTTGAGTAGCTCCATATATCTACATTGCCTCAAATTCAGATCTCTCTCCATGAATATATGCTATAAAATTTGATGGTCAATGAACACTTCACAACAAAACCATATAGGTTGTGCCTTCATATTTTAAGTACAAACACTACTGCACCCAATTTAAAATCATGCGTAGGATAAATTTTTTCATTAGCCTTTAACTTCCTAGAAGCATAGGAAATAACATTCTTTTCATGCATCAAAACAACACCTAATCTAGAACATGAGGCGTCACAATGAATAATGAAATACTTACCCTCCACTGGCAATGCAAGAATGGAAGCAGTAGTCAATAATGTCTTAATCTTTTGGAAGCTCTCCTCACATTTATCAGACTAGTGTATTTATACCACCTTCTATGTTAGATGGGTCAGATGAGAAGTAGTAAATGCAAAGGTACCACCTTATATGTTAGATGGGTCAGATGAGAAGCAGTAAAGGCAAAGCCTTTCACAAACCTACAATAATTGCTAGCCAACCCAACAAAACTACAAACCTTAGTTATTAAGGTAGGCCTAGCCCATCTTAACAACCTTAATCTTCTGTGTGTCCATCATAACCCCTTCTTTCAAAACCATATGTCCCAAGAAGGACATAGAAGCAAACTAAAACTCTAACTTAGAGAACTTTTCATACAATTGCTTCTCCTACAGCAAACCCAACACAATCCTTAGGTGATTCTCATGCTCTTCTATACTATTAGAATAAACTAAGATGTTATCAATAAAAACAATGACAAATGAATCCAAATAGGGCTTAAATATCTCATTCACCAAACCCATGAAAGCAGCTGGGGCATTAGTATGCCCAAAAGACATTACTCAAAACTCATGTTGCCCATACCTGGTCCAAAATGAAAACTGAGGAACCCAAATCATTAACTAATGATATACAAACCTAAAATAAATCTTAGAAAACGCTGATGCACCCTGTAACTAGTCCAAAAAAATAATTGATATGGGGAATAGAATACTTTTTATGAATTGTAACCTTATTTAACTTGTGGTAGTCTATACACATCTACAAGCTACCATTATTTTTCTTCATAAATAACACTAGAGCACCCCATGAGGAGGCATTTAGATAGATAAACCCTTTACTAAGAAATTTATATAGCTGGGCCTTCTCTTCCCTCAACTAAGCCAGTGCAACTCTATAAGAAGGAAAGTAACTAGGATGAGTATCCAGCTCTAGATCAATGCAAAAATTAATGTCGCGGTCTAGTGGCATGCTAGGAAAATATGTAGGAAACACTTCTAAGAACTCGCATACCATATGAACTAACTCAGTAGGTGGTACCTCTTCACTAATGTTCAAAAGATGTGCTAAGAATGTTGAATACCCCCTTTCTATTAATTTCTTAGCACACATGAAAGATATAGGTTTCCTAGGAGCAGCACTATAATTATGCTCCTAATCAGGTTTAGCCATCCTCAGCATAGCTACAGTCATTGTTATAGCATGATAAAGAGACAACTAACTCATCCCTAGAATAATATCAAAATCAACCCAGAATAAAATCACTAAATTTGCCCATATTTTATACCACATAAAAGTAACAGGGTAAGAATGATAAACTATATCAAAAACCAAAATATTACAAACATGGGTGGACACATGAACATGAACATCAAGTAAATCACACCTCATGTCCAACCCTACAATGAAACAGGTAGATATATAATAGAAAGTAGAACCAGGATCAAATAAAACTATCGCCATCCAATCACAAAAAAGAATAGTGCCTGTGATTCCCACATTTGATGCCTCTTCCTTAGGTCTACAAGGAAAAAATAGAAATGGGATTGATAAACTTCTTATTCACTAGCCCTGCCACACTGAATACCACACCTATAAGTATGACCACCACCCTTATTATGTTGGTTGCCACCTATACACGCCAGGTGACCACCATGCCTACCCTAACACTACTAGAAATAAGGCGTATAGGAACGGTTCAATTACCATCCCCATAGATATAAAACCCGTCTCTATATAGGTATGGCAATGGTTAACCACACCGATATAACTGGTCCCGTGACAATATATCAATAACGATGGTTATTATATAACCATCGCAATAATGGGGATTTTTGGGACGATTTTCGTTCCACAATATTTGCGACGGCTAAAGATCTATTGGGACGGCTACGACCCATGCCAGAAGAGCTTTATGCAACGAGTATAAACTATCCCAAATAGATCTTTATGCAACGGCTACTAACGATCCCAATAAATCTTTTATGCAACGGGTATGAACCATCCCAATTTTATGCAACAGTAGTCTATCTGCTGTTGTGACGTTTATTTCTATTCAACATTTTACATCAGTTGGGACGGTTATGTTCGACAATATGCTACGGTTGCGACCGTACTCTTTGGTGGCTATTGATACGATTTATAAGGCTACTACAACAATTATTTATAGGCTACTGCAAGATTTATATTTATTAGGATAGTTATTACAATGATTTTATAAATTAAGCATAACATAAAACACACAAGTTTTTGGACCAAGAACCAAATATTTTTGGACAAACAGTAGAACCTAGCTAGTCATTACAACCAAAAACCAATTATTTTTGCACCTTCAAAAAGGGCAACACATAAGTTTTAATGTTCAGCAATAAAAGATGTTTGAAACTTAGTCAAAATTTTTAACATGACCTAGCATGAACCCAATTTGATCGATCTGGCCTAGGCCAGGTCTAGTTCATCACTTTCATTCCCATCTTCAATGTCATCACCTACAATGATAATAAAAAATAATTAATAAGAACTTGTGAGTCCTATATAAATAACCACATGTACAATTGCCAACCATATATAAAAAAACTTTCATTACCAAATTTGGAGTTACAGACAAGAGTAATGAGCAACATGTTCCATTTTCTGGTCATTCTCTGAATCAAACTATGCTTTACCATGCAAGTAACTACTCATATCAGTACTCCCTAAGATGGGTAAAAATTAAGCTTTTCTAGCTATCTAGTAATATGTGACCTGCTGCTTCCATAATGTTTAAATCACAACAAACAATTCAAGAACCAACCAAACAGTGGCTAAATTTATGGTGAAATGAACCAGGCGGTGGTAAATTTATGGTGAATGACAAAGAGTTTGATGTATACTTCCCAATGCTTTATCACCAGGCTGTTCTTTTTCAGCCTTTTACTGAAAATAATACATTGTGCTTGTAGGACGTGAGGTGTACTATAAAAGGAAGGGGGTGTCAGGTAAGCAGCATTATGCATGTTGATGAGTTGCAATCATTAGTAACTTTACCAATAATTTCTTTTTTCCACCCTCTAATCTGATAATAATTGCTGCCAATTTTACATTTAAGAATATGACATCTTACTCATTTACTTTATGAAGTTCGCTTGCTTGTGTCTTACTGGCCGGGTGCATTCTAGCACAGCTAGCAACCAAACAAGGAGATGCAAAAGAGGAGGTTTTGGAAATTGCGTAGTTTCGACAATTACATTGGTACAACTTGTTTCAAATGTAGGAGTTGGAGCCATATTTTTTCTGGACATAAATTTCAGTGTGCTACTTAACCGTGTCACTGGATTCCTCACTCAGCACATCAGTACAAGCTGTTATAAGTATTCAACAAACAATTCAAGAACCAATCAATTAAACAGTGGCTAAAAGATTATAACCAATGCGTATCACACTTCCCAGATCAGTGATAAACTCAGAAAAAAGGAGAAAAGACAGCCAATAAGAGCAACAAAATCAGCACCAACAACAGCAAAAGATATTTTCAAGAACTAACCAAATTACAGTGGCTAAAATATAACCAAATCCCACTTTTATGTCACACCCCGAACCCCATTCGAGGCGTGATTGGCACCCAAAGCCGATATGGCCCGAGAGAACCAATCTTTGCTCATGAACATTCACATGCATAACCTCAAATGAATAACATACTGTCTCATGTCATTGAAGAAATGTAAAATGCCATCCATATACATATATAAAACTATACACACATATGTCTACAAAAGCCTCTAACAAATGCATTGACCAAAATGAACTAAAGGTCGGGACAAGTTCCCGCTCTATACAATATGTACAATGCCAAAACATATGATCTACTGTGACTCGGAGAAGCCCCGAACTAACTGGAGCTCACCAACGATCAGCGAACAACTGGCAACCTACTGTGGTGGCCTACTAGTGCCTGCACCTGCAACATGTAAGGTAAGTCCCCCGAGGGGGTCAGTACGAAGAATGTACTGAGTATGTAAGGCCATAAGAAAACTGCATCAATACATAAGAACTTCAATGGAAATAATTATAAGAGAATACTTTATATGGATAAACATCATCTTATATGTGGAACCATGTACACCACTTTTGTCATTGTTATTTTTGATCAATCAATCATATCCTTATCATTCATATAAAATCTTTCATATGGTACCTTTATTCAATGAATTTGTCACGACCCAATATTTGGGTCATGATGGCGCCTACCGTAACCCACCAATAGGCAAGCCAAACCCTAGCCCGGAGCGACAAACGACGGGCTAACGGGCGGAATCTCATAAAACAGAGATGAAGTGGAAGTAACTATACTTATAAACATGCTATAACACTAAAGACAGAATCAGAATATGTATATATGCCAAGACTGAGAAGGAAGAGGACGGTATATAAAGTTAAGAACCCTCCCCAAGACCTGGTGAGGTCAGTACATGAGCCACTACTAACATACCCAAAATATAAGACAGAAACCAAATATGTGTAACAAGTACAATAGTCTTGAGAGCAAAAGACTATACAGTAGAAGATGGAGTAGGATCTGCCTCGGACGTCAGTAAGCTCACCCTGCTCCGGAACCAGCGCTAAGAAAGGAGTCACGTCAAAACCGTCGACTGGTGCCTGAATCTGCATTGGGGAAAAGATGCAGAAGTGCAGTATGAGTACCGGGGCAACGGGTACTCAGTAGGCATCATCGGCCGACTGAGCTTAATGTAATATAAACAGGCTAAAGTACGGGGGTACATGCTAGGTCCGGGGTATAAATAATAAGTACATAAGTAACGGCCAAGGCGTATAGATATGCTCAGGAGAATATAAGTGCGATACAGAATAACGAGTAAATAAATGCGCAAGTAAACACACAAGTCAAACATAACCTATCTGGGGCCCCATAAGCCCGATAGGCACACGGAAGAAAACAATAACCCAGTCTGGCCCCCATAAACCAGCGGGACACACAAGAAAAGTAAATGCATAGTCACCAGTGTCTCGAGGCTGTATCAGTATCCAGTAACCACACTAACCAACAGGAGTGCACCGGGCTTGAACCGGCACCAATGGGTAATAACAAGAGGCCAGACGCCGGAGTCGAACCGGAAGCAGTGGGTAATAACAAGAGGCCACATATATATCATATCTGCCGGACTCGAACCGGAACTCATAGAACAACAACATCATAATCACGGTACCCAGTACCAAAACTCTCCAATCATATCATAACCAGATGCCGGACTCGAACCGGAACTCATAATAATCAGTGGCCGGACTCGAACCGGAACTCATAGTGTATCACAATCCGGGGCCGAACTCGAACCGGAACACCCAATAGTCAATAACCAAAATCATCATACCAGAATCAGTAGCCGGACTCAAACCGGAACTCATCATAGCCAGTAACCAGAATAGAATCAAAGCTCATATCATATGAAATAAACGGGGAACGCCCTAGTGCCAGTCAATACTATTATATAGGTACAGAAGCTAACTCTACAACATGCTACAAGTCAATCTCGGGGTCCTTCTAGGTCAACTACCTACTATAAAAATATGTATATAAAAGTCTGGGTATACATTACAAGTCATGGAAAGGCGGTTCAGCGTTCTAAGTCAAACTAGCCGACCCCAATCAAATACGGTGCTATCAGGGACGAACAAAGTTAGACAGGCCAATCGGGTATAATCGGGGTGACTCAATCCCATCATAACCCTAATAGTCATATAGGGCTTATCTAAGCCCAAAGATGTCAAAGTTTCGACAAGTCGACAAAAGGGGTAACGGGGCCCGCTACCGAGTCCCGAAAACCAAGTCTGGTTATACTTGTCTAAGTCTGGGCTAAGTCTGTCTAAGCCTGGACTAAGGTCCAACAATAACATTCCCAGACTAGCAACAACAACAACAATACTATCCGACCCCAAATAGGTCATCTGTGGGGTACCACGAGGATAACGGGCCTGGAATATATTCGAATAGCCCTATCCGGCCTAGAAGGCCTAAATCACAGCAAACCACCACCACCAAGTCTATAATACCAGCCCATAATACCAGCACAATAGCATACATATATCACACATAAGCCCAATCTAAGTGCAAAGGGAGGTAAACCTAGCCTACCTGGACGCCTGCCGCAAGCCTGCCAAGAAAACCAGCTAAATAGGAGCCTTTCCCTTTCGAGAGGCCTCCGACTGCTGCCAAGCTACCAAAATAATAAACTACATGTCAAAACATGACTATTGATACCCATATTGAATTTGTTCAAAAAAATGTCCGAACAGTCCACGTGGGGCCCGCTTGCGGTATCGTAAAATGGAAACCGTCACAGTGTCCCAAATAACTCTGTGATCAATAGTCACAACAGATGCTATCCAATCCGAGCTCATATTAAGCTCTAAATAAGCACCAACAACAATACCACTAAATAACAATTCGAATACTCGACTTAAGCTAAAATTAACCGAAAAACTTACGATATAATGACGCGATATTATCAACCACGTGAGTTCTGAGCTTGAATAACTTGATGTAGATAATTTATATCTTTTCTTTCAGATATTAAATATGATACCAAAATATTTTCCCTCAAAAATCTCTTTAATGGTGCAAAGAAGATCGGCAGGAGCTATATATGTGAAAAAGACCTATGCACTGGAACATATATATGTTGTACTTTTTTTGTAAGGAAAACACACTTAGCCGACAAATATATTAATGGCCAATCCTACCACTAACTACTAATACCAATAAATGCTAAGTTTGGTTAATCACCCACTATGCTGCCATACACATATAATGAACACATGTCACACATAATCCATGTGGTTCCTCTCCTCCACTTCCACGTGGAGGTGAAAGTGTTAATCATTTGTTTATCTTATCCCGTTACATATATATTCGGGTATTGCATAGGTTCGTGGTAAAATAAATACAACTTTTTGAATATACCATAATTAATAGAAAATTATTTCGAATAAAACCTCCATAAAATAATAATATTATTTTAACATATTTAAATTCACTATCTCCACTTAAATTATTAATAGGTTATAAAACTATTATAAAATAGTATAGATATATCATAACTAAAGAATTGTATAAATTTCAAAAACTTTTTCGAAAGGTCATTAACTATGTCATTTTACCAAATTCAAATTTAATTTAATATGTTACAACGTGCTCGGTCTAAATAATATTCTCAAACGAACTGCCCGGAAACCGAAATGTCAGTCCCAGCAAGTCAAAAATGACTTGGGGCAGTTATAGAAAAGCTCTAAACGCTGAGAACACACGAAAACGAGGGAAATGACCGGGAAGGTCATTACAATATCCACTACTAAGAGGACTTTCGCCCGCGAAAGTCAAAAATAAGCATATACCTGAAGACGTGAACAGGTAGGGATACTGGGATCACATATCATGTTCAAGATCCCAAGTAGCCTCCTCAACCGGACGGTGACGCCACTGTACCTTAACCACTGGAATATCCCGGGAGCGTAACCGTCTGATATCTCTGGCTAAAATGGACACAGGCTCCTCCACAAATGTTAGTTTCTCGTCTAACTGAACCGAGTCCCACTGAAGTACATGCGACTCATCTGAAATGTATTGTCGTAGCATAGAAACATGAAATACTGGGTGGATAGCTGAAAATGCCGGAGGTAAAGCTAACACATAAGCCACCTCTCCAACTGTCCGTAAAATCTCAAAAGTCCAATATATCTGGGGCTAAGCTTACCCTTCCTTCCAAACCGCATCACACCCTTCATGGGCGATACTCGTAAGAAAACCCTATCACCCACCCTGAATTTCAACGGACGACGTCTACGGTCAGCATAACTCCTCTACCTACTCTGAGCTGTCCGCAACCTATCTTGAATCGCTCGAACTCGGTCCAAAGATTCTCGAAGCAAATCTGTGCCACGATGACTGACTTCTGAAGTTTTGAACCAATCAACTGGAGATCGAGACCGTCTGCCATATAAAGCCTTAAACGGAGCCATTTGAATGTTAGAGTGGAAGCTATTATTATAAGCGAACTCGGTTAAAGGCAAGAACTGATCCCATTGACCCCCAAAGTCTAACACACAAGCTCGGAGCATATCTTCCAATACCTAAATAGTCCGCTATGACTGTCCATCGGTTTGAGGGTGAAATACAGTACTAAGGTCCACTTGAGTACCCAACTCTTCTTGGAAAGTCTGCCAGAAACTGGAGGTAAACTGAAAACCTCTGTCTGAGATAATGTCCCCAAATTCGCAGTGCAAACACAACCGCTGCTAACTCTAAATCATGAGTGGGATAGTTACGCTCGTGCACCTTTAGCTGCCTCGATGCATAAGCAATAACACGACCCTTCTGCATTAGAACACATCCCAAACCAATACCAGATGCATCACAATACACGGTAAAACCCTCACCCTCAACTGGAAGAGTCAACACAGGGGCAGAAGTAAGTCGATCCTTGAGTTTCAGAAAGCTCGCCTCGCAACCCTCAGACCATAGAAATGGAGCATCCTTCCTGGTTAGTTTGGTCATAGGAGATGCAATAGACGAGAAGCCCTCAACAAATCGCCTGTAGTATCCTGCTAACCCAACAAAGCTGCGAACCTCGATAGGTGACGTGGGCCTAGCCCAACCTCGAATAGCCTCAATCTTCGCTGGGTCTACCATGATACCGTGTCTGGAAACAACATGGCCCAAGAAAGCTACAGACTCAAGCCAGAATTCACACTTTGAGAACTTGGCATACAGCCGATGATCTCTCAAAGTGTGGAGCACAATCCTTAATTGCTGCTCGTTCTCCTCGTTACTCCTCGAATAAACCAAGATGTCGTCAATAAACACAATCACAAAGGAGTCCAAGTATGGCCTGAATACACGATTCATCAGATCCATGAAAGCTGCTGGGGCATTAGTCAATCCAAAAGACATCACCAGGAACTCATAATGGCCGTACCGAGTCCTGAAGGTAGTCCTTGGGATGTCCTCAGCCCTAACTCTCAACTGATGGTATCCAGATCTCAAATCTATTTCTGAGAATACCGCTGCACCCTGAAGTTGATCAAACAAATCATCGATACGAGGCATAGGATACTTATTCTTCACAGTTACCTTATTCAACTGCCTGTAATCAATACACATGCGCATAGATCCATCCTTCTTCTTTACAAACAGAACTGGAGCACCCCACGGAGACGCACTCGGCCTGATAAAACCCTTCCCCAGAAGGTCCTAGAGCTGAGTACTCAACTCTTTCAATTCAGCAGGAGCCATACGATAAGGAGCTATAGAAATAGGTCGGGTGCCCGGCTCAAGGTCAATAATGAACTCTATATCATGCTCAGGAGGAAGGCCAGGTAGGTCAGTCGGGAATACATCAGAAAACTCACGAACAACAGGGACGGAGTCAAGCGATGAACTCTCAATACTAGCATCCCGAACATAAGCAAGGAATGACTCATATCCCCTCGACATCAGTCTACGTGCCCGAACATATGAAATAATCCCTATCGGTGTGCGGCTAACAGAACCCTGCCACACCACCGGGGGTACGCCAGGCATGGCTAAGGTCATGGTCTTAGCAAAGCAATCCAAGACTGCATGATGGATAGACAACCAGTCCATGCCCAGAATCACATCAAAGTCTACCATGGCCAATACAATAAAATCAACCCGAGTCTCAAACTCCTGAACAGTCACCAGACAAGATCTATATACCCGATCCACTACTAAGGAATCACCAACGGGGGTAGATACATGTAAGGGTACAGATAATAACTCAGAACATAAACCCAACCGTGGTGCATAATAAGTAGATACATAAGAAAACGTGGATCTAGGATCAAATAATGCAGAAGCTGGCTGATGGCATACGGAAATCATACCTGTAATCACCGCATCCGAAGCCTCAGCCTCCGGCCTAGCCGGTACGGCATACAACTGACGCTGACTACTACTAGTCTGAGCACCAACCTGACTACCAGTCCGACCTCCCTGCGCTCTACCTCGAGAACCCTGGGGACCACCCCGACGACCCTGTGCACCACCTCTACCCGCTGGTGGTATAGATCTGAGGGGCTGTGCTGTCTGAACTGAAGGCTCAATCGCCATGCGCTGAGGACACTCACGTGCAAAATGACCAATAACCCCACAAGTATAACATGCTCCTGGCTCCCTGCTCGGCCTAGAAGGTCCGGCTGATCTGGTGTGACCCCCTCTAGTCGATGAACTGGGCTGACCACGTCCCTGAGGCTGTCTAACAGAACCACTATAGGCGGGCTGACCTCTATCAGATATTTGCAAAGCTGACTGTACGGGCCTACTGGGCTGACCCTGTCGCTGAAAAGACTGCTGCTGCTGCTGAGGGTACCTACCCTGAAACTGGAAACCACGACCTCTGAACTGCGAACCACTATGGCTCCCACTGAAACTACCCTGAACACGAGGCCTCTTATCGCTGCCCCCTTGGGACTCGCGATCTATCTCCTCAATAGAGTATACATGCTCGGTAATCTCTGCGAATGACTTTCCTGAAGTCACTAAACTCTGGGTAGCTCTGCGGAGTGGCAATCTCAGTCCCCTGACAAAACATCTAATTCTCTCATACTCATCAGGCAGAATAGAGGTAGCGTGCCTAGCAAGATCATGAAACCTCGCCTCATACTCGGCCACAGATAATGAACCCTGAGTCCATCTGGAGAACTCATCCCTGAGTCGCTCCCGCATAGTACGGGGCATATACTTTCCCAAGAAAATCTCAGAGAACTGGGTCCAGGTAACCGGCGGAGATCCTGCTGGTCTGGAATCAAGATATCCCTTCCACCATCTCCTAGCTGCAGTGTCAAACTGATATGCCACAAAATCAACACCACGAGACTGTACCAATCCTAAATTCCTCAGTCTATCCTCGCAGCTGGACAAGAACTCATATGCATCCTCACCCGGAGTACCAGCAAATCTCGGTGGAGTCAACCTCAAGAAACGCCCCAACATCCTCTGCTCATCAACAGACATAGCAGGCTGATCTGCCACCGGCTGTGGAGCTACCGGCGCTGGCGGAATCTCAACTCTAGGTGCTGCAGCTGCAGGCTGTGCCCCAACACCAACTCCCTGTACTGCTGGTTGGGCTCCCTCGGCTGACGGGCCTCCAACTATCCCCAACAACTGAAGTAATGAACCTCGAAGCAAAGAAGCATCTATAAATCCAGGTGGAGCCTGGGCTGCTTCCTGGCCCACCGGCTGCTGTGGCGGCGGAGCATCTGGAGCTATAACAGGATCGAGTAACTGATCCCTAGCATGATCTCGACCTGGGGCTGCTGCTCTACCCTGCCCCCGACCTCTGGGTCGACCTCGGCCCCTCACAGGAGCCCTTGCTGCAGGCTCGGGGTCCTGACCCTCGGGTCTCGCACCATGCGTCCTAACCATCTGCGTAAAGAGTGAACCAAATGAAGATCAGAAACCAACACAGACCCAATGCACGGACATGAGTCAAGAAAATGAGAGACTCCCCTAAAACTGCTCCGTAGCCTCCCGAGGATAGGATACAGGCGTCCCTGCACCGATCCACAGGACTCTACTAAACATTGGCTCATGTACCGACACTACCTACACAACCTAGGCTCTGATACCAAGCTGTCACGACCCAATATTTGGGTCATGATGGCGCCTACCGTAACCCACCAATAGGCAAGCCAAACCCTAGCCCGGAGCGACAAACGACGGGCTAACGGGCGGAATCTCATAAAACAGAGATGAAGTGGAAGTAACTATACTTATAAACATGCTATAACACTAAAGACAGAATCAGAATATGTATATATGCCAAGACTGAGAAGGAAGAGGACGGTATATAAAGTTAAGAACCCTCCCCAAGACCTGGTGAGGTCAGTACATGAGCCACTACTAACATACCCAAAATATAAGACAGAAACCAAATATGTGTAACAAGTACAATAGTCTTGAGAGCAAAAGACTATACAGTAGAAGATGGAGTAGGATCTGCCTCGGACGTCAGTAAGCTCACCCTGCTCCGGAACCAGCGCTAAGAAAGGAGTCACGTCAAAACCGTCGACTGGTGCCTGAATCTGCATCGGGGAAAAGATGCAGAAGTGCAGTATGAGTACCGGGGCAACGGGTACTCAGTAGGCATCATCGGCCGACTGAGCTTAATGTAATATAAACAGGCTAAAGTACGGGGGTACATGCTAGGTCCGGGGTATAAATAATAAGTACATAAGTAACGGCCAAGGCGTATAGATATGCTCAGGAGAATATAAGTGCGATACAGAATAACGAGTAAATAAATGCGCAAGTAAACACACAAGTCAAACATAACCTATCTGGGCCCCCATAAGCCCGATAGGCACACGGAAGAAAACAATAACCCAGTCTGGCCCCCATAAACCAGCGGGACACACAAGAAAAGTAAATGCATAGTCACCAGTGTCTCGAGGCTGTATCAGTATCCAGTAACCACACTAACCAACAGGAGTGCACCGGGCTTGAACCGGCACCAATGGGTAATAACAAGAGGCCAGACGCCGGAGTCGAACCGGAAGCAGTGGGTAATAACAAGAGGCCACATATATATCATATCTGCCGGACTCGAACCGGAACTCATAGAACAACAACATCATAATCACGGTACCCAGTACCAAAACTCTCCAATCATATCATAACCAGATGCCGGACTCGAACCGGAACTCATAATAATCAGTGGCCGGACTCGAACCGGAACTCATAGTGTATCACAATCCGGGGCCGAACTCGAACCGGAACACCCAATAGTCAATAACCAAAATCATCATACCAGAATCAGTAGCCGGACTCAAACCGGAACTCATCATAGCCAGTAACCAGAATAGAATCAAAGCTCATATCATATGAAATAAACGGGGAACGCCCTAGTGCCAGTCAATACTATTATATAGGTACAGAAGCTAACTCTACAACATGCTACAAGTCAATCTCGGGGTCCTTCTAGGTCAACTACCTACTATAAAAATATGTATATAAAAGTCTGGGTATACATTACAAGTCATGGAAAGGCGGTTCAGCGTTCTAAGTCAAACTAGCCGACCCCAATCAAATACGGTGCTATCAGGGACGAACAAAGTTAGACAGGCCAATCGGGTATAATCGGGGTGACTCAATCCCATCATAACCCTAATAGTCATATAGGGCTTATCTAAGCCCAAAGATGTCAAAGTTTCGACAAGTCGACAAAAGGGGTAACGGGGCCCGCTACCGAGTCCCGAAAACCAAGTCTGGTTATACTTGTCTAAGTCTGGGCTAAGTCTGTCTAAGCCTGGACTAAGGTCCAACAATAACATTCCCAGACTAGCAACAACAACAACAATACTATCCGACCCCAAATAGGTCATCTGTGGGGTACCACGAGGATAACGGGCCTGGAATATATTCGAATAGCCCTATCCGGCCTAAATCACAGCAAACCACCACCACCAAGTCTATAATACCAGCCCATAATACCAGCACAATAGCATACATATATCACACATAAGCCCAATCTAAGTGCAAAGGGAGGTAAACCTAGCCTACCTGGACGCCTGCCGCAAGCCTGCCAAGAAAACCAGCTAAATAGGAGCCTTTCCCTTTCGAGAGGCCTCCGACTGCTGCCAAGCTACCAAAATAATAAACTACATGTCAAAACATGACTATTGATACCCATATTGAATTTGTTCAAAAAAATGTCCGAACAGTCCACGTGGGGCCCGCTTGCGGTATCGTAAAATGGAAACCGTCACAGTGTCCCAAATAACTCTGTGATCAATAGTCACAACAGATGCTATCCAATCCGAGCTCATATTAAGCTCTAAATAAGCACCAACAACAATACCACTAAATAACAATTCGAATACTCGACTTAAGCTAAAATTAACCGAAAAACTTACGATATAATGACGCGATATTATCAACCACGTGAGTTCTGAGCTTGAATAACTTGATGTAGATAATTTATATCTTTTCTTTCAGATATTAAATATGATACCAAAATATTTTCCCTCAAAAATCTCTTTAATGGTGCAAAGAAGATCGGCAGGAGCTATATATGTGAAAAAGACCTATGCACTGGAACATATATATGTTGTACTTTTTTTGTAAGGAAAACACACTTAGCCGACAAATATATTAATGGCCAATCCTACCACTAACTACTAATACCAATAAATGCTAAGTTTGGTTAATCACCCACTATGCTGCCATACACATATAATGAACACATGTCACACATAATCCATGTGGTTCCTCTCCTCCACTTCCACGTGGAGGTGAAAGTGTTAATCATTTGTTTATCTTATCCCGTTACATATATATTCGGGTATTGCATAGGTTCGTGGTAAAATAAATACAACTTTTTGAATATACCATAATTAATAGAAAATTATTTCGAATAAAACCTCCATAAAATAATAATATTATTTTAACATATTTAAATTCACTATCTCCACTTAAATTATTAATAGGTTATAAAACTATTATAAAATAGTATAGATATATCATAACTAAAGAATTGTATAAATTTCAAAAACTTTTTCGAAAGGTCATTAACTATGTCATTTTACCAAATTCAAATTTAATTTAATATGTTACAACGTGCTCGGTCTAAATAATATTCTCAAACGAACTGCCCGGAAACCGAAATGTCAGTCCCAGCAAGTCAAAAATGACTTGGGGCAGTTATAGAAAAGCTCTAAACGCTGAGAACACACGAAAACGAGGGAAATGACCGGGAAGGTCATTACAGAATTCTTCCTTTGATTAACACTCATTATCATTATTAGTCATTCAACATACATCCACTCTTTCGGTGGGTTAACATACATCCACTCTTTGGTGGGCAATGACATACATCCACTCTTGGGTAGGTCAACATAACATAACATTGCTTCCTTTTCTTTCATTATTCTTTGCTTCATTTCTCTGTCTTTCATAGTATGAGTTGTACCTTTATGATAGAAACATTCCTAAAACTTGAAACACAAATATACATTACTTCACATCTTTGCTTTGTGGAGATTGGTACAGTTACTTGTGAGAGATTGATACATATCTTGTGAGAGCTCGGTACATTTTCTTTTGAGAGATTTATGCATTTGTAGTCATAACATTATTGGAATATAATATTATTAGAAACATTGGACAATAATGTATGAACAAGACACATGAATAATAACCTCTATTGGAACCATTGAACATAACCTTATTGGACTCTCTTTACCTCATTACTCTTGTTGATATAGTTCTCATAGGATCTACAACATCATGACAACTTAAGGACTTCCATCAATAAATAAGAACTAGGTGGCTCATAATTCATCTAGGAGTAAAACACATGTGAATAACAATATAAATCAACATTAGTTGGAATACTATAGAACCCTTTTAGAATAGAACACTTTTGGAACCTTGGTATAATGAACAATGAAGAAAACATATGTGAATGGCAACTGCTCACCAACTAGAGATGCGATACCTTAGAACCTTATCGAACTTGTAGCATACGAGCCAATGATCATGAGTCAACAAATGGGCGTGAGTCATATGATTCACCATTTACCAATGAGTAAGGTACATGTGAGTAACACTAGCCATCTACTGAATACGGAATACCACTTTGGAATCGTGTCCACCCTACATCTATGATTTTCCTGTACTTTTGCCCCCAACCAACATATGTAACTTAATTTCTTTCTCTTGAGAGGTTGGTGTACTAACTTGCACATTACTTCCTTTATTACCCATATGAGATCATCACCCTATCGGTGGCCTATAATATCATACCATTCATTACCTTATAGGTGGCATATAATATAATACCGTTCATCACCTTATAGGTGGCTTTTAATATAATACCGTTCATCACCTTATAGGTGGCTTATAATATAATACCGTTCATCACCTTATAGGTGGCTTATAATATAATACCGTTCATCACCTTATAGGTGGCATATAATATAATACCTGACATCCAGCTGATCAGTGGGCTATAATATAAATCGGACATCCAGCTGATCAGTGGGCAATAGTCATATGTATAATAATAATAATAATACCGGACATCCAGCTGATCAGTGGGCGATAATTATATATATAATACTAATACCGTAACATAATGTTGGGATTGATACATCTGAGATTATGTCCCTTTTGATTGATCCATACTCAATAAAATATAGAGTAACCATGTGTGCATCACTTCTTTACAGTCTTATTCCCTCTTCATAATTATGAGAGTGATATATTATACCTCATAAGATTGATACTTTAACTTGTGTGAGATTGATACAATGATCATCATAACTTTATATGAAACTTTGGATCAATAATCAATGAGTGAGAGACATGTGAATAAACATTATTGGAAGCACAACATCATTTGAAACATAACACCACCGGGACCATTGGAACATAATCAATAAACAATAGATATGAGTATAACCACTATTGGAACGTTGGAACATAATATTATTGGGCTTTTAGAATATGAACCATGAATATGAGACATAAGATTCATAATCAATCAATGAGTAGAAACATAGGGTAGTGAACGTTGACAACCGGATTTAGAATACCTTAGCACATTTCGGGATCGAACGAGTACAATGACAATGTGAACACTATATGTTGCAGAAGGATATAGAAGAGTAAACTTACATACCTTTACTTCCAAGTACGAGTATGAGTACACAAGTACATATATATGAACACAACAGTCCAGCTTCATCCTTATGTTTCACTCTACAATACAAGTCCACAATGAAACTCTTGTTAACGATCATTTACCGTTCAAGCGTACAAAACGAAAATGAACTATATGACCGCCATATAACTTCATTTAACTCCTTTCAATACAACTCACTACATTCTCATACCAACAGCACCTTAACATTACACACATTAACCAAGATTTCATATAACAATAGCATTTCGTATCACACTTATCCTTTATGCCGTCTCATTTCCATTCCGTCACATTTACGCTTATCAATTTGCCTCATAACAACATATGAACAACCATCCATATTTAATACAGTCCAAAATGCCTTCACACGACACTTTAAAGTCATTAAAACGACATCACAAGTTGATAATTATATCCATGAAGGGTATAGGGGTTTCGGGGGGCCAAAGGGATGCAAAAACAAGCAATTCGGAGTTCTGGGCCGATCCGCTAAGCCACCTGAGCCGGCAGGTAGATGACCTGCGTCCTAACGTGACCTTTTGCAGTAGACATAGGCACCTACGTTGGCACCTTCGCCCGCAGGTGCTTTGTCTGCGAGGGCGGGTGCTCGTTTTTGTCCGAAATGGTCTTTCTGGGGTCCTTTTTATGAAATGAATGGTCCATGATCATAACCAAACTTATTTTAACATATTTTGATCATATTATATGACAACAATCATCCATGGTCTCACAACACAAATAACAACACCAAAACGACACTTTACGGCCAATCCGCCACCAAAACCATAACCAATTTCACAATAGAAATTCCAAGCATTATGAACCATGACCAAACAAGGGGAGACTATAATCACATATCACATTACAATATTGAATCCATAAAATTCATTTTCTTCAATACCACAAGCCCATGTTCAAGTTTACAAGGCAAAATCATCCTCCGATTTAGCAAACACAAATTGTTTTACACATAGTGAACTTCTCACACTTCACCAACATAACCAACATGATATAAACGATCTTACATGCATAAAATATATTAAACCATGATAATAAACACTTACCAAGTCTTAACAAGGAGTGATCTTGCCTAAAGTATAAGATAGCTTAGGATTTGAGTGTTGAGAGAATGTGGAAAATTCTAGAAAATGGCATGTGTCTTTTTATGAATAAAAATATGATTTGTGGCCTTATATAGTGCCTCATGGTCCTCCTTATCCATCAAATTATTCAATAATTGAGGGTCTTCTTTGGTCAAAGGAAGAATGGATCAAGAATGGGTCATTTTGCCCCATTGGGGCAAGTCTTTCTTATGATCATGTTTTGCCCCATTGGGCCAAGTCTTTCTTATGATCCTTGGGCCTCATTTTGAACAATAGCTCAAGACTCATATAAGCCGCAAAAATAATTACATAATTCCTCAAATCTCTCATGTTTAATGAATTCCATACATGTACATGTAGTCGTATAGGTTCGACAACATACGGGGTGTTACACCTCCCACGAGGGTCTAATCCCTTGTACTAGGCCCAATATCAATTACCTCATCACCAACATTACATAATACATACTTTTGGCTCTCGACACTTAAGTAAACATTGTTCAACGTTGTCAAGTAAGGTTTTGTAAGTACGGGGTGTTACATTCTTCCCCCCTTAGGAACATTCATCCTCGAATGTTAACAATGTCGTCTCATGTGTAACAAATGCATTTCTATACGTATACTCATATAGATACTTACTTAGTCTCTCTCCACTTTCGCACTTCTAAACTTTTCCCTTTCGTTTGGAGCAAATATAGGTACCTTGGTCTCATCACTTTTTTTCCAGCTTCTCATCATTTATTTACTAACCCTTGCACCTGTCGGTCTAGAATAGCCATAGGCATATCTTCTTAGTGGGATCCTCCATAACTTGTACTTTTTCAATAAAAGCAATGGATCTCGGCTTATAACTTGTGTTAACTTATAGCTACTATTGTACCACCTTAATCTCTATAACTTAGTGAACAAAATCTAGCCCAAGTAAGGCAGTTCCACTCTCTCTGAATCACCCAATAGATGACTTAAACTTTCTTCTATATAAACCTTTGTAAGGGGTAGATAATCATCTCACTACCTTCATAATACAATTTATAAGCTGGTAATACAAGTTCAAGTGTCTGGATGCTACGTTCTTCTTGCCCACCTGTTTAAGGATGAAAAACTATACCTAACTTCACTTGTATATCAAAACTTTCTTTATCTTTAGTTGTTACCTCGCTCAACTGACAATAATCAATACCCATTCTCAATGTGTCGTTTCTCTTTTGTGCAAATAACACTGATGTACCCTTCAGGTACATACTAAGTCTTGCTAGCTGACACGTGTATACTTTAAACATTGTTTTCCTTACCTCATGATAGGAAGCAAATTTACCTTTCAGCTCAAGGACAGTCTTTATGAAAACAAACAAAAAAAATAGGAATATATTTCCTTAGCTCGACAATCTTCGTGTCATACAGGAAGCCAACCACTTCATATCCATTATAACATTAAAATCTCTCATTTCCCGTTCAATATGACCAACCAGTGCATCATAACTATTAATAGTTACTATACAATTACGATATACTCTTCAATAGACTCACCACTGGTGCATAGACTTCAAATGGCATATCTACTTTCTTATCTTTGCCTGTACCTCTTCTTTTTATTGGCATTTTACTATACCAATGAAAGACAATTCCCGTGGTCCGATACAATTCAACTGACAACACTGGCTCTATTGCACGATCTAGAATAAAGAAAAGAAACAACATCCTAAATGTCTCGTAGCTTTCTACTTATAAATGTGGTGAACAACACATTGATAAGTAAGACTCTACTTAGACACGGCTTTGTAGAAACCCTTAGAACGACCTGCTCTGATACCACTTTGTCACACCCCGAACCCCATTCGAGGCGTGATTGGCACCCAAAGTCGATATGGCCTGAGAGAACCAATCTTTGCTCATGAACATTCGTATGCATAACCTCAAATGAATAACATACTGTCTCATGTCATTGAAGAAATGTAAAATGCCATCCATATACATATATAAAACTATACACACATATGTCTACAAAAGCCTCTAACAGATGCATTGACCAAAACGAACAAAAGGTCGGGACAAGTTCCCGCTCTATACAATATGTACAATGCCAAAACATATGATCTACTGTGACTCGGAGAAGCCCCGAACTAACTGGAGCTCACCAATGATCAGCGAACAACTAGCAACCTACTGTGGTGGCCTACTAGTGCCTGCACCTGCAATATGTAAGGTAAGTCCCCTGAGGGGGTCAGTACGAAGAATGTACTGAGTATGTAAGGCCGTAAGAAAACTGCATCAATACATAAGAACTTCAATGGAAATAATTATAAGAGAATACTTTATATGGATAAACATCATCTTATATGTGGAACCATGTACTCCTCTTTTGTCATTATTATTTTTGATCAATCAATCATATCCTTATCATTCATATAAAATCTTTCATATGGTACCTTTATTCAATGGATTCTTCCTTTGATTAACTCTCATTATCATTATTAGTCATTCAACATACATTCACTCTTTCGGTGGGTTAACATACATCCACTCTTTGGTGGGCAATGACATACATCCACTCTTGGGTAGGTCAACATAACATAACATTGCTTCCTTTTCTTTCATTATTCTTTGCTTCATTTCTCTGTCTTTCATAGTATGAGTTGTACCTTTATGATAGAAACATTCCTAAAACTTGAAACACAAATATACATTACTTCACATCTTTGCTTTGTGGAGATTGGTACAGTTACTTGTGAGAGATTGATACATATCTTGTGAGAGCTCGGTACATTTTCTTTTGAGAGATTTATGCATTTGTAGTCATAACATTATTGGAATATAATATTATTAGAAACATTGGACAATAATGTATGAACAAGACACATGAATAATAACCTCTATTGGAACCATTGAACATAACCTTATTGGACTCTCTTTACCTCATTACTCTTGTTGATATAGTTCTCATAGGATCTACAACATCATGACAACTTAAGGACTTCCATCAATAAATAAGAACTAGGTGGCTCATAATTCATCTAGGAGTAAAACACATGTGAATAACAATATAAATCAACATTAGTTGGAATACTATAGAACCCTTTTAGAATAGAACACTTTTGGAACCTTGGTATAATGAACAATGAAGAAAACATATGTGAATGGCAACTGCTCACCAACTAGAGATGCGATACCTTAGAACCTTATCGAACTTGTAGCATACGAGCCAATGATCATGAGTCAACGAATGGGCGTGAGTCATATGATTCACCATTTACCAATGAGTAAGGTACATGTGAGTAACACTAGCCATCTACCGAATACGGAATACCACTTTGGAATCGTGTCCACCCTACATCTATGATTTTCCTGTACTTTTGCCCCCAACCAACATATGTAACTTAATTTCTTTCTCTTGAGAGGTTGGTGTACTAACTTGCACATTACTTCCTTTATTACCCATATGAGATCATCACCCTATCGGTGGCCTATAATATCATACCGTTCATTACCTTATAGGTGGTATATAATATAATACCGTTCATCACCTTATAGGTGGATTATAATATAATACCGTTCATCACCTTATAGGTGGCTTATAATATAATACCGTTCATCACCTTATAGGTGGCATATAATATAATACCTGACATCCAGCTGATCAGTGGGATATAATATAAACCGTACATCCAGCTGATCAGTGAGCAATAGTCATATGTATAATAATAATAATAATAATACCGGACATCCAACTGATCAGTAGGCTATAATATATACCGGACAGCCAGCTGATCAGTGGGCTATAATATATACCGGACATCCAGATGATCAGTGGGCTATAATATATACCGGATATCCAGCTGATCAGTGGGAGATAATTATATATATAATACTAATACCGTAACATAATGTTGGGATTGATACATCCGAGCTTATGTCCCTTTTGATTGATCCATACTCAATAAAATATAAAGTAACCATGTGTGCATCACTTCTTTACAATCTTATTCCCTCTTCATAGTTATGAGAGTGATACATTATACCTCATAAGATTGATACTTTAACTTGTGTGAGATTGATACAATGATCATCATAACTTTATATGAAACTTTGGATCAATAATCACTGAGTGAGAGACATGTGAATAAACATTATTGGAAGCACAACATCATTTGAAACATAACACCACCGGGACCATTGGAACATAATCAATGAACAATAGATATGAGTATAACTACTATTGGAACGTTGGAACATAATCTTATTGGGATTTTAGAACATGAACAATGAATATAAGACACGAGATTCATAATCAATCAATGAGTAGAAATATAGGGTAGTGACCATTGACAACCGGATTTAGAATGCCTTAGCACATTTCGGGATCGAACGAGTACTATGACAATGTGAACACCATATGTTGCAGAAGGATATAGAAGAGTAACCTTACATACCTTTACTTCCAAGTACGAGTATAAGTACAAAAGTATATATATGAACACAACAGTCCAGCTTCTTCCTTATGTTTCACTCTACAATACAAGTCCACAATGAAACTCTTGTTAACGATCATTTACCGTACAAGCGTACAAAATGACAATGAACTATATGACTGCCATATAACTTCATTTAACTCCTTTCAATACAACTCACTACATTCTCATACCAACAGCACCTTAACATTACACACATTAACCAAGATTTCGTATAACAATAGCATTTCGCATCACACTTACCCTTTATGCCGTCTCATTTCCATTCTGTCACATTTACGCTTATCAATTTGCCTCATAAAAACATATGAACAACCATCCATATTTAATACAGTCCAACATGCCTTCACACAACACTTTAAAGTCATTAAAACGATATCACAAGTTGATAATTATATCCATGAAGGGTATAGGGGTTTCGGGGGGCCAAAGGGATGCAAAAACAAGCAATTCGGAGTTCTGGTACAATCCGCTAAGCCACCTGCGCCGGAAGGTGGAGGAACTACATCCACAGGAGACCTTTGGCAGTAGCCATAGGCACCTGCGCCCGCAGGTGCTTCATCTGCGAGGGCGGGTGCTCGTTTTGGTCCGAAATGGTCTTTTTGGGGTCCTTTTTATGAAATGAATGGTCTATGATCATAACCAAACTTATTTTAATATATTTTGATCATATTATATGAAAAAAATCAGCCATGGTCTCACAACACAAATAACAACACCAAAACGACACTTTACGGTCTATCCGCCACCAAAACCATAACCAATTTCACAATAGAAATTCCAAACATTATGCACCATGACCAAACTAGGGGATACTATAATCACATCTCACATTAGAATATTGAATCCATCAAATTCATTTTCTTCAAGACCACAAGCCCATGTTCAAGTTTACAAGGCAAAATCATCCTCCGATTTAGCAAACACAGATTATTTTACACATAGTGAACTTCTCACACTTCACCAACATAACCAACATGATATAAACCATCTTACATGCATAATACATATTAAACCATGATAATAAACACTTACCAAGTCTTAACAAGGAGTGATCTTGCCTCAAGTATAAGATAGCTTAGGGTTTGAGTGTTGAGAGAATGTGGAAAATTCTAGAAAATGGCATGTGTCTTTTTATGAATAAAAATATGATTTGTGGCCTTATATAGTGCCTCATGGTCCTCCTTATACATCCAATTAGTCAATAATTGAGGGTCTTCTTTGGTCAAAGCAAGAATGGATCAAGAATGGGTCATTTTGCCCCATTGGGCCAAGTCTTTCTTATGATCATGTTTTGCCCCATTGGGCCAAGTCTTTCTTATGATCCTTGGGCCTCATTTTGCCCAATAGCTCAAGACTCATATAAGCCCCAACAAATAATTACATAATTCCTCAAATATCTCATGTTTAATGAATTCCATACATGTACATGTAGTCGTATAGGTTCAACAACATACAGGGTGTTACACCTCCCACGAGGGTCTAATCCCTTGTACTAGGCCCAATATCAATTACCTCATCACCAACATTACATAATACATACTTTTGGCTCTCGACACTTAGGTAAACATTGTTCAACATTTTCAAGTAAGGTTTGGTAAGTATGGGGTGTTAGATTTCAAGAAGCAAAAAAATAGACGCAACAGAGACACGAGAAGAAGAAGAAGAGGAAGAGCGAGAAAAATAGTCAGTAGCAACACTAACCTTTGTTTCTCCCTATAGTAGGTTGTGCAGAAGAAGATACTTTTGGTGAAGGAACAGACAACATTGCTAGTATGTTAGAATCAATTAATCCTGCTTGTTGAAGTTGTGCAATTAAATCTGCCATAATTTCTTGTCGCATCGTTTTCTTTTGTTCCTTAATTTCTTTCTCCATGTTTTGTATTTTTTCTTGCATTTGTTTTACTGCATCATTTGTGGCATTTGAAATTGGTTCAGAATTGCCAACTATTTTTTTCAAAGAAGTTTTTGTCACCCCCGCACCATATAGTCTCAGACGACCCGGATGTTCAGGACCCATGACCACTGAAAATGCATCAACAGACTGACCATCCACACCCGAATAATGTGTTTCAATTTCCTCTATTGCACCCTAATAAAGCGTATACAAACAACACATCCAAGTAAATAAAAACTAAAACAAATAATTGATGCCAATAAAACTAGAAAATAGATAACGTTCGTACAATTTTAGTAGTTGTGTCTTCATTCGAGATCTTGTACGAACGACCGGGTTTCCTTGCTCTTGTGGCCACAAATATATCCTTAAGCTACACCGTTCCCTTCTCCTTTTCCTAGTCAAATGAAAATGGATTTCAAAAGTTGCTTGAAATGACGACAGATTAAGTTTATAATAGATAAGAGAACACACTAATTTATTACAGATTAAAGAGAAACTAATTTTGCCAGCAGTGTGTGGATTCATCAGCTTCTTCCGATTCTCGACATTTGTTTCAGACATTTTCTGTAAATAAATGATCAATAAATGTTAACTGAAAGCATAAAAGTCTAATCATCAGAGTTGAAACTTTGGAAAAGAGATAAAAAAACTTTTGGATGCTACTGAAAAAGAAAACTAAGATATATATGTTGAAAACAAAGATATATATGCTGCTGAAAAAGAAAACCACTGATCATGTGCTGAAAATAAAATAGTAAGTGAAGAACTAGATAGAGTGATGGAATCCCATAACACTTGAATAAAAAGACTTCCATGAAAAAAGGGCATTCGCCTATGTGTTGATCAGTTAAATTCTGTTATCAGACTTCCAAGAAACATACTATATGAAATCCCACAACACTTGAATCAACAGACTAAAAATAAAATACAAAGATGCACTAGGAATAGTTTTAATGTGTTCTATTTCAGTATTTCTACAGCATAAGAAATACTCAAAAGAAAACCTTATCTATATCATGCTTGACTAAACACTTTCTACTTCATAGTGCATTATGTTTCCTTGGTTGATAATGCTACATTTTGTCGTTGAAGTGACTTTGAACTTCAGTTGTTGCAAGTCAAACTGTTTCCTTGTACTATTTCCTATCTTTTTTCTACCTTACAAACAAATCATGGATTTACAAGATATTGCTCAATCACTAGAACTTGGATTCTCTAGCAGCAATATTGAAATGATACCCTTGCAATCACCAGTCCTTATCTCCAATTACCTAATGACTTCTCCACTATGCTCAAAGGAGAATTTGCGTTTACAGAAGAAAAAAAATGGAGTATTCATGTTTACAGATGATGCAGCGGATTCACTTTACACCCTCCATATGCAAATAATCACAGCAACTCCAAACTTCAAACTTCAAACATTTTTCAGTTAATGCTCCTGACTATCTTGAGTATATTTTTAATAAGGATGGCTGCAGAAATTAAAAGTTGATAAAGTTCTCAGGAGATTGACCATAACAAACTCTTCATATTAACACACACAAGTTAGCGACTATATCAACACAATTTTAGTCCATTTTAGAGAAAATGGATTCTTGACTTACTAAAGTAGAGAAAAGCATTCATGCTTATTATCATACAAGATTTGAATAGAGCAAGAAAGAAAACAAAACTAATTTGAGGGAAACAGAATTTCTTACTAGAATTAGGCTAAAACTAACTATGTTAAAGAAAGAAAATCAAAGTCATTCGTCTACGTGAACTGCTAGTTGTGGTGTACGTCAGCCTTGCTCTATACATAGTAGACTGAATAATCAACCTCATTAGTGTTGTTGGGTCCCTATGTTTGGCCTAAAATTCTGAAATTTCGCTCTTGCCATATCAAGTAAATGCAGCAGCCTAGTGTAATCTTAAGCAATTAGTATGACATAGCAACAATCCGCATTTTTGCCCAAAAGACAGTAAAAGTATAAACGTCCCAGTGAACTTTGATTTTTTCCATGAGAACAACCCAATAACTTAAAAAATCAAGGTGCACAAACATAAATCTGTCCATCAGAACAATGTCAATAACCAAAATTGAAGCAGAAATCAAAATTCTCATTGCCTTAGTACAAAACAAAACCAACTAAAATTAGATAAAGAAAGGAAATATTTTCTCATCACATCATTCTCAGTTGTAACAACACATTAACCAAATAAAAGAAACTTTTTACAAAAGAGTTTGAGTTAGCACCTTTCTTTGTAGAAGAAATTATGTCAGCTTGAATTTCTCGTCAACTCTTGAACCACTCGGCTGTAAACTGGAAGCGTAGAAAATAGTTAACTATATCAGCATGTCTTCTTAGAACTAATGAATAGCTTTAACTTTAGCCCAAAAAAATTTAGCCATACGTATCCAATGCTAAGAATGCAGGTGGTTTGAATTTCTGAGTGTCATATGTAAAAGTGTTTCATTAGGTTCAGTGGGCTATTGCAATGCTTATAATTGTTGTGAAATTGTTGCGACTGAACATCTATTGCAAAGCTTATATAACCATTACAAAATAATTGTCGGTACAGACTAGTGATACTTGTTCTATAAAATTCTTGTAGTGATACTTGTTCTATAAAAGAAAAGTTCTTGTAGTGATACTAGTTCTATAAAAGAATCTGAAGAAGATTAGCAAAGCACACTCTAAGTTGCTAAACCCTTATGCAAATCAGTTAAAACCAGAAATTATACAAGCTTACCAGTAACAACAAATAAATTAAACAAGAAAGAATGAAACAGATAGTCAAATACTTCGCGTGGTAAGAAGTTAACTAAAAAAAAATAGAACAGTCAACCTCTCATATTCTTTTAAGAAGGTTTGATTACATACTTACTGTTGGCCCGTTTGAGTTTCTCACATGTCAACTCTAAATAACACATAAATCTCTTAAAAACAGAGAATCAAGCCATGAAGACGCTCATTCCACATTTGAAATTTACCTCAATTTACATACTCCTAAGGATAGACATAGCTTAGTTTATCCTTTTAGTTTGAACTGACATGTCAACACACATATCAAAATTTTAGGGGGATCCTCAACATAAACTTCTTATTTTAGGCAACATTAGCTTTCTCTTGGTATTATGAACCAAAAAAATGTAAAAGTCAAGCCTTTGAACACACAAAGAAAAATGCAGGACAGTCTAAACAGTTAATAAAAAAAGCAAAGAAGACTTAACATTTCTCAAAGCAAAACCATTTGAAAACCATACAAATATAGAACTCAAACATGCTCAAATAATCTCAATTAACTAAGAAGGATAAAATCAAGTAAAACACATAAAAGAGACTCACTGTTTTAGTCATCTAAACACCCTATTCCTCTCTTTGAAAAAGATCAATTAACATAAATATGAAATGCCTTCCACTTCTACTTGACATTTTGAGTCAAGAGAAGCTTGAATGGTAGTCTGGTTTAGCACATAGAAAGAAACAAGTAATAGATCACACTTAAGATCAAAAGAATGCAAAACTTGAATGAATAAACTAGAAAAATACTTACAAGAATGGTACAATTAATCAACTAAACCTATTTCATCCTTCCCCGTCTCCTTGACAAGTTCAAAAGAACTTCTATATGTCAGGAAAGGTCATACAGGGATCTTGGATGAGACATCCTTCACTTATGAACCTACTTCACTACTTCTATTGATATTCGTGCCTTATATGGATCCTACATCTGAATGGTACTACAGGGACATTCATGAATGTTGGTGAATTTGGATTTGGGAGATCGCCTAGAAGTTTTTGAGATGGGAACGAACTTGCAAAAGGTAAAACACTACCTAAAACTAGAACAAATCAAACCACAAAATTCCCCTACAACCAGTACAAAATTTCCAAAAGAAACAACAAAAACGTAATTTTTTTTCTCTTTTTCTGTGAATTTAGTGTATATATAATATCAAACTATAAGTAATACATAAAACAAAAATCTGAAACACAAATACATTATATTGCAGGCACAAATTAGAAAATTAACATAGATTTCATAGAAAACCATTTGTGCATTCTTTAAAAAATTTTACAAAATCCATCTGATTAAGAAAAATAGTACATGCAGGGCAAATAAGAGATAAAGGGTCCATGGATTCTTACATGCAAATAGTCTGCTGACGGAGAAGAACACCCACAAAAATAAATACTTTCACCGAAAAAGAAGAACACTATTGGAGAAGAAAGCCCACTAAGATAAACACTTTCACCGGAGAAGAAGACCTGCCAGAGAAGAAGCCCTTTCAACGAAGAAGTAGAATTTGTGAAAAAGGCCAAATCACTTGAGAAGAAGACCTTTCAATGGAGACCTTTCACACGAAATTAGCACAAAGAAGACATCATAGCTCAGACAAAGTACCAAAATATCATAAATGGAGAACAACACTTTCCGGCGGAGATGGAATTAGCTAAGAGAAGTGAGCTCAGAAAATTCTAGAGAGAGAATTTTCATGGGTTCAAACATTGTATCTATTCAGAAATGGGTTCAGACATTGTCGTTATTCTAGAGAGAGCATTGTATTTTTCAACTTTTTTAATTAAAAAATAAAAATCGCGGGTTCACCAAATAAATGGAGGGAAATTTCCCGGGTCCTTAATTTTTAGCATAAAATAACTGTTACCACAGATACTCTACAGGGACGGTTTTAAATTCTGTCACCATAGATACCTTTAATGAGATGGTTATGACTATTTATGCGACGGTTTGTTTATTTAGTGTGCTATTAGATCCAATAAGAATATGCTACGGTTCTAACCGTCATAGTAGATAATTTATAGCAACGGTTATATAACCGTTGCCAAATAATTGTTGCCATAGCCCTAATTTCTAGTAGTGTAAGAAAGACTTCTACTATGCACACTACCTCCCTCTCTAGTTTGAGATAAAGCTTGGAGAGCCTATTATTGGCATGACTAACAAGACTATTTGTATTTGGGGAAATTCCTTTGAATATGACCAACCTCACCACACTCAAAGCAAGTCTGGTCCAAGGTGGGTTGCTGAGCTGAAGCATACAAAGTATGATACCCATAAAAATATGGAGAAGGCTTGCTGGCCCCCAAGAGAAGGCTTACTGACCCCTATCAGACACCTGAATTGTTAACTGAATAGGGCATGTAGAATACCTATGAGAACTATGACCCCTAAAGAATGAACCACTGTAGCTACCCCATTTCCATGTTTTCTTTACTACCATCTTTGCATACCCCTCCTATTGCACTCTTTCTACACTCTTGACGAATGCAATCACCTCCTAAAAAGACTTATTAGAAGACACCGTCAAAAGAGAGAAAATCTAGAGGGTTGTGTTCAACCCCTTAACAAAATGGTGAATTCTCTCTTCCTCACTATGTAACAACTGTAATAAATATTGGGAGTGTGAATTAAACCAATCCTCATAAGCTGCAAATGAAGACTTCCCCTGCTCAATACTGGTGAACTCTTTCATCCTCCAGTCCCTCCAAGTACGGGGACCATACTTCTCTAAGAAGATAGAACAGAATTAATTCCATATCAGCGGAGGTGATCCAGTGGTCCTGAACTCCACATAAGTACTCCACCATAACTTAGCTTCACTTTGTAGGTAAAAAGTGAAAAAATCAACTCCATACTACTCAACTACTCCTATTTCTTGAAATCTCTTGTGACAATCAATGCTGAACTCATAAGCATCCTTAGATTTAGAGCCATGAAAGACCGAAGGACTCATTTTGATAAACTTACAAAAAAAATTATGCTCATCACCCGACCTGCTACATTCCTCAGGAAGATTCCCAGCTTAAAAGCCTCATCCTTCCTAGGAGCCATGATAGTAGTATGTCATACTCCTGGGTGTTGTACTTTGGAAACTGTAGGTGTATCCCTAGTCACCTCCAAACCACTCAAAAAAGTCAAAACCTATTGAATCATGTCTCATGAAATTGTAGCCAGTACTGCACCTCCCTGTACTGGTGCCACTGCTTCTCCTGCTGCTACACTCAGAATATCCTCTAGAAGGGGAGGGGATTTTGAGACCTCTCTAGCTAGTTCTCTAGATGCCTAATCTCTACCCCGGGCGGGTGCTGCTCTCTATCCTTTGCCTCATCCTCCTTCTCACACTTTCCCTCTACAATAAATTACAGCCTCATTGGCTAGTTCGGGTTCCTCTTCCTTTGCTTCACCTGCACGTGTTCTTACCATCTGTGAGAATACAAATGAAAGAGGTCAAATACCAATTTGGATCACCATATACAAATTGGAATCTAGTAATAACATGAATGAAAGAAAGAATTAAGTTTTACTAGTGTCTTGTAGCCTCTCAAAGAAAAGTATTGGCATCTATGTATTGTTCCACAAGACACTACTAGATATGTTCTTGTATGATGAGATTGAACTTTGTAACAACCCAAATGGCCGTGAGTGGCACCCATACTAACCCTTCAATGGCAGAACAATCTAACCCAAGCCTTAATCCATTCAATTAATCAATTAACAGAAAATATAAATAAATCTCAAATTAAATAATAAATATTTCAAAACTAAAAAATAAATAAGAAAATATACTATCTATTACATCCCCAGAATCCAAATGTCACCTTAAAAGGACACTGACCAAACCAGTCAAAGAGTCTCTCAAAAATCACTAATAAGAGAAAACATCATTGTCCAAAACAAAGAAAATATGAACTACGTAGATCTGTGGCAACTTGAGAGGCAATGAGCTCACCCTCAGATTGTATCAGTTTGTACCACTAGAGCTAAAGTTGTGTTTGAGTCTCTGGAACAATGTCTACACTCAACAAAAGAATAGCACAAGGTTGTGTCTGTACAAACCACCATGTACTAGTAGGCATCATCGAATGACTAAACTTAATAACAAGTATAAATCATAAATCAACTAGCAACTGGATAGGAGCATCAACACAAAAAAAATAGTTTACTCAACAAAACAATCATTTCAAATTAGGGTAAGCAATGTTAGTAAACAAGTCATGTAAGCCTCCAACAATTATCATGAACAATAATGAATTCACAACCTCGGTAATCACATCATAATATAGATATATGTACATCTCAATTTCATATTTTTGTTTCTTTTACTTTCATTATAATCTCCACATATCAAACTAACTCTCACCTCAATCATAAATCTATACACATATGCTAAAGTACTTGTTTCTGGCCCACTAGTTATAACCTATAGGAGATGCACCAGGGTCCACATACCATATCAGCATGGTACCCAATCCATAATAAGAACAACAATATCATACTGGTGTGGTACTTAATCAATGAAGTAATACTGTACCGGTGTGTTACCTAACACCTAATTTTATAAATATACCTCATAATAAACATTATAACAAGGGAATAGTTCGTTACATCATATACCAATTAAATAACCATTTATCCCCAAACAAGCAAGAGAGGAGATAAGGGAAAAACGTTATCTGACTTGGCTAAAAGATAGGGATAATTGCTATGCATGTCTGCTTCGATATCAAATAAAGCTCAAATATACCCGTCTAGAATGTAGTTGTCACTAGCAATATATTTTACCCAACTATTGGAGTCATGTTCAAACCCACGAGTAATTAAGGTGATAGGTTCACCTTCGAGTGTCACAAGTGACTAATTGCTTACACGTAATGCTAAAAACAATGCAATAAAGTAAAATGGGGGAGTAATTCAAACGTTGTTGTGTTCAATTTGTTGAATCCACGCTTAGTTTGCAAAAGTGAGTTCTAGAGTTTGTAATCAAGTGTTAAGGATATTTGGGGTTATGCTTTCATGAGCGTGAGTACAGGAATGGGTAATTGGATATTTACCTAAGTTCAATTAATCACTATGGATAGGCTAGGTCCTATATTTTAATGACAATTTTTCAATAAAACATTAAACATCACAAGTGGGTTCTTACGAACACCTCACAAGTGGTACTTCATAAAAAACCTATAACCTCAATTTAGTAACCTTATGTCTAAGAACTAATATTAAATGATGAATATAAAAGTCATACTTGACCACTACTCCTCACCCTTATCCCATTTGTCAGGAGGGTAAGAGGTCTTGGGTTAACTAGAGTTTGCAATCTCCAATGATAATTTAATAACACAAAGAAGAGGTCAATCCCATAGCAAATAATCAATTAAAGAGGCAAATAAACAACACCCTTACAATTATCACTACTCATTAATACATAACCCCAAGATAGAAATTTAGCTACTCATAACAAAAGATACGAGAAATATACCCAAATCTTTATTTAGATCTGCCATAGAATACAATTAATCCAAGAGAATCACGAATTTAAAGCACGAAATCAAATATAAATAGCTAAAATTCACTCTAGGGTTTCAATTACAAACTCTCAAATAAAAAAATTGACAAAGAATGGGGGTTTTAGATGTCAAAAAGGCTTAACTAGCTTCAGCAAAAATGGGCCTTAAAATTACAGAAATGCCACCACATCCAAATCGACTGAAGAAAAGATCATCGCAAACACTTCGATGATACGCCGTAGTAACTTTGTGATGCTGAATCAGTGTTGATCTTAAGCTTCGGGGGTTGGCATCTGGTAGCTTTTGCAATGGAGATATGCTTCATCTCCATATCGATGATTCACCGAATTACTTTTCCTCATCGCTGAACCGCTTGTATTGAAATTTGATTGAACTATTATCTTGTGCGATGGGCTCTCATATTTGGCGTTATGTCGAGAACTTTGGTGATACGCCAATCAGCATGGGCGATGCTCATTTACATTTCTAGCTCCAATCTTCTACATTTTTTCTTCTTTATGCTCTTTCGTTCACTTCTTGACTAAACATCATTAAAACTAATTCAAATTGGCATTGAGGACTTAATATCTTACCATTTCTAGGCCAAATGAGTCACAAATTGCAAACTCATCAACACCCCTAACTTAAATCTTTGCTCTTCCTCAAGTAAATTAATGCACACAACAAAATCAACAATGCCTACAAATAATACTACTTGGGAGCTTAGACACGTGCTTTTTTTGTGAAAACACTTTTCCCTCATGGTTTTGAAAACAATGGCACAAGTTTCACATATCAAACACTCAATTTATGTACAAAAAGCCTAAAATATTGACTAAACATTACCAAACCACACACATGCTCATAGACTCCAACTAAGTTAAAGAATGTTCAAGTATTGCAATCACCTGCCCTCACACAAAAAGGTCCCTTCCCTCAAGAAGCGATCAACATTAAAACAAGGTACTACCACTAATCACTCACACTCTCAAAGATGATCATGAATATGGGTACCGCACTATAGGCTTCCGTATAAGCTAAACTTCATCACATTCAAGCATGCTACATAGGAGATCACTAAGGTCTTACTTTGGCTTGAAGCGTAGGTGATGGGTAAGGAAGAAAAGGTTGAGATTATAGTGACTTTACCCCCTCGAAGTATCTAAAGAGACCTCAATTACACTTCTTTCCCTAAAAATCCTTCTTATACAAATCCAAGGACCAATTCTCAAAATTTTTCAAGCTATCTTCCTCTTCCTATCCTTTCAAACATTAAACTACTTCAAATATTTACAAACTAGCAACACAACTACAACTCTTTTTATAATTTCTTTTTAATCTTTTTCTCATTTTTTTTATATATCTACAAAGGATACGAGGATAATTTGAAGAGGAAGTAAATGGTCCCCACATTATAAACTTCCAATCACAAAACTATCCCCAAAAGACTCCACCACCCCCAACTTAGGCTTTTGGCCTAAGTTGGTTCACAGCCTCACCTAGACGTTTCAAGAAGGATTTGGTTTAAGAGAGGGACTTGTGGAAAAAAAAATTCTCTTGTAATGAGGCTGTTTAAGAAAAAGGGTTCCAAGGTTCAAATTAGGGACAACATTGTTCACTCAATTCACAATGGGATGGCTAAATTTGTCAAATTTGAGGTTCACTCTCGATCAATGGCCTACAATCACTTCTCCAACATTGCACACTCTTTGATTAGTTATATAGCAACCAGGCAAGTTATAGATGGACTCAATGAGTAAGATCGAGTCAAATCCTCACCCGTACATGGAACTTAATTGCACACTCAAAGCACCCTTTCTCAATTGATGTACCACATTCATAGCGCATATCGAAGGAGGTACTCAAGTAGTCAAAACAAGATGCGGGTGTTCACAAATAATAAGCACCTAACTTGTTCAACCAAACCAAAGAAATTTTTGAAAAGGGCACATTTTGAAAATTAAACAATTCACAATGATTTATCATTTTTAAGAGTTGGGCATGTGAAAACTCTCACCAAGAGTACAAGTTGAGTGAAAGTGTTCTATTGCTAGTACTTTTTTCTCTCAAGTACGCATGCCAAAACAAATTTTTATTTGCGACTAAACTACGAACTACTAAGCTAAAATAAAAAGTAAGGAAATAAAAATGAAAAATCACATACTACACTCAAATCAATAAAAGCATCAAGTCTAGAATATTACAACCCAAAATAAAAATAAAACATCATCCAAACCAAATTCGAGCCACATACCAAAATAAAATAGAACAAGAATAAAGCAAAGTATCTAAAACAAAATATATCAAGAGTAGGCTAAAATATTACAAATCCAAACATAACCCCCCAATTATAAAATATGCATTGCCCTCAATGCAATTGGACTAATGATAAAGAAAAAAGAATAAAAGTGAGGGTCCTTCTGAATATGGCTAAGTCTGTGGTGATGAATAGCTCTCAGAAGTGGCCTCTGTCTGGGTATCTATGCCTGTATTAGTCCCAAGTGTGGTCTATGGGGGTGGATCTGGTATTATGTCCATAGCAGCAGCGTAGCTGGAGGTCCTAACCTGGGTCGTATTTTGAGTCGACCTCTCCAAAATATCCAAATAAAGGGTACCGTCTGTCTCATGCCTGTCAGCCTGCATATTAGCCGGTATCTACTCCTCAAAGTAGGAATCAATCTAGGATGCATCAATATCCTCTCCATCTGAAGGGCGGTCCTCCTCATCCTTCTCCTCCTCTAGTACTGTTGTATTAGCACGAATATATGATGGGGATGGTGACTGAGATGGATCTCCCCATTAATGTGAAAAGTATGGGAATCGAAGCTTATCCACATGTGAAGCGAGCTCAGTCTACATATGTTGTAATTCACCATTTGGAGTTGTGGGTTATGGAGTGCTAAACTCATCCAACTTGGTACCATATATGCATAGGGTTTCACGAATTCCCCGCAACTCATCAGGAACTGGCAACATTACAAGTTTCACTGCATCAATAATCATCTGAGGAATCTGAGCCTCCAATCTTGAACATCTCATATCACTCGAATAAGCCAACTAGCCTATCCAAATGATGTCAACATGAGTCAATAGGGCTCTTGATATGCCCAAAGCTATGGATGGGCGAGGGCCAATAGCAATAGGTCTAGAAGAATGAGTGAATGGACCTATGGAGGAGTATGGAAGAGTAGGAGTTACAGTAGTAGGAGTTGGTTTTTTCGAACCACTATCAATAGAGTCAAGAATAATTATCGAGGAATCATCCACCCGGGCTTTCTTATTCTTCACTTCTTGCATGATTTCAAGGTAGGTTCTATCAACAGTTGAGGTAGGAAAGCACTCAAAATCTTTCTTCTTATCAAAGGGGATCTTAACATGATGAATAACTCGGTGATCAAGCATGGGAAGTCAAGGGAGGTTTGTTTTTATTGATCCTAACGAGCAATGTCTGGGGTAATGAGCATAGCAAGATTGAGCTTCTCTTTCACTATAATTATGCCTACTAGCACTTCCCAAGGATACACGAGAATCGATTCATTCTGAGAAGGCAAGATGTTATTGCACACAAAGCTTAACCAATATAGAGCCTTAAAGTTTATATCATTTTTCTCGATTAGGGTTCCTGGAGTGAGCCATGTAGGTGTCCCATCACTAAGAAAAGGGGCTAACTAACCCCAAAAATCATCAACATTATTAAAAGTAAGGGTTGTGAAGTAATGACGTGCATCAAGTGTATATCTATAGATCATATTAATCGACGCCCCGTCACACTTAACATTCATGCCTTGCAACTTCATGACATCTCGAGTCTCTTGAGATTTAACCTTCTTTATCTTGTATAGTAACAACTTCCATAAGCTTGATAAAGCTCCCGTACCCATGTACTAAAATACAACTTCTAAGGTTGAGTGAATTGTTTGAAGTTGTGGTACTGGATGACATCTCACACCTTAGGGTGCTTTCCTTCTAGCCCATCAATGCTCAATCTTTGTTCTTTAATAATTGTCCGATTTTTGTGAATCTTGAATAAGTTCAGGAACTTGTGACCTCCTTGTAGGTGAAGGTTTGCTACAGTACAAGGAGTTTGTTCAACTCTTTTCTTCTTTATCGGTACAACCTCTGGAATATTTAATGGTGTATGAATATGAATGGTGCTTGCCTCATCCGAGGAATTAAGATTGTACCTTTTGGAGTTAAATCTATGCTCCGAACTTTGCTCCTAAATAATTGTAGCCTTACTTTTAGTTTCTTCAACCCTCTTTCTTTTGTGAACCATGATTTCCAGTTGTGATTGATCGATAATTTTTACCCCTTTTGAAACCTTGGATATAGGAGGGGGAGAACGAGTTAGTTTTTTAGCTAGACGCTTGTTTCTATACATATCTACAAATAAGAGAAGCACAACAATAGGCCAAAGTTAGCAAAAACACACAGAAATGTTCCTAGGTATGTATCACAAAACTATTTTAGAGATTCGCCAAAGGGTTCAGCGATGCATAGCCCCCATCGCTAAATGGAAAATTGAATAAAGGAATGATTAGCAAAGCTAGTTGGGTTTCGGTGATACGCAGATGGATATGATGTTTCTTGTTGGCCATAGCCAAATGTAACAGTTAAGAACACAAGATTTGACGAAGAAAAGTGGCGTATCAGATATACGCTGAAGAGTTCGGAGATACTCCCCAAGCATTGAGAACTACTGAAGTATCGCCAAAACATCACCTTTAATAGCCCAATCTACTGTGACTTTTGGCTATATGGGGAGCGCTTTGGCAATCTGCCATGAAGTTCAGTGCATAGCTGAAGCTCTCAACCCATCGTCGAAGGACATCATCCCTAAGCTTTCAACAACTTTGATTTTTTAAGTTTTCAAGCCATTTTAATGGCGATATCAATTCCAAACTACCATGAGTACTCAGACATCCCCATATTTCACAAATAAAACAACAAATCAATGATTTTTACCTTAAGAATGATGTCACCCAATTTATCATTGGGCAAAATCATTCTATTTCAAATTAAAGTTAAGTTAAACCCAAAAAATTGGATGCCTATTTCAACAACAGTCAAACCCCAAACCATATATTCATAATTAACGCTCAAGTGGACCCTAATTTCACAACCCGTCAACTTAAAATATGAATTCAATAAAAAGCCCAATTTTAAAGCACAAATACGACTCAATCAAGCCTACCCATCATGATAATTCAAACAAGAACAATATTAAACATCATGAACGACATAGAACCACAAGACATAGCAAGCAAATGAGATTCAAACCAAAATTCAAACTCTAACCTTAAGATTTAGAGAGAAATCAATAAGGAGAAGATGGGAAAATGGTGGTGCGTGACTTAGGAGAGTGAATGATGATTGTGGTTGTGATGCAATCACATAGATGTGAAAGTGAGAGACATTTGAGTGTGTGTGTATTTGTGGAGTGGGTTAACTGATAGAATAGAGGGAAATGGGGAATGGGAAGTGGTTTGAATAATACCAAGGTTCAAAAGGAATTGAAAAGTCAAGGGCCAAAGAAAGTCAAACCATCATTATTTAAAATACGACGTCTTTTTACGATATGTATAGCATCACTGAAGTTGTCGGTGATACGCCGAATTGGAAATTCATCACTTATTCTAATAGTATTTATACCTTAGACTTCCTTTGTGGCGATCCAGTTCGGTGATGGGCTGGTCCATCACCAAAATCATTGGTGATACACTGAATATTGCATATTATTGTAAAATATCATAGTTGAACAGCCATGGGAGATCAATTTTAGTGAAGGGCTTTGGCGATATGCTGATGGGTTCGGCAAATTGCCAAATCCTCTTCCCTGGAGATTTGGTCATGATCTCCCATATTTTTCTATTCCAACTATGTTTTTCCACATTCAAATTCTATCACACACCTGCACTATACAACAAAAGTTACTCAAAACAACAAAAATTATAACTTGGGTTGCCTCCCAAGAAGCGTCTTAGTTATCATCGTGGAACCACGTTGTTCTTTATCAAGGAATATCTTTGAAATGGAGTGCATCTTTTTTAGAAGCTCTGGCCCCACAAACATAGAAGTGTTTCAACCTTTGACCATTCACCATGAACCTTCTTTTTTCATGGTCTTCCAATTCAATTGCGCCACTAGGATACACATTTACTATGGTGAAAGGGCCCGACCACTTAGACTTAAGTTTCTCCGTAAAGAGTTTCAATCTTAAATTAAAAAGTAACTCCTTATCTCCCACACAGAACTCTCTGTTCTATATCTAGGCATCATACTACCTTCTTATCATCTCTTTGTAAAGAACTGAGCTCTCATATGCCCGAAGACAAAATTCCTTCAACTATTGTATTTGCTCCACTCTAGACTTGGAGGCCTCTTCCCAATCCATATTAAGATTCTTCAAAGCCCAAAGAGCTTGATGTTCTAACTCCACTAGTAGGTGACAAGCTTTCCCAAACACAAGTTGATAGGTAGACATACCAATAGGAGTTTTAAAAGTTGTTCGGTAAGCCGAATGAGCGTCATCCAATTACCTAGCCTAATTAGTACATCCCACATTCACTATTTCATCCAAGCTTTATTTGATTTCTCGATTTGAAACTTCCACTTTGCCACTTAATTGGGGATCATATGAGGTATCCACCTTATGCTTAATCTTGTACTTATAAAGTAAAGTACCGAAAAACCAATTACAAAAGTGAAAGCCTCTGTCACTATGAATTGCTTGGGGAGCCCCGAACCTTATAAATATGTGTTTCTTCAAGAAGAACATGATGTTATTGCTCTCATTGTTTAGCCAAGTAATTTCTTCCACCAATTTTGACACGTAATCTATGGCCACAGATATGTACTTGTTACCATAAGAACTCATGAAGGGTCCCATGAAGTCAATTCCCCACACATCGAATAACTCTACCTCGAGATTAGGCTTATAGGGAATCATATTCCTCCTTGAAATATCTCATTGCATTTGGCTTTGAATACAAGTTTTAACCCTGTCACAGGCATCTATATGAAGTATGGGCCGATAGGACCCACTTTTAAAGACATTGGCAGTCGTTCTCATACCATCGTGGCAACCACCAAATGGTAATAAATGGAAAGCCTCAAGAATAGCCTATATCTTTGACTCTATCACGCATCTACAGATCACTCAATCTGTTCACTCCTTAAATAAATAGGTTTCATCCTAATAGTACTTCTTTACATCATGAAGGAATATCTTCTTTTGATAATGATTGATATATATGGCAGAAAACCACATACCATATAATTTACATAATCAGTATACCACGATTCTATATCCCCCAAGAGTGCAATGATTAGCTTATCAGGAAAGGTTTCATCAATTTTGATTCAACCCAACTTCTCATTATTGGACTCAAGGCGGGATAGATTGTCCGCCACTTGGTTTTCACATCCTTTCTGATCCTTAACTACAAAATCAAACTCTTGAAGTAACAAGATCCACCTAATCAACCGAGGCTTGGATTTTTTTTAGCCATCAAATATTGGAGAGCCACATGGTCAGTATGCATAATAACCTTCATACCCAACAAATAAGCATAGAATTTTTCAAAAGCATAGACTACGATAAGCAACTCTTGCTTTGTAATAGTATAATTTTGTTGTGCATCATTCAATGACAAGCAACTCTTGTTTTGTAATAGTATAATTTTGTTGTGCATCATTCACTGACTTGCTAGCATAATATATTGGATGAAAAATCTTGTCCTTCCTTTGGCCTAATACCACAACCAACATTAAGACACTTGCATCACACATCAATTCAAAAGGAAATGACCAATTTGGGGCCACAATGATGGGAGCCAACAAAGGTTTCTCCTTGAGGCAATTGAATGCCCTCACACAATCACCATTAAAATTGAATTTCACTTCCTTTTTAAGAAGCTTACTCATTGGATGAGTGATCTTGGAGATATCATTTACGAACCTTCGATAGAAGTCGGCATGCCATGAAAACATCAAGCACCTTGCATGGAGATCAGAGGGGGTAGCATGGAAATACCTTCAACTTTATCTTGGTCAACTTGAATACCTTGACTCAAGATCTTATGCCCAAGTACAATGCCCTCCTTTACCATAAAATGACACTTTTCCCAATTCAACACAAGAATAGTTTTAAGACATCATCAAGTACCTTGCCCAAGTGTTAAAGACATCATTCAAAGGTTTCAATCAAAATGGAAAAATCAACCATAAAGACCTCAATAGTATCCTCCACCATGTCCAAAAAGATCTATAACATGCACTTTGAAAAGTGGTGGGTGCATTGTATAACCCAAAAGGCATATGCTTGAAGGCAAAAGTACCATATAGACATATGAAGGTAGTCTTCTATTGGTCCTCTGGTGCGATGATTTTTTTTTTTATAATCGGAGTACCCATCTAAGAAATAATACCAATGATACCCCGCCAAATGATTAAACATTTGATCCATAAATGGCATGGAGAAGTGGTCCTTTTCGGTCTATGAATTGAGTTTTTGATAATCCATGTACATTGTCTAACCCATAACCGATCTCATGGGAATAAGTTCAGTGTTTTTATTAGGAACCACCGTGAATCCTCCTTTCTTTGGGATGCACTGAACCGGGCTTACCTATGTGCTATCCAAGATCGTATACACGATGCTCGTATCTAACCACTTGATTATCTCCTTTTTCGCCACTTCTTGCATCCGAGGGTTTAACCTTAATTGATGCTCAACACTCGAAATACAATTGTTCTCCAACTTTTTCTTGTGAATACAAATACTGGGAACAATCCCGATAATATCTACAATAGTTCACCCAATGGCTCGAATAAATATTCTGACAAATCGACTTCAACGCTTCTATTTTCCATCGCAATAAATCTCCTGAAATAATAATAAGTAAGTGTCTCCTTAATTAAAGGCTTGGCAGGAGGACTTTACTGATTTTTCAAGTCAAGGTCTAATTTGCATGGGTTATTAGTGTAGGACTTGAGACCCATCAAGGATGCCACGAACTCATCATACTTTTCAATGTCCTCACTTTCATAATTCAAAAAAACTCCATCTAGTGGCTCACTAATGAAATCTACTTCTATAGCATCGGCCACCTCATCATCAATCATATGAATAATCAAAATCACTTGGAAGTCCATTGGTTGCTTCATGGACTTACACATATTAAAGTTCACCTCTTTGTTATTCACTCTAAAGTTCAGCTCTCTACATTCCACGTCTACTAATGCCCTCCCAGTATACAGGAAATGCCTACCAAGAAAGATTGGAACTTCGTAGTTTATCTCACAATTGAGGATCACAAAGTTGGTGGGAAATATGAATTTGTCAACTCAAACTAGAACATCATATATAATTCACATCATCCTTTTAATAGACTGTTCCACCATTAAGAGTCTCATGGTTGTGGACTTTGGAGCTCTCAAACCCAACTTCTTGAATATAGCTAATGGCATCAAGTTTATACTTGCTCCCAAGTGGCACAAAACCTTGCAAAATTGATATACCCCAATAGTGCAAGGGATAGTGAATGCACCAGGGTCCTCTTTCTTGACCATCATATTGCTCGATATGATAACACTACAACTATGTGAGATTTCCACTATTTCAATGTCCATGATTCTTTTCTTTGTGACCAAGTCCTTCATGAACTTGGCATACCCTAGCATTTCAAGTAAAGCTTCAACAAAAGAAATGTTCACCGAAAAGTTGCTACATTTGGTGAGAAACTTCTAAAACTTTATATTATCCTCATTTATCTTGAGCCTTTGTGGGAATGGGGAAGGTATTTTGATTGATAGCCTTGGAGCAGCCGGGCTTTCCTACGGTTTTGAGTCATTACAATCAACCTTTTGTTGGCCCTCTTCATTCTCAACCCTCACTTCCACTTCTTCCAGTTTTTTAACATTTTCCTCATTGGGAATAGAAACTTAATCATTCGACTTGGTAAGCCCTTTTCTTTTCCTACTTGATTGCTCTTCAACTCCCCTTTCACACTACAAAAAAAACTGGGTTTAGCTATGGATTTTTCCTACAAATTGATTTCTGTGCTAAATAATGACGGATTAGCTACCAAATTATAATTTTGTAGCCAAAAATGCAAAACAATAATTGAGATCCAATATAGTGACCGATTAGCAATGGAAATGTAAATCCATCACTAAAGTTTGGTGCTAAATTTTTGCGCCTCCATTTTAGATATAAAATTAACGAAAAAAAACGTGCGACAAAATTTATTAAAAGCTAGCTACGGAAGTAGCGACGAAATATTCGTCTCAAGGTATATCTCATTAACCAAAATGTTTTAAAATAAGTTTCTATAAAAAGAAATCCGACCTTAATAAATTCTAGGGCACAGTCAGTACCAGAACCATATGCTAATTTACCAAGAGGTGCACAATTCTCAAAACTTATAAATTTTTTATATAAATCCAAAAGCTAAATTTCCTCACCTAAGCCATTGCTCAAATTTGAGTTTCGGGAGGTGGGTTTTTTTGTATATAGGATAGGAGGGCTTTTTTGGTTTTTTGTGTAGTGGTTCTTTGTAAATCGTTCTCATTGGTGGAATTAGATCTCAAATGTGTAGATTTAGCCATTGGGTTTCAAATTCTCAAATAAAGTTTTGACTTTTTGTAGAGATGCATTCTGTTAAAGGCAAATGACCTCTTCGGGCTTCAATAGATATGGAAGAGGAAGTTGAAACATTGCTACTATTTCTGTAATATTTGGGAATAACATTTATATCTTTCGAAGAGATTCTCTTTTCATAACTCCTCTCTCTTGTCGACCTTCATCCTCTCGCTCATTCCTTACTTTATAAGGTTTTACATGTCTCTATTTCCATATCAGGTAATGTATATTTCTTTGCCTTTGATTAGTTGTCTTTTTTCTTGTTTAATTTTTTAGGGAAGGCTTGGGTAGGACATGTATACATTAAAGTTATTTCTTCAGTGGAGGTCATAACTACTAGAGTTTTCCATTTAGTATTGTTGTGAACTCAATTTGTACTACGTAAGTCCAATTCTAACACAATTTTGGTTAATATATCTTTTGAAAAAAATTGTGTTATGCTAGACTCTTGTAAAGAGTTTACCATGTAATGTGAAGGAGTCATTTGTCTTGCGGGGCACTTATGGATTTCCATTAAATTTGACCCAAGGAAACAATGCTCCAACCGGTTAATCCATATCTCAGTGATGTAAATAAATTAAACTTTTTTGTCTCAGTTAATGGAAGAGGACGTAGGATTAGTGGTTGATGTTGATGGTTTTAATGCTGCTATGGATGCTGCCCTGGAAAGATCAAGAAATACTCAGATCAAGGTTCTCTTTGTTGCTTTTGTTTTGTCCACTTTGTGCAGCTAGGTTAATTTCTGCGTTGCCATTTGAGACTTTGACTTGTTAGATAGTTACATCTAGGACCATTTGGTTTTCTTGGGGATTTTTATGTTTGAATAGATATGAAATTTTGAATAGAGAGGGCTGAAGATAATAACGGATAATAGAGAATTTTCTTATGTTGAACTCTTTGAGGCCATGTAGAAATTGAATATTTTTTTGAAAAAGAAATAGTTCCTGAGAGATCAAGTTTAGTAGTATTAAAAAAACATATTAAGTTTAGAGACTTAAGCTTGCACCTAAAGGTGTGGCCTAGTGATCAATGAAGTTGGTGCAAACTATAGAGATTCGGGTTCAAATCTCAGTAAAATAAAATATATTAGGTGATTTCTTCCCGTGTGTCCAAATATTGGTGGACAGTGGAAGGAAGTAGGTGGCTGGATAGATATTCGAGGGGCATACAAACTAGAGTTAAATAATTATTGACTTAGTGCAATTAGCTACACCTGCTCCACATTCCTTCAACTTTTTCTTAATGCAGCTTGTTCCAATGTCATGATTTTCTCTCTTAGGATCGGAGAAAACTTAGCCCTCAATAGATTAAGTTAAAAATTGGATGAATACTATTTTTGTTGTATGTAATGGTAACACTATCATAGCACAAGCTTCAATAAAAAGTATAAACGATGAGGACAAAATCTAAACACTTTATCGTTCGTAGGTCCTACTTATAAAATTTCTCGAGGTATACTATTATTGTAGCAATACTTGTTATGACTAATACATTGCACTACAATATAGTTCATAAAACATTAGATTAAAGTGAACCAAAAAGGCAAAAACTATTACCCTCTTGTACGATACATTCTTCTAGCATTAACTTAGTAGCTAAATAGTCTCGCACTGGGAAAAGGACAAAAAATCTAGGTACAATTTAGTGTAAGTGAAGGTAGTTTTAATCTATGTTTTTTGTTTCAGAGGCCAAGGAAAGGCTACCTCTTATCTATGTGACACTACTGAGATAATTTAGTAAGTCATATTTCACCTCAGCCTTAGTTTTCTCTAAAGAAAATGAATTTGGTGAGTAAGAATGTACCTAAGTCATATTACTTAAAATTATGTTTTAAGTAATAACCAGTTCTTTCCTCTTCTCTCGATAAAATAGTTTCATTCTCCTTCAATATTTGGTATGCTCTTCTAATATAGTACCATCGTAGATAGAAAATGAAAGCTTAATAGAATTAGTACCTTAGTTTGTTTTGGTTGGGAAGTATGTATGTATTTTTTCATTATTTTTTGAATCATTCATCTCTTAGTTGTTGCAGAGGAATAACACTAACCTATTCTAAATGCCCATAGGTACATTGAAAGGATTGATGAAAGAATGTCTTGTTCGATGCTTAACAACAACTTAGTTAATTTAATGGATTGATAAGAAATAGGAATCTGAATTCAAATGTTTTACCCTCTTCCATGTTCCCATGAAGTATCCTTGTATCTTTCTAAATTATTTAAAAGAGTAATAATTGTTCGGGTGGCAGAATGTCCTAATCTAGTGAGTGCTTATCTTAAGTTAAAAGAAGAATATGAAAGAGGTGGAAGTTAAGATCGGTGAAACATCATACCTAGTAAGAGTTCATATGAGATTTATTCTTGTTCCAGATTCTTTTTTTTTCTGGTTGTCCTGGCTTGATTAGAATTATTGAAGTTGAACTAGTAAGGTTGAACTAGTATATTATACGATACAGAGATATAACATAAAAATTCAAACTGATGGTGAAATGATCTTTTCTTCTATTTAGAATTTCTATATAGTCATCGAAATGAAATAAGGAAGACATTGCTACTTGTGTCCTGCTACATTATATATTGTCATCAAAATGAAATAAAGTTGTCTTCAAGTTTCTGGTCATGGATTTCGCATTGGTATCGTCCCTTACTCATTCTTCATACAACTTTTTGTATGCAATACGGGATGCTCTAATGATATCTGTTATCTACTGTCTGTGTCATGTATGCAGGGGAACTATGTTAAGATGATGAGACTTCTTAGGCTTGTTTATGTACTTCACATGTCGAATAAAACAACTTCTTAGTTCTTATTAGTAAAACTAATGCCCTCAAAAGAAATTACAACTTCTGAATTCAAAAAAACAAAAAAATAGTACGAGCTACTGGTTGCCCCTACTTACATTGTCCTCTATTCAGTATGTACATCTCCTTTTGTAAGTATATCTTCTTTCCATATTCTATCTTTTCAGTTTGGTTTCTTATGTATATACTCTTTGATCCTCTACTTAGTCTCCATCATAATATGTGACATTACTTAACAGGAAAGAATAAAGATGGACTGAATTTGACTCTACTTTCTTCATTGTTTCCCTCCCTGAGACTGGTTGCTAGATACTTGTGGAGTGTGATGTATATATTACTATATTTGGTTTTGATTTTTGAAATATCCATTGGGCAGCATTGTATAATTCAAGTTTTTGCATTTTTTAGTTTGTACTATTTTAGGCCTAAAGCAAACCTCTCGAATTAATCCCTTTCTATGACTAGCCTGTTTCAGGAATTTATCTTTATCATGAAATCGTACAAAATGTGAGATCTTATCGTAGTTGTAGATTTGACCAACCCCAACTAGCCTTTGAAAGGCGATGGGGAAAATTTTTTGGGATGGAGGAGTAAAATCTATTTCACATTTAATTTTGCTATAGATCCTCTAAATAATTTTGTTGTAGTGGTATTATTTCAAAGCGAGCTTTGTTTGTGATTCTGTTATGCTTTTTTACTCCTAAAACAAGATTATTATGACGATTTCTATAACATTTTCTCTTTTACTTTTTGCTCTCAGGTTATGGTGAACCTTCATCAAGTTATTATTCCCCATCTTCCTAATCCTTTTATGTTGTGGTAATCTATCATACTTTTTATTATTTCTCATCGATTCTATTCTTTCAGACTTGATAAGTTTTGTTGAAGGACTGCAGTACCATTTCTTGGTTCTCAACAGTTTGTTTGTTCTCAAGACACAAAATGATCTTGAATACCCCAATTTTTATGAAAAGCTATAGGCTCTATTGAAACCTTCTTTATGGCAAAATATAAGGCTATGTTCTTCAAGGTAATAGCAAAAACTTTACTTTCCCCTCTTTCTATTGGTTTCTAATTGGACCATCAGACTATCAGATCTATTTTTAGGATTATAATTTGTGCTTAAAAGGTTTTGATTTGGGTTCTGAATGACTTAAGCCTCTATATCAATCCCATACGTAACATGAATTTCTAACCTAAGGGCGCAAATACTTCAGCTGAAAGAAGTGTACATTTTATTGTATACTTTACTATATACTTGTATGTGAATTTTCTCTGAAGAGTACACTTTAAATACAAAGCGACAATCTATCTTGGAAATGTTCTGTTTTAATTAGGTTGTTAATCTCTCTGTTGTTTATGAAGTGGAGGTCTTCTCTTTTAGGTTTCATAAAGTTCATTATAGAGTATGTATCCTGAACTGTTTTTGAATTAATGTGCAATTTTTTAAAGGTTTTTATTTACTTTTATTTACAGGATAGAGCGCTCAAGCTCACAAATAGTTAAAGCAAGAGTGATCATAACAAAAATTATAGTACAATGAGATAGATGTTGCAACTCACATGCATTACGAGACCATATGAGGAGTGATGAGGAGAAGAGTTCATGATCGTGGGTCTAAAGAAAACACGATTATGACCTTGGATCCTACTTTTGATTCTAATGGAAATGACTCTCAAGCACAACATTAGTTAGTTTTGTCCTTTAGACTCTATTAGTTTATGAATGATTATGAATGTTGTTGATACTTTAGGATTTATGTATATCTAATTCTACTTGTTAATCTTTAGAGTATTATTTTATATAAAATTTGTAATGAATATTCAATATTATTACTTTTCATTTAATATGTTTCTATTGGGATTTCGAATAACATATAAAAATATATTAGAAAAAAATAACGATGGTGCTGCGGAATAGCTACGAAATTTTTGTAGCTAACATTTCTTGGTGACGAAATCAACAAGCAAAATAGCGATGGATATTTTATGTTTTAACTACAAAAATTTTTTGTTGATACTTTTAGCAATGAATTGTTTTGTCGCTAATCCGTAGCTAAACATAGCGACGGATTTGAAAAATTCGTCCCTAAAGGCTTAGCTACGAGAATTTTAGCAACAAACGACCACCACTACATTGCTACTACCACTATGGTGGAACGACCACCACTACGGTGGTCTAACTGCAGTGGGAATCCTACTGCTATAGCACACCTTAAACTAAAACTCGAGAAGGAACTAAATCTACTCCCATTTCACAATATGGTCATCAACTTAGGACATCAAAGAGTTATCCCAATGTGACAACCTTCATAATCATAGATCTATGCTTCTATTTACCATCCTGAAACTTCTGACATGAAACTATGCAATTTGAGCATCCCTTAATGAACACAACACCACCAAAAATGATGCCATGAATCACGAATAAGAACTAAAGCACACAACACTAGATTTTTGTTAGAAAGAACCCTACCTTGGATTTTATAAGTTCTTTTACTAGAAGAAATTCTAGTAGGGTACTTATATCTTAAACAACAGTATAATGACGAAATAGGTCGTTACAGCTTTAAACGACAATGACATCAAATGTAGGCCATGTCCAGGGTATAGTCTTGGGGCGTGATATTAGGAGTCAAAAATCTTGATCCAACTCTCTACTATAACTTAAGGTTTACAACCACCCTTGTAACATCTAAGAAATCATTCCAAATAATCATGTCTTCTTTACTATGTTTAAAATTTTTCCACACTTTACAACTCAAGACAACACCTAGTATAATATAAATGAATGTAATCAAGATTCTACCCTTGAATCAGTCTACGAAACTAGCTATTACAAATAAAAGAAGTATATGGATAATACTTGATAGAATAGGTTCTTTGTTGTGGTTGCTACTTCTTCTTCTAGACATATTGTATAGAACTGGGAACAATCTGAGGACTATACCTTTTGTTATGGTAAAAATCTAATGTATAGTCGTCTTCTAGTTCTCCAATACAAGTTATATTTGGTTCAAGACTTACCAATAATGCAATTCTAATTTATCTTGATATTTCTCTTATTGACATGATGGGGTGCCTCAACTCCTTTTTTGAAACTAAGTCCATCTACAAGTTTATGGTAACTTTTATGGTAAACTTTTTAATTCCTTGTAGAGTTATAATTCTCTCATATTACAATCCTCTATGAAAATTTGGTGCATGTGTATATAGTCTCAATCTTCTTCCTTCGACAATCTCCTTCTCTAGTCAAAAGAACAAGTTCTTTGATGAGTTCCTTTGGCAGAGTTCCTTTATGTATCCCTTCTTTATAGATATGTGAGGAACGATTATTGATACTTCTATCTTTATTATTCAGCATATGAATGTACATGGACATAATTTAGCAATAATCAAACCTTCAACATAACTTCATAAGATATTGAGTGTAGATTAAAAGACCTGTAACACCCCGTACCTTCCTAACCCTACTTGATGATATTAAATAATGTTTACTTAAGTGTTGAGAGTTGTACGCATGTATTTGGTAATGTTAATGATGAGAAAATTGAAATTTGGCCTTGTACATGTGATTAGCCCTTCGTAGGAGGTGTTTTGTGATTTTCGTAGAACATTTGTGGGGTTCAAAATGATGCTAAGAGGACCTCTAAACAAAGGATATTAAGGGTAAGAAGTAAGTTAAATAATAGCACTTGAAGTATCTAACCAAACGCGCAAAGAAAAGTCGAAAAATAGAATTTTCAAAAAAAATAAGGTTGGGGCGCGCCAGAGGGCATGTCAGGCCGCTCTTCATTGGTTGAACCCAGTTCTACATTTTCCTATGTTACTCCATTGGTTGCTGCGAAATTTACAAAGGCACCAGAATTATTAATTAAATCAATTGAAGTGTCTACACCGGTTGGTGAATATATTATTGCAAAAAGAGTATATCGTAACTGTGTGGTAACTATATGTGGTCATGATACATGGGACGATATCATTGAATTAGACATGGTGGATTTTGATGTGATCATGGGAATGGATTGGTTGGCCTCTTGTTATGCTACAGTAGATTGCCGGGCCAAAAAGGTGCATTTTTGTTTTCCACAGGAAAATGTTCTTGAATGGCAGAGTAATGTTGGGGCACCACGAGGGAGATTTATTTCCTATTTGAAAGCCAGGAAAATGATTGCTAAAGGTTACATATGTCATTTAGTACGGGTGAAAGATAATGATGTGGATCCACTAACTCCGCAGTCGGTTCCAGTGGTCAATGAAATTTTAGATGTGTTTCCAGAGGATCTTCCAGGCTTGCCCCCAGAACGGGAAGTAGAATTTGGCATTGATGTGATCCCAGGCACTCAACCTATCTCTATTCCTCCATATAGAGTGGCTGCAGCAGAATTGTGTGGATTGAAGGAGCAACTGAAAGATTTGCTGGACAAGGGCTTCATTAGACCTAGTGTGTCCCTGTGGGGTGCACCGGTATTATTTGTACGGAAGAAAGATGGCACATTGAGAATGTGCATTGACTATCGGCAGTTGAATAAGGTAACGATTAAGAACAAATATCCCCTCCCTCGAATTGATGATTTGTTTGATCAGTTACAGGGTGCCAAGTGTTTTTCAAAGATTGACTTGAGGTCGGGTTACCATCAAGTCAGATTTATAGAAAAAGATGTACCCAAGACAGCATTTCGAACACGGTATGGCCATTATGAATTTTTAGTTATGTCATTTGGACTAACAAATGCACCAGCTGTGTTCATGGATTTGATGAATAGGGTGTTGAAGCCATTTCTTGACGTGTTCATCACGGTATTTATAGATGACATCCTGGTTTATTCAAGATCACCAGAGGACCATGATAATCACTTACGGCAGGTGTTACAGATTCTCCGTGAGCGTAAGTTGTATGCAAAGTTCTCCAAATGTGAGTTTTGGTTAAAATCAGTTGCGTTCTTGGGTCATATTGTGTTAGATAAAGGGATACATGTTGATACACAGAAGATTGAAGCAGTGAAAAATTGGCCAAGACCTAAGACACCCACAGAAATCCATAGTTTAAGACACCCACAGAAATCCATAGTTTTCTTGGACTGGCAGGTTATTACAGAAGATTTGTGGAAGTTTTTTCCTCTATTGCTGCACCGTTAACAAAGCTTACGCATAAGGCAGTGAAATTTCAGTGGAATGATGCGTGTGATAAAAGCTTCCAAAAGTTGAAAGATAAATTAACCTCCACACCATTTTTCGTGCTTCCTGAAGGTACCGAAGGTTATGCAGTGTATTGTGATGCTTTCGGGGTTGGCGGCCTCAGATGTGTATTGATGCAACACGGTAATGTTATAGCATATGCCTCATGACAGTTTCGGCCACATAAGAAAAATTATCCCACACATGATCTTGAATTGGCAGCGGTAGTTTTTGCTTTAAAGATATGGCGTCATTATTTGTATGGAGTCCATGTTGACATCTATACGGATCACAAAAGTTTACAATATCTCTTTAAGCAGAAGGAACTCAATTTGAGGCAACGAAGGTGGTTAGAGATCTTAAAAGACTATGATATTGATATTCTTTACCATCTAGGCAAAGCAAATGTAGTAGCTGATGCATTGAGCCGCAAGGCATTAGAAAGCACTAGTGGCCAGTTGACTGAAAAGCAGGAGATAATCAAAGATCTACATCAACTAGCCAGCTTGGAAGTTTGTCTTATTGAATCTCCAGATGAAGGGGTTATTGTGTAAAATGCAGCGGAATCCTCCTTAATAGCTGAAGTGAAAGAGAAGCAGTTTGCGGATGCTATGTTATTGCAACTAAAGGAAAATATACAACAGAATTTGACAAAGGCATTTGATCTTACACAAGAAGGGGTACTTCGATTTCAAGGAAGATTATGAGTACCGGAGATGAGCTGAGGACACGAATTATGACAGAGGCGCATCATTCGCGTTATTCTATTCATTCGGGTGCTACTAAAATGTACCATGACTTGAAAGAAGTGTATTGGTGGGGAAATATGAAGAATAATATTGCAGAATTTGTCGCTCAATGTCCGAACTGTCAATAAGTGAAATTAGAATATCAGAAACCAGGAGGTTACATGCAATGTATCAATCGTCCAGTCTTGAAGTGGGATATGATTAATATGGACTTCATTACACGTTCACCTCGTACATTGTGGAAATCTGATTCTATTGGGGTTATAGTGGACAAGCAGAACGTACTATTCATACACTTGAAGATATGCTACGAGCTTGTACGTTAGATTTTCAAGGCAGTTGGGATGACCATTTGCCTCTTATTGAATTTGCTTACTACAATATCTATCATTCAAGTATTAGCATGGCACCTTATGAAGCCTTGTACAGAAGGAAATGTAGATCACTAATTGGATAGTTTAAAGTGGGTGAAACTGCTTTACTTGGGCCCGATATTGTTCATCAGGCTATGGAGAAAGTTAATATGATCCAACAACGGTTAAAAATGGCCCAAAGTCATCACAAGTCATATGCTGATGTTAGAAGAAGAGGACTTGAATTCGCCATAGATGATTGGGTATTTTTAAAGGTGTCACCGATGAAAGGGGTAATGCGGTTCGTAAAGAAAGGGAAATTGAGTCCACGTTACATAGGCCCATATGAAATCATTAGAAGATTTGGGCAAGTTGTGTATGAGTTGGCACTACCCCAGGAACATTCCTCAGTCCACCCAGTATTTCATTTTTTGATGCTTCGAAAATACATAGGAGATCCATCTCGTATTGTTCCAATTGAAGATGTCCAAGTTATGGAGGATCTTACTTATGAAGAGGTACCCATTGCTATACTTGATCGACAAGTAAAGAGATTGAGTAATAAAGACATAGCTTCCGTGAAAGTCCTTTGGAGAAATCAACAAGTAGACGAAATCACATGGGAAGCTGAGGTAATGATGAAATCCAAGTACCCCTATCTATTTCAAATGGACCAAGAAGTTCAAAGCGCGGAAGTGGAGCAATAAAAAGTAAGTATCCATGAGCCTTAAGTGTTTATGTATATATATGCTAGTATAGAGATGCATTTGTCGTAATTGAAATGATACTATTAACATTCGAGGACGAATGTTCCTAAGGGGGGAAGAATGTAACACCCAGTACCTTCCTAACCCTACTTGACGACATTAAATAATGTTTACTTAAGTGTCGAGAGCTGTATGCATGTATTTGGTAATGTTAATGATGAGAAAATTGAAATTTGGCCTCGTACATGTGATTATCCCTACGTAGGAGGTGTTTTGTGATTTTCGTGGAATATTTGTAGGGTTCAAAATGAGGCTAAGAGGACCTCTAAACAAAGGATATTAAGGGTAAGAAGTAAGTTAAATGATAGGACTTGAAGTATCTAACCAAACCCGCAAATAAAAGTTGAAAAACAGGAATTTTCAAAAAAAAATAAGGTTAGGGCGCGCCAGAGGGCGTGGCAGGCTGGTTTTGCCACTTTTTCAAAAGTTGGAAATTTTCTAAGTCCCAAGGGTACCCGGGGACGTAACGAGCCAATTTTTGCCACGTTTCTTCTACAACCATGAGCATATACATGAAATGAGTAAAGTATTATATTGGTATGATAAAATTACTCGAGAACGAATTTGGCATCAAAATGATGGTTTTACCCTTGTGGTCAAAATAGGCCCTACGTGGCTAGCATCACTTGTTTTTGGGATTGAGGCTACGGATATGAATAGCGTGAGTGGGAATATTGTTGTAACACGTATGAAATGACCTAAACACGAGAAATTATTGATTTTATTGGGTTAAGTGAATTGGGCTCAAAAAGGGCCCAAAATGTGAAAGAAGACATGGGCCAAAAAATTGGTCAAATGACCCATTCTTGCCTTGAACTTCTAGATACAACATTAAATGTTATGTGAGTGGCTAAGGATGGACTTGAGGGCTTATATAAAGGACCCAAAAGTTGATTTTTATTCACTTGGAAATCTCATGCCTTTTTGATATTTTCTTCATCATTTTTCACTCAAACCCTAAAGAACTCAAAGCCAACTTTTGGAGCAAGATCATCATTTTTCAAGCTTTGGTAAGTGATTATTGTTATGGATTAATGTATTATATGCATGGGAGAGTATGTAAATCATGTTGGTTATGCTTGGAAGTGTTGAACATGGTACTTGTGTTTTTGTAAAAGATTTGTGATCCATGGAATCTAAGCTTGAAATATGACTTGTGACTTTGATAAAAGAGCATGGTATGGATAAAATATGAACATGTATGGTGTGATTTTGTTATGAAACTTGTTATTTTTCTATAAGTGTAAATTATGGGATTTTGTCCGATATGTGTTATGAAGTGTATTAAGGTGCATTGATGGATTATTTGTGATATGGTGTGGATTAGAAAGTGTAAAGGAGAAGCGTTGTGGTGAAATGTTATTGATTATCATGTATTGGTCAATGTATGGAATATTGTGGGATGATTGGTATGATAATTTCATCTATGGTTTTGTCAAGGGGGAAATGACATTTTTACGGCAAACATGTAACTCATTGACGACATATGCATTTGTAAGGTAGTTGGTGGTTAATATAAATTTTGTTATGTATTTGTGTTGTAGAGTGAAATATAAAGAAGGCGAGGGACTATTGTATACGCATCTAAGATTGTATATTCGTATTGAGAATACAAGGTATGAAAGGTTACTCTGTCCGTATCTTTCTTCGGCAAATAGTATTCACATTGACATTACGCTTGTCCCATCCCGAAATGTGCTAATGTATTCTATATCCGGTTATCAATGGTCATTATCATATATTTACTACTCATTGATCAATTGTGAATATCATGCCTCATATTCATGAATAATGTTCCAAAAGCCCAATAAGGTTACGTTCCAAAGTTCCAATAGTGGTTTTATTCGTGTATCTTGTTTATTGATTATTGTTCAATGGTTCCAATAGTGTTGTGTTTCCAATAAGGCTATGTTTCCAACAATGTTTATTCTAATGTCTCTCACTCATTGGTTAATGATCCAAAGCTTCAAGGAAAGTTATGACTATCATTGTATCAATCTCAAACTAATGAATAAAGTAATGCAAATATGTGGTCAATGATCAAGTATGGGTGGTAGCTTTGTGGGCAATTGCCTAGCTCAAGCCGATCCTGAGATTTGTTGGATCATGGGGCAGTCCTAGAGGCATACTGTAACACCTCGTACTTTTCTAACCTCACTTGATACCTTGGGGTCATATCTACCTAGGTGTTGAGATGCCATGAGCATGTGTTTTATGGTGTCATTGGTGAAACATTTAATATCGGACCTAATATGTGCGAATAGACCTTCGTAGGGGGTGTTTTGTGACTTCGTGGAGCATTTGTGTAATACCCCATACACATTCCAACCTTATTTGGTGACTTGGAGTCATGTTTACTTGATGATTAAGATCACTAAGTAAGTATTTTGTAGTGTTTTGATAAGGTATTGGATGATACGCAAGTATTGAAGAAGTGGCCAAAAAATTCAGCAAGGTGCTGAAACTTACGCCACTGATTCAGAGGGGTTGCATTTCTTGCGCCACTGCCTTGCTTTGCAGTAGTGGTGCAAGGCACGAAAATTGTGTCCTTCCGGACTCGTTTTGCAACGCAATTCTATGTCGATTCTTATATGGTTTCTTTTGGTTCTTTGGGGTTCTTTGAGCATTTTTAAAGCTTCAAATAATTCAATACACTTCTACATACTCCTACATGATCAAATCATGAAATATAAATAGTTATCCAAAATGTTCAATGAAGCCATGGGCGACTAGAATTCCTATTTTTGCGATTGAGACTACGAATGAGAATCTCGTAAGAGAATATTGTCGTGAAATTATGGAATTATTTAAACATGAGATATATGGTGAATTATACATTAAAGTTTATGGGATAAGCTACATGTGCAATTAGGCCCAAAATTAGGGCCCAAAATAGAATAAAAGACATGGCCCAAAAGGGCAAAATGATCCATTCTTCCACTTTGACCAAGGGACCGTGGTATTTAATGAAAAGGAATGGCTAAGGATGACTTGAGAGTGTATTTAAAGGCAAAAATCATATTTTATTCATATAACACTCTCATGCCTTTTAAGATATTTCTCAAACATTTCTCTAGTCTCCAAACCCTAAGGCAACTATTTCCTTTGGACTCTTTGGTAAAGATCATCACTTTGCAAGCCTTGGTAAGTGCCTACTCTCATGGATTAATATCTTATATGCTTAAGATGGTATGTATATCATGATAGTTATGTTGGCAAGTTGGTGAATAGTGTATTTTTGCTTTTGGTGAAAGATGTGCCATCTTTGTGATTTGAATGTGAAAAGAGACTTGATGTCTTAATGAAAGAGCATGGTATGGATAAAATATGAACACGTATGGTGTGATTTTTTTATTAAACTTGTTATTTTTCTAAAAGTGTAAATTGTGGAATTTTGGCCGATATGTGCTACGAGGTGTATTAAGGTAATTTGATGGATTATTTGTGATGTGGTGTGGATAAGAAAGTGTAAAGGAGAAGTGTTGTGGTGAAATGTATTGATTATAATGTATTGGTAAATGTATGGAATATTGGAGTGTTTTGGAATAATAATTTCATCAATGATTTTGTCAAGGGGAAATGGCATGTTTAAAGTCAAACATGTAACTCATTGATGTTATATGCATTTGTAAAGTAGTTGATGGTTAATGTGAATCCCGTTATATATTTGTGTTGTAGAGTGACACATAAAGAAGGAGCGGGACTATTGTATGCACCTTTAGGATTGTATATTCGTATTGAGAATACAAGGTATGTAAGGTTACTCTATCCGTATCTTTCTGCGACAAATAGTATTCACATTGACATTACGCTTGTCCCATCCCGAAATGTGCTAAGGTATTCTATATCCGGTTGTCAATGGTCGTTATCATATATTTCATACTCATCGATCAATTGTGAATATCATGTCTCATATTCATGAATAATGTTCCAAAAGCTCAACAATGTTATGTTCCAAAGTTCCAATAGTGGTTATACTCATGTATCTTATTCATTGATTATTGTCTAATTGGTCCAATGGTGTTATGTTTCCATTAAGGCTATGTTTCCAACAATGTTTATTTACATGTCCCTCACACATTGGTGAATGATCCAAAGCTTCAAGTGAAGTTGTGACTATCATGGTATCAATCTCAAAGTAATAAACAAAGTAATGCATATGTGGTCAATGATCAAGTATAGGTGGCAGCTTTGGGGGCAAAATGCCTAGCTCAAGCCGATCCCGAGGTTGTTGGATCAGGGGGCAGTCCTGGGGGCATAAGCCTAGCTCAGACCAATCCTGACAGGGGGAAGCTCTAGGGGTAATAACCTAGCTCATGCCAAACCTAAAATGTTGTATGGGTGGCAGCTTTAGAGGTACTAACCTAGCTCAAGCCGATCCCGATAGATACATTGATTCATAGGGTGGCAGCTCTAAGGGCATAAGCCTAGCTCGAGCCGATCCCAACATAACGCTATGTTATGGTTAATACCCACTGTGCAGTCGGGGCGAGGGTATCACATGTCAAAGGCAAAGGTGAATAATCATGGAAGTAAAGATACAAAGAATGGAATGAAAACAACATACATGGTTTCCAAAGTACAGAATAGTGACTCATCTACATTGTGAATTATCTATATTGGTTATGCATTTGAACTTGAGTTCGTGACATATTTTCATATCTTACAAGTTTCATATGCCTCTAGGACTACCCCCTTATCAAATAATCTCGGGATCGGCTTGAGCTAGGCTTATGCCTCTAGAGCTACAACCTGTACTCTTACAACCAACAAATATGCATTACTTTATTTCTTACTTTTGAGAGATTGATATGTTGATAGTCGCAACATTACTGGAGCTTTGGAACATCAGTCCATGATTAAGAGACTTATGAATAACAACTAATCCACGACTAAGGAACATGTGAATAACAATACATGACTACCTGAAATGAGATGCCTTAGAACATTTTGAAATGGAATAAATACGATGACCATGTGAACAATGTATGTTGCAGAAGGATACGGAAAGATTAACCTTGCATACCTTATGTTCTCAATATGAATACATAGTCTTATGTGTGAATACATTAATTCAGCTCCTTCTTTACGTGTTACTCTACAACACAAGTTCATAACTAAGCTCATGTTAACAACTAGTTACCTTACAAGTGCACAAAACGACAATGAGCTACATGACTGCCATATAGCGCCATTTCACCCTTTAAAATACAATCCACTGCATTACCATACCAACAACACCATAACATTCCACACATTGACTAAGAATTAATAAACTAATATCATTTCACACCAAGTTTACCCTTTACGCTTCCTCATTATCATTACATCACAATTCTTCCATCAAGTCAGCTCAATACCTTTCATAACAACATATTAACAATAATCCATAATGGTTATAATCAAACATGCCTCAAAATGACCCCTTAACATCATTCAAAAGGTATCATAAGTTGACAATTACATCCAAAAGGGTATAGGGACTTCGGGGATCGAAGAGATATAAAAACATACAAAACCAAATTTTGGGCTGACTTGAGAAGCCACCTGCGGGTATAGGGACTTCGGGGATCGAAGAGAGACAAAAACATACAAAACCAAATTTTGGGATGACTTGAGAAGCCACCTGCGCCCGTAGATGGCTTACATGCAGCCACAAGTGACCTCTGTCCTTGTCCAGAGCCACCTGCGTTGGCATCTGCGTCCGCAGGTGCTCCAGACGCGAGGGCGGATGCCCGTTTTAGCCTCCAGGGGTCATTTTAGGGTCCTTTTTCATAATAAATGGTCCATGGCCATGAATAAACTTCCCTTTACATAATTTAGGTTAACATGGATGCCAAAAATCAACCATGGTTTCACAACACACATGAACATCACCAAAACCACATTTTTCCTTCAATACACCACCAAGTCCATGCACAATTTTTCAATAACAATTCCAAACATTATGTACAAGGATAAAACAAGTTAAGTATTTAATCACATCTAACATTTAAATATTGAATCCATCAAGTTCACTTCCTTCAAGACCACAAGTCCATTTTCAAGTTTATAAGGAAAAACCCTTTTTCGATTGCAAATATAGACAGTTTTACACATAGTGAACTGTCCAACACTGTTTCAACATAACCAACATGATTTATGCACCATATTAAGAATATAATATATTAAAGCTTGAAAAAGAGTGATCTTGCCCAAAGAGAATAGTTGCTTAGGGTTTGGAAGAGAAATAAAATATCTTATGAAAGTCTAGACTTGGCATGTGTATTGTGTTGAATAAAATATGATTTTTGATCCCTTTTATAGTACCTTTTAGTCTCATACTTAGCCACACGTTAATCATAAATGCTAGGCTTACTTGGTCAAACACAAGAATGGGTCATTTCCATTTGGGCCATGTCTTTTGTCTAATTTTTGGGTCTCAATTGAGCCCAATAGCACAAGATTTATTTAAGCCCAACAAATTAATGCATAATTCACCAAATCTCTGATGTTTAAATGATTCCATAAATGTTAAGGTAGTCTCATGGGTTCGTGAATGTACAGGGTGTTACATCCCCAAAAGTGTAGATCTTATGATTTTACTATTTATGCATTCATGATGTAATAATTATGCATACTTTCAGCTATCAATATTTTCCATAGATTTATCACTTTATGACTTTACATATGAAAGTTCTTTTTTATGCAAATTTATGTTATAATGATTTTCTTCATATTTTTAGTTCTTAAAGACATTTCAAGCAAACTTCCCATGACTCATATTTCAAATTTTAACTACTATTTTATTCTACTTTCTACATGTTCTCCTTTCTACATGTTCCCATGATCATTTGTTAGTTTATGATATATACATATATATAAATAACCTGAATTCTAATACATTAAATTATACTGATTGTATCTTGCACTATATCTTTTCATGATGTAGATATATGTTCTCAATGTCAAGATCACTGCTAGACATTCAGTAACATCTACTCCTCATCTTATTGGTGACCTTTTCTATCATTCAGTAGACACAGAGTTACTTTTAGCTTCTTAGGTGTTTAAATTTAGTTCAAATGACAGAGCCTTGACCCGATTGTGTATTCATGTTTAGTTTAGAGGCTTCATTAGACATATAGTTATATAGTAGTTGACAGTCTTGCATTTATTTTTCAGATTATGTCTTAGTAAAGATTATCTCTTCCATAGTGAGCCTATTGATGTTGTTTATGTTTCAGCTTCAGCTTTTGTTATTCATATTATTTATCTAGTTATGTCACATGGCTAGGGTGTAGGCTTGGATCGTGACAAACTTGGTATCAGAGCCCAGAGTTCAATTAGCTTAGGGAGTCTATAAAGTTGTGTCAGTAGGATCTTATTTATGAGTGTGAGGGCCTCACTTCTATAAATGAGGTACTACGAACATTGAAGGAAATTTTCCCCTTCTTTCATACATTAGATCTTGCAATAGAGTAGTTCCCTAAGAAATTTATGCAGATTCATGTGTTGCTCCAAGTTCCTCCGACTATGCCTCATCTTTAAGGTGTTAGAAAAAATAAAGTTCAAGATCCTTATTAATGTGGTTATTTTAGATAGAGCCAACATGAGGTTAAAATACTGTAGAAGGGCTTGAGAGAAGCTCATTAGAGAATTCCATTCTATTTGATCCAGAAGAATGCTTCCTTGTTCTTATTCACATAAATTGTGCATTGACCCAAAGTATGATATGCTTTTAAACCCCTATTGGAACCTTAGTATGGATGATACCATTAAGGGGGAATTATATCTTAGAATGCTTGAGTTGTGGTATCACCTGAAAGATAGTGTGATTTGTAATGTTATCAACCATAAGTAGTAAAATTTCCTAGAGTTAAAAGTATAAATTTAGAACTATAGTAACCTAAAATAGTCGGGATAATGATTGAGTGAAGTATGTAGTTGCATTCTGCAACCAGTAATTTAGTAATGATGTGATATGCCCTTATATGTTAGCTAAGTTATGAAAATCTCACACTAGGGTGAGTTTAGATGATATTTGAGTGTTGTGTGGTATAGAGACCCTTTCTGTGCAAAGGTAATTTTTCTATTGGTTGTATAGGTGTGACTTGATAGATAAGAAGTTAGTAATCTATAGAAACTTTTGGAACCAAATTTAGGTGTATACAACTCTGGTTATAGTGTTTACCAAGATAGGATAAATCTATATTGTTCAAAAACAAAGGCTTTATTTAAAAGGGGGAAAATCCAGAAATTCCTCCAAGTTACTATCTAAGCTCAGCTATAGCGGCCCCAGTGTTGTTATGGCAAGACCGATGTAGTCATTGGGCTGATCATCATATCAGTCAGTGCTAGGGTGTGTCGGATCACTGTAGTGGGCCACTATAGCCGCTATAGCAGGCAGTGGGCTGCTACAATGGTGATCAAGCAGTGTTAATGCCTGGGTTCTAATTTTTAATGTTATTTCCTCCTAAAACATCAAAAACTCAACCCAAGGCTGGTGTAGGGTGATTCTCTTCTTGTTTGGGTGATTCCAACTCTTGATATAAGTTTATTCCACCCATTAAACATATATTAATCCCTTTTAATTCCTTTAATCACTAGAATCAAGTATTAGCAAGGATTCATTAGTTAAAGCCCTAAAATTGATGAAGCGATGGGGATTGCCTATCGGTAGGCTTAAAATAAATCATAAATGGTTCTAGTTTGCTAGACTTAACTTTCTAATGTAGAATTCTTCCTCATTAAAGTGCATTATGGGGTATTTGGGTATATTAATGGGTGAAAATCTTTGCCAAAACCTATGGGTTTTAATTCCTAATGCTTAGAATTGGAGAATAAGTTATTGTATTATTTTTTTTTTACTATTTTTATTCCAGGAACAATCTAAAGCTGCGTGAAACGGAAGAGCTTTAGTGGATTAGAGCATTTTTGGGCTTGCATTTAAGGTGGGTTATGGTTTGAATTGTAGTTTTAAGCTTGATTTAGATTTCATGCCTATTTATGAGTTTAGTGTTTGTGAATTGGCCTTCGGGCATACTTGTTATTTTGTGAGTTGGTGGATATTGGTTGTATATACTAAATGATGAACTAAAATTTGACTAAGTGTCTAGAAAAGTATATACTTGCATTGACGGTGCATTGCATGATATCATGGTTGACATTTGATTGACATTCATACATTATGATATTTTGAGGGTCGGGTACCATATTGATACATGTTACTTATATTTGAGGGTTGGGCACAATGCCAGTATAGTACAAGGACAAAGTTAGTCCCTTATATGTCGTGAATATTGAGCGGATAAGTCCTTTTAATATGTATGTACAGATTGAGATGAGGTGATGATGGTTTGATGCATTGTTGCATGTTCATTGTTATTTGATTGCTCATTTGCATTTCATAACATGTTGTATTAAAATTGAGGTGGCATAAGTCCACTCTTGTGTGATGGATTGGTTATAATTTGTTGATGTACTTAAATCGTGGTATTTTGAAGAGTCATACACTTTTTCTTGTAGTTGAACTTATGTGTATGAATATTGGTCTAGTTGAGGTATTGGTTGACTAGGTGATTATCTGTGGAGTCATATTTGTTGTTTGAAATTACTTGTTATATGTTGAATACTAATTTACTTATACTTGATTTATGTTTACGTGCGGGTCTTAGTTGAGTAGGCCAATGATGCCTACCAGTACACATTGTTTGTACTAATAGTACTTTTGCTTTTCTTTTGTTGAGGCCAGGCAGTGTTACAATGATTGAAATGAGACGTTAGATATAACATTGACTAGCAGCTTTCCAATCCAAGGGTGTGCATCTACCTCTAGAAATTCATTAGATCATCCCATTTGATGATGGCCATTCTTTCAAACAGTGATACATTATTTTATTTAATTTTTGGGTACTTATCTTAGACTTCAGTTTTTGTTAGAATGTTCTTGTACGGTGATTTTTGGCTCCTTGGAAATTTGTAATAGGTAGTTATTTTACTCCGCATTCTTGTCATTAGTATTTTTTTAGAATATATTCTTGTGGTTACTAATTAGTTAACATCTCTATTTTAAAAATGTTAAAGTATTGGGTAATGGTTTGGGTTAGATTGTTCTCCCATCGGAGGAGGGTTAGCATGGGTGCCACTCATAGCTATTTAGGTCATGCTTTAGATTATATCAGAGCCCTAGGATCATCGATCTAGTCACACAAAAATGAGTCTAGTAGAGTCTTGGAGAACAATACAGAGACTTTAGTACTTTTCATTCAGAGGCAACGAGACTTTAGGAAATCTCACTATTCTTCTTTCTTTCATGCTAGTACTTGATTCCAATTGGTATCTGGTGATCGAAATTTACATCTAACTTTTTTCACTCTTGTTTTGAAAATAGTTAGGATACACATCAAGAGAGCAACAATTATAATAGTATCTGAACCGACAACTAGGGCTGCAGTTTATAGTAGAGGCAGATTGAGGGGTAGGGGTAGGGGAAGGGGTTCGTATGGAAGATTATACCGGGGGTAGAGCTCAGGCCACCAGAGGTGTAGCAAGATAGAGATTAGAGTATCCTCCCCTATATGAGGATATTCTAGACATAGTCTAGAATATGGAAGTGGTTAAAGAGAATAGAGAGGTATTGGTATAGGGAGATGATGTGCCAGTTTGTGGAGGTGCAAAACAGGTTATGATGTCTTGTGAACTGATTCAGTAGGTTCTGGGGTGCTTGAGTGGTTTAGCTAGTATAGATACTACACCAGCAGTTCCAATTTTCCAGCATCTTGGCATGCCACTGCCGTGGCACCCAGGTTGGATGAGGGGTCAAAGATCAGTACCTTTTCATGATAGGTTCAAGGTTCGGTGATGATCGAAGTTGAGAATGTCTTATTTTCTATGTTTCTTAAGATGAAGCATCTTGTTTTTCATGGTAATGAGTCAGAAGATTCTTAAAAATTCATTATCAATTGTCATGAAAGGCTTCACAAGTTGGGAGTGGTATAGAGATATGGTGTAAAGTTTTTTTCCTTTTTGTTGCAGGGTATGCCAAAATGTGGTTGAGGGAATTTGTTGAGTGCGCAGCTGCAGGTTTGCCTCCATTGACTTAGACTCTGTTTCATTCTATTTTCTTGAGAAAATATGTGCCGCACACTCTAAGTGACAGAAAGAAGGATGAGTTAACTAGACTCGAGTAGGAAAGTATATCGGTTACAACCTATGAGACCAAAAATTATACCTTCTCCAGATATTCTTTGATGTTGTGAAATACTGAGGAGGAGAGGATTTGTTTGCACATTAGAGGGTTGAATATCGATATTTAGGTTTCTGTAATTTTGATGCCATCTTTGGGTAAAACCTTTCAGGAGACATTTGATTTTGTGAAAAAGGTAGAAGGTGTGAGGCAAGATAGTTACGCCAAGATAGGGAATAAGAAGGCCTTCAAGGTGCACAATTATATTGGTTATTATTTTTAAGGATAGAGTGTGTAGGCTATCTTGCTCGGTCCATTCAATATGCGATTTCTGTGTCTGTTGAGGGTCCATCAGGGGCATACCAACCATTTTCAAATTTAAGGGGTTATGTTCTTTCATCATTGTCATCTCATCGACCCACCCTAGACTGTACATGCTATGGGTGTGGTGGGTTCAGTAACATTCAATGATTTTGTCCCAATGATAGGCAATCAAGTTAGTCAGGCAAGCGAAATCATTTCATAAGGGGTGAAGTAATGGTAGGAGCCATCCATAGGGTGGGCGTAGTGGTCACAAGGCTGTTAGAGATGGAAACTAGGCCAACCAAGGTGGGGGACATACTGATCGAGGTGGTGCACAGGCTGGCAAGGTCGGTGCTCAGATAGGTGATAAGGGCCTCTTCTATACTTTTCCAGGCAAGCCCAATATCGAGGCTTCAGACGTGGAGATCACATGTACTATTCTCGTTGGTGACTGCATGGATAATGTTTTGTTTGATTCGGGCTCTATATTCTTATTTGTTTTTGTTAAATTAGCTTTAGGTATGAATATGGTTTGTGAAATACTTGATACTCCCATGTTTGTATCTACACCAGTTGGTGTTTCAGTAGTTGTTGATCAGGTTTATTGGACGTGTTCTGTAGTATTTATGGGGAAACTTGGGCTAGTTTTATAATTCTAGACATGGTGGATTTTTACATCATCTTGGGGATGAGTTGGTTTTCTCCATACCATATGATTCTTGGTTGTCATACCAAAACAACCACTATGGCTATGCTCAGGATGGATAGATTGGAGTAGGAGGGTTATTATAAGTCTACTCCACTATGACTTATATCTTCGATTTGTGCCAAGAAGTTTGTTGGAAAAGGGTGTCGGGCATTTCTGGATCATCTTTGGATACTAATGCTGAGGTCCCTCCTATTGAGTCAATTCTAGTTATATGTGAATGCTTAGATGTGTTTTCTGATGCTCTACCTGGGATTCCACCTAATCCTGACAATTATTTTCACATGGACCTACATTCGGGCACTCATCCCATTTCCATCCCTCCCTATATAATGGAACCAACTAAGCTAAGAGAGCTAAAGTCTCAATTTCGAGAATTGTTGGGTAAAGGATTCATTTTCCCTAGTTCTTCTCCGTAGGGTGCTTCTGTCTTATTTGTTTACGAAGAACGATGGTAATCTACATATGTTCATAGACTACCAACAGTTGAACAAAGTTACAAGTCGTAACAAGTACCCATTGCCCAGGATAGATGACTTGTTTGATCAGTTATGTTTCTATGTTTTCAAAAATTGACTTGAGGTCCGATTACCACCAATTTAAGATTCCAGCCGAGGACAAACCAAGGACTGTTTTTTGAACTCATTATTGTCATTCTGAGTTTTTGGTGATGTCCTTTTGATTGACTAATGCCCTGGATACATTTATGGGGCTGATGAATAAGGTGTTCAAGCCATATTTGCAATCCTTTTATTTTTTTTATAAATGATATTTTGGTGTACTAAAAGAGTAAGGGAAACATGAGGCTTACTTACATATTGTATTGGGATTGCTAAGGGAAAATAAACTCTATGCCAAATATTCCAAGTGTGAGTTTCAATTGTCTTCTGTGTTGTTCTTAGAGAACGTTGTTTCAAAAAAAAAGGTTATGGTAGACCCCCAAAAGATTGAGGAAGTTAAGAATTGCACTAGGCCTACCTCTGTGACTGAATTCCGCAGCTTTGTGGGGTTGGCTAGTTACTATCGCAGGTTTGTGAAGGGGTTTCCTTTTTTTCATGAACCAATCCGGGATCGTGCGTACACCTACCCAACTCTACAATAGATAGGAGAATCCTTGCCACCAAACCTTAAAATCATTATGGAAACATTATTAAACCTTAAGCAATAGTAAATAATAAACCTTCTATTCAAAAGAAAACTTTATCAAATATACATTGTGGAATTCTACTAAACAACTTCCCAAAACCTCATCTAAATAGGTACAAGAGCACTAAACAAATGGAAAGATGACCCGAAACATAGCATCTATGTATGTATCGGATGAGAGGAGTTGCTGAAGAATAATCACTTGGACCTATGGAAACTTTAACTGACCAACAACATGGATAGATCCCCAAATTGAGATATAGTAAGTCTAGTATCAGTGCAACCACACATACATGTAGGTCTCATCGGTGCACCAGGGTTAGAAACATATAACAATATATAGAAAACAAGAAGAGATCATGACAAGCATATATGCTTAATAATTGAACGTACTTAACTTACTTCAACCTCCAACCTTACCGCCTTTCCTTTCTTAAAGCACTATTAATATAACCTTAGAGCATGACTATGTCACAGATCCAAGAGTCAACCTAACCCACATCTCTTACGCACTCACATTGTTATAACAACTCTACACTTCTCTCTCTCTTCATTAATTCTCTTTCGTGAAACTCTCCCTCCCTATTATACTACTATTAACAAACACGATTGCAACAACCAAGATAATTAATAGCTTCAACAACATTGCAGGAAGGGTCACTACAATATACATCACATACATAACTATATACACAGGATAGTAATAATTATACATAATCTAGGACGTACCTTATATTCACACTTTTCTATAATGCACAATCATAACCATCGACATATCCGGTACACTTAAGAAACCATAGTATTTCAACAATGTTCACCACAACATATATATATTTATATACATTCAACTGAATGTTATAAGTGAATGCACGCAAGATGTACTTATCATCATAATATCATGTCAACATCATCTCAATATCATATTAACATCATCACAATATCATCGCAATATAAAAAACATCTCAATATCATTCTCATTAAATCAACAGTCCACATAAGGAACCATGATATATCATCATCACAACTCGGTCCACTCAAGGAACCATAATATCTCATCAAATAATTGGTCCACACAAGGAACCATCAATAACACATAATTATATCATTATTACTTTAATTCCATGTTTTATCCCTCCCAATTCTATGCCCGTTGGCCTAGACATGAAATTTTCTATCAACTATAGTTATTATAAGCAACTAATCCAAGTCCACTACACATTAAACCATAATATACCTCGACCAAAGATCATGGAACAAGAAAGCCATACCAAGGTTTATTGTAACACCCCGTACCTTCCTAACACAATGTGACGACGTTGAACAATGGTTACTTAGGTGTCGATATGCCATGAGTATGTAATTTGTAATGTTAGTGATGAAAAAATTGAAATTTGGCTTTGTACATGTGATTAACCTTGCATAGGAGGTGTTTTGAGATTTTCATGGAGCATTTGTGGGGTTCAAAATGAGGCTAATAGGACCTCTAAACAAAGTATATTAAGGGTAAGAAGTAAGTTAAAGAATAGGATTTCAGGTATCTAACCAAACCCGCGAAGAAAAGTCGAAAAATGAAATTTTCAAAAATTTTAAGTGTGGGGCGCGCTAGAGGGCGTTCCACGCCGCTCTGGGATAAAATTTTTAGTCCAGAGGCATCAAAATGGCGCGCCCAAGGGCGTGCCAGGCTGGTTTCGGCCACTTTTCAAAGTTGGAAATTTTCTTAAGTCCCACGGGTGCCAGGGGACGTACCGAGCCGATTTTTTCCACGTTTCTTATACAACCATGAGAATATACATGAAATGAGTAAATTATTATATTGGTATGATGAAATTACTCGTGAACTAATTTGGCATCAAAATGATGATTTTACCCTTTTGGTCAAAATAGGTCATACGTGGCTAGAATCACTTGTTTTTGGGATTGAGGCTACGAATATAAATTTTGTGAGTGGCAATATCGTTGAGAAGTGTATATGATGGATTATACATTGATGTTAGTGGGTTAATATGATATAGGTTATTGGGCCTAATTTGAGACCAAAATGAACAAAACATGAAAGGCCCAATGGGTCCAAGTGACCCATTCTTGCCTTGACTTGTCAATGATGGAATTAATGGATAAGGATGACTTTAAAAGGTTATAAAATCTGTCCAAAAATCATATTTTAATTCATTAGACATACACATCACTTTCTCTCATTTTCTAGAGTTTTCAAGATAACTCTTTTGGTGGCTCTTCAAACCCTAAGGAATTTTTGGACAAGATCATCATCATCCAAGCTTGGGTAAGTGATTATTATTGTACTTTAACATATTATAAGCATGAAATATTATGTATATCATGTTGGTTATGGTTGGAAGTGTTGTACATGACACTTTTGGTTTTTGTTAAAAAGATGTGTTATCCATGGGACTGTAACTTGAATTATGACTTGTGGTTTTGATGAAAAAGCATGGTATGGGTAAAATATCAACATGTATGGTCTGATTGTGGTCTTAAACTTGTTATTTTATATAAGTGTATATTATGGGATTTTGGCCGATATGTGATATGAGGTGTATTAAGGTGACTTGATGGATTAATTGTGATATGGTGCTTATGAGAAAGTGTAAAGGAGAAACCTTGTGGTGAATTGCTATTGGTATGTGATGTTGTGGTCAATGTATAAAATGTTATGGTATTATGGGCATGAAAAGGACCATGAATGGTATTGTAAAGGGTGAATATGGAGCTCATGTAACTTATGGTTGTCTTATATACTTGAAATGAAATATAGCTTATGGTCAATGTATGGCATGAATGGGGTATTAGTGGTATGACAATGTCGTAAATGGTATTGTAGAGAAGGAAATGATATTTTAAGGATAAACATGTAACTCATTGTTGTCATATGCATTTGTAAGGTAGTTGGTGGTTAATGTTGGTTCCGTTATGTACTTGTGATATAGAGTGAAACGTAAGAAAGGAGCGGAATTGTTGTACTCACATATTGGATTGTGTATTTACATTGGAAAGAGAAGTTATGTAAGGTTACTCTGTCCGTGTCCTTCTGCAGCACATAATGTTTATATTAACGTTACACTTGTCCTATTCCGAAATATGCTAAGGTATCTCATTCAGATTTGATATATATTGTTATCCACACGTTTCTTATTCATTGACCAATTCTTATCCATGGACTGAAATTCCTAAAGAGCTCATAATGTTGTTGGAACTACAAAAAGAAACTGTTTAAAGGGAAGTGACGACGTAAGGGAATATAGTCATTCCTAAGTCACGCATTTCTCATTCATTAGTCGTTGTTATTCATGAGTTACCTAATTATGGACATGGTTCCAAGAGGGTTATGTTTCTAATAATGTTATGTTTCTCACAATGTTTATTTACAAGTCTCTCACTCATTGGTTAATGATCCAAAGCTTCAAGTAAAGTTGTCATAACATTGAAATTTCTAAAAGAACTATCCCAAAGAGAGTAAGATGTAAGAAGCATCTATTTATCCTTGAAAAGCATTCTCCAATCATGTCACGTTCCAAAATCCAATAATATTATGATTATTCTTGTACCAATCTTTCATAAGTAAATGTACCAATCTCATAAGAGTAATAACAGAGGTGATGTGCAAGTTAGTATAATTATTCCTCATAAGTAAAGGAGTCGATCTCATGAAGTTAAGGGGTGAAGTAAGGTGTATGTGTTTTCAAGAGTATCACGATCCTCAATGTATCAATCTCTCAAGAGCAAAAGTACCAATCTCTCAAAAGAAATAAATTAAGTTATATATGTTTGTTGGTTGCAAGAGTGAAGGAAGATAATACAGGGTGGACAAAATTCCAAAGTTCCAACAATATTATGACTCCAAATTCCAATAATGTATGTTCCAAGTTCTAATAATGTTACGACTATCATTGAACCAATCTCATGAAAAGTGAAGAATGAAGTAATGTATATATGTGTTCTTAATAACGTTTCAATCATCAATGTATAATTCTCACATCAATGCAAAGGGAAGGAAGTATGCCTAGTAGTAACGTATGCATGGTTGCTTTATATTTTATTGAGTATGGATCACAATCTAAAGGGTATAAGTTGAAGATGGAATAATCCCAATATCATGCTATGTTATATATTATAGCCCACCAAGGTGGAGGCCCGGTACTATATACATATATATTATAGCCCACCAAAGGTGGAGGCCCGGTACTATATACATATATATTATAGCCCACCAAAGGTGGAGGCCCGGTACTATATACTTATTTGTTATAGCCCACCAAAGGTGGAGGCCCGATATTATGTACTTACCTATAAGGTGATGATTGGTATTGCATTATAACCCACCTAGAAGGTGATGATCGATATTATACTAAGATCCACATAATGAAGATAGTTGTAAAAGAAAATAGAGTATATCCCTTGCATAAATTTAGAGCTAAAGGTAAAGGATAGTACGAGACTGATGATGGTAAGACTGATTGATCAAGTAATGAAATAATAGAAGTAATGAACATGGTTCCACATCTTCAGGACGGAGGTATATCAATATTGATTATTCTCTTACGCTTAATTTCTTGGAAGTAGTTATGTATTATTATAGTTTCATATGGCCTTGCATACTCAGTACTTTGTTCGTACTGACCCCTCTTGGGGTACTTACCTTACATGTTGCAGGCACAGGTGTTAGTAGATCTCCGCAGTAGGCGATGAGATATCCGCAGATTGTTGGTGAGCTCTAGTTTATCCAGGGCTTTTTCGAGTCATTATGCATATTGGTTTGAGCTTGTATGTGAGTATAGAGCGGGGTGTGTCCTGACTCTAGGTTTATCATAGTCATGTATCTCTAGAGGCTTTGTAGACCTATTGTCACGACCCGAAATCCCTTTCGGGCAGGACTGGCACCCAAAGCCGATATGGCCCGAGAGAACCAATCTTTGCTTATGTTCATTTATATGCGTGTCTTAAGAAATACCATTACCACATAAGAACTTATCATCCTCATAACGGAAGTCCTGAAACATGTGATAAATATATACATATGTGAAACTTGGCCGACAGGGCCATCACGTCAAAACGGACATACACTTCTTACATTTGTCTTCCCACAACCGTCTACAAATCCTCTACAGAGACATGACCATGTCTATACAATCTTTACATAATACCAAAACCTAGTGTACACATGTGACGTGTGAAGCCCTGAAGCAACTGGAGCTCACCAAAGGGTTGCAAATATCCACTAATCTACTGTGGAGGTCTACTAGGACCTGTGCCTGCAGCAAGTTAAATAAATTCCCCAAAAGGGGTCAGTACGAAGAATGTACTGAGTATGTAAGGCCATATGAAACTGGTAATATATGAAAACATGTCAAGAACTCAAGTTCAAATGCATAACCAATATAGATAAATCACAATGTAGATGAGTCACTATTCTGTACTTTGGAACCCATGTATATTACATTCATTCTTTCTCTTGCCTTTACTTTACTTTACATATGTGTTGTATGGGCCCTCATCATGCAGGTGTTCTTTTCACCCCATGGATAACATATCATCGTCATGCAGGTGTTCTTTCACCCCATGGATAAGATCATATCGTCATGCGGGTGTCCTTTGCACCCCATGGATAAAGTAACATCATCATGCGGGTGTTCTTGCACCCCGTGGATAGAATAACATCATCATGCAGGTGTTTGCACCCCATGGATAAATGAACATAATCAATATGCATTACTTTTTCTTACTTCATTTCTTTACTTTTGACATTGATACCTTTACTTGTGAGAGATTGATACTTTTGCTTATGAGAGATAGATATAATGATAGTCACAACTTTATTTGAAGCTTTGGATCAATAATCACGGAGTGAGAAGCATGCAAATAAACATTTTTGGAAACATAGCCTTCGTGGAAACATAACAGTATTGGAACCCTTGGACAATAATCCATGAACAAGAGACATAAGTATAATCACTATTGGAACATTGGATCATAACCTTATTTGAGCTTTTGGAACATTAACCATGAATATGATACATGAGATTCACCAATGATCAATGAGTAGGAAATATATGACAATGACCATGGATAACCGAATATGGGATACCTTAGCACATTTTGGGATAGGACAAGCGTAATGTCAATGTGAATACTATTTGCCGCAGAAAGATACAGACAGAGTAACCTTGCATACCTTATCTCCCCAATGTAAGTACATAATAAAATATGTGAGCGCAAAAATTCCGCTCCTTCTTTACGTTTCACTCTACATCACAAGTATATAATGGAACCAACATTAACCACCAACTACCTTACAAATGCATACAATAACAACAAGTCACATGTTTGGCTTTAACATGTCATTTCCCCTTGATAATACCATTTATGAAATTATCTTACCAAAAATCCCACAATATTCACAACATTGACCAATACATGATAATCAATACATTTCACCACAACACTTCTCCTTTACCCTTTTTTATCCATACCACATCACAAATAATCCATCAACTTACCATAATACACCTCATAGCACATATCGGCAAAAATCCCACAATTTACACTTATAGGAAAATAACAAGTTTCATAACAAAATCACACCATACATGTTCATATTTTATCCATACCATGCTCTTTCATCAAAGTCACAAGTCATAATTCAAGCTTGAATCTCATGGATCACAAATCTTATATAAAAACACAAGGTACCATGTCTAACACTTCCAAGCATAACCAACATGATTTACATACTTTCCCATGCATATAATATATTAATCCATAAGAATAATCACATACCCAAGCTTGGAAATTGATGACTCCAAGAAGTGCCTTAGGGTTTGAAGTTGAGAGAAAATGCTTGTAGATAATTCTAGATTTGGCATGAGAGTGTTATGTGATAAAAATCTGATTTTGGCCCCTTTTTATAGGCCTTGGGGTCATCTTAGCCATTCCTTGCATTTAATGCTAAGTGTGGCTTTAGTCAATGGAAGAATGGGTTTTTTTTGAGCCCAATTCACTTAACCCAATAAAATCAATAATTTCTCATGTTTAATTCATTCCATATGTGTTACAACAATATTCCCACACATGAAATTCATACTCGTAGCCTCAATTCCTAAAACAAGCGATTCTAGCCACGTACGACCTATTTTGACCAAAAGGGTAAAATCGTCATTTTGATGCCAAATTCGTTCTCGAGTAATTTTATCATACCAATATAATACTTTACTCATTTCATATATATACTCATGGTTGTAGAAGAAACGTGGCAAAAATCAGCTCGGTACGTCCCCAGGTACCCTTGGGACTTAAGAAAATTTCAAACTTTGAAAAAGTGGCAAAACCAGCGTGGCACACCCTTGGGCGCGCTAGCTTGATGCCTATGGACTAAAAATTTTAGCCCAGAGTGGCGTGGCACTCCCCCTAGATCTCCCCAGACTTAATTTTCTTGAAAAAATCATTTTTCGACTTTTCTTCGCGGGTTCGGTTAGATACTTCAAGTCCTATTCTTTAACTTACTTCTTACCCTTAATATCCTTTGTTTGGAGGTCCTCTTAGCCTCATTTTGAACCCCACAAATTCTTCACGAAAATCACAAGACACCTTCTACGAATGTCTAATCACACATATTAGGTCCGATATCAAATGTTTCACCAATGCCACTATAAAACACATACACATGGCATCTCGACACTTAAGTAAACATTGTTATACGTCGTCAAATAGGGTTGGGAAGGTAAGGGGTGTTACACCTATGTGGGTATATGAATGTAAGATCAGTACGTTCAGCTCGACGTAATGGCTCCAACGGCCAAGTTTTGAATATATATTTATGGAATATGTTTCCATGTTTATGGTTTTCGTATAATTGCGTAAAGTAGAATAAGCTTCATATGAGGTTATGCATACGAGTGTCCACAAGCAAAGATTGGTTCTCTCGGGCCATATCAGCTTCGGGTGCCATTCCGGCCCGAATGGGATTCGGGTCGTGACATTTCTCTTTCCTTTACTTCATGCCTCCATTATCCCAATCATCTAGAAATCAAATAATTGTAGGAGTAATTAAGTAACTACTGTTCGAAAAACGACTTTGGGAATTCAACCCACTAATTCTATCCTTATTCATGATCTAAAACACTATCTATGGGTCAATTAACTATTAACTAATTCTATCATACTCAACCCATCTCCATTAATGGAGTTTCAAAGCTAAAGATTTCGTTTTTATTGAATTCAAGGATCCTAACAATCAAACTTCATATTTTAGAATCACTAATTCATGCTAGGAATCGTTAGTTATCAATCTAGAAGTAATTCTAGGTGATACTACCCCAACCCAGAGGTTTTCTCCCATAATCTCGTGAATTTAGGATTCTAATCCCCAAGAACTTCACCAGTAAAGATCATTCTAATGATTCTAAGATGTTACTGGATTGAAAGATGAAGAAGATGACAGAAGAACCTACCTCAATGAAGAATTTTCATCCCCAGACTTGGAAAATCACTACCCTAATGATTTGGGATGAATTTTTTAGAGTTAAAGGACCGAAAAATGTCAAAACTAGCCTTAAGTACTGCCCAGTTGCCGCTACAGTGGCGGCCAATTTTTAAGCCCAGATAGTCTTTCAATAAAATGGTCATAACTTTTTACTCCGAGGGAGGATTAACAAACGATAGGAAGCGTTGGAAAGAAGACTCCAAGATCATTTATTTGGTAGGTATTGGTCCCCATAAATCAATATATTCTACGAGTAGTTCTCATTTAAAGTTGATCCTAATTTAAACTTAGCTTAAAACTCAATCGGTAAGAACATTTCTAACTTAACATTATGGTAGGGTTATTGTATGATCTTAGTTCATGTATAATGCACTCCCATAATAAATAATTGTTCATCTAACTTATGATGAATGAGTTTCTTAATCCTTTACAACAAATAATATCAGTAACGATTAAATGGGTCATTAAATTAGTTACCAATTTACCCACAGTTCGTCCCCGAATGGTCATTGGTGAAGACAAAAGTTTTAAGCACGATTCTTGAAATTCACCATATGCAATGGTTATGAAATTAATGCACCCTCCCATCAATTCTTAAAATAATTTGAGAACACTTTCCTAACCACCGACCCATAAATAACATAAAATAGCTACCCAACTAGCCTACGCACCACAAGCCACTAAGCTCTCGGTATAACTCATGATCACTATAACCCAAGGAATACAATTTGTAATAACATATATGTATCGTGTCTTCTAAAATACCCAATACTATGATGCACAAAAATTTGGGGCAAAAATAGATTGATGGGAATAAAAACTGATATTTTTTTTAAATTGGAAAACTGCGCTTTTGCCGCAGCAGTGACACAGCAGCAGTGGATGATTCCTAGGCCAAATTGACTACCGCTATAACAAATTTTTTGCAACTATAGTAACACCAAACAAGTAGCTCGGGACTCATTCCCACCCCAACCTATTTCACAACACACTTCTCAAAATTTGATATTATGAACTAACCCTTCACGGTAATCACTATAACCGGAGTTCTACCAACCTGTTTTATGCGCCAGAAGTTTCTACCTCTTCCTAAACTTGTACTATAACACATTAACCACTTAAATCAACCAATCAAGACACCATGATCTGCGATTCAACACTAATCCACTAAACACCAAATTTGTCACCACAACCACACTGCTCTAAGGTCTATAATTTCTATACTAGGAAATAGTTTGGTCGGGTACTTACACTTCAATCATTGCTATAAATAACACAACACCACCAACACACCACTATGGGGTTTTTATTAACACATAAAATCTCCATCATAACTCACATTAGTCTATTTGACCCCCAACATACCTCAACCACTCGTAGAGCAATACTAACCAAGTATTATCATGTAACAGTGAGAGGGAGATGAATATGCCAAAACACATCTAATAACTATACTCCATCGATCAACCCTATACTAAAAACCATCAATCGAATCAGGCTAACTTATCCCACAAATCTTATCAACTCAACTACACCACATTCAAGGGATACTATTAACCAATAATTATTCCTATACAATAGGCATATACGCATTATCTGACCATAATAAGCAAACTATAACTTCTGTCTAGTAGCCCATCCTCCTCACTAAGTCTATGAATATTATCCACTTATCACCTTACTCACGTCTTAAAAACTTAACCAATTTTAGTTATCTATTGCCACCATGGGTTTTGTACAATTGGTTAGTCTACCTTTAGGACATCAACACTTCTACCCTTATAAAATCATTCAACCCACTAAACTAAATAAGCTATATAATTGTCAATCACACAATTAAGGTTCAACTTACCAATATCAAGCAAAACCGTTATTATCATCTCTAGTTATCATATTACATTAAACAACCAATTTTATATACCTAGTAAATTTACCATGCATATTAACTACACAACTTACCTTATGTTTAAGTCATCAAGGTTGTGCAAACAATTTGGTCCATTTCAGTTTAACAAATTACTTATTGAGGCATCATTAGAAAGTCAACTCATTACTTGGATTATTCTCACAAGGATGACCCAATAGCACTTTAGGACCAGATATAATCATCAATGATTGGATCACACAAGGATCCCAATTATAATCATCAACAGTTAGGATTACATAAGGATCCTAAGTATATCGTCAAAGACCAAATAGAAAGCAAGACATGCCTCAAATCACGGAAATCAAGATATACCTCAAATCATAGAAATCAATACATACCTCAAAATCACATGAATGAAGACATACCTCAAAATCACGGAAATGAAGACATACCTCAAAATCACGGAAATGAAGACATACCTTAAAATCACACCTTGCCTTTTCAATTCACGAATATTCTCTTATAATAACTCATCTGATATCACTCATAATAATCACTTATACTTAAGAAATTCAGCTATCACACAATAAAGCAATAATATAGTCAATGCAATAACAATCCACATAAGGAATACATGTAGCATTCTATCCTAATACAACAAAACATTTACAAGTATTTCTTTATTAAGCATAACCAATCAATTAATGAAAGAGTTCCGCTTACCAACTTCACTTACAACTACAATATTTACTATATCAAATAACACAACCACATGAAAAATGCATGTATCACTAATTCAAAACATAATTCACAACATTAGAATACAAGACCTACAACTCTTATTGATCTCTATAGGTTAGATCAATACTATTCTAACCTTCCAAACATTTTTGATATACCAATCTGGACAATCTGCTAGATATCAATTGAGCTCAACTCGTGGAGACAATACTGAAATACCCCGATAGAAGAGAAGAAAGCGAGATTGATTTCCTAGATATCTTTTAGCTTTCTATAGATTTGATGTGGACGTCAACACACCAATTTGTAAGACTCTACTTGACCTTTTTTTCTTGTACTAGGAGACTAGTAACCTTGGCTCTGAAACCACTTTTCACTACCCAAATCATGAATCATGCAGCTACCTACCTAACTCTACCCTAGCTACAAGAATCCTCGCTACCCCACCTTAAATTATTGTGGGAAGCATTATTAAACCTTAAGCATTAGTAAATAATAAACCCTCTATTCAAAAGAAAACTTTATTACAAAAATACATTGTAGAATTCTACTAAAGAACTTCCTAGAACCTAATCTAAACTGATACAATAACTAGAGACAAATGGAAGAATGACCCAAGACAGCATCCATGTATGAGTAGGATGACAGGAACTGATGAAGAATAATTACCATTGCACCTATTGAAACTAGAACTGACCAGTAATATGGCTATATCATCAAATAGAAATATAGTAAGTGTAGTATCAATACAACCATATGTATCGATTGACTATACAAAGAATAGTAACCCTCCAATAATTAGCACAATACCATAACAAAGTAAATTTTGATGAAAGGTAAGCCTAGCCTACTTGGACGGTGCCAAAAGCACTTAAAATGCACTAAATCCGAGTGTTTCCCTTCCTAGAGGCCTCCAACTACTGCCACGCTATCAAAATAGTAATCTAGGCATCAAGTTGATAATAATAATAATAATAATAATAATAATAATAATAATAATAATAATAATAATAATAACAATACCTATGCTGTAAAATTATGCTCCAAGTCAGAAATCAGGCTAAAAATCATCTAGGGGCCCACTTATGGAATTCAAAAATTAAAACCATAACAACATCCCTCAGAGAACAATGAGCTTGTGCTGAAAAATTTAGAACCACCTGCTCCTTAATCATCCCGAAATAGCCCCAAATAAAGTCAAGGAAACCAAAAGCAAAATTGAGAATTTAATCAAAATTAGGCAAGGAACATCGACCTCTAACTATTTCCCTGTTCAATTTAAGATTTCCCCACTATTTTCAATCTCCCACTTTCAACAATGAAGTTAAAACTTAGAAATTATGAGCTGAAAATTGAAGGGGAATAACATATATAACACAAACTCTATCTACTAAAGTGGTACTTTTACCGCTTAATTGGTACTGTTGCAACCCAGCTATACACGCAAGTGTACGTGATCGTTCAAGTAATAAAGTGGTTCCTTTGAAAGAGCCGGATATCGAACCCAAGGGACTTTCTTCAACAGAAATCAATTCTAGACGTCCAACAATAAATAAAAACTAGTTTTGCCAAAAGAAAACAGGATTTGTCACTAAAAATTAATTGTTTGCGAACTATGAACTCCTATATTCGCTACCGTAACTTTAGTTTTTGCAAATACACTTAAAAAATCAATAAAAACTAAATTCCTAGGGCGAAGGCACTCCGAACGTCATCTCTTGAGCATAATTGTTATTGGTTTAAGTAATTTGAGTTGTTTATCTTGGTTAGTGATCCCGAGGTTAATTTTACAATTATATTAGTCTCCAAAATATAATCTTCTATTAGAAAATGGAAACCTAACTACGTCCGTGAGCGGTGATAAGCTTAACCAATTCTAGTGCATTTAAGCTTTCTTCTCGTAATTGACCAAGTGTGGTGGATTAGGTAGCTCTCGGTCCTAACCACATGTCAATCCCTTAGAATTCCTTCCCCGAGAAAGACCACACCTCTTATATTCCACGTTCTATCTCTTAGTTTCTCTCTCAAGCTCACCTCAAGACAAGGAATGTATTTCAATGGTGATCAAGCATCAAAATAGTGAAATTTAGAATATATGAATAACCAATTTCTGATAAACTTCAGCAAAAACCACTAAAATTAACCCAAGAGATTCATGTTCTTGGCCTTAACCCCAAGAATGAGGGATTTTAGCCACTCATAATGTTAGTTAACATCCAAAAGTAATAAAATACCACAAAAAGAAATAAAAACTGAAAAGATGAAGAATGAAACCTAATTTCAATGCCCAAAAACGCCCAAAGTATCCTTGTAAAGATGTAATGTGATACAATAACTCTAAAGCCCTATTTATAGAGTGAATTTCGAGGCAAAAATTTGCCAAAAAGCGGCCCAGCACACCCTTGGGCTAGCTTGGCACTTAGGCGAATTTTGCGTCTGTGAAGGGTGCTCCCAGGCGGCCTGGCACGCCCCTGGGCGCGCCCCAGTGCTGCCTGGCTGAACAAAATTTTCCCCAAAAGCGGCCTAGCACGCCCCTTGGCACGCAAGGCCCTTAATTTTTGATTTTCTTCCTTCGTCGACTTTTCTTTGCGGATTTGGCATGATTCTTCAAGTTCAACTCTTTGGCTTGCCTCTTATCACAATATCCTTTGCTCGTAGCTTCTCCAAGCCTCGCTTTCCACTCCAAAAATGCTCCAAATAGTCATAAATTTCACCTACAAGGGTCTAATCACATTGGTTAGCACAACATCACATAATCCATCAAAACCATCCAAAATACATACGTATTGTTCTCAAAACTAAGGTAAACATGGGTTAAAGTCGATACTAAGGCATATAAATACGCCTTAGATCACCAACCCACACTTGATCCTTTGTTTGTCCTTGAACAATGACTACACTCAAACCCCAGGCTACTTAACACAACCAACACCCAATAGGTATTCCTGCATAGCTACACAACCACATTTATCCCATTATGCACCAACATACTAGTATCACAAAAAATGAATAACAAATTGAAACAACCTATCCTCACAAAACAACTTTACTAGTTGCAAATTCATGCATTACACGTTACTAATAGATCACCACACTTAGCTAAACATGCGCCCTCACCACAAGAGAATCACCCCACACTTCACACAAAGTAATTGCTAAATGGGTGCATGAATAAAAGTTCACTCTCTCTCAAAAAGGATTCACATGCAACATAAGATGAACCATAAGCTTGCCCTTAGTGTAATGCTCCACTAATGTAAAAATGATAAAGCTCAAGATCAAGTAGGGCTTTAGGGGTTGTAATGTAGGCTAAGGGACGGGTAGGAACTATTTGGTCAAGAATAGTGACTATCTTCCCTAAGCACTTTAATACACTACAAATTACATTAAGACCACCTTCAACCAACCTTTTTTCCACCACTTTTATCTTCCCACCTCTCTTCAGTTTTGCCCCCACATTTTTGAGCTAGCTTAAGCATATTATGTAGGGAGTAGCTGCTATCAACCATTGATTCAAAATAATATTATAATTTTTTTTTTCATTACAATCCTCCCTACCAATACACACAAAGGATATAAACTTAGGGCTTTAACTTAACTCTTCCCTTCTTCAATTTTTTTTTCCTACTCCTTAACATCTTAATCTCCTAATTAAAGCGCATAGGAGTTTTGGATCAAATTATGGTTCATGGAAAGAAAAGGATCAAGCTGCATGTAAAGCTACCAATGAATAGGCTATAGGCTCAACAGGGCTAACTAAGATCATGCAAAAAGGGTAGATAAAGTAGGCATAAAACATGGCTATCAAAGAAATGCCTATATCATCTCCTAAACTCAACATCTTTTAGTTCGCTTTGTAGACACACCGGGCAAGTTCTAGACATCATTATGCACATGGAATATCACAAAAACCTCACTCACACATGGCACATGTTCAGTTCAGCAGGCTCACTATAAAATATCTGAAATCATGCATAAGTTCAACATTAAGCAACTTAGCCAGTCAACTAAGTGAGAATTAGGCGTCTCAAAACCTGCTATTGTATATCCTAGCATGTTTCACACATGTATGCACAATTGTATAGCAAGCAAGAACACCTGACACTACATGACTAATTCACTCTTAAGACGGTCGTCATCCATCCATCATAGAGCAAATCCCTTAGTCCTATGACTAAGGGCGACTCAAAAGTAAGAAACACCACCAACAACATCAAAATTAAAATCTTTTTGTGGTTTTGTACGGTTCAAAGGGACTCTCCTTAGTAAAAGAACCGAAAACAATGGCTAAGGAACCCAAAATAAAAGCATACAGAAGCACACATATACATACATACAAAGGAATCCCATCACACCCCACCCCACACTTAAAAGAGTAGCACTGTCCCCAATGCTACAAAAATAAAAAATAATACAAGAGTAGGGTGTAAGGAGCTTCCTGGTCAGTCAAGGAAGTCGTCGTCCTCCGGCCCACGGACCTCTAGCGGTGTATCATCATCCTCCACCTCGTCATCATCAGAATCGATCTGGTGGTCATTTTCATATCTGGGGACATCATCATCCACTGGCTCAACAAAATCAGGACTGATTCTCAACAATTCCATGGCGTGCTCGTTTAGAGGATAATCCCTCTCAACCTGGCTTAGCTCTTCCGCCGTAGAGGGCCTACCATCAGTCTTGTGGCGTAGCATCTCCAACCCATACATACGGGCTAAAATCCCGTCGTCTTGAGCATAACGCTCTGCTAAGGTGAGAGTGGGGCCGAGTGCATCCGGTGCCCTGGTTTGGGTAACATCTACAGGGGTCTGCACCATAGGAGGATGATAATCAAATGCCTCCTCAGGCACTTCGAATGCTCGCATCAATTTAGTCAATAACCCACCAAAAGCATAACGAATACCTCCTTGCAAACGAGCTTGGCGCATAGCCGACAACACTACAGACCTTACATCAATCTCCACATCAGTCATGAGAGCATACACCAGACAGACACGATCCCATGTGACCTCCATCATGTGGCTACCCGGAATCAAGTAACAGCACACAATCTTCAACCAGATTCGCGCCTCCTTATTCAAATGAGCATAGGGTAGACTCAAGTGGTACCCTCTTTTCTGATGGCGCAACTATCTCACTGTCGAACACTGGCTGCAAAGAGTGTGTCGCAATCTCAGCATATGGCGCCCTAGCATTTAACCTGAGGAGGTCGTGGGGACCTGCCCAAGTGTGTACTCTTAATAATCCCGTAATGCCCAAGGAATCAAGTATAACATCCGTCTCTCGTACAACCACCGAGCTGGTAGGTGCATCCGGATTCCAATTTACATATAATTCCCTCACCAGGTGGAGGTTACAATTCGTAGGTCTGTCGAATATGAACTCCGTTTCCAATTGCACAATCAGAGCCAATATCCTAGGGTAAGTCCGAGCTAGAATGGCCCTATCAATACATTCATCTGGAAAGTATTTAGCTTCAGTGTGGCTTTTGTACCAACTCTTGCCAGCACTAGATACAACATGAATCCCATACTTGCGTCTCTGGCCTTTCGGGACTGGGGGAGCCGTGGGGACCTTACTTCCTGACCGACATCGCTTGTGAGAGCTAGAAGCAGCCACATTAGCATCCGACATTGTACCTACAACAAATATCCACAAGCAAGTCAATTTCCCACGTAAAAATAGCTAAACAACTCAATGGGCGTTGGCTTTAAGGGCCACCTCACACCTAGTTGCTTAGCACTATTCAAAATATATGGGTCTAGGGTACTCGGACTTCCCCTTATCACTTAAAGCCCAATTACCAAGTCCAAACCATAGAAAAATTGCAATACCCAACACAAGTTCAGTAAGCCCATACATATTAGAATGATGTACTTGTTTTACTCAAGAATTCAAACAAGACTCGTACATATTCAACAACATGTAAGTTGTATCAAGTGATATCAACTACCAACTTGCTCAATTATCACCAATAAAGATAAACCCACTTCCAATAATTCCAACTAAAACAAGATTATTAAACACAATTTCACATGCCTTTCAAGTTCATTGTAATGACACCCCATAAACTCCAACCATATCATAAGAAGCAAGTCAACATACCAAGAACATATTGGGCATCACAAACGAAATCTAAGAATACCCCAAATTCACATCATCCTCATAGCAATCTAGAGAGAGAAAGCTAAGGAAACATACCTTGATAGCTTGAATGGAGTCTTGTAAACACAATCCCAAGAGGAGAAGGCAAGAAGTCGAGCAACGTGAGGGCAAGAGTAATGAAAAGAAAGAGAGAATTTTTGACGCTTTGGGAGTAAAATCGTGTACGTGGTTGTGGAGTTTGGGAATATTTGTGAAGACTAAGGAAAATTAGGGATTTAAAAGAGAAGGGGTGGGGGTGGGTCGGGCATGGAGCAAAACACTTTTAAAAAAAATTTGTGCAAAAAATATAAAGGGGTAGCGGCCTGGCACGCTGCCTAGCGCGCTACCCCACCGCCCAGTCGAACAAAATTTGAGGCACAGGCGGTGTGGCATGCCATGTGTCGCGCCTGCTCACTGCCTTGTGAATAAAAATTTTTGGGGCAGGCGGCCTGGCACGCCCTGTGTCGCGCCTGCCCATTGCCAATGGAGAAAAACTTTTGAGCAATTGTGCCCTGGCACGCAAGGTAGCGTGCCCAACACTTAACCTCATACTTGAGAAATTTTCCATATTTTTCCCACAATCTTGGGGTTTTCACAAGTCCCAAGACTCAAAACTTTGCTCCAAAACATGTCCTACTTGCCGGGCACCTTCAAATAATCATCTATTCACCAATTTTACCTTTTTCTTGTGGATTTCCATGTCAAAATGCTCCGTTCCTTTGCATAAACATAAGATCCTAGAACTAAGTTAGAAAAGAAAAATTTTAAAAGAGATGGGTTGCCTCTCATCAAGCGCCTTAGTTTTGCTCGGGGTACGACTCTTTTTTTTGTATTTTTACTTTATAAATCCTAACTATTACAACATATTCATGGGTTGTCTCCCATGTAGCGCTTAGTTTAATGTCGCGGCTCGACTATACTTAGCTCAATTATCATTAAGGTGAAGCACGTCCTCCTTCTGCTTTTCTTATTCACCAAAATAATGTTTCAATCTCTGGCCATTTATCATAAATCTCGTACCATCCTCTTTGTTTAAAATTTCCACCGCACCATGAGGCGTCGTGCGACTTACTTCAAAAGGCCCACTCCACTTAGATCTTAGCTTGCCCGAAAACAACCTAAGTATTGAGTTAAACAAAAGTACCAACTGGCCTGGCTCGAAAGTGCGGGGGAGAATATGCTTGTCATGCCATCATTTTGTTTTATCCTTGTAGATATTCACATTTTCATATGCATGGACACGAAATTCTTCCAACACATGGAGTTGCAACAACCTCCTGTTACCCGCCAACCTCGGATCTAGATTAAACTTCTTTACCGCCCAATAGGCTCGGTGCTCAAGCTTAACGGGGAGGTGACATGATTTCCCAAAGACCAAATGATAGGGAGAAGTCCCTATAGGAGTCTTATACGCCATTCGATAAGCCCAAAGAGCATCATCCAGCTTGAGTGACCAATCTTTCCTCTAAGTATTCACCGTCTTTGCAAGATTTGTTTTATCTCGCGATTAGACACCACCACTTGGCCACTTGTTTGAGGATGATACGATGTTGAGACCTTATGTCTCACACCATACTTTGGTAACACACTCTTCACCCAATAGTTAATGAAGTGTGAACCTCCATCGCTAAAAATAGCTCTTGGAGTTCCGAATCTTGTGAAGATATGTTTTTGAAGGAACTTTACCACAACCTTGGAGTCATTCTTACGGAGAGCTGCAGCCTGTACCCATTTAGACACATAATCCACTGCTACAAGTATGTATTGATTTCCATTCGACTTTGGGAAAGGGCCCATAAAATCTATCCCTCATACATCAAAGATTTCAACTTCTAGGATATTGTTAAGAGCATCTCATGTCGCTTTGCAATCGTCCCCATACGTTGACATTGATCACAACTCTTCACAAATACATGAGCATCTTTAAATATAGAAGGCCAGAAGAAACCTGATTGCAGAACTTTTCGGGCTGTGCGTTCAACCCCATGATGACCACCATAAGGTGATGCGTGGCATCTCTCTAATACTTGCTTCACTTCCGTATCCAGAATACATCTTCTTACTATTTGATCAGGCCCTTGCTTGAATAAATAAGGCTAATCCCATATGTAAGAACGTGCCTCATATGACATCTTCTTCTTCTGTTGAGGACTCGAATCAGGAGGAAATAGCCCACTTACCAATAGATTCACAATGTCTGCATACCCTGGCAACTCATCGACATCCAAAACTAACAATTGCTCGACTGGAAATTCCTCACAAATACACCCATCATCCACTACATGTGTCGAGCTTTCAAGTCTAGAAAGATGGTCAACAATTTGATTTCTGTCCCCTTTCTATCTTTAATCTCTAAGTCAAACTCTTGTAACAATAAGATCTATCTAATCAACCGCGGCTTAGCATCCTTTTTATTGAACAAATATCGTATTGCAGCATGATTCGTGTATACAATGACGCTCGTTCCCACCAAATATGATCTAAATTTATCAAATGCATACACCAACGCTAGCATCTCTTTTTCAGTCACCGTGTAATTTACTTGGGATGCATCGAGGGTCTTGCTCGCATAATAAATAGAGTGAAATACCTTATTCCTTCGCTGACCAAGATTTGCACCCACTGCAACATCACTTGCGTCACACATGAGCTCAAATGGTAAAGCCCAGTCAGGAGCAATGAGTATAGGTGCCTCTACCAACTTCTTTTTCAAAACTTCAAATGCCTTCACACATGATTCACAGAATACAAATTTCACATCTTTTTCCAAGAGCGTGTACATGGGGCGTGCAATTTTGAAAAAATCTTGAATAAACCTTTTGTAAAACCCAGTATGTCCCAAGAAACTATGCACCCCTTTCACCGATACAGGTGGAGGTAATTTTTCAATAACTTCAATCTTTGCCCTATCAACTTCGAGCCCCCGCTTTGACACTTTATGCCCAATAACTATACCTTCTGTCACAAGGAAATGACACTTCTCCCAATTGAGAACAAGATTAGTTTCTTCACATCGAGCAAGGACTCTATCAAGGTTTTGCAAGCATACCTCGAAAGAGTTACCAAAGACTAAAAAATCATCCATAAAAATCTCTACGAACTCCTCCACCATGTCATAGAAAATAGCCATCATGCACCGCTGAAAGGTAGCCGGTGCATTACACAATCCAAATGGCATACGTTGAAAGCATATGTGCCGTAAGGACATGTGAATGTAGTCTTCTCCTGATCTTGAGGATCTATAGCAATTTGATTGTATCCGCAATACCCATCAGGAAAGCAATAATACTCCTGCCCGGCTAAATGATCCAACATCTGATCAATAAAAGGGATTGGATAATGGACTTTCCTCGTAGCATCATTGAGTTTTCGGTAATCCATTCAAATATGCCACCCCATCACACTTCTTGTAGGAATCAATTCATTATTATCATTCGTGATCACCGTCATATCACCCTTTTTTGGAACACATTGTACTTGGCTCACCTACGTACTATCAGAGATAGGGTAAACAATGCCCGAATCTAACCACTTAATTACCTCTTTCCTTACTACTTCTTTCATCACCAGATTCAAGAGTCGTTGGTGTTGCACACTCGGCTTATGCCCTTCCTCCATGTAAAATTTATGCATGCATAAACCCGAATTAATACCATGGATGTCAGACATCTACCAACCAATAGCCTTCTTTCTTTGTTTGAGTATCAACAATGCAGCATCAACTTGTTCCTTTGACAAATTTGCTGCAAGAATAATAGGAAGGGTCTCATTGTCACCTAAGAAAGCATATTGAAGGTGAGATGGAAGTTCTTTCAATTCAAGCTTCGGTGCCTCCTCAATTGAGGACAAGTTCCAATCTACGCTCTTTAGCATAGATACCCATAAGATCAAGAACCTGCACCATTTCACTAGCTTCCGCATCACCAAAAACATCTTGCCCCATCAAAACTTTTTCCAACGGATCTGTAGACAAAGTGTGGATGCATTCAACCGCCAAATCTATAGCTGTAATAGCTGACAAGTTCTCATAAATTTCTGGGAGCTTCAAAGCCCTATATACATCAAAGACCTCAACCTTATCATGAGCTCGCATAGTTAGTTTCCCGGCTGCTACATCAATGATAGCACCTCCAGCGGCCAGAAAGAGATGTCCCAAAATAAATGGGACTTTCGGGTCAGGCTCAAAATTTAGCACCACAAAGTCAACCGGAAAGATCAAGGAACCCACTTGAACCAGAACATCTTTAACAATACCATCAGGTCTAGTCACGGATCGGTCTGCAAGCTGAAAAATAATAGTAGTAGGCTTAGGACGACCCAAACCCAACTCCTTGAAAACTGAAGTGGGCATCTGATTTATACTAGCCCTCAAATCATACAATCCACGAGTGCAAACACTATCTCCCAGAGTAATTTTCACAGTGAAGCTTCCAGGATCCTTCAGCTTGGTAGGTAACTGGTTTTGAATGCGAGAACTACACTCCTCAGTAAATGCAACTGTGGCATACTCTGTCAATCTACTCTAGTTTGTAATAATATCTTTCACAAACTTGGCATACTTTGGAATACCCTGCAAGATATCCACCAGAGGCAAATTAATGTGCACTTGTTTAAGTAGTTCAATGAACTTACCAAAGCATTCATCTTCCTTCTTTTTCTTGAACTTCTGAGGGAAAGGACGAGGCAACATTACACTATGTATCACTTTATCATCTTTGGAGCTTTTGGTAGACTCCACTTGTTCATCTTTAATCACCACTACTTTCGGCTCCAATTCTTTCGCTGGTGCAATCATGTCCTCTAACTTCTTACCACTACGAGTAACAATAGCATTCATCTGTTTTAGATTAGGCTCAGTATCACCTGGAAGACCTCCTTGGGGCCTTGTATTTTTTGCTTTAGCTAACTGACGAATTTGCTTCTACAAATTCTGAGTAGCCAACTGATTGTTCCTCACATCTGTTGCCATCTTGGCTTGCTATGCCATAATCTGTTTTAACATGTCTTCCACGCTCAAATCTCCAGGCTTAGCACCCACTTGATTTCCTTGACCTTGCTATTGGTTGTATTGTGGTGGATATCCTTGAGGCCTATATTGATTCTGATTACCTCCCCAAGATAAGTTTGGGTGATTTTTCCACCCAGTATTATAAGTATTTCCATAATTCTGGGCTCCAATTCCTCTTTGGGCATTACCAATAAAATTTACGGAATCCGTATTTGCACTACACAACTCGCTGGTATGATCCCCATTTCCACATACACTACACAGCACAGAGACTTGTTGTTGTACTGCATTTACAGGAGCTTGTTGCTACCCCAAATTCAAACTACTGAAGTGATTGTTCATCATGTTTTACATAGATGAAATTTGGGCAGATAATGTTGTGACTGCATCCACATCTAGTTTCCCAGCAACCTTCTTTGTAGAATTCCTCGAATTATCACTATGACAGTCTGGATTTCCCTGTGAAATATGATTCAACAAAGCATATAATTCATCATAAGTCTTCTCTAAAGCTTGTCCACCTACAGCTGAATCAAGTAGAATTTTAGTGTTGGGGTCTAGAGCCTCAACGAAAGTATGCACCAATACTTCATTAGCTTGGTGGTGGTGAGGACAATCCCTCAACATGGATTTGAATCGGTTCCAAGCTTGGTACAAATTCTCATCATCTCTCTGTCTTAAAATCAATATCTCACTCCTCAGTTTTGCTGTCTTTCCAGACGAAAAGAACCTTATCAAGAATTTTCTAGCAAGATCATCCCAAGTAGTGATAGAATTAGCAGCCTCTGCATCTAACCACCTCCTTGCTTCCCCCAACAGAGAAAAGGGGAACAAAGTAAGTCTCATATAATCCGAAGACACACCCACAGGAATATATGTGTCACTGATCTCCAAAAAATTACATATATGCCTCTGCGGGTCCTCATGAGCAAGACCTGTAAATTGTCCACTTGAGTGCAAGAGTTGCACCATATTCTGTTTAAGCTCAAATCTACCTCCAACCGCCGGTTTGAGAATACTGGAGGACACATTAGTGGCGAGTGGGATTGCCACATCGCGAACTGTTCTAGCTGCCATTACTTCCGTCTAACGTCTCTCCGCAACTGGTTCTTCAATTCTTATGGGATTACCCCGTATTCCTTCTCCAGCCAGCTCGACTTGTGGGATTGGGTAATCTGCAGCCTGTCTCCTCAATCTATTGAAATATCTTTCAAGTTCACACTGCGGGGCTAGCAAATCTTTGTTCCTTGCCAGTGTTTCGATGAAGTAAGCCTGCAAAATAGAACAGCTAAGATCAAGTTTTCAACACTTAGCTAAAAATTAAAGTACAAACGTCAATAATTGAAATCTATCTATTTGAAAGTCCCCGGCAACGGCGCCAAAACTTGTTGCGACCCAGCTATACACGCAAGTTTACGTGATCATTCAATTAATAAGGTGGATCCTTTGAAAGAGCCGAATATCGAAGCCAAGGGACTTTCGTCAACAGAAATCAATTCTAGACGTCCAACAATAATTAAAAACTAGTGTTGCAAAAAGGAAACAGGATTTTTCACTAAAATTGTTTGCAAACTATGAACTCCTATCTTTGCTACCGTAACTTTAGTTTTTGCAAATACACTTGAAAAGTCAATAAAAAGTAAATTCCCAGGGCTAAGGCACTCCGAACGTCATCTCTTGAGCATAATTATTATTGGTTTAAGAAATTTGAGTTGTTTATCTTGGTTAGTGATCCCGAGGTTAATTTTACAATTATATTCGTCTCCAAAATATAATCTTCTACTAGAAATTGGAAACCTAACTACGTCCGTGAGTTGTGATAAACTTAACCAATTCTAGTGCATTTAAGCTTTCTTCTCGTAATTGACCAAGTGTGGTGGATTAGGTACCTCTCGGTCCTAACCACATGTCAATCCCGTAGAATTCCTTCCCCGAGAAATACCACACCTCTTATATTCCACGTTCTATCTCTTAGTTTCTCTCTCGAGCTCACCTCAAGACAAGGAATGTATTTCAATGGTGATCAAGCATCAAAATAGTGAAAGTTAGAATATATGAATAACCAATTTCTGATAAACTTCAGCAAAACCACTAAAATTAACCCAAGAGATTCATGTTCTTGGCCTTAACCCCAAGAATGAGAGATTTTATCCACTCATAATGTTAATTAACATCCAAAAGTAATAAAATACCATAAAAAGAAATAAAAACTGAAAAGATGAAGAATGAAACCTAATTTCAATGCCCAAAAATGCCTAAAGTATCCTTTTCAAGATGGAATGTGATACAATAACTCAAAAGCCCTATTTATAGAGTGAATTTCGAGGCAAAAATTAGCCAAAAAGCGGCCCGGCACGCCCTTGGGCGTACCTGGCACTTAGGCGAATTTTGCCTCTGTGAAGGGTGCTCCCAGGAGGCCTGGCACGCCCCTGGGCATGCCCCAATGCTGCCTGGCTGAACAAACTTTTCCCCAAAAGCGGCATGGCACGCCCCTTGGCGCGCCAGACCCTTAATTTTTGATTTTCTTCCTTCGTTGACTTTTCTTTGCGGATTTGGCATGATTCTTCAAGTTCAACTCTTTGGCTTTCCTCTTATCATCAATATACTTTGCTCGTAGATTCTCCAAGCCTCGCTTTCCATGCGAAAAATGCTCCAAATAGTTGCAAATTCCACCTAGAAGGGTCTAATCACATTGGTTAGCACAACATCACATAATCCATCAAAACCATCCAAAATACATACGTATTGTTCTCAAAACTAAGGTAAACATGGGTTAAAGTCGATACTAAGGCATATAAATACGCCTTTGATCAGGTACCACTAAAGCTGAAGGTTGACCGCTTAAGCGGCCGTTGGTGATGTCGGTTGGCTCTATTAAAGCGGACCCTTAGCCACTAAAGTGGATAAGGGGCCGCTTAAGTAGCTGGTAATGACTCTAGTAGGCACCACTAAAGCTGAACCCCAGCTAAAGTGGAATAAGGGCCCTAAGCGGCTGCACCAGATCAAATACACTAGAAATTTTTAGCTAACTCCAAATATCCCGATCGGGTGTTTGGGATTCGTTTGGAGTCCTATGCATGCAAATGAAATATGTTACCCTACAAAAAAGGACATTCCAAACTTAATAGAATAATTAAAATTTCCAATAGAGTTCATTTCGACAAAAAGTTGGTTCCACACCTAATGTTTCATTTTCACCAATTTCCGACCAATAACCCAAAACTTGCCCGAAAGCCTCAAGACTTAAACCAAAGGTACCCCAGCCTAAAATCCATATTTCAAAGCCAACAAAACTGTTGAAATTATTATCCGAGGCTATTTTCCTGAAGTTTTGGCCTGAGACCATTCTCTCAACATTAGAAGCATCAAAATTGAGAAATTGCTATAAAAAACAAATAAAATGGTCGGGAACAAAAAAGTAAGTACCAGCAAGTCATAAATGACTTGGGGTAGCTATAGGAGAGCTCTTAATCCAGAAATGTATGAAAAAGGGGACAATGATCAAGAGGGTCATTGCAATATCCACTACTAAAAGGACTTTCATCCGCGAAAGTTAAGAGCTAAGAAGTACCTTAAGGCTCAAACAGCTGAGGATACTAGGCCCATATGTCATCCTAGGTCTCCCAGGTATCCTCCTCTACCAGACAGTGTCTCTATTGCACCTTTACCATTGAAATCTCCCTTGAGCGCAATCATTGACATCTTTGGCTGGAATGGAAACTGGCTCCTCCATAGAGGTCAACCTATCATCCAACTGAATCGAGTCCTACTGGGGCATGTGAGACTCATCGAGAATGTAGTTTTGAAGCATCAACGCATGAAAAATTAAGTGAATAGCTAAAAAGGCTGGAGGCAAGGCTAACTTATACTTCCCTAACTCTCTGAAGAATCTCAAATGGCCAGATATCCCTAAGGCTAAGCTTTTCCCTCTTCCCAAACATCATCAAACCCTTTATGGGGGATACCCAAAGGAAAACCCAATAAACAAATCCAAAGCTCAAAGGTCGATGTCTACGGTCATCATAGCTCTTATGCCTGCTCTGAGTTGCCTACATCCTATCCTGAATAACTCAAACTCTATCCAATGAATCTCAAAGAAAATTAGTACTTCGTGGCCTAACCTCTAAAGTCTCAAAACAATCAATAGAAGAACGATACCACCTACAATACTATACCTCAAATGGTTCCATCTGAATACTCAAGTGGTAGCCATTATTATAGGCAAACTATGCTAAGGCTAAAAACTACTCCCACTGACCTCCAAAGTCCATAACACAAGTTCAGAGCATGTCCTCTAAAATCTAAACAGTCCACTCAGCCTGACCATCATTTGGAGATGAAAAGTTATGCTAAGGTAGACCTGGGTACCTAAATCCTTCTGAAAAGCTCTCCAAAAGCTGGAGGTTAATTGGGAACCTCTATCCAAAATAATAGATAAAAGCACCCCGTGATGGTGAACCACCTCTAGAAAATAAGAAGACTTGGTCAACTAATTTATAATAACCCAAATGATATCAAAACCACAAGAATGCGAGGAAAACCACTCACAAAATCTATAGTAATTCACTCCCACTTCCACTTAGGAATGGATAGTCTTTAAAGTAGACCACCAAGTCTCAAATGTTAAGAATTTACCTGCTGACAACATAAATACCAATCCATGAAGTCTGCTACATCTTTTCTCATACCGCTCCATCAGTAATGTTGTCTCAAGTTTTTATATATCTTAGTTGTTATGGGGTGAATAGGGTATCTGGAGCAATGAGCCTACTGAAGTATCAACTTAATCAAGCCTCCTATCCTGGAAACATAAATGCTTCCATCAAAACTCAATATACCCTCAAAGTCTAAGGTGGCCCTCCTTGACTCATCCTTCTGCACCTAATCTCAAATAACACATAAATGACTATCCTCAAACTCTCAATCTTTAATTTGCTCTAATAAAGTAGATCTTACCTCAACACTGTCAAGAATTCTCATAGGGTCTAAAATATCCAGTTGAATTAACCTGTTGGATAAGGACTGAATATTCGAGGCCAACGATCACTCTGAAACTGAAATAAAGGCCAAGCTCTCCATACTCACCTCCTTCCAGCTCAAGGAGTCTGCTACTATATTCGCCTTGCCCAGATGGTACAAAATAGAAAAGTCATAGTCCTTCAGCAGCTCAAGCCACATGCGCTGTCTTGAATTAAGATCTTTTTAAGTTAGAATGTATTAAAGACTATGGTGATTAATGAATGTCTCATAGTGAAAATCATAAAAGCAATGCCTCCAAATCTTAAACGTAAAAATAGGACCTCCTGCCTAGTCAATTGTCATAGGTGCTGTAATAGAGGATAATACCTTGATGAACTGTCTCTAGTAGCCTGCCAACCTAGTAAAGTTGTAAATCTCAGTTGGAGATATGGGCCTGGCCCAATCATGAACTGCTTAATATTTTTTGAGTCTACCATAGTCACATCCTTGTACACCATGTGCCCCAGGAATGCTACAGACTCAAGACAGAACACATACTATAAGAATTTTGTATAAAGCCGCTGATCCTTTAAACTGTAGAGCATAATCCTCAAATATTGCTCGTGATCCTCCTTACTCCTCGAGTTAACAAGGATGTCATTAATAAACACCATCACAAAAAAGACTAATAGGGACTGAATACATGGTTCATCATGACCATGAACATTGTTGGGGCATTGATCAACCTAAAAGACATCACCGAGAACTCATAATAGTCGTAGCTAGTCCTAAATTCTATTGGTTACACCATAAAGCTGGTCAAATAGACTATTGAGATATGATATAGGATACTTATTCTTCACTATCACCTTATTCAACTTCCTGTAATTGATACACGTACACGTAGTACTATCTTTTTTCTTCACAAATAGAATAGGAGCACCATATGTTGATACACTCTCTTAAATAAAACCCTTACCCAGAAGATCTTGAATCTAGACATTCAACTCTTTTAGATCAATAGGATCCATATGATAAGGTGCAACAGAAATGGGTCGGGTGCCCGATTCAATATCAATATTAAAGTCTATCTCACGCTCAGGAGAAAGGCCTGGTAGGTCGATTGGAAAGACATTTGTGAACTCACAGACTACAAGGGCTGAATCAAGCAAAAGACTCTCCATACTAACATCTTGGACATATGTAAAAAAAGCCATACACCCTCTTGATACTCGTCTCCTAGCTCGAACATAAGAAATGTTCCCCATCAATATACAGTTGTAAGCATTATGCCACACAATCGGGGGTAAGACAGGCATGACTAAGGTAATAATCATATCAAAGAAATCTAAGACCATATTATAGGGGGATAATCATTCCATGCCTAGAATCACATCAAATCAACCTTATCGAGTACAATAAGATTGGCCCAAGTGTCATACTCTAGAATTATCACAATACAAGATTTATACATATAATTCAGTACTCAAGAATCACCTATAGGAGTAGCTACACACATGGGCACAAATAATGTCTCAGAATACAGCCCTAACCGAGATGCATAAAAAGTAGAAACATAAGAATAAGTGCAGCCTGAATCAAATAATGCAGCAACCATCTGATGGCATGCAAAAATTATACCTGTAATAATAGCATCCAAAGCCTCGACCTCTATCCTACTAATAAAAGCATAAAAATAAACCTGCTAGGAGGTTAACAACAAGTATGTCACATAGGAGTTATATCTTGTATAAAATTTAATAGTATACCACTTTGACAAATAGCTCAAAATATTGAATCTCTTCTGAGACCAAGTGTAATGACCCATTTTGTTGTTACTAAAAATATCTATAGTAAAGAAATCATAACCTTATTTTTCATAGTTTATAGGATTAATTATTTAGTATGGGAGTTTATTAGACAAGAACTAAGGTTATACAATACCCCTAGCACAAAGGTGTTCTTACCGATTGAGTTTTGAGCTAAGTTTTAACTAGGGTAAACTTCAAATGACCACTACTCTTAGAATATAAGGAGTTATAGAGCCCAATACCCAACAAATTAAAGTTCTATGAGTTTTCTTTCTAACGCCTCTGACTATTGTTAATCCACCTTCAGAATAAAAAAGTTATGGCTATTTTATTGAAGATTATTTGTGCTAAAAAGTTGGCTGCTATAGCAATGTCACTGCAATAATGGATATATTGATGCAGCAACAACCATACAGTATTTAAGCTTCTTTTGGATGATATTTGGGTTTTTAACTCAAAAACTTCATCCCAAAGCTCTAGGGGGGCTATTTTCCAAGTTTTGTGGTGGAAATTTTTAAGTGAAGTAAGTTCTTCCATCATTTTTATTGTATTTCAATTCAATAATATCTTAGAATCATTAGAGTAATTTTTAATGATGAAATTCTTACAGATTAGAACACTAAGTGCATGAGATTTTGGGGAAAATCTATAGGTTGGGGTAATATCACCTCGAATTACTTCTAGATTTTTAACTAATAATTTTTAGCATGAATTAGTTATTCTAAAACATGAAATTGATTATTGGTAACCTTGAACTCAATAAAAATAAAATCTTTAGCTTTGAAACTCCATTAATGGAGATGGGTTGAGTATTATAGAGCTAGTTAATAGCTAATTGACCCTTGGGTAATGTTTTAGACCATGAATAAGGATAGAATTAGTTGGTTGAATTCTTAAAGTGGTTATTCGAAGAGTAATTAATTAATTACTCCAATAATTTTTTGATTTCTAGATTATTAGGCTAATGGAGTCATGAACGAAAGGAAAGAGCAACCTTGTTGTAGCTTGCATGTTTCAAGATCTTTGGTTGATGTAGGTTATGGTTTAATTTGTAGTAGACATGGGTTATATATGTGTAAATACTATAGTTTGACGGAAGACTTCATGCGTTGGACTACGGGTATAGAATTTGGATGGATAAAATATAGAATTAATGTAATAAGGATCTAATTGAGTTTTGTTGTGTTTTCTATGGATCCCATGATGGGAATTTTTATTTGTATGACTTACTTGATGATTTACAAGTTTAATATATGAATGTGCATAGCAATAGAGGAATTAGGTGAATTTGTAATCTATAAAACTAGTCTTCAATACCTTAAAAGGGGTGATCTAATGTTGTGTGTTTTTGGAATATAAGATATTCTTGATAAAGTATAGTAAGTGAATTGATTGTGATAAGACGATGTGGTGTCATAACTTAAGAATCTAAAGTAAAGATTGGCTAAGTGTTATGAATTAAGATGTGTAAAGTTCTAAGACACAAGCTAGAATTATAAGTTTAATAGAGCTGAGAGGCTGAATAATTGGCTGATGGAATAGTGTCTTAAACTTGGTGGCCACTTGAGTGTAAGGGTTACTAGTTAGTAATTGAATTTATTGGTTTCAATAGGAATAAAAGAGGGTTAGATTGGGGAATGTAATAGGATGTTGAATTAGAGTATAGATATCAATTTTTGTTAAATGTGCACTCCTAATGTGGATACATAATTGATTGGTCTTCAGACATATTTGTTATTGATGATTGGATTTTATAATGCTCATTAGAATATATGGTGAATTGTCCTTTAGGCAAACTTGTGATTTTATGTATTAGTGGATATTTGTTCTTTACATGGAATGATTAACTTGTTAATTAGTGAATGCAAGTTTTAAAATTGATAACCTATAATGATATTGGTAAAAAGGACCTTGTTTGACATACAAATGTGGTTGATTTATCATATTATGTGATTATACTGTTTATAGTGTTGTTTGTTGTTTTGAGATAAACTGGTAAAGGTTGATCCTCACAGAATTGGTGGATTTTAGGGAGGATAACTGTAGGGACATTGGAATAAGGGTGGTATAACACTTGGTTTTAAATATAGGCAACCAACACTAGTTGTATGTGATCGGGTGTCATGCCAAGACTAGTATTTTAGATCGGGTACCATACTGGTACTAGTACATAGACTGAGATAGTCCCTTGCAGGACATAACTGAGGGTCCCTGCTGACCCTAGTATGTGTGTACACCATAATTTGGAGAGTTTGATGGTTCTGAGTTATATTGATAATTTATTATGGTTCCTTGTATAGACCAGCTATGTTGATAGTTGTGATTGTGTATTGCTGCAAAGTGTATATAAGGTATGTCTTGGATTATATATATATACTATTCTCCTGTGTGTATAGCTGTTTGTGTGATGTGTATTGTAGTGTCCCTTCTTGCAATTTTGTTGATATTTTATTAATTATATTGGTTGTTACAATCTCAATGGTTAATGTTAGCAGAATTAGAAGCGAGGGTTATTATGACAGAGGATTAATGAGAGAGAGAGAGAGGTGTAGAGTTGCTATAATAAAGTGAGTGCGTAAGAGATATTGGTTAGGTTGATTCATGGGATTGTTTTAGTTAGTCACACTCTGAGGTTAAATTAATAATGCTATAATAAAGAAAGGTTGGTAAGGTTGGAAGTTGAAGTAAGCTAAGTATGTTCAGTTATTAAGCATGTATCCTTGTCATGATCTCTTTTTTTTGCTATATGTTGTTATTTATTTCTAATCCTGGTCGGCCAATGACACATACCAGTATATGTGGTTGTACTGATACTACACATGCTATATCTTCTTTTGGGTATATAGCCATGTTGAAGGTCAGTTGGAGTTTCTATAGGTGCAGCGGTCATTATTCTCCAGTAGCTCTTATCATTCTACTCTTACATGGATGTTGTTTCTTGAGTCATGCTTAATTTATTTAGTGCTCTTGTACCTGTTTAGACTAGGTTCTAGGGAGTTATGAAATTAGATTTGGCATTTTACTTTATAATAATTTTTGTGTTAAAAGAAAGAGTTATTATTTACTAATGCTTAAGGCTTAACCATGTTTTCTGCAATGAATAATGGTTGGATTGTAAGGGTTCTTCTATCTAGGGGAGAGTTGGGTAAGTTCCCACATGGTTTGTGATTTGGGTCGTGACAAGTTGGTATCAATACCCAGGTTAATGGTCTCCCAATACAAGAGAGAATGTTGAGTAGTGTCTTGAAGATTGTTGTGTTGACGTCCACATCAAATAATTAGGAAGCTACAAGGCATCTAGGAATTCGATCTCACTTTTTTCTCTCCCATTATGCTATCTCAGTATTGTCTTCCCAAGTTGAGTTGAATTGGTATTTGGCAGATTCTAATTGGTATCTCGACACTCACAATTAGGATTACTTGTTCCCAATTTGTATCTAGATAATATTCATAAGGTTGAAATAGTGTTATTCTAACCGGTAGAGGTTAATAAGAGGCGTAGGACTTGTATACTACTGTTGTGAATTCTGTTTGAATGAGTTGCAGTTGTCAGTATAGTTGGTAATCATAACTCTTTCTTTAATCGATCAGTTATGCTTATTGGAAAAATACTTGTGTTTTATATATTTTTATTGTATTGTGATAGAACGCTACGTGTTTTCCATATATGGATTGTTATCGCATTAACTACATTATTGTTTTACTATATGATAGTTGAACTTCATAAGCGTAAGTGATCATTAAGAGTGATATGAGATGAGTTGTTACAAAAGAATATTCGTGAACCGTAAAGGCTGGGTGTGATTTGGAGATATGTCTTCATTTCTATAATTTTAAGGTATGTCTTCATTCTTTGATTTGAGGTATGCCTTGATTTCTATGATTTGAGGTATGTCGTCATTTGTGTGATTTTGAGGTATGTCTTAATTTTAGTGACTTGAGGTATGCCTTGATTTTTATTTGGTCTTTGACAATATACTTGGGATCCTTGTATGGTCTGAAATTTAATAATTATAGTTGGGACCCTTGTCTGGTCCGAACTTTGGTGACTATGTGTCGGCCCCGAAGTGCTATTGGCTCATCTTTGTGTGAATAATCCAGTTAATGAGTTGACTTGTTGATGATGCCTTAATAAATAATTGGTTAAATTAAGATGAACTTAGTTATTTTGCACAACCTTGGTGACTTTAATGTAAGGTAAGTTGGGTAGTTGATATCTCTAATGTAAGGTAAATTGACATGGTAGATAAAATTGGTTGTTTCATGTAATATGATAAGGGGAGATGCTAATAATGGTTTTACTTGATATAAGTAAGTTGAACCTTAACTGTGTGATTGACAATTATGTAGCTTATTTGGTTAATAACTTGAATGATTTTAGGAGGGTTAAGGTGTTGATGTCCTAAAGGTAGACTAACCGCTTGTACAAAATCCATGGTTGCTATAAATGTGTAACATTAGTTAAGTTTTAAGGATTTGAATAAAGTGATAATTGATTTTTGTTCATAGGTTTATTGAGGAGGCAGAGCTACTTGACAGATCTTGTAGTTGGCTCATTATGGTTTGATATTGTGTATATGATTAATAATTATCGGTTAGTAGTATCCCTTGAATGTGGTGTAGTTGAGTTGATAAGGTTAGTGAAATATGTTAGCTTGATTATGGTGGCTTGTCTTTAGTTTTATGGTTGATTGAGGGAGAAGATTTATTAGATGTGTTTTTGGCATATTCATATCCCTCTCGTTGTTACACGATAATACTTGATTGGTATTACTCCTTGAGTGGTTGATGTATGTTAAGGGTCGAATAAAATAATGTGAGTTGTGAAGGAGAATTTATGTCTTAATAAAACCCATAGTGTTGTGTTGGTGTTGTTGTATTGTTATAGAATTGGTTAGGGTGTAAGTACCCCACTAAACATTTTTTCTATAATAGGAATGACAAACTATGGAGTAGTGAAGTTTTGGTTGAAAATTTGGTATTTGTGGTTTAGTGTTGAATTTTTATCATGGTGTGTTGATTGGTGGATTTGAGTGGTTAATGTGTTAGAGGACGATTTTAGAAAGTTGTAGAAACTTTCGGTGCGTAAAATAGATTTGTAGAACTCTAGTTATATCGATTATCGTGAAAGGGTCAATTCGTAATGTCAAAAATTGAGAAGTGTGTTGCGAAATGGACAAAGTTGAAAATGGATCCCGCGATGCTATTTTGGTGTCACTACAGTGGGGCTATCTATCACTGCAATGTTAGAAGTGTTACCACAGCAACAAATAATTTTCGCCCGAGTGTCGATACAACGATAGATCTATCATTGCAACGATGCAATCCATCGTTGTAGTGATGAAAAATGCAAAAATTATTTTTAAATCAGAAAACATTATTTTTCATTCCCCATCATTTCCGTTTTTACCCTAAATTTTCATACGTTGTAATATTGTGTGTTGTTTCAGGTATTAAAGATGACCCGTTACATAAATTTAATAACGAACCGTATCCCTTGAGATATAGTGATCAAAAGAATTTTCCTAGAGCTTAGTGGTAGGGGTATGTAGGCTGGTTGGATAGCTGTTTGGAGTTACTTATGGGACAACGATTCGATAAGTGTTACTAATTTTTTTTGTAAGTAGATGAGAGGTTACATTTAACAACTACCGTTTATATATTCTGGGTTCGGAGAATCGAACAAAAACTTGGCCTCTTATTTTCTGTACCCATTAGAGGACGAACAATGCGCTAATTTGTATCTATTGTAATGACCTATTCTGTCGTTACTGAAAATATCTGCAGTAAAGGCATTAAAACCTCATTCCTCATAGGTTATATGATCATTTCTTTAGAATGAGAGTGCATTGGAGATGAACTAAGGTCATACAATATCCCTATCACAAAATTAAGTTGGAAGGTTTCTTAGTGATTGAGTTTTGAGCTAAGTTTAAACTAGGGAAAACTTCAAATAAGCACACTCTTAGAATATAAAGAGTTATGGACCCCAATACCCTCTAAATGAACGAAGGTTAGATTGGTGAATGAAATAGAATATTGAATTAGAGTGTAGATATCAATGTTGGTGGAATGAGCACTCCTAAAATAGATACTTGATTGATTGGTCTTCGAACATGTTTGTGATTGACGATTGGGTTTGATAAAGCTTATTTGAATAAGTGGTAAATTGGCCTTTGGGCATACTTGTGATTTCATGTCGGTCGATGATACATACTAGCACTTTTGGTTTTTTTGATACTATACTTACTTTATCTCCTTTTGGGGATATATTCATATGGCATGATATTTAGAATTTCTATATGTTCAACTGTGATTATTCTCCAACAGCTCTTGTCGTTCTACTCTTACATGGATTCTATGTCTTGAGTCGTCTTTCATTTGTTTAGTGCTCTAGTACCTGCTTAGACTAGGTTCTGGGGAGTTGTGTAATTAGATTCCGCAATGTACTTTATAATAAGTTTTGTTTTAAAATAAAGAGTTATTGTTTACTAATTCTTAAGGTTTAATAATCTTTCCATAATGATTAAAGGTTGGGTAGTGAGGGTTCTCCTATCTAGGGTAGAGTTGGTAAGGTGCCTGCACGATTCGTGATTTTGGTCATAACGACACGACCTTTTATCATGACTTCTTTTCATTGGATACCTTGATCCACTTCTATACTGATAGTGTTTGCTACTACGATTTGAGTAGCAAATGGTGTTCCTTTCCTCGTACCTTTGAATATTGAAGTAACAGCAGAGGACCAAGAAACTACTTAACCTTTAAATCTGGAACTGTGACAATGGTATGATTGAAACTTGATTGAATATGAATAACTCCCTTTGGTATTCTATGTGACCCTTATGTGAACCAATACATCCATTCCTACGCAAACTAATTTTCACAATAGGTTTTGCCATATTTTATCATCTTGTAAATATGAGTCAAGGATATATGGATATATCCATTTCATGTCAAAAATAGATTCTTTATTTGTACATCGGCTCTTATTGAAAGTCTCATTATCCCTATCTTTGTTTTTGTCTTTGGTTGGAACAAATTACTATAATTCACCCCCATCAGTGGATTAGTCTACATTTTCAAAAATTTTACGAACGGAAGCTCTTATTTTCATATTTGTTATTCCTTACCTTAATTCAGGCATGATCAACTCCCATAGTTTGACGGGCGGTGTGTACAAGTGTAACGTCCAAATACATTTCAAGAAAAGAAATGTAAATTGTAATTTGCAATATGTTTACCCAACTAAAGTGTCGGGGTTGATCCCGTAGGGAACAATGTAAAGGGTGATTGAGAAAATAAGGAATTAAAACAACTCATTTGAATCCAAACAATTGATACAAGTATTTTGGAGGGGTTTTGAAATAAAAGGAAAACAAAGATAGAAGTAATTTAAAAGGTATAGAAATGATCAATGACGTTCACAAAGGTATTTTGAAATGGGGAATCAAATTTGTATCAAACATGATCCATTGTATTTAATTAACTACTCACTGTTTAATCATGGGTGTAGCAATAAGACTTGAAATCTGTCACAACCCAGGATCTGAGGTCATGATGGCACCTTCCCCGACCCAACCTTAGTAGGTAAGCTTAACTCCACAAGAGAATATCAAAGATGAATAGAAGATATATTATAAACAAATACGAGACTTTAGGATAAAGTCAGGCCAATAACATAATATAACTCTGAAATCTAAAATATACAACTCAAATTCCAAAATCTAGTGTCATGAGTAAAGAGAACTTTAAAAACCAATAAAGGAACAAAAATACAGAAAAACCCTGTCTCTAAATGTAAATAAAGAGATCATAATGATAAGAGGAAGTCTGGAACAATGCTTTGGACGATGATCTCAGAAGTACTCCGAGCAGTCACAAATCAGCACGAACTCAGGCTCCGTGGGTCACACTCGAACTGGGATATACACCAAAAGGGTACAAAAAGAAAGAGTAAGTACGATCCACTTGTACTCAATAAACATCAGAGGCGACCAAGCAAAGTAAAAAACTAAACATATAAAGGAAACTATGAGAAATGCTTCGACCTGTATACAGAAAAGTTTCCAATGGCGGCTCAAGTCGTACCTCTCCAAAATAGTATAAATAATACAACTACAATAATAGTATAAGAGTAATTACAGAACTGTTATACATTAAAGGAAGACTAAATTACACGATATCAAACACATAAGATAAATGTAAATGATGCAATGCAATGATATGGTTAGGATGTAATGTCTCAATGTCACCTTGAATACACCTTCCGAGTATAACCTTTTATGACAGGACCCATGGGGGGTTCACGACCTATATACTATTGCAATCTCATCTTTCAACCTTGCCGCACATCTCATGGTCAAGGCGTTTTATAAAATGGCTTATTTTCTTTCAAAAATTAGTGTTTTTCAGTGGTACCAATTCCATGAACATGGATGAATTAAATGCGGATGCATGCTCATAACAAAATCAATATCATGTAATGAGTCAACTTAATAATGGTATAAATGATCATTAATCTCAATAGATCATGATATAAGACATCACATGGAAACACAGTAGTAGAGAGTCATGTAAGAGATCAATAATATCAATCCAAGCCCCACAAAGGCATCACAATAATAGTGAAGAACAAATAATTCTCAAACAAGACCAATGTCAACCCCCGCTCGAGCATCTCAATGATGATAATCTCTCAAGCCAATGATACTATTCAAAAAATCACCCACACGGGTGACACGATAGAAATAACAATCACAAATGATGAAAATCACAATAAAATCCCCAACCTATAGCATACTTTACAAGAATGGTTAACTACCCTACACAGCCTAAAGAAAAGTTAAGCAATAACCTACCTCGAAAGTCAAAACTCAAGCCTAAACCCCTCAACAAGAAGCCTTTCCTTTCTGTACGGCTTTAGAACAAACCCAATCTATCTAAAATATAATCTACATGTTGAGAGGAGCCTAATGATGACCATATTAGCTACTTTCATTTCAGGTCCAAAAACACTTCAAAAAATAACTCTAAAATAAAAAGGGTAAAGCTGGATATTTTATTAAAGAATCATGTTATCCATGCTCTAACGGATATAAATATGAAAACCCATAGAAAAATAAGTTGAAATCGAGATTGAAATCATTGAAAAACTATTTTTCCACTTTACCGGTTGAAACCCAAAAAATCCAAGTTTTGAAGTTGTTTTGAAATAAAATCTATGGGTAATGATAGAAATAAGTTTTAGAAGTTTACCCAAGCAAGTTTGATGAAAAATCTCCTTCGAAATTGCTTTTCTCGAGGACTCAAGGTTCAAAAATGTTGAAAATGAAGTAAAATCGTGAAAATAGAGTTTTATACAGTGATCACTGCCTAGGAGGTCAAATGGTCACCCAAGCAACCAGACTACCACTAAGGCGGTAGTCCCTTGCCATAAAGGCACCTCTCTTAGGCGACCATTTAGCCTCTAAGGTGAAGCCGCTAAGACAGCTAATCCATCATTTGGGCGATGGTTTCTAGACAAGTCAGCTTTTGCTAAGGCGACTATTTGTCTGCCTAGGCGGTATCGTTAAGGCAACAAAAGGCCTGTTCACCAGAAGCTTTAGAACAGCTAAAACATGCAGCCAAAATTGACTCCAAAAGGACCCTCGAGAATTGATCAAGAGCCTGTAAAAACAATCTAATAATGCTACATGGCTAATTTTGATGCTCTGAACTCAATGGAACCATCAGATTTATCAAAAGAGTTAATTTTCAACAAGTTACCCTCGGGAACCCCTTTAGGCTAAAATAACTAGTTTTTTATCAAAATGCTCAAAACTCAAAATAAAGGCTCCAGACCCGAATCAACCACGCTACTAACCTAAAAACAACTTTTTGAATCTAATAAAACTGATAGAATCAATTGCTCGGACCACAAAATATTGACCGAAGATAAATATCTCACTTTAAGGCTACCCAAAACCTCAAATCCGTATAAACCACTCATGAACACTCTGGGGACCATGCCAACTATGCCCACAATACATAGATGATATAAAGCAACTATGTGGAAGGACAAAATGGTCAAAACACAGAAAAAGATAAAAATTATAGTGAGGATTGTAACATAATCCAATACTAAAATACGTGAGTTCTTCCTCAAATGAAAAAAATAGAGAGAGTACCTAAATCGTTAAAAAGATGGGGGTATTTACTCCGCAATCAAACTCAACCTCCCACGTAGCCTCCTCAATATGGTGGTGTTTCCACTAAATTTCACAGAATCAATATGTTTGGATCTCAACTTTCTGGTTTGCCTATACAAATTAGAAATAGCCTCTTCCTTAAAGGATAAATCATGATCTAACGCAATTGAATCCCATTGGATCACATGAGAATCATCGGGACAGTATCACTTCAACATTAAAATGTGGAATACCAGATGAATCAATGACTATTTTGGAGGTAGAGCCATCCTATAGGCCACATCTCAAAACTTCTTAAAAATCTTAAAAGGTTCTATAAATCTTGGACTAAGCTTCCCTCTTTGTTCACAAATCTCATCACACCCTTTATTGGTAATACCTTTAACAAAGCTCGATCAGCAAGCATGAATATTACATGATAAACTCATCGATCAGTGTAACTCTTCTGCCTACTTTGGTCAGCCACAAGCCTCTGCTAAATGAATCTTACTCGATCTATCGAGTCACTCAACAAGTTGGTGCCCCAAGACCTAACATCGAATGAATCAAACCATCCCATGGGGGATCTATACCTCCTCCCATATAAAGCCTCAAAAGGCATCATCTGAATGTTTGAATAGTAACTATTGTTATAGGAGAACTCCACTAAGGGAAAGAACTGGTCCCAATGACCACCAAAATCCATAATACATTCTCAAAGACTGTCCTCTAAACCCTTGATGGTCCACTTTGACTGGCCATCAGTCTATAGGTGAAATGTTGTGCTTATCTCAAGATGAATACCTCACTCACTCTTCATAGAGCAACAAAAATTTAAGGTAAATTATGTACCTCAATTAAAAATAATAGAGATAGGTACACCATGCAATCGAACAATCTCTTGAATATAGATCTCGGCCAACTTCCCAACATTATAATTCACCTTCATAGGTACAAAGTGCATTGATTTAGTCAACCTATCTACAATCACTTAAATGGAATCAAACTTTCCCAAAGTTGGGGGCAGACCAACCACAAAGTCCATAGTGATCCGCTCCCACTTCCACTCAGGAACATGCATCCTTTGCATCATACCACCGGGTCACTGATGCTCATAATTCACATGTTAATAATTCAAAAACTTGGCCACAGTAAATTCCTTTGGTATTTTATGTGCACTCTTATGTAAACCAATACATCCATTCCTAAGCGAATTAATTTTCACTATAGCTTTTGCCATATTTTATCATCTCGCAAATATGAGTCAAGGATATATGGATATAACCTGTTCATGTCAAAATAGATTCTTTATTTGTACATTTAATTACTATAATTCATCCCTGCCTGTGGATTAGTCGACATTTTCACAAATTTTATGAATGGAAGCTCTTATTTTCATATTTTTCATTCCTTACCTTAATTCAGGCATGACCAGCTCCCATAGTTTGATGGGTGGTGTGTACAAGTGTAATGTCTAAATTGACTTCTCGAAAAGAAATGGAAATTATTGTTTGCAATATATTTACCCAACTAAAGAGTCAGGGTCGATCCCACGGGGAACAATATGAAGAGAGATAGAGAAAATAAGGAAATAAAATTACTCACTTGCATCCAAACAATTGATACAAGTATTCTAGGGGGTTTTGAAATAAAAGGAAAACAAATATAGAAGTAATTTAAAGGTATAGAAATTATCAATGACCATCACAAAGGGAATTGGTAATGGGGAATGTAATTTGTATAAAACATGATCCATTGTATTTAATTAACTACTCACTAATTAATCATGAGTTTAGCAATATGCCTTGGAATCTGTCATGACCCAGGATCCGAGGTCATGATGGCACCTACCCCAACCCAACCTTGGTAGGTAAGTCTAACTCCACAATAGATGATGAATGAAAAATAAAAGATATATAAATAAAAAATACGAGACATCAGGGTAAAGTTAGGCAAATAACATAATATAACTCCAAAATCTGAAATGTATGCAACTCAAATTCCAAAATCTAGTATCATGAGTAAAGAGCACTCTAAAAACCATTGAAGTGAACAAAAATACATAAAAACATTGTCTTTGAATGTAAATAAAGACATCATAATGATAAGACAAAGTCTGGAATAATGCTCTGGATAGGGAGCTCACAAGTACTCCGAATAGTCTCAAATCAGCATGAAATCAGGCTCTGTGGGTTGTACTTGAACTGGGAGCTGCACCAAAAGAGTACAAAAAATAAGAGTGAGTATGGTACACTTTTACTAAATAGGCATCATTGTAACTCTCAAGTTCACACACAAGTGTACGTGGTTATTTCAAGTAATAAAGTGGCTCTTCGTGAGCCAAATGTCGAACCCACAAGGACTTGTGTTTAACAAGCGATTCTAATTTAAGTGATACTATTTCAAGTTAAACAAGTGCGAGTTGTAACCAAAAAGAAGTTGAGTTTTGTTTTTATAACTAAATACTAAAATTAACAATAATAAGGAATTCGGGTTATGAAAAATATATGGAGAGTTCCAGGGTTACGACATTCGATACAATCATGCATGGTAGTTATTCTATTCAAGGATCTTTATTACTCGGATTATGGGTTTTGGGGTTAAGTGTTGACCTGGGAATTGTCAACCTCTAAACCGTCTACTTGAACTGGTTTCACAACTCCATCGTTGAGTGGGGATGTGATTCCATAAACCAAGTGCATTCAATAATCATCCCGTCACGACCAAACAATGCACCTAGGTATACGTCTATCCGAGTTGCGAATCAACCCTAACTTACACTAGAGATGATATTGTTCCTTAAGTTATTCATCCTATTCAAACAATCCAATGATCAGTTCATGCATGAATTACTCATATATTCTAATGTTGATCAAACATCAAAATAGTAGAATCAAGAGTAAAAGCATAATCGGATGAGAAACGATGTCAATGAATAAAACAAACTGCTAAACAATCATGTTCTAGACGCAACCCCAAAATTATCCACTCATATTCATACAAACAATCTCCAAAATAGATTTCCTAACTTTAAATTACAAGAATGAAAAGTAAAGAGGACAAAACCCTAGTGTAGAGCTCCTTGCCTTCTCCTTTGCTCTCCAATTAGTGTGTAAGGTGAATCCTCCCTATTAATTGTGGAAAAGTATACCTTTTATAGGGATTTTAGTCATCCAAGAGGTTCCATAGTAGAATACCATTCAATTATAACTTTACACCAACTTAAAATTACATTAAAAACCAATTTCGAATGGGTTTGGGACTTGGTAAGTCGCGTCCTCCATTGCGTGGGAGTGGAGGCACGAAGCGAGCTCAATATGGGCTCAAACCAGTAGATACTCACCCTACAATGTGTGGAGATCCCATATTTACATGTATTGGAGGGTGTGACACGCCTCACAATATGGGTGATGGAGGGTGCGACACACCTCTTGTCCAAGGCTCTAGCATTTCACGTCTAATCTTCTCGTGCTCTTGTCCATTGATCCCGAACTTCTTGTGCTTTGATTGTAGGATTTATTTAGATTATTTAGATCCTACAGTGGCACCCTAAAACATATAAACACAACCATAATTTTAAAAAACACAATAGAACACATCAAAGGACACTAGAACATGCATAGCTCAAGCTAGTGACACTAGTTTCCTCGTTAAAGTTCAAATTGATCATTTTGACTCTTAACTTGATTCAAATGTACCTTAAACACTATAAACAAGTAATTTAACATAGAAATACACATATATACTCTTTATGGTTCGTAAGCATGTCGAATTGTCCTCAAAACTAAGCTAAAAGAGCATAGATAATGACACTTAGTAGTTCAAATATGCCTAAGATCACCACCCCACACTTAAGGCCTTGTTCGTCCTCAAACAACTCTTTTCTTTAATCACCATCAAGGAAGACTCTAAAAAAATTACTAAAACTAAAACACTCAAGTTAGAACCACACAGACCACGTAAATAGCAAGTTCTACATTCGGCATGTCATATTACAACTTCAAAACACATGAACCCTACTTCAAAATTTGCTAGCCTCAAGAATTGACTCTATCAAGTTGGAAAACTCATGCATATTACCCTATAAAAAGATCATACATGTCACCTATAAATTATCAAACATGCGCCATCACCACAAGAGAGTCACCCATATTCACTTCACAGTATGCCATTTAATACAAGAATGGGTGTAAGAATCAAATTTCGCTCACTCTCACAAAGAATTCACATGTCACATAAGATGAACCATAAGCTTTACCTTAGTGTAGTAATCCACTATTATCAGAATTTCAAAGCTCAAGATCAAGTAGGACTTTAAGGGTTGTAATGTAGGCTAAGGGACGGGTAGGAACTATTTGGTTTAGAATAGTGACTATCTTACCTAAGCGCTTTAATACACTACAATTTTCACTAAGATCACCTCCAACAAACCTATTTTACACCGCTATCATCTTCCCAACTTTCTTTTGGTTTGCCCCATCTCTTTAATCTAGTGTAAACATATTAGGCAAGGAGTATTTGCTATCAACACATCATTCACTTCCTTGGATCAATTTTTCTTTTCATTACATTACTTCCTACCCACCATACATAAAAAAATTTAACCCACCAACAGCTATTCACTTGGGGCTTCAACTTCACTTTCTCCTTCTTCTATTTTTACACTCCTTAACATCTTAATTTCTCAACTAAAGTGCTTAGGAGTTTTGGATCAAATTACAGTTAATTGAAAGAAAAACATTAAGCTACATACAAGGCTACCAAAGAATAGGCTAAAGTCTCAACAAGGCTAACTAGGATAATACAAAAATGGTAGGTAAAGTGAGGTATAAAACATGGCTATCAAACAAATACCTATATCTTCTCCTAAACTCAACGCCCTTTATTTCGCTTTGCAAATACACCGGTAAAGTTCTAGACATCAATATGCATATGGAATATCACAAAAACCTCACTCACACATGTCACATGTTCAAATCAAGACAGATCTCTATAGACTCTCAACCAAGCTCTTAGAAAGAATTTAACATTAAGCCAACATAAAAAAAGAGAAACAATTGAGCCTAGGTGTCTCACAGTAGTCATTTAATTCACTATACATGTTTCAAAATTAAACACCAACTTGCAATCCAGTAATCATGCGTAACATCTAACAAAAGCATCTCTAAAATTTAAAAATTTCTCCTAAAAAAATAAAAAGGTTACTGGGTTCAAAGGGCGTCCCCTTGGAAAAGAACCGAAAAGAAAAACCGAGGGGTGGATGAAGTGTGCTCCTAAAAGAAACCAAAAACAAATTACTAAAAGAAAATCTTTTTGTATTTTTCAAATTTTTAAGAAACATGAGCAAAAAAAAAATAACCAAAACAAATAGCCAAAAGACTCCTACAACACACTCCACCCTAACCAAATCGAAAGATTTTCCACCCCACACTTGAAATCAAACTTTGTCCCCAAAGTATAAATTAAAAGTAAGGATAAAGATACTCCCTGAGGCCTCTAGGCCTAGGCAATAGCATCATATTCATCAAGGAGGTTCAGGGGACCCCACACTCAGTTTTTGTCATGCTCCTTAGCTAAGATCTCGGGTACTCAGACTTCCCCTAATCTGCAAAACAAAACAAACAAAAATAAAAACAAAGGTGGTACTAAATAAAAACCAAAAGGTAAAAATACTACCTTCACTTGGGTTGCCTCCCAAGCAGTGCCTGATTTAATGTCGCGGCACAACTCAAATGACAACTTTATTATCCACATTCTCTCATCCTCTTCCTTTTACCTGGAGCCCATCTTCTCCTTCTTTTTTAACCTATCAAGTGCTCATGATCGAGCTATGCATTTTTCCTTACACCTACCTTTTAAGCATGCCACTCAAGTTTTTGGGGTCAAGCTTATTTGTCAACCTGGAAAACTCCATGAGAGAGTTCGAAGAATTAATTGGCGGTTTATACTCTTCCACCCCATACTCATCCACTACCATAGCTGTGATCATGCATATCTCTATAGTATGAGGGTGTGTTGAGTGTTTTGTACACTCTAAAAATAACTTCATCATTCAATGTCATTTAGAGTGTGCCTTCTGTCGAATCTATCAATGCTCCACTAGTGGCCAAGAATGGGTACCCCAATATCATTGGTACCCTGTCATTTACATCATAATCAAGAACAATAAACTTAGAAGGAATAATGAACTTACCAACCTTAATGAGAATATTTTCTATGATTCCTTCGGCCACCGCTCGTGTTCTGTTTGCCATTTGTAACACCACTGAGGAGGGCCTTGGCTTTCCTAAACCAAGAGTATTAAAAAATAAAAGAGGTATCAAGTTGATGCTTGCCCCCAAATCACTCAAGGCGTGGACCACATCACTTTTACCAATTTGTATAGGGAGGGTGAAACTCCCAGGGTCCTTGAGCTTTTTGGGCATCTTGCTCATGACTACAAAATTGCACTCTTCCATAAGTATCACCGTCTCAATATCACCCAGTCTCTTTTTTTTAATCACCACTTCTTTCAAGTACTTAGCATACTTTTGCATTCCTTGCAACACATCTACAAGAGGAAGGTTAATGTGAAGCTCTTTGAACGTGTCAAGGAACTTCTTAAAACATGCATCTTCTTTTACTTTGTTGAACTTTTGAAGGAAAGGTGGTGGTGGTCTATTTCGAGGTTTCTCAACCGACTTTTCCTTTGGGTACTCAGATTTCCCCTTTTTATTGGCAATTTCAGACTCAACCTCCTTGTCTGTCTGCTTGGGTATGATCAATTCAGCTTGCAACTCATGATTTTTCTTTGGACGTGCCTCACCCAACTCTTTACTGATCCTCAATTTAATAGCCATAAATTTCTTTGAATTTTGCTTTGTATCACCCGAAAGACCCCCTTGAGGTCTTAGATTCTATGCCTGAGCTAACTAACCCATTTGTATCTAAAGAATTTTATGGGCAAATTGCTGATTTTTGAGATCTGCAGCCATTTTCTCTTGGGTGGCCATGATTTTCTTCAATGTCTCTTCAATATTATTGGTCTAAGTATTAGTTTACTTACCTCGCTGCTGCTAAAAAGTGAAAGTATCACTTATCTCCAAAAAAGTTTGAAGGTGGACCTGTGGATCCTCATGTGACAAGCCTGTAAATTGCCTACTTGTGTACAATAATTGCACCATGTTCTACTTCAGCTCAAATCTGCCTCCTACGGCTGGCTTTTGAATAAAGGAGGTCACATTAGTTGCGAGTGGGATTTCCACATTGCGCACTGTCCTGCGGGCGAATTATTGTTCATTACCCATTGTTGTAGGAATGGTCTCGTGAACTTGTGCCAAAAACTTATTCCTGCAAATTCAGTAGCTAAGATCAAGTTGTTAGCACTTTATCAAACAAAATAGTAAAACTAAAAATGAGAAGGTTGCTACTTTTTAGGTCCCTGACAACGGCGCCAAAAACTTGTCGCTCCCAAACACACACGCAAGTGTACGTGGTCGTTTTAAGTAATAAAGTGGCTCTTCATGAGCCAAATGTCGAACCCACAGGGACTTGTGTTTAAAAAACGATTCTAATTTAAGCATTACTATTTCAAGTTAAACAAGTGCGAGTTGTAACTAAAGAGAAGTTGAGTTTTGTTTTTATAACTAAATACTAAAATTAACAATGATAAGGAATTCGGGTTGTGAACAATACATGGAGAGTTCCAGGGTTACTGGCATTCGATACAATCATAAATGGTAGGTATTCTATTCAAGGATCTTTATTTCTTGAATTATGGATTTTGGGGTTAAGGGTTGATCTAGGAATTGTCAACCTCTAAACCGTTTGTTGAACTAGTCTTACAACTCCATCGTTGAGTGGGGATGTGATTCCATAATTCAAGTGCATTCATTAATCATCCTGTAATGACCAAACAAGTATCCTAGGTATACATTTATCCTAGTTGCTAATCAACCCTAACTTACACTAGAGATAATCTTGTTCCTTAAGTTCTTCGTCCTATTCATACAATCCCATGATCAGTTCGTGCATGAATTACTCATAACTTCTAATGTTGATCAGACATCAAAATAGTAGAATCAAGAACAAAAGCATAATCGGATGAGAAACAATGTCAATGAATAAAACAAACTACTAAAAAATAATGTTCTAGCCGTAACCCCAAAATGAGGGTGTTTAGCCACTTATATTCATACAAACAATCTCCAAAATAGATTTAATAGCTTTAAATTACAAGAATGAAAAATAAAGAGGACAAAACCCTAGTGTAGAGCTCCTTGCCTTCTCCTTTGCTCTCCAATAAATTTGTAAGGTGAATCCTCCCTCTTAATTGTGGCCAATTACTCCTTTTATAGGGCTTTTAGTCATCCAAAAGGTGCCCAAGTAGATTCCCATTCAATTACAACTATACCGCAACTTAAAATAACATTAAAAATCAATTTCAGATGGGTTGGGGACTTGGGGCGTCGCGTCCTCCATTGCTTGGGAGTGGAGGCGCAAAGCGAGCTCAATACGGGCTCAAAACAGTAGCTACTCACCATAGTTTGTGCAGAGCACCCCTCATTACACATATTGGAGGGTACGACACGCCTCACAATATGGGTGATGGAGGGTGCGACGCACCTCTTGTCAAAGGCTCTAGCATTTCACGTCCAATCTTCTCGTGCTCTTGTCCATTAATCTCGAACGTCTTCTGCTTTGATTGTAGGATTTGCTTAGATTTTTTAGATCCTCCAATGGTCCCTTACAACATATCAACACAATTATAAGTCTATAAAACACAATAGAATACATCAAAGGACACCAGAACAAGCATAGCTCAAGCTAGCGACACTAGTTTCCTCGTCTAAGTTCTAATTGATCATTTTGACTCTTGACTTGATTCAAATGTACCTTAAACACTATAAATAAGTAATTTAACACACAAATACACATATATACTCTTTATGGTTCACAAGCATGTCGATTTTTCCTCAATACTAAGCTAAAAGCGCATAGGTAATGGCACTTAGGAGTCTAAATACACCTAAGATCAATCATAGGCCGTCTAAGCAAAGTAAAAAACTAAATATATAAAGGAAAATATGAGCGCTTCCATACTGCATATAGAAAAGTTCCCAATGGAAGCTTAATTTGTAATGCTCCTAAACAGTATAAATAATACAACTACAATAACAATATAAGAGTAATTACATAAGTAATATACATTATAGGAAGGCTAAATTACACAATATCAAATACATAAGAGAAATGCAAATGATGCAATGCAATAATTATGATAAGGATGTAATGTCTCAATGTAAAATCGTATACACCTTCTGAGTATAAGTATACAGGAAAGGACCCATGGGAGATTTAAAACCCATATTCTATCGCAATCTCTCTTTCAACCTTGTCGGCACATCCCTCTGTCAAGGCATTTTATACAGTGTCTCATTTTCGTTCAAAAATCAGTGTTTCTCAGTGGTACCAATCCCATGAACATGGATAAATGAAATGAGGATGCATATTCATAAACAAATCAATATCATGTAATGAGTCAACTCAATAATGGTATAAATGAACTCAAATCTCAATAGATCATGACATAAGTCATTGTATAGAAACACAGTAGTAGAGAGTCATGTAAGACATCAATAATATCAATCCAAGAACTTATTAGGGCATCACAATAATAATGAAGATTAAATAATACACAATCAAGACCAATACTAGCCCTCGTACGGGCATCTCAATGATGATAATCTCTCAAGTCAATAATAATATTCCCAAAAGCCCTCACACGGGCAACACGATAAAATTAATGATTCCAAATGATGAATCTCATGATAAAATCTTCAACCCATAGCATACTTGATGGTTAACTAACTAGAATGGTCTGAAGAAAAGTTAAGTCATAACCTACCTCAAAAGTCAAAACTAGAGCCTGGACCCCTCAATAAGAAGCCTTTCCTTTCCGTGCATCCTTGGAAGAAACCTAATATATCTAAAATATAATATACACATCGATAGGAGTTTAATGATACCCATATTAGCTACTTTAATTTTGGGTCCAAAAACACTTCAAACAATAAATTTGAAGTAGAAAGGGTAAAACTGGATATTTTAACAAAGAATCATATTACCCATACGCTAATGGTTCTTAATATGAAAACCCATCGAAAAATAAGATAAAATCGAGCTTGAAATCATTGAAAAAAACATTTTCTCACTTTACCAGGTGAAACCCCAAAAATCCATGTTTAGAATCAAAGTTTTGAAGTTGTTTTGTGATAAAATCAATGGGTAATGATAGAAACAAGGTTTAGAAGTTTACCCAAGCAAGTTTGACTCCTTTGATAGAAACAAGGTTTAGAAGTTTACCCAAGTAAGTTTGACTCCTTTGTAATTGCTTTTCTCGAGGTCTCAAGGTTCGAAAATGATGAAAATGGAGTAAAATCACAAAAATAGATTTTTAATACTGCGATCACCGACTAGGTGGTCAAATGGTCACCTAAGCATCCAGACTATTGCTATGGTGGTACTCACTTTCCATGAAGGCTCCTTACTTAGGTGGCAATTTAGCTTCTAAGGTAAAGCCGCTAAGGCGGCTAATTCATCGCTTAGGCGATGTTTGTCGGCCAAGTCAGCTTTCGCTATGGCGGCCCTATGTCCACCTAGGTGGTACGACTAAGAAGACGAAAGGCCCACTCACCAGAATCTTTAGAACAGCTGAAACATGCAACAAAAAATGACTCTGAATGGACCTTTAGGATTGGATCAAGAGCCTATAAAAAAAAAAAAAAAAACTTTACTAGGCAAATTTTGACGTTTTGGACTCAATGGAACCATTGAATTTTTCAAAAGATGTCATTTTCAAGAAGTTACCCCTTGGGAACCCCTTTAGGCTAAAATAACTAGTTTCTCGTCTAAATGTTTAAAACTCAAAATAAACACTCCGGACCCGAACCAACCATGCTACTAACCCAAAAATGACAATTCTGTTCTAATGGAACTGAAAGAATCAGATGCTTGGACAACAAAATGTTGACCGAAGTTAAATATCTCACTCTTAAGGCTACTCAAAACCACAAACCCATATAAATCACTCCCGAACACTCTGGGGACCGTGCCAACCATCCTCACAACTCATAGATGATATAAAGCAACTATAGGGAAGTGTAAAATAGTCCAAACACAGAAAAAGCTAAAAATCACAGTGAGGTTTATTAAATTATCCACCACTAAAATACATGTTTGTTCTTAAAAAAAATAGAGAAAGTACCTAAATCGGTAAAAAACTGGGGGTATCTATTCCATATATCAGAATCAACCTCCTACGTAACCTCCTCAATATGGTGATGTTTCTACTGAACTTTCACATAATCAATATGCTTGAATCTTAACTTTCTAGTCTGCATATCCAAAATAGCAATAGGATCCTCCTCAAAGAGGAAATCATGATCTAATGCAATTGAATCCCATCGTATCACATGAGAATAATTGAGACGGGATCACTTCAACATTGAAATATGGAATACCAGATAAATCGTTGATAAGTTTAGAGGTAGAGACAACCTATAGGCCACATCTCAAAACTTCTCAAGACTCTCAAAAGGTTCTATAAATATCTGACTAAGCTTCCCTTTATTCCCAAAGCGCATCAAACCCTTCATCTTCATGGGTGATTCCTTCAACAAAACCTGATCTCCAAGCATGAAGGTTATATCACAAACTCGTCGATCGACATAACTCTTCTGCTTGCTCTGGGTGGCTATAAGCCTCTGCTAAATCAATCTCACTCGATTCATCGAGTCTCTCAACAAGTCAGTACCCCAAGGCCTAACCTCAAATTAATCAAATCATCATATGAAGGATCTCCACCTCCTCCCAGACAAAGCCTCAAAAGGCACTATTTGAATATTGGAATGGTAACTGTTATTGTAGGCAAACTCCACTAAGGGAAAGAACAGGTCCCAATGACCACCAAAATCCATAACACATGCTAAAAGAATGTCCTCTAACACCTGAATGGTCTGCTCTGACTGGCCATCCATCTTTGAGTGAATTGTTGCGCTCATCACAAGCTGAGAAACCAACTCATACAAAGTGCACTGATTTAGTCAACCTATCTACAATTCCCAAAATGGAATCAAACTCCCCTAAAGTCGGTGGCAGACCAACCTCAAATGTCCATACTGATTCGCTCCCACTTCTACTCAAGAACAGGCATCCTGTCACTGATGATCATACTTTACTCATTGACAATTCAAACACTTTGCCACAAATTCTACAATGTCTTTCTTTATCACACAACACCAATAGTGTTGCTTCAAGTCATGGTACATGTTAGCCACTTCTGGATGAATAGAATCCCTTAAACAATGAGTCTCATCCAAGATCAGTCTAATCCAACAACCAACTCACAATACAAAAACACGACCATCAATACCCGAAACACCTGCGGATTAAGAGATGTCATCTTTACCTCAGCATTCAACACTTTATCACAAATCACCCTCAACTTCTCATCATTAAACTATCGAGCTTGAATCTGCTTCATCAATGAGGATCTAGCCTCAACATATGCTAAAACATACCTAGTGCTAAAATATCAAGTCGAACCAACTAGTTAGCTAAAGATTGAACAACTAAGGATAAAGGTTGCTCCTCTGCCAAAATATAAGCCAAACTCCCCATACTCACTGTCCTTTAACTCAAGGCATCCACTACCATATTAGCCTTGCTCAGATGATAATAAATAGTTAGATCATAATCCTTAAGCGACTCTAATCATATAAGTGTTCTCATATTATGATCTCACTAAGTAAAAAGTACTAAAGGCTATGATGATCGAATAAAATCTCGCAATAAACTCCATACATATAGTGACATCACAAATTCAACACAAACACAACTGCGGTTAACTCCATAACATGGGTAGGGTAGTTCTTCTTATGGAGCTTCAACTATACAGAAGCATAAGATATCAGCTTACCCTTCTACATCAATACATCACCCAAGCTAACTCAACAAGTATCGAAAAATACATTGAAACCCATGCCCTCCTCAGGTAAAGTCAAAGTTGGAGCCGAAGTCAACTACTCCTTGAACTTTTGAAAGCTACTATTACAATCATCTGACCACTGAAAAACAACCTTTTTCTATGTCAACTTAGTCAAAAGAGCCAACATAAAAGAGACATCCTACACAAATTATCAATAATTACACGTTAACCCAACAAAACTCCAAATCTCAGTAGGAGAAGGAGGTCTAGCCCAATCACGCACCGCCACCACCTTGACCATATAAACCATGATACCATCCTTAGTCACCACATTACCTAAGAAAGAAATAGAACCCAACCCAAACTCGCACTTGGAGAATTCGGCATACAACTGCTCATCTCCCAACCTCTGAAGTACAACCCTCAAATGCCTTACATGCTCAACCTTATTCTTGGAATAAAACAAGATATTCTCGATAAACCCAATCATAAAAAATCAAGATAAGACTAAAATACTCTATTCATTAACTACATAAACGTCCTCGGGGCATTAGTCAACCCAAAAGACATAACCAAGAACTCATAGTTGCCATACCTCATTAAAAAATCTATCTTCGGGAAGCTCTAATCCTTAATTAATGGTAACCAAATCTCAAGTCGATCTTAGAAAATACTAAGGCACCCTGAAACTGATCAAATAAGACATTGATGCAAGGAAGAGGACACATGTTCTTGATAGTCACTTTGTTCAATTATCGATAGTCAATGCACATGCGCATGGATCCATCTTTCTTCTTCACAAATAAGACAGGAGAACCCTGAGGAGACACACTCGATCTAATAAAACCCTTACTCAACAAGCCCTGTAATTGCTCCTTCAATTCCTTTAATTCTGTTACGACCATCTTATAAAAAAGAATGGAAATGGGCTTGGTGCCCAACTCTACATCAATAGAAAAATTAATATCCCTATCTGGAGGAATACCAGGCAAGTCTGTAGGATACACGTCTATGAACTCTCTCATGACTCTCACAAAATCCAAGCGTTGTGGTGAATCAACACTGGTATCATGTCCATAGGTCAAATAAGAAATACACCCCATCCCTACCACGTGATGAGCACAAAGAAAAGATATAACCCCTTTTGTACATGAGCTAGAAGTACCCCTCCACTCTAAAACCACTATAAGAAAACAAGTCACTAGCAAGTGGAAATTTGGTTGTTAAAAGCTCTAACTCCATAGTTATAAGTCAATAACGACGAGCACAAATCTGTTCATCGCTTGTTGCTAAAAGATCCATCGTTAAAAGTTAATTACCGGATTGAAAAGTTGATCGTTAAAGAACCTTTAGCGACAAAATAAAATCCATTGTAGTACATCCTTTTAACGACCACATTTCCCTTCATTGATTAGCATTCCAATCATTAAATATTTTAACTGCGACAACTAATCTGATCATGAAAACTTCCTTTACCTTCACGAGTTGTCTATTAATCTTCTATTACATCCAAAAATCTTATTATACATGGTTTTGTACATACACAGAAATCCAAAAACATAAATTAGTAATAAAATTTTATAGCCAATTATAAAGAACTAAAATATCATATTTATACAATGATATAGCTATATAAATTATATGACATCATTTTTGTCCACTTCCAACATAGAATAAAGGGAATATGGTACAAAACATACCTGAACTATAGAAAAAATTATTGTAACACACTTAAACTTTGCAAGGGTCCTATAAACCCCTCGAGCTATTTTATAATGAAATATTAAGGGTATTATAAGCTTAGCTGAACAAGAAAATTAACACATATTCATGAAGGTGAGTTAGATGCGACCTTACTCCAGTCCTTTGTGTGATTTGGTTAATAATATTAAAGATAATTTTGAATATAATTTAGAGAGATTTAAGTTAAATCTAGGGTTAAGGTAAGATAAAGTAAGACAAATGAGATCTGACCCTTTTTTTTGATAGCATGTGTAAGCACTCATTTTAGTTTTAGTGACTTAGTGGTCTAATTAAGATGATAATACCTTCAATATTACACTATAAAATTGTATAGAGGGTCATGGGACCCTCGCAAAGTTTAAGCGTGTTACAACATTTTTTGCCAAAGTTTCGGTATGTTTTGAGCCATTTTCCCTAGAATAAAACCGAAGCATGTAAGAACATCATTAATTAACTCTAAACAAAATTGAAAATGGATGTGTCTTTGCGCTTCAATCCGTTATTTAACATTTGTTGTTGCTTATGGTTGCAGTGAACTTTCTTTAAGATAAATTCTGCAAACTTCAAATCTTGATTTGTTAAATGAACAATGTTATTGTAATTTATTCATAAAGAGAAATTAAATTCTTGACAAGAGTATACACACAAGCATATACCCATATCACTCTATTCTTGAACTATTAACAGCATAATAAACTATTAAGTATAACATCAGCTTACCTTAATAATTAGTTAAAAAGATAAATCATGAATTGTAATTGTACTTTTATCAGAGTATGAATACTTGTATTATGATTATGGTGAATAATTTTGAACTTTTGGATTTTAGACAAGATAGACAGATGTAATTTAGATAAACATTTACATGAGGAACTAGCGATAAGATTCTGTACAAAAACAAATCGAACATGTAGGTTGAAACTAGACAAACCAGATTGTTATGTACTTGTTCTATTATAAATGTGTTAGATTAATCTATGGAGATGTATTCATGGTGTCTTGTTGATAGAAATTCTATTGCGACTGAAATAATGCATCTAAAATCACACAGAGCTTCTTGTAAGAAATTCAAAGATAATCAAAATAAAAAATCAAATCCGTCAGTAAAACTAGCATAAATCATCAATTGGCTTCAGAGCGGTTCTTCCAATAAGGTTAACACATAAAAAGGATTATTTTTTCAATGGAAGCTCCACCAAGTCTTGAGGAAAGTCAATCAACAACCATACCACCAAGGTTAAATGGTCAATACTATGGATGGTTTAAGATAAGGCTGCATGATTTCATCACGGCTAAAGATAGCAAACTATGGGAAGTTATATGTGACAGCCCTCATATACCAATGAAGTTTATTAAAGTAGGTCAAACTTCTCGATCTACTCCCAAGAGAAGGAAAGGTTACAACAAAGGTGATAGAAAGAAGATTGACAAAAATTACAAGGACAAGAAAATTTTTTTATTCTGGAATAGGACTAGATGATTATAATCGGTTCTCTGCTTGTAAATATGAAAGGAGAAATGGGAAGCACTGCAAAATACTTATGAGGGAATGAGTCAAGTTAATAAATAAAAGATTGACATACTTACCACACAGTATAAGCTCTTCAAGATAAATGAAGGAGAATCCATTCATGGTATTCATACTCATTTCACATCCATTGTAAATGAACTCAAGTGCTTTGGTGAAAACATTTAGATGTACAAGCTTGTAAGAAAGGTCTTGAGCATCTTTACCTCATCCTACAAAAGTGAAGTAAATGATATTTTGGAGTAGAAAGACCTACAAAAATTGACGATGTATGAGTTTATTACAAATTTAAAGACTTATGAGCTTAAGTGCAAACAGTATTTTGATAGAACGGATCCAAATAAGGAGAAAATTATGGTTCTCAAGGATTCAAAGAGTGACTCTACCAGTGATGATAACCCTGAGCCTATTGTCACCCCCCGAATCCCATCGGAACGGATTGGCACCCATAGCTGACATGGCCCGAGAGAACCAAGCTTTGCTTCTATTCATTCATATGCATGTCATAAGCAACACCACCATTACATAAGAACATGAAAGGTGAAATACAAAAAACATGGAACATGGAACATGGAACATATATATATTCATATGCGAAACTTGGCCTTTGAGGCCATCAAGTCAAAAACGACATCTACCATCTTACATCCATACACCCATATACATCTACAAAAGCCTCTAACAAATGCATTGACCAAAATGGGCTACAAGTCGGGACAAGTCCCCGCTTTATACAACATGTACAACACCAAAACATATGTACAACTGTGACTCGGAGAAGCCCCGAACTAACTGGAGCTCACCAATGATCCGCAACAACTGGCAACCTACTATGGAGGCCTACTAGTACCTGCACCTGCAGCAAGTAAGGTAAATCCCCCAAGAGGGGTCAGTACGAAGAATGTATTGAATATGCAAGGCCATATGAAAATTGTATGATATGTAAATATATCAATGAACTCAAATACAAATGAATGATCAATATGGATAAGTCACTATACTGAACTTTTGGAACCATGTATTTTGCTTTAATTACTTTCTTTGCATCTTTACTTCTATGTTTATTCATCATTGCCTGTGACCTGTGATACCTGAGCCCCAACTGAACAGTGGGTTTTAACATAACATATCGTTATGTTGGGATCGGCTCAAGCTAGGCTTATGCCCCTAGAGCTGCCACCCATGAATTAATATATATCGGGATCGGCTCGAGCTAGGTTATTACCCCTAGAGCTTCAACCCATAAACCAACATTTTAGGTTCGGCTCGAGCTAGGTTATCACCCCTAGAGCTGCCACCTGTCAGGATCGGTCCGAGCTAGGCGTATGCCTCTAGGACTGCCCCCTGATCCAACAAATCTCGGGATTGGCTTGATCTAGGCAATTGCCCCCAAAGCTACCACCCATACTTGATCATTGACCACATATTTGCATTACTTTATTCATTACTTTGAGATTGATACAATGATAGTCATAACTTTCCTTGAAGCTTTGGATCATTAACCAATGAGTGAGAGACATAAGAATAAACATTGTTGAAAACATAGCCTTATTGGAAACACAATACCATTGGAACCATTGAACAATAATCAATAAACAAGATACACGAATAAAACCACTATTGGAACTTTGGAACGTAACCTTATTGGGCTTTTGGAACATTATTCATGAATATGAGGCATGACATTCACAATTGATCAATGAGTAGGAAATATATAATAATGACCATTGATAACCGGATATAGAATACCTTAGCACATTTCGGGACGGGACAAGCGTAATGTCAATGTGAATACTATTTATCGTAGAAAGATACGGACAGAGTAAGCTTACATACCTTGTATTCTCAATACGAATATACAATCTTAGATGCATATACAATATTCCCGCTCCTTATTTATGTTTCACTCTACAACATAAATACATAACAGAATTTACATTAACCACCAACTACCTTACAAATGCATATGACGTCAATGAGTTACATGATTGCCGTAAAAATGTCATTTCCCCCTTGACAAAACCATTGATGAAATTATCATACCAATCATCCCACAATATTCCATACATTGAACAATACATGATATTCAATAACATTTCACCACAACACTTCTCCTTTACACTTTCTCATCCACACCATATCACAAATAATCCATTAATTCACCTTAATACACTTCATAGCACATATCGGCCAAAATACCACAATTTACACTTATAGAAAAATAACAAGTTTAATAACAAAATCATACCATACATGTTCATATTTTATCCATACCATTCTCTTTCATCAAAGTCACAAGTCATATTTCAAGCTTAGATTCCATGGATCACAAATCTTTTACAAAAACACAAGTACAATGTTCAACACTTCCAAGCATAACCAACATGATTTAAATACTCTCCCATGCATATAATATATTAATCCATAACAATAATCACTCACCCAAGATTGAAAAATGATGATCTTGCTCCAAAATTTGGCTTTGAGTTCTTTAGGGTTTGAGAGAAAAATGAAAAAGAAAATATCAAAAAGGCATGAGATTTCCAAGTGAATAAAAATCATATTTTGGGTCCTTTATATAAGCCCTAAATTCCATCCTTATCCACTCACATAACATTTAATGTTGTATCTAGAAGGTCAAGGCAAGAATGGGTCATTTGACCCATTTTTGGCCCATGTCTTCTTTCACATTTTGGGCCCTTTTTGAGCCCAATTCACTTAACCCAATAAAATCAATAATTTCTCATGTTTAAGTCATGTCATACGTGTTCAAACAATATTCCCACTCACGCCAATATTCCCACTCACGCTATTCATATATGTAGCCTCAATCCCAAAAACAAGTGATTCTAGCCACATAGGTGCCTATTTTGACCACAAGGGTAAAACCGTCATTTTGATGCCAAATTCTTTCTCGAGGAATTTTATCATACCAATATAATACTTTACTCATTTCATGTATATGCTCATGGTTGTAGAAGAAACGTGGCAAAAATCGGCTTGGTACGTCCCCGGGTACCCTTGGGATTTAGAAAATTTCCAATTTTTGAAAAAGTGGCAAAACCAGCCTGGAACGCCCTTGGGCGCACCATATTGCTGCCTCTGGGCACAAAAATTTGGCCAAGAGCGGCCTGGAACGCCCTCTCGCATGCCCCAACCTTATTTTTTTTGAAAATTCCATTTTTCGACTTTTCTTTGCGGGTTTGGTTAGATACTTCAAGTCCTATTGTTTAACTTACTTCTTACCCTTAATATCCTTTGTTTAGAAGTCCTATTAGCCTCATTTTGTGTCATGCCACGAATCCCATTGAGACATGATTGTCATCCGTAGCCAATAAGGCCCAAGAGAACCAAACTTCGCCTATGTTCATTCCTATGCATGCCATCTGAAACACCCTTATCATGTAGGAGTTGATAATGCTAACAATGAAATTCATGAAACATGTGATGTATATACATATATGAAACTTGGCCGTAGAGGCCATCAATTCAAAAACGACATGTAACTTTTACATTTATACACCCACTTCTGTCAACAAAAGCCTCTAACAAATGCACTGACCAAAATGAACTAAAAGTCGGGACAAGTCCCCGAACTATACAACATGTACAACACCAAAATATATGTGCAACAGCTACTCAGAAAAGCCCTAAACTATTTGGAGCTCACCAATGATCTGCAACAACTGGCAACCTACTGTGGAGGCCTACTAGAACCTGCGCCTGCAGTAAGTAAGGTAAATCCCCCGAGAGGGGTCAGTACGAAGAATGTACTTAGTATGTAAGGCCATATGAAACTTGTATGATATGTAAACATGTCAATTAACTAAAATACAATAATGATCAATATGGATAAGTCACAATACTGTACTTTGGAAACCATGTATATTTCTTTCTTTACTTTCTCTGTTTCTTTGATTCTATGATTATTCATCTTTGCCTGTGAACTGTGATACCCAGGCCCCGACTGAACAGTGGGTTTTAACATAACATATCGTTATGTTGGGATCGGCTCGATCTAGGCTTGTTCCCCCAGAGCTGCCACCTAAGAATCAAAGCATTGGGTTCAGCTCGAGCTAGGTTATTACCCCTAGAGCTGCCACCCATAAACCAACATATCAGGTTCGGCTGGAGCTAGGATTATACCTCTAGAGCTGCCCCCTGTAAAGATCGGTCTGAGCTAGTCTTATGCCCCTAGGACTTCCCCCTTATCCAACAACCTCGGGATCGGCTTGAGCTAGCATTTCGCCCCCAAAGCTACCACCCATACTTGATCATTAACCACATATGCATTACTTTCTTATTTACTTTGAGATTGACACAATGATAGTTGTAACTTTACTTGAAGCTTTGGATCATTAATCAATGAGTGAGATACATGTAATTAAACATTGTGGAAAACATAACATTATTAGAACCATAACACCATTGAAACCATCGGACAATTATCCATGAACAAGAGACATAAGTATAATCACTATTGGAACATTAGAACATAACCTTGTTGAGATTTTGGAACATTAACAATGAAGAGGAGACATGTGATTCATAATTGATCAATGAATAGGAAACTTGTGATAATAACCATGGTTAACCGGGAATAGTATACCTTAACACATTTCGGAACAGGACAAGGGTAATGTCAATGTGAATTCTATATGCTGCAGAAAGATATGTACAAAGTAACCTTACATACCTGCACTTCCCAGTATGAATACACAAGTCTATGTATGAACACAATAGTCCAGCTCCTTCCTTACGTCTTACTCTACAATACAAGTTCATATCAGAACTTAAATTAGCAACTAGTTACTATACAGGCGTACAAGACAACAATGAACTCTATGAATACCGTATAACATCATGTAACCCCCTTAAAATACACTCCAAGTCATTATCATATCAACAACACCACAACATTACCCACATTGACTAAGAGATCATACATCGATAGCATTTCACACCACACTTACCCTTTACGCTTTTCTCTTTATCATTCCGCCACAATTACTCCTTCATAACAACATATGAACAACCATACATACTTAATACAGTCCAACACACCTCCATACTATACCTTAAACTCATTAAAACGACATCACAAGTTGATAATTACATCCAAAAAGGGTATAGGGGCCTTCGGGGATCAACTAGAAACGAAACCACGCAAAATGGAAAATTAGGCTGATCTGCGTTGACACCTGTGCCCACAGGTGGCTGAGGTGCATGCTCATATGACCTATGGAAAATTCCAGGGGCATCTGCATTGGCATCTGCCCCCGCAGATGCCCTCGTCTGCGGGGGCGGCTGCCCATTTTGGTCCGAAATGGCCTCGTTTTGGTCTTTTCATGCCATGAATGGTCCATGAATAACCAAACTTATTTTGAAATATTTTGATAATATTAAACACCAACATTCATCCATGGTCCCACAACACACATAACAACACCCAAAACTGCACTTTATGACCAATACGTCATCCAAAACCATAACCAATTTTACAATAGCAACTCCAAACATTATACACAAGAACGAAACAAGGTAAGACTATAATAACATATCATATGTCAATATTTAATCCATCAAGTTCAATTCCTTCATGACCATAAGTCCATGTTCAAGTTCACAAGACAAAACCATTCTCCGATTGCAAAAATAGACAGTTTTACACATAACACACTGTCCAACACTTTGCCAACACAACCAACATGATTTATTCACCCTATTAAACATATTATATACTGAAACATGAGAATAAATACTTACCAAAGAGTGATCTTTGCCCAACAAGTAGTCGTCTTAGGGTTTTTGTGTGAGATATAATGTTCAAGGAAAATGTTAAAAAGGCATGTGTGTATCTAATGAATAAAAATCTGATTTATGGGTTTATATAGTCCCTTTTAAATGATCCTTGTCCACACACTTGGGGTTTTACTTGGTCAATGGATGAGCAATGCAAGAATGGGTCAAAATTCTTTTGGGCCATGTCTTTCTTATGATTTTGGGCTTCTTTTTGGGCCCAATTGTGCAAGACATTTAAATGCCCACATATTGATACAAAATTTATCAATTCTCTCATGTTTCCATATTTCCATAAATGTTACGGTTGTCAGCTAAACTTAGAAACGTACGGGGTGTTACATTCTCCCCCCTTTCGGAACATTCGTCCATGAGTGTTAATGTTATTATTCAAGGTAAACAATTTCAAGTATAAAAGATTTATTCATGTCATCATAGAGAGATATACTCGAAGCTTATAAATACTTACTTGTCATTCTTTCCTTTGGAACAAATGAGGGTACTTGGATTTCATCCTTTCTTCAGCTTCCCATGTGACCTCTTCTATTTGCTGATTTCTCCAAAGTACTTTTACGGATGCTATATATTTATTCCTCATCCTCTTCGCTCGTCTATCCTGAATGGCAATAGGTAATTCCTCATAGGTAAGATCCTCGGTAACCTTTACATCATCAACAGGAGTAAAACGAGAAGGATCTCCTATCCATTTTTGAAGCATCGACACATGAAATACTGGATGAACTGTGGAGAGTTCCTGGGGTAGCGCCAACTGATACGCAACTTGCCCAAATCTTCTAATAATTTCATATGGGCCTATATATCGTGGACTCAATTTCCCTTTCTTTTCGAATCGCATTACCCCTTTCATTGGTGACACTTTCAGAAATACCCAATCACCTATGGCGAACTCAAGTCCTCTTCTTCTAACATCGGCATATGACTTGTGTCGACACTAGGCTGTCTGTTCTCGTTGTTGAATCACTTTAACCTTCTCCATAGCATGATGAACAAGGTCTGTCCCAAGTAAAGCAGTCTCACCTGCTTCAAGCCACCCAATTGGTGATCTACATTTTCTTCCATATAATGCTTCATAAGGTGCCATTTTAATACTTGAATGATAGCTATTGTTGTAAGCAAATTCAATAAGAGGCAGATGGTCATCCCAACTACCTTGAAAATCTAACACACAAGCTCGTAGCATATCTTCAAGTTTTTGGATAGTACGTTCTGCTTGTCCATCAGTCTGAGGATGGAAAGCTGTACTTAAATTCCCCTGGGTGCCCAAACTCTGCTGAAAATATCTCCAAAAGTGCGATGTGAACTGTGCTCCTCTGTCTGATATAATGGAAAATGGAATACCATGCAACCGCACTATCTCTTTAACATATAACTTTGCATAATCCTCAGTTGTATAAGTGGTCTTGACTGATAGAAAGTGCGCGGACTTGGTAAGCCTGTCCACAATAACCCATATAGAATCAAATTTCCACAATGTACGGGGCAAACCTGTGATGAAGTCCATATTAATCATATCTCATTTCCAGACTGGAAGATTGATACATTGCATGTAACCTCCTGGTTTCTGATGCTCTACCTTTGCTTGTTGACAATTCGGGCATTGAGCGACAAATTCTGCAATGTTCTTCTTCATATTTCCCCACCAATACACATCTTTTAAATAGTGATACATTTTAGTAGAACCCAAATGGATAGAATAGCACGAATGATGCGCCTCCGTCATAATTCATTTTCGCAGTTCATCTACATCTTGAACGCATACTCTACCTTGGCATTGGAGTACCCCTTCCTGTGTTATTAGATCAAATGCCTTTGTCAAATTCTTTTCTACATTCTCCTTTAACTGCATTAACATAGCATCTGTAAACTGCTTTTCTTTCACCTCAGCTATTAGCAAAGATTCAGCCGCATTTTGTACAATAACTCCTTCATCTGAGGATTCAAGAAGATGAACCCCCAAGATGGATAACTGATGTATATATTTGAGTATCTCTTTCCTTTCCATCCCTTGACCACTAGTGCTTTCTACCGTCTTGCGACTCAATGCATCAGCTACCACATTTGCTTTTCCTGGATGGTATACAATATCAATGTCATAATCTTTTAATAACTCAAGCCACCTTCTTTGCCTTAAGTTGAGTTCTTTCTGCTTAAAGATATACAACATACTTTTTTGATCAGTATAGATATCAACATGAACTCCATACAAATAATGACGTCATATCTTTAAAGCAAAAACCACCGCTGCTAATTCAAGATCATGTGTGGGATAGTTTCTTTCATGTGGCTGCAACTGTCGTGAGGCATATGCTATGACATTACCGTGCTGCATCAGTAAACAGCCAAGGCCAATCCCGAAAGCATCACAATAAACTCCATAACCTTCGGTACCTTCAAGAAGCACTAAAACTGGTGTGGAGGTTAATTTATCTTTCAACTTTTGGAAGCTTTTCTCACACGCATCATTCCACTGAAATTTCACTGTCTTATATGTAAGCTTTGTTAACGGTGCAGCAATAGAGGAAAAACCTTCCACAAATCTTCTGTTATAACCTGCCAGTCCAAGAAAACTATGGATTTTTGTGGGTGTCGTAGGTCTTGGCCAATTTTTCACTGCTTCAATCTTCTGTGTATCAACCTGTATCCCTTCATCTGACATAAAATGACCCAAGAACGCAACTGATTTTAACCAAAACTCACATTTGGAGAACTTTGCATACAACTTACGCTCACGGAGAATCTGTAACACCTGTCGTAAGTGATTAGCATGGTCCTCTGGTCATCTTGAATAAACCAGGATGTCATCTATAAATACCGTGATGAACACGTCCAAAAATGGCTTTAACACCCTATTCATCAAATCCATGAACACAGCTGGTGCATTTGTTAGTCCAAATGACATAACTAAAAATTCATAATGGTCATACCGTGTTCGAAAAGCTTTCTTGGGTACATCTTCTTCTCTAACTCTGACTTGTTCGTAACCCGACCTCAAGTCAATTTTTGAAAAACACCTGGCACCCTGTTACTGATCAAACAAATTATCAATTCGAGAGAGGGGATATTTGTTCTTGATCATTACCTTATTCAATTGCCGATAGTCGATGAACATTCTCAACGTTCCATCTTTCTTCCGTACAAATAATACCGGTGCACCCCACGGGGACACACTAGGTCTAATGAAGCCCTTGTCTAGCAAATCTTTCAATTCCTTCTTCAATTCACGCAATTCTGCTGGAGCCATTTTATATGGAGGAATAGAAAAGGCTGAGTGCCTGGAATCACATCAATGCCAAATTCTACTTCCCGTTCTGGGGGTAAGCCTGGAAGATCCTCTGGGAACACATCTAGAAATTCATTGACCACTGGAACCGACTGCGGAGTTAGTGGTTTCGCTTCAGTATCTTTCACCCGTACTAAATGACATATGTAACCCTTAGCAATCATTTTCCTGGCTTTCATATAGGAAATAAATCTCCCTTGTGGTGCCCCTACATTACCCTGCCATTCAAGAACATTTTCTTGCGGAAAACAAAATTGCACCTTCTTGGCCCGGCAATCTACCGTGGCATAATAAGAAGCCAACAAATCCATTCCTATTATCACATCAAAATCGACCATGTCTAATTCAACGAGATCGGCCAATGTATCATGACCACACACCGTTACCATACAATTGCGATATACTCTTTTTGCAATAATATATTCACCAACCGGTGTATACACGTCAATTGATTTAATTAATAATTTCGGTGCCTTGGCAAATTTCGTAGCAACCAATGGAGTAACATAGGAAAATGTAGAACCAGGGTCAATCAATGCATATACATTATTTGAGAATATGGATAATGTACCTGTGACGACATCAGCAGAAGCCCCTGAATTTTGTCGGCCACCAAATCATAAGTGCGATTTTGGACCCCACTAGTACTAGCTTCTCCTCTGGCACCCCTACCACGGCCCACAGCTGCACACCTCAGCCCAAAGAAGGAGCCGATGCTGATGACGCAACGGCTGATCCTGCCGGTCGTGCTATACCACCCATACTCCTCTGGGGACACTCCCTCATCATGTGTCCTGTCATGCCGCACCAGAAACAAGCATTTGTCCCCACTCTACATGTACATGCATGAATACGCCCGCAATGCTGACACTGCTGACGAGTAAAACCTGCTGCCTGTGATCCGGGAACCCCACTACTCTGTCCAGATAGACCACCCCTAGACCCTCGAAATTGAGAGTGAGCACCTTCTATAGAATATGAGAACGATGGCATAGGTGGTCTAGGAAACATACGAGGCCTAGATCCTCCTTGAGACACCATAGACAGTCGCATAGGTCTAGCCCTTTTTGATTGTCCCCTGTCAAATTCATGTGCCCTTCTTCTCTGTCTTTAATCATCCATTTTCTGGGCGAAAGCTTGTATTTCGCTATGTCCATGTCTTTGTTCAAGGAAGAAATAGTTCAATCCCATACCAAATATGGCTCTAATATGTCCACATATCTATGGACTCTGTCTGTCATAGTAGCCAAAACATTCGGCGCATATCGAGCCAAGGAATTAAATTGCAAACTGTATTCTCTGACGGTCAAATTGCCCTGACGGAGATTTAGAAACTGATACGCACGTGCCTCACATATCTCATAACGAAGATAATGATCAAGGAAAGCCACTTTAAACTCTTCCCAAGTAGGTGGATTCACACCAATATCACGAGATTTCTTCCAATCCTCATACCATAATATCGCTTCCCCTTTCAATCTATACGCGGCAAGTTCAACTGTTTCTACCCCTATCACATGCATAACTTCCAGAGCCAGCTGAATTTGATCCACGAAGTCCTGTGGATCTGCTTTCGGATTTGACCCTGTGAATATAGGAGGGTCCAGTTTCAGAAAATCCTGTGTTCTGCGACTCGCCATTCTAGCCGCATCATCATCATGTGTCATTGGACCAGCTCGTCCTTGACTTTGGGCTTCGACTAACTGTGTCAACATATGTACTTCATTTCTAAGGTCCTGGTATGTGGCATTCATTGGTGGTTCTACAGGTACTTCTCTACCAACTGGCTCCTCCGGAGCTGGAAAAGTAGACGAAGACCGCGATGAAATTTTAGCATTTGCTCCACCTTGACTAGCTTGGTCAGGTGGTAGTCTACACATTCCTTCTCCAGCAGGAATATCCACCTGCTTGCCTTTACCTCTACCTTCTCTCATGATCGGCATGGTTACTATATCAAAGAGAAACATTTACCATGGTCAGATTTCAATTCAACTTACAACACTGGCTCTATTGCATGATCTAGAATTGAAGAAGAGAAACAACATCCTAAATGTCCCGTAGCCTCCTACTTATAAATGTGGTGCACAACACATTGATAAGTAAGACTCTACTCAGACATGGCTTTGTAGACACCCTTCGACCGACCTGCTCTGATACCACTTTTGTCATGCCCCGAATCCCATCGAGATATGATTGGCACCCGTAGCCGATAAGGCCCGAGAGAACCAAGCTTCTCCTGTGTCCATTCCTATGCATGCCATTCGAAACACCCTTATCACGTAAGAGTTGATAATGCTAACAATGAAATTCATGAAACATGTGATGTATATACATATATGAAACTTGGCCGTTGAGGCCATCAAGTCAAAAACGACATGTACCTTTTACATTTATACACCCACATCTGTCAACAAAAGCCTCTAACAAATGCATTGACCAAAATGAACTAAAAGTCGGGACAAGTCCCCAAACTATACAACATGTACAACACCAAAACATATGTGCAACTGCGACTCAGAAAAGCCCCAAACTATCTGGAGCTCAACAATGATCTGCAACCTACTGTGGAGGCCTACTAGAACCTGCGCCTGCAGCAAGTAAGGTAAATCCCCCGAGAGGGGTCAGTACGAAGAATATACTGAGTATATAAGGCCATATGAAACTTGTATGATATGTAAAAATGTCAATGAATTAAAATACAATAATTATCAATATGGATAAGTCACAATACTGTACTTTGGAAACCATGTATATTGCTTTCTTTACTTTATTTGTTCCTTTGATTCTATGATTATTCATCTTTGCCTGTGAACTGTGATACCCGGGCCCCGACTGAACAATGGATTTTAACATAACATATCGTTATGTTGGGATCGGCTCGAGCTAGGCTTGTGCCCCCAGAGCTGCCACCCTAAGAATCAAAGCATTGGGTTCGGCTCGAGCTAGGTTAATACCTCTAGAGCTGCCACCCATAAACCAACATATCAGGTTCGGCTCGAGATAGGATTATACCTCTAGAGCTGCCCCCTATCAGGATCGGTTCGAGCTAGGCTTATGCCCCTAGGACTGCCCCCTGATCCAACAACCTCGGGATCGGCTTGAGCTAGGCATTTCGCCCCCAAAGCTACTACCCATACTTGATCATTAACCACATATGCATTACTTTCTTATTTACTTTGAGATTGACACAATGATAGTTGTAACTTTACTTGAAGCTTTGGATCATTAATCAATGAGTGAGATACATGTAATTAAACATTGTGGGAAACATAACATTATTAGAACCATAACACCATTGAAACCATTGGACAATAATCCATGAACAAGAGACATGAGTATAATCACTATTGGAACATTGGAACATAACCTTGTTGAGATTTTGGAACATTAACAATGAAGAGGAGACATGTGATTCATAATTGATCAATGAATAGGAAACTTGTGATAATAACCATGGTTAATCGGGAATAGTATACCTTAACAGATTTCGAAAAAGGACAAGGGTAACGTTAATGTGAATTCTATATGCTGCAGAAAGATACGGACAAAGTAACCTTACATACCTGCACTTCCCAGTATGAATACACTAGTCTATGTATGAACACAATAGTCCAGCTCCTTCCTTACGTCTTACTCTACAATACAAGTTCATATTTGGAACTTAAATTAGCAACTAGTTACTATACAGGCGTACAAGACAACAATGAACTGTATGACTACCGTATAACATCATGTCACCCCCTTAAAATACACTCAAAGGAATTATCATATCAACAACACCACAACATTACGCACATTGACCAAGAGATCATACATCGATAGCATTTCACACCACACTTACCCTTTACGCTTTTCTCTTTATCATTCCGCCACAATTACTCCTTCATAACAACATATGAACAACCATACATACTTAATACAGTCCAACACACCTCCATACTATACCTTAAAGTCATTAAAATGACATCACAAGTTGATAATTACATCCAAAAAGGGTAAAGGGGCCTTCGGGGATCAACTAGAAATGAAACCACGCAAAACGGAAAACTGGGCTGACCTGCATTGCCACCTGAACCCGCAGGTGGCTGAGGTGCATGCGCAGATGACCTCTGGAAAATTCCAGGCGCAGATGCCCTCGTCTGCGGGGGTGGCTGCCCGTTTTGGTCCGAAATGGCCTCTTTTAGGTCTTTTCATGTCATGAATGGTCCATGATCATAACCAAACTTATTTTGAAATATTTTTGATTATCTTAAGAACCAACATTCAGCCATGGTCCCACAACACACATAACAACACCCAAAACTGCACTTTACGACCAATACATCACCCAAAACCATAACCAATTTTACAATAGCAACTCCAAACATTATACACAAGAATGAAACAAGGTAAGACTATAATAACATCTCATATGTCAATATTTAATCCATCAAGTTCAATTCCTTCATGACCATAAGTCCATGCTGAAGTTCACAAGACAAAACCATTCTCCGATTGCACAAATAGACAGTTTTACACATAACACACTGTCCAACACTTTGCCAACACCACCAACATGATTTATACACCCTCTTAAACATATTATATACTGAACCATGAGAATAAATACTTACCAAAGAGTGATCTTTGCCCAACAAGTAGTTGCCTTAGGGTTTTTGTATGAGAGATAATGTTCAAGGAAAATGGTAAAAAGGCATGTGTGTATCTAATGAATAAAAATCTGATTTATGGGTTTATCTAGTCCCTTTTAAATGATCCTTATCCACACACTTGGGGTTTTACTTGGTCAATGGATGAGAAATTCAAGAATGGGTCAAAAATTCTTTTGGGCCATGTCTTCCTTATGATTTTGGGCTTCTTTTTGGGCCCAATTGTGCAAGACTTTTAAATGCCCACATATTGATACAAAATTCATCAATTCTCTCATGTTTCCATATTTCCATAAATGTTACGGTTGTCAGCTAAACTTAAAAACGTATGGGGTGTTACATTTTGAACCACACAAATGTTCCACGAAAATCACAAAACACCTCCTACGAAGGGCTAATCACATGCACGAGGCCAAATTTCAATTTTCTCATCATTAACATTACCAAATACATGTGTACATCTCTTGAAACTTAAGTAAACATTATTTAATGTCATCAAGTAGGGTTAGGAAGGTACGGGGTGTTATATTCTTCCACCCTTAGGAACATTCGTCCTCGAATGTTAATAGTATCGTTTCAATTACGACAAATGCATCTCTATACTAGCATATACATACAAAAATACTTAAGGCTCATGGATACTTACTTTTTATTGCTCCACTTCCGCGCTTTGAACTTCTTGGTCCATTTGAAATACATAGGGGTACTTGGATTTCATCATTTCCTCAGCTTCCCATGTGATTTCCTCTACATGTTGATTTCTCCAAAGGACTTTCACGGAAGTTATGTTTTTATTCCTCAATCTCTTTACTTGTCTATCAAAGATAGCAATGGGTACCTCTTCATAAGTAAGATCCTCCATAACTTGGACATCTTCAATTGGAACAATACGAGATGGATCTCCTATGCATTTTCGAAGCATCAAAACATGAAATACTGGGTGGACTGAGGAAAGTTCCTGGGGTAGTGCAAACTCATACGCAACTTGCCCAAGTCTTCTAATGATTTAATATAGTCCTATGTAACGTGGACTCAATTTCCCTTTCTTTCCAAACCTCATTACCCCTTTCATCGGTGACACCTTTAAAAATACCCAATCACCTATGGCGAATTCAAGTCCTCTTCTTCTAACATCAGTATAGGACTTGTGGAGACTTTGGGACGTTTGTAACCGTTGTTGGATCACTCTAACTTTCTCCATAGCCTGATGAACAATATCCGACCCAACTAAAGCAGTTTCACCGGCTTCAAACCATCCAATTGGTGATCTACATTTCCTTCCGTACAAGGCTTCATAAGGTGCCATGCTAATACTTGAATGATAGCTATTGTTGTAAGTAAATTCAATAAGAGGTAAATGGTCATCCCAACTGCCTTGAAAATCTAACATACAAGCTCGTAGCATATCTTTGTCACACCCCAAACCCCATTGAGACGTGATTGGCACCCGAAGCCGATAAGGCCCGAGAGAACCAATCTTTGCTTATGTTCGTTTATATGCATGTCATAAGAAATACCATTACCAAATAAGAACTTATCATGCTAATAACGGAATTCATGAAACATGTGATAAATATATACATAGGTGAAACTTGGCCGACAGGGCCATCAAGTCATCATGGACATACACCTCTTACATTTGTCTTCCCACAACTGTCTACAAAGCCTCTACAGATACATGACCATGTCTATACAATATTTACATAATGCCAAAACCTAGAGTACACATGTGACTTGGGAAACCCCAAAGCAACTGGAGCTCACCAACGATCTGTATATGGTCCGCAGCCTACTGAGGAAGTCTACTAGTACCTGCGCCTGCAGCAAGTAAGGTAAATCCCCCAAGAGAGGTCAGTACCAATAATTTAGTGAGTATGTAAGGCCATAAGAATTACATCATACATAATAACAACAATAATGGAATCAATATAAAAGAAATGGTAACTGTGAATGAACTTTCTTCTGTATTTGAGGAAACCATGTACATTACCTTCTTTACTTCTCTTGTCTTTTCATATGTTCATCTTTATTGTTCTGTCGCCCCTGGGATGAGATTAACCCATGCTAGGTACTTTGACCCCTGGGATATTATGTGAACCCATGCTAGGCTTTCGTGTCGCCCCTGGGATGTCATTAACCTATGCTAGGTGCTGTGATCCCTGAGATGTACTGTGATAACCCATGCTAGGCTTTCGTGTCACCCCTAGTTTTACTTATGATAACCCATGCTAGGCTTTTATATCGCCCCTAGGATGTATCGGGATCGACCCATGCTAGGCTTTTCTGTTGCCCCTGGGATACCACCCGTGTTATTGGGATTGACCCATGCTAGGTATTTTAACCCCTGGGATACCACTCATGAATACTCATTATTTATACATTACTTCTTTCTCTTGTTATTCTTACTTTCATTGCTTAGCGATACCTTGTGAATTGGAATACATACATACATTACTTCACGTCTTTACTCTTGTAAGATTGATACCTTTACTTGTTAGGGATATATATATATTAGCTTGCACATTACTTCCCATATTACTTTGATGAGATTGGTAATTTTACTTGTGGGAGATTGGTACAAGGATAATAATCATACTGTAGGACTTTGGAACATGACATGATTGGAACAATGCTATTCAAAATAAATAGATTCTGTTTACGTCATCACTCTCTTTCTGTATAGTTCTTACCACATCATGACAACTTAGGAACTTCCGTCAATAAATAAGAGATAAGTGAATCATCATTCATCTAAGAGTAGGACACATGTGAATAGCAAGATATGTCAATCGTAGTTGGAATTCTATAGAACCCTCATGGAGTGTAACACTTTTGGAACCCTAGGATAATGATCCATATTAGCTAATGAACATGAGTTAACCACTGTACATGAGTCATATGATTCACCATTGACCAATGAGAAAGGAACTTATGAGTAACACTAGTCAACAACTGGATACGGAATACCTCAGAGCATTTCAGAATCGAATGAGTACTATGACAATGTGAAAACCATAGGCTGCAGAAAGATACGGACAAAGTAATCACAATGAGTTATGTGACTGCTACATAGAATCATTTCATCCTTAACAGTACATTCCATTGCATTATCATACCAACAACACCATAACATTCCACACATTGACCAAAATATCGTACATCAATAGCATTTCACATCACACCTACCCTTATTCTTTCTCATTAGCAATCCGTCACAATTTCTCCTATCAACTTGCCTCATAACAACATATGAACAAAAATCCATACTTAATACAGTCCAACATTCCTCCATGCGACACTTTAAAGTCATTAAAATGAAATCACAAGTTGCTAATTATATCCATAAAGGGTATAGGGGCCTTCGGGGGTCAGATGGGGACAAAACATGCAAAACGGGGTTCTAGAAGTGACCTGTGAAGCCACCGTAGCCCGTAGGTGGATTACCTGCATCCGCAGGTGCCCTTTTCCAGTAGCCAGGGGCATCTGGTTGGCGCAGGTGCCTCACCTGCGAGGGAGGGTGCCCTTTTTTTGGCCAAATTGGTCTCTTTTGGGTCTTTTTATGCAATGAATGGTCCATGATCATAAATATACTTATTTTAACATATTTTTGATCATATTAAATTCCAAAAACAAACCATTTTCTCACAACACACAAAAACATCCCCAAAACTTCACTTTCTTTTCAATACGCCACCAAATCCGTAACCAAATCTACAACAACAATTACAAACATTATATACAAGGGTAAAACAAGGTAGGACTATATTCACATCTCACATGTAAATATTGAATCCATAAAGTTCATTTCCTTCAAGATCACAAGTCCATGTTCAAGTTTACAAGACAAAACCATCCTCAGATTTAGCAAACACAAATTGTTTTACACATAGTGAACTTCTCATACTTCACCAACATAACCAACATGATATAAAAAATCTTCCATTCATAAAATATATTAAACCATGATAATAAACACGTACCAAGCCTTGTGCAAAAATGATCTTGTCCACAAAGATGAGGGCTTAGGGTTTGTATGATATTAGAAATGTTGAGATAATTCTAGAAAAGGCATGAGAGTCCAAATGAGTTAAAAATCTTATTTCCCTCATATAAATAGGTCCCTTAAGTCTCTCTTATCCCATTTTGGCATTAAATGCATGTTTGATTTGGTCAAATGTAAGATTGGATCATTTTTGCCCCGTTGGGCCTAGTCTTTTGTTCTTGCATTGGGCCTCATTAGGCCCAATGGATCATGACTCATTAATACCCAACAAATTAATGTCTAATTCATCAAATCTCTCATGTTTAACTAATTCCATAAATGTACACGTAGTCGTATAGGTTCGACAACCTACGGGTGTTTGACCTCCTACAAAAGTCTAATCCCATGTACTAGGCCCAATATCAATTATCTCATCAATAACATTACAATTTACAAACTTTTGACTCTCTACACTTGAGTGACCATTGTTCAACGTCGTCAAGTAGGGTTTGGTAGATACGGGGTATTACATTCTCCCCCCTTAGGAACATTCGTCCTCGAATGTTAACAACATCGTCTCATGTGCAACAAATGCATCTCTATAGTAGCATCTCTATACATATACTCATATAGATACTTGTATAGTACCAATGGGAGCAATATGAAACGAAACTCTTATGCACGTCCGACACATTTCATACCCTTTCCTTCCAAATCCACTTGCCTTTTTCATTGGTGACACTTTCAAGAGTACTTAATTATCTATGATTACAACATCTACTATATCATTACGATATGTTCCTTTCACTTTACTAAACTCACCGACAGGTGGAAATATTTCTATTGACTTAACTCATAACCCCAGTGTACTATTAAATTCACGGTAGTCGATGGAGTAGCATATGATAGGGTAGAGCTCTAATCAATCAATACATGTACATTATGTGAAAATATGATAATATACCTGTACCTTAATCAGGAGATGCCTCTTCATTTTGCCGGCCCACTAGAGCATAGGTACGATTTTGGGCTCCACTGGAACTAGCTGCTCCTCTCATATCTCTACCATGACCAATAGGATGAATGCCTCTGCCTGGGGAAGGAATCGATGTTGATGATACAACGGTTGATCTCGTAGGTCGTGCTATGCCACTCACACCCCTTTTGGGGCATTCTCGAATTAGGTTCCCCTTTGTGCCACACCAAAAACAAGCATTTGTCCCCAACCGGCATTCACCTAAATGGTATCTTTCGCAACGCTGACACGGAGGAAGAGAAAATCCTACTGTCTGTGAACCTTGCACCCCACTATGCTGTCCAGATTGACTACCCCTAAACCCTCGGGATTGGGGTTGCGTGCCTGCTGTGGAATAAGAAAATGAGGTTCTAGGCGGTAACATTCGAGATCTAGATTCTGCTGGGGACACCATAGATTGTCCCATAGGTCTCGCTCTTTTTGATGGCCCTTTCTCAGATTCCTGTGTTCTTTTTCTTTGTCATTGGTCCTCTGTTTTCTGTGCGAAGGCCTGAATTCTAGCTATGTCCATATCCTTATTCAAGGCTGCAATGGTACAATCTCTTACCAAATATGGTTCTAACCTGTCCACGTATCGATGGACTCTGTCTGTCATTGTAGCTACCACATTTGGAGCATATCGGACCAAGGAATTGAACTGAAGACTATATTCTCGAACACTCATGTTCCCTTAACGTAAATTCAGAAACTGGTTTGTACGTGCCTCCCGAACCTCATAGGGGAGGTAATGATCAAGAAATGTTGTTTTAAATTCTTCCCAACCAGCTGGGAATGCATCAATGCCCCTTGATCTCTTACAGTCCTCATACCATAATATGGCCTCACCCTTCAGTCTATAAGATGCTAATTCAATTGTTTCCACACCTGTTACTTGCATCACCTCTAGTGCTCTTTGAATTTGGTCCACAAAATCCTATGGATCCGCTTTCAGGTCTGACCCAGTGAATATAGGAGGGTCCAGTTTCAGGAAATCCTGTGTACGCCGACTAGCAGCTCTAGCCGCGTCATCTTCATTTACCATTGGACCAGTTCGTCCTTGTGCTTGTGCAGCCACTAACAGAGTCAACATGTGTACTGCATTTCTAAGATCCTGATCTGTGGCATTCATTGGTGGTGTTGCGGGTACTTCCTTACCAACCGGCTCTTTCGGAGCTGGAAAAGTAGAGGAAGACCGCGATGAAATTTCAGCATTGGCTCCACCTTGACTAGCTTGGTCAGGTGGTAATCTACTCATCCCTTCTTCAGCAGGCATATCCACCTACTTACCTTTACCTCTACCTCTTCTCGTGATCGGCATGGTTACTATATAAAGAGAAACATTTACCATGGTTAGATACAATTCAACTTACAACACTGGCTCTATTGCACGATCTAGAATGAAGAAAAGAACCAACACCCTAAATGTCCCATAGCCTCCTACTTATAAATGTGGTACACAAGACATTGATAAGTAAGACTCTACTTAGACACGGCTTTGTAGACACCCTTAGAATGACCTGCTCTGATACCACTTTTGTCACACCCCAAATCCCATCTAGGCGTGATTAGCACCCGAAGCCAATAAGGTCCGAGAGAACCAATCTTTGCTTATGTTCGTTTATATGCATGTCAGAAGAAATACCATTACCATAGAAGAACTTATCATGCTAATAACGAAATTCATGAAACATGTGATAAATATATACATAGGTGAAACTTAGCCGATAGGGCCATCAAGTCATCCTGGACATACACCTCTTACATTTGTCTTCCCACAACCGACTACAAAGCCTCTGCAGATACATCACCATGTCAATATAATATTTACATAATACCAAAACCTAAAGTACACCTGTGACTTGGGAAGCCCCGAAGCAACTGGAGCTCACCAACGATCTATATATGGTCCATAGCCTACTGAGGAAGTCTACTAGTACCTGCGCCTGCAGCAAGTAAGGTAAATCCCCCAAGAGGGGTCAGTACGAATATTGTACTGAGTATGTAAGGCCATAAGAATTACATCATACATAATAACAACAATAATAGAATCAATATAAAAGGAATGGTAACTGTGAATGAACTCTCTTCTGTATTTGGGGAAACCATGTACATTACATTCTTTACTTCTCTTGTCTTTTCATATGTTCATCTTTATTGTTCTACCCATGCTAGGCTATTCTATCGCCTCTGGGATGAGATTAACCCATGCTAGGTACTTTGACCCCTGGGATGTTATGTGAACCCATGCTAGGGTTTCGTGTCGCCCCTGGGATGTCATTAACCCATGCTAGGTACTGTGACCCCTGGGATGTACTGTGATAACCCATGTTAGGATTTCGTGTCGCCCCTGGGATGTACTTATGATAACCCATGCTAGGCTTTTATATTGCCCCTGGGATGTATCGGGATCGACCCATGCTAGGATTTTCTGTTTCCCCTGGGATACCACCTGTGTTATCGGGATCGACCCATGCTAGGTATTTTAACCCCTGGGATACCACCCATGAATACTCATTATTTATACATTACTTTTTTCTCTTGTTATTCTTACTTTCATTGCTTAGCGATACCTTGTGACTTGGAATACATACATGCATTACTTCACGTCTTTACTCTTGTAAGATTGATACCTTTACTTGTTAGGGATATATATATTAGCTTGCACATTACTTCCCATATTACTTTGATGAGATTGTTACTTTTACTTGTAGGGGATTGGTACAAAGATAATCATCATACTGTAGGACTTTGGAACATGACATGATTGGAACAATGCTATTCAAAATAAATAGATTCTCTTTACGTCATCACTCTCTTTCTGTATAGTTCTTACCACATCATGAAAACTTAGGAACTTCCGTCAATAAATAAGAGATATGTGAATCATCATTCATCTAAGAGTAGGACACATGTGAATAGCAAGATATGTCAATCATAGTTTGAATTCTATAGAACCCTCATGGAGTGTAACACTTTGGGAACCCTAGGATAATGATCCATATTAGCTAATGAACATGAGTCAACCACTGTACATGAGTCATATGATTCACCATTGACTAATGAGTAAGGAACTTATGAGTAACACTAGTCAACTACCGGATATGGAATACCTCAGAGCATTTGGGAATCGAATAAGTACTATGACAATGTGAACACCATAGGCTGCAGAAAGATACGGACAATGTAACCTTACATACCTTCACTTCCAAGTATTATTACACGAGTCTATATATGAACACAACAGTCCAGCTTCTTCCTTACTTCTTACTCTACAATACAAGTACATAACAAAGTTCATGTTAACAACCAACTCCCTTACAAACGTATAAATGTCACAATGAGTTATGTGACTGCTACATAGCATCATTTCGTCCTTCACAGTACATTCCATTGTATTATCATACCAACAACACCATAACATTCCACACATTGACCAAAATATTGTACATCAATAGCATTTCACATCACACTTACCCTTATGCTTTCGCATTAGCATTCCGTCATAATTTCTCCTATCAACTTGCCTCATAACAACATATGAACAAAAATCCACACTTAAAACAGTCCAACATGCCCCCATACGACACTTTAAAGTCATTAAAACGACATCACAAGTTGCTAATTATATCCATAAAGGGTATAGGGGCCTTCGGGGGTCAAAGGGGGACAAAAACATGCAAAATGGGGTTTTGGAAGTGACGTGCGAAGCCACCTACGCCCGTAGGTGGCTGACCTGCGTCCGCAGGTGCCCTTTGCTAGTAGCCAGGGGCATCTGCGTTGGCACCTGCGAGGGGGGGTGCCCTTTTTCGGCCAAATTGGTCTCTTTTGGGTCTTTTTATGCAATGAATGGTCCATGATCATAACTAAACTTATTTTAACATATTTTTGATCATATTACATGCCAAAAACCAGCCATGGTCTCACAACACATAAAAACATCACCAAAACCTCACTTTCTTTTCAATACGCCACCAAATCCGTAACCAAATCTACAACAACAATTCCAAACATTATATACAAGGGTAAAACAAGGTAAGACTATATTCACATCTCACATTTAAATATTGAATCCATAAAGTTTATTTCCTTCAAGATCACAAGTCCATGTTCAAGTTTACAAGACAAAACCATCCTCAGATTTAGCAAACACAAATTGTTTTACACATAGTGAACTTCTTACACTTCACCAACATAACCAACATGATATAAACCATCTTCCATGCATAAAATATATTAAACCATGATAATAAACACTTACCAATCCTTGTTTAAAAATGATCTTGTCCACAAAGATGAGGGCTTAGGGTTTGTATGATATTAGAAATGTTGAGATAATTCTAGAAAAGGCATGAGAGTCCAAATGAGTTAAAAATCTGATTTCCCTCATATATATATAGGTCCCTTAAGTCTCTCTTATCCCATTTTGGCATTAAATTCATGTTTGATTTGGTCAAATGGAAGATTGGATCATTTTTGCCCCATTGGGCCTAGTCTTTTGTTCTTACATTGGGCCTCATTTGGCCCAATGGCTCATGACTCATTAATACCCAACAAATTAATGTCTAATTCATCAAATCTCTCATGTTTAACTAATTCCATAAATGTACACATAGTCGTATAGGTTCGACAACCTACAGGTGTTTGACCTCCTACAAAGGTCTAATCCCATGTACTAGGCCCAATATCAATTATCTCATCAATAACATTACAATTTACAAACTTTTGACTCTCAACACTTGAGTGACCATTGTTCAATGTCGTAAAGTAGGGTTTGGTAGATACGGGGTGTTACAATCTTCAAGTGTCTAAATAGTATGTTCTGCTTGTCCATCAGTCTGAGGATGGAAAGCCATACTCAAATTCACCTGTGTACCTAAATTCTGCTGAAAAAATCTCCAAAAGTGCGTTGTGAACTGTGCTCCTCTGTCTGATATATTGGAAAGTGTAATACCATACAACCGCACTATTTCTCTAACATACAATTTTGCATAATCCTCAACTGTATAGGTGGTCTTGACTGGTAGAAAATACGCTGATTTGGTAAGCCTGTCCACTATAACCCAAATAGAATCAGATTTCCGCATTGTATGAGGCAAACCTGTAATAAAGTACATATTAATCGTATCCCACTTCAAGACTGGATGATTGATGCATTGCATGTAACCTCCTGATTTCTGATGTTCTACTTTCACTTGTTGAAAGTCTGGACATTGAGCGACAAATTCTGCAATGTTCTTCTTCATATTTCCCCACCAATACACTTCTTTCAAGTCATGGTACATTTTAGTAGCACCCTGATGAATAGAATAACACAAATGATGCGCCTCTGTCATAATTCGTGTCCTTAGCTCATCTACATCCGGTACACATAATCTTTCTTGACATTGAAGCACCCCTTCTTGTGTAAGATCAAATGCCTTTGTCAAATTCTACTGTACATTTTCCTTTAGCTGCAATAACATAGCATCCGCAAACTGCTTCTCTTTCACTTAAGCTATTAAGGAGGATTCCGCTGCATTTTGCACAATAACCCCTTCATCTGGAGATTCAATAAGATGAACTTCCAAGCTGGCTAGTTGATGTAGATCTTTGATTATCTCCTACTTTTCAGTCAACTGGCCACTAGTGATTTCTAATGCCTTGCGGCTCAATGCATCAGCTACTACATTTGCTTTGCCTGGATGGTAAAAAACATCAATATCATAGTCTTTTAAGAGTTCTAACCACCTTCGTTGCCTTAAATTGAGTTCCTTCTGCTTAAAGAGATATTGCAAACTTTTGTGATCCTAATAGATGTCAACATGGACTACATACAAATAATCACGCCATATCTTTAAAGCAAAAAGTACCTCTGCCAATTCAATATCATGTGTGGGATAATTTTTCTCATGTGGCCGCAACTATCGTGAGCATATGCTATGACATTACCGTGTTGCATCAATACACATCTGAGGCCAACCCCGGAAGCATCACAATACACTGCATAACCTTCGGTACCTTCAGGAAGCACTAAAACTGGTGTGGAGGTTACTTTATCTTTCAACTTTTGGAAGCTTTTCTCACACGCATCATTCCACTGAAATTTCACTACCATATGTGTAAGCTTTGTTAACGGTGAAGCAATAGAGGAAAAACCTTCCACAAATCTTCTGTTATAACCTGCCAGTCCAAGAAAACTATGAATTTTTGTGGGTGTCGTAGGTCTTGGACAATTTTTCACTGCTTTAATCTTCTGTGTATCAACCTGTATCCCTTCATCTGACATAATATGACCCAAGAACGCAACTGATTTTTACCAAAACTCACATTTGGAGAACTTTGCATACAACTTACGCTCACGGAGAATCTGTAACACATGTCGTAAGTGATTAGCATGGTCCTCTGGTGATCTTGAATAAACCAGGATGTCATCTATAAATACCGTGACGAACACATCCAGAAATGGCTTAAACACCCTATTCATCAAATCCATGAACACAACTGGTGCATTTGTTAGGCCAAATGACATAACTAAAAATTCATAATGGCCATACCGTGTTCGAAAAGCTGTCTTGGGTACATCTTCTTCTCTAACGCTGACTTGATGGTAACCCTACCTCAAGTCAATTTTTGAAAACACTTGGCACCCTGTAACTGATCAAACAAATCATCAATTCGAGGGAGGGGATATTTGTTCTTGATCGTTACCTTATTCAACTGCCGATAGTCAATGCACATTCTCAATGTGCCATCTTTCTTTCATACAAATAATACCGGTGCACCCCACGGGGACACACTAGGTCTAATGAATCCCTTGTCCAACAAATCTTTCAATTTCACCTTCAATTCACGCAATTCTGCTGAAGCCATTCTATATAGAGGAATAGAGATAGGTTGAGTGCCCGAAATCACATCAATGCCAAATTCTACTTCTCGTTCGGGGGGCAAGCCTGGAAGATCCTCTGGAAAACACATCTAAAAATTCATTGACCACTGGAACCGACTGCGGAGTTAGTGGTTCCACATCATTATCTTTCACCTGTACTAAATGACATATGTAACCTTTAGCAATCATTTTCCTGGCTTTTAGATAGGAAATAAATTTCCATCATGGTGCCCCTACATTACCCTGCCATTCAAGAACATTTTCTTGCGGAAAACAAAGATGCACCTTCTTGGCTCGGCAATCTACCGTAGCATAACAAGAGGCCAACCAATCCATTCCCATGATCACATCAAAATCCACTATGGCTAATTCAATGAGATCGGCTAATGTATCATGACCACTCACAATTACCACACAGTTATGATATACTCTTTTTGCAACAATACATTCACCGATCGGTGTAGACACTTCCATTGATTTAATTAATAATTCTGGTGCCTTTGCAAATTTCGCAGCAACCAATGGAGTAACATAGGAAAATGTAGAACCGGGGTCAATCAATGCATATACATTATATGAGAATATGGATAATGTGAAGCCTCTGAATTCTGTCGGTCCACTAAAGCATAAGTGTGATTCTAGATCCCACTAGTACTGGCTGCTCCTCTGGCACCCCTCCCACAGCCAAAATACTGCACACCTCGGCTCAGTGAAGGAACCGATGCTGATGACGCAACAGCCGATCCTGCCGGTCGTGCTATACCACCCATATTCCTCTGGGGACATTCTCTCATCATGTGTCCTGTCATGCTGCACCAAAAACAAGCATTTGTCCCCACTCTGTATGCACCTGCATGAATACGCCCGTAGTACTGACACTGCTGACGAGTAAAACCTGTTGCCTGTGATCTGTGACCTCCACTACTCTGCCCTGCTGGACCACCTCTAGATCCTTGAAACTGAGAATGATCACCCCCTGTGGAATAGGAGAATGATGGTCTAGGAAACATACGAGGCCTAGATCCTCCTTGGAACATCATAGGTGGTCCTATAGGTCTAGCTCTTTTGGACTGTCCCCTATCAAATTCATGTACCCTTCATCTCTGTCTTTGATATTCCATTTTTTGGGCGAAGGCTTGTATCCTAGCTATGTCCATGTCCTTTTTCAAGGCAGCAATGGTGCAATCCCTTACCAAATATGGCTCTAGTTTATGCATGTATCGGTGGACTCTGTCTGTCATCATAGCCACAACATTTGGCGCATATCGAGCCAAGGAATTAAATTGCAAGTTGTATTCTCTGACAGTCAAATTTCCTTGACGGAGATTTAGAAACTGATACGCACGTGCCTCACGGATCTTATAGGGAAATTAATGATCAAGGAAAGCTGTTTTAAATTCTTCCCAATTTGGAGGATTTGCACCGATATCACGGGATTTCTTCCAATCCTCGTATCACAATATTGCCTCTCCTTTCAATCTGTACGCATCAAGTTCAACCGTCTCTACCCCCATCACGTGCATAACTTCCAAGGCCCTCTGAATTTGATCCACGAAGTCCTGTGGATTTGCTTTCGGATCGGACCCAGTGAATATAGGAGGGTCCAGTTTTAGAAAATCCTGTGTTCTGTAACTCGCCACTCTAACCGCATCATCATCATGTGTCATTGGACCAGCTCATCCTTGACTTTGTGCTGCCACTAACTGTGTCAACATATGAACTGCATTTCTAAGATCCTGATCTGTGGCATTCATTGGTGGTTCTGCGGGTACTTCTCTATCAATCGGCTCTTCCGGAGCTGGAAAAGTAGACAAAGACCGCGATGAAATTTCAGCATTTTCTCCACCTTGACTGGCTTGTTCAGGTGGAAATCTACTCATTCCTTCTTCAGCAGGCACATCTACCTGCTTCCCTTTACCTCTACCTCTTCTCGTAATTGGCATTTTGACTATACCAAAGAAAAATAATTACCATGATCAGATACAATTCAACTTACAATACTGACTCAATTGCACGATCTAGAAGTGAAGAAAAGAAACAACATCCTAAATGTCCCGTAGCCTCCTACTTATAAATGTGGTGCACAACACATTGATAAGTAAGACTCTAATCAGACACAGCTTTGTGGACACCCTTAGAACGACCTTCTCTGATACCACTTTTGTCACGCCTCGAATCCCATCAGAATGGATTGGCACCCGTAGACGACATGGCCTGAGAGAACCAAGCTTTGCTTCTATTCATTCATATGCATTTCATAAGCAACACCACCTTTACGTAAGAACATGAAAGGTGAAATACGGAAAACATGGAACATGGGACATATATTTATTCATATGCGAAACTTGGCCGTTGAGGCCATCAAGTCAAAAATGACATATACCATCTTACATTCATACACCCACATACGTCTACAAAAGCCTCTAACAAATGCATTGACGAAAATGGGCTACAAGGCGGTACAAGTCCCCGCTTTGTAGAACATGTACAATACAAAAACATATGAACAACTGTGACTCGGAGAAGCGTCGAACTAGCTGGAGCTCACCAATGATCTGCAACAACTGGCAACCTACTGTGGAGGCCTACTAGTACCTGCGCCTGCAGCAAGTAAGGTAAGTCCCACGAGGGACGTCAGTATGAAAAATGTACTGAGTATGTAAGGCTCAAATAAAACTATAAGACATGTAAATATGTCAATGAACTCAAATTCAAATGCATAACCAATATGGATAAGTCACTATACTGAACTTTGGAAACCATGTATATTGCTTTCATTACTTTCTTTCTGTCTTTGCTTCTATGATTATTCATCTTTGCCTGTGACCTGTGATACCTGGGCCCCGACAGAACAGTGGGTTTTAACATAACATAACTTTATGTTGGGATCGGCTCGAGCTAGGCTTATGCCTCTAGAGCTACAACCCATGAATAAGTATATATCGGGATCGGCTCGAGCTAGGTTATTACCCCTAGAGCTGCCACCCATACCAACACATCAGGTTCGACTAGAGCTAGGTTATTAACCCTAGAGCTGCCCCCTGTCAGGATAGGTCCGAGCTAGGCGTATGCCTCTAGGACTGCCCCCTGATCCAACAAATCTCGAGATTGGCTTGAGCTAGGCAATTGCCCCGAAAGCTACCACCCATACTTGATCATTGACCACATACTTGCATTACTTTATTCATTACTTTGAGATTGATACAATGATAGTCATAACTTTCCTTGAAGCTTTGGATCATTAACCAATGAGTGAGAGACATGAGAATAAACATTGTTGGACACATAGCCTTATTGGAAACACAACACCATTGGAACCATTGAACAATAATCAATAAACAAGATACACGAATAAAACCACTATTGGAACTTTGGAACGTAACCTTATTGGGTTTTTGGAACATTATTCATAAATATGAGGCATGAGATTCACAATTGATCAATGAGTAGGAAATATATGATAATGACCATTGATAACTGGATATAGAATACCTTAGCATATTTCGGGATGGGACAAGCGTAATGTCAATGTGAATACTATTTGCCGCAGAAAGATACGGACAGAGTAACCTTACATACCTTGTATTCTCAATAGGAATATACAATCTTAGATGAGTATACAATAGTCCCGCTCCTTTTTTATGTTTCACTCTACAACATAAATACATAACGGAATTTACATTAACCACCAACTACCTTACAAATGCATATGACGTCAATGAGTTACATGTTTGCCATAAAAATGTCATTTCCCCCTTGACAAAACTATTGATGAAATTATCATACCAACCATCCCACATTATTCCGTACATTAACCAATACATGATAATCAATAACTGTCACACCCTGAAATCCCAACGAGGTATGATTGGAACCCGAAGCCGATATGGCCCGAGAGAACTAATCTTTGCTCTTGAACCTTCGTATACATATCATCATATGAATCTTATTACCTCATGAAACTATGCAGAAGACATGAATATGGAAACATATGCCATACACATATATAAATAAAACATGGCCGTTGGGGCCATCGAGTCAAAACTGACATTTATCTTTCACCGTCATAACCGACACATGTCTACAAAAGTCTCTAACAGATGCATTTACCAGACCAACTAACAGTCGGTACAAGTTCCTGCTTTATACAATATTTAAAACATCAGTACAACTGTATAACTGTGACTCGAAAAGTCCCGAAGCAACTGGGGCTCACCAAAGATCCGCAATCAACTGTCTACTCGTGCCTGCACCTGCGACATGTAAGGTAATTCCCCCGAGGGGGTCAGTACGAAGAATGTACTGAATATGTAAGGCTCAATAGAAATTCATCATCCATAATAACAACAATAAGAGGTAGATCTACTGCAAAGTGGTTAGGATTAAGAGGTTAATTCCTCAACTACATTTATCTAGAGTTAGCTAGTGAGGTTTTTCATAGTAGAGTTATTGTAAAGAGATGTTGTAGTGGAGTTACTTCAAGAGGGTTAGGAATTAAGAGTTTAATTCCTACATTACATAAGGTTGTAAATGTTTTTGGTGCTTGGTGATTAGTGAAGTTGTTGGTGAAATCCTACTGGGGTAGGTCGTGATTTTTCTCCCTTGAGCAAGGAGGTTTCCACGTAAACATCCTTTTTTATTTACTTTTCTGTTATTTTCATTATGTTCCTGTTGTTCTTCATTTTCCTCATACAAGGACCAGGTATCAAATCAGGTCCTTGTTGTTGTGGTGGACTCGTATAAATCATCAACCCTAATAAAGTGAAAAAAATACATAAAAACCTTGTCTCTAAATGTAAATAAAGACATCATAATGATAAGAAGAAGTCTGGAACAATACTCCGAATGAGGATCTCACCAGTACTCCAACCACTCTCAAACCACAACTAACTCAGGCTCAGCGGATCGCACTTGAACTAGGATTTGCATCGAAGGGTTAAAGAAATTAGGAGTGAGCATAGAACTTTTGTAGTCATGAGTAGGCATCATAGGCTAACTACGAAAAAAACTAAACATATAAAGGAAACTGTGAGCAACGCTTCCACCTGCATACAAAAATATCCCAACAATGGCTCAAGCCTTACATCTCCTAAACATTATAAATAATATAACTATAATAATAGTATAAGAGTAACTACACAACAGATATACATAAAAGGAAGACTAAGTTACACGATATCAAATACATAAGAGAAATGCAAATGATGCAATACAATGATATGATAAGGATGTATTGTTTCAATCTAACCTTGTATACACCTTCTGAGCATAAGCTTCTAGGGCAAGATCCATCGGGGGAGGGGAGGCTGCAACCCATATACTATCACAGTCTTATCTTTCATCCTTGCTGGCATATTTCTCGATCAAGGAAATTCTTAAAGTATCTGATTTTCTTTCGAAAATCAGTGTTTCTCAGTGATACCAATTTCATGATTATGGATGAATGAAATGAGGATGCATGCTCATAACAAAATTAATATCATGTGATGAGTCAACTCAATAATGGTATAAATAAGCTCTAATCTCCTCAAATCTCAATATATAATGATATAAGCCATTGCATGGTAACACAATAGCAGAGAGTCATGTAAGACGTCAATAATATCAATCCAAGCCCCCACTCGAGCATCACAATAATAATAAAAAACAAATAATTCTCAAACAAAACCAGTACCAGCCCCCGCACATGTATCTCAATGATAATAATGTCTCAAGTAAAAAATAATATTCACATAAGACCCCATATGGGCAACAAAATAAAAATAATGATCCTAAAAGATGAATCTCACAATAAAATCCCAAACCCATAGCATACTTTACATGAATGGGTAACTACCTAGCCTGATCTGAAGAATGTTAAGCCATAACCTACCTCGTAAGACAAAACTTGAGCTTGGACCCCTCAAAAGGAAGTGTTTACTTTCCGTATAGTCTCAAAACAAAATAAATCTATAAAAAAAAATTAAATCTACACATAAATAGGAGTCTAATGATACCCATATTAGCTACTTTCATTCCGGGTCCAAAAATTCTTCAAAAAATGACTTCAAAATAAAAAGGTTAAAATTGGAAATTTTATTCAATAATCATGTTATCCATACTCTAAGGGTTCTAAATATGAAAACCCATCAAAAAAAGTTGAAATCAAGCTTAAAATTATTGAAAAACCATTATCTCAACTTACCGGGTGAAATCCCAAAAATCCAAGTTTAAATCCATGTTTTGAAGTTGTTTTTGAGATAAAATAAATGGGTAATATACAAATAAGGTTTAGAAGTTTACCTAAGCAAGTCTATTGAAAAATTTCTTTTGAAATTGTTTTTCCTTAGGTCTCAGGGTCAAGAAATGGTGAAAATGGAGCTTTTATACAACGATCACTACCTAGGCGGTCAAGTGGTCGCTTAATCTTCCAGACTACAACTAAGGCGGTAGTCACTTTCCATGCAGAAGCCTCGCTTAGGCGGCCATTTAGACCCTAAGGTGGCTAATCCATCGCTTAGACGATGGTTGCTAGATAAGTCAGCTTCCTCTAAGGCGACTCTTTGTCTGCCTAGGAGGCCCTTTAGCTGCCTAGGCGGTACCGCTAAGGCCATAAAAGGCCCTCTTAAGTGGTCATACTAAAAGCTTTAAGACAGCTGAAATATGCAACAATAAATGATTTTGAATAGATCCTCAGTATTCAATCAAGAGCCCATAAAATACACTAATAATGCTACTAGGCAAATTTCGATGTTTCGTGCACAATGGAACAATTAGATTTATTAAAAGAGGTTGTTTTCAACACAAAACTCCCGAACAACCATGTTACTAACCCAAAAATGACATTTCGGATCTAATGGAACTTACAAAATTTCCATCCAACACTCGAATCACAAAATATTGATCGAAGTCAAATATCTCACTTTAAAGGCTACTCAGAACCTCAAACTCATATAAATCACAATCGAATGCTTCGGCGATCGTGTCAACCATCCCTACAACTCATAGATGATATAAAACAACCACAAAAAGAGAAAAATGGTCAAAACACAGAAAAACCTAAAAATCATAGCGAGAGTTGTTACATCAAAATTACCCATAAATGTCTCTCGACCATTTATGTGACATTTATGGATTTATATTCACTTGTTTCTCAAACCTAGCTAAGAAACATTAATCACAATCCAATTTTATGATACACTAGGATTGTCCTTTTTGTAGCTCAAATACATTAGATGGGGTAGAAAATCCCAAATCGCGATAATTAATCTTCCCAACTTCAAATAACTCTCTCAAGCTTAATCAATGCAAATGGGCAATTTCAACTATAATTTACTCTTTCAAGCTCAATTAAAGTAGAAATCAAAAAAAACATAGGATTAATTAGCTAAACAAAATCCTTTCATAAACTAACAAGTAATCAATTAATACAAAAGCATAAGATAAAATAGAATCCCAAATTCAAAACCTAAACAATGCATTATCTCTAAATATAATATCCAAGAATTATATTTAGAAAAATACACCCAAATGTTCAATAAAAAACAAGATTTGAAGAAATTAGTAAGAATTTACCACTAAAAGGCTAATCTTCTCTTCTTAGGTGTAGATAGTGTTCCTTGCTCCCAAAGTTTGTGAAGAGTGGACAACTATGAAAGTAATATTCCCAAGTCTTCCTCTTATAGTTACACAAATTTATTCAATTAAAATAAGACCAAAACAACCCCCAACTTTCAGATTTTCAGATTTTCTTTTTCAGCCATTTTTTTGTGCTTCTAGCCACTTTTTCTATTTTCTTCGATTTGACCACTTTTTGACTTGTTTTTCACTTAGTTTCTTCAATGGTCTTCTCAACCATATAAAACCTAAAAAATAGAAGTAAATCATAGTAAATGCACTTATTTTCTCTATTAAACATAGCAGTTGTCTAAGATTTAAGGAGAGATAAGTTGGTAAAATACCAACTTATCAAACCCTCAAAGTTAAAATATTGCTCGTCCTCAAGCAAATCAAAATATACTATTTCTTTCAAATGACTCAATTCAAAAGTGGATCAACATCGTACCAATTCAAAAGGTCTATTTTTAGCACAAACATATGACTTTGATTGATACCAACCATTAATTCAAGAAATGAACTACAAACAACTTCTAAAAAAACTTCATTTTCATTTCAAGTTTCCAAACACCAAGTTAATCAAAATAGCAATTCAAGTCATGACACTAAAGCTTCAAAATTTACCTCTTCGTCATAAAATAACTTTTCTTTATTCATTCTTCTCAATCAAAAAATGGAACATATTCTCAACTCAAATTTTCATATGCCCTCACAATCAAGAGAGAATCTCACATTTTAAAAATGCAATTCGAATCACAATTGGGACATAAAATAGAAAAAATTAACTCTTTCTCCCTCATAAAGAAGTTCAAATACACTCAAGTAGTACCATAGGATTGTCCTTCATGTATTTCCCCCACTGATGTAGATATACTTGGTTCAAAATCAATTAGGACATACAGGGTTGTAATGTAGGATTTGGGTTAAGGTGGGAAATAATTATGTGAATAGTGACTCAAAACCTTCCTAAGCACTATAATTTGCAACAATAATCACACTTTCTTCATTTTTTCATTGCACCACCTAATCTTCCCTTTATTCACAAACTTCTATTATTCCTTTCTTTTGTTGTCTTTTTTAAGCTAACAAGAAAGGTTTCTTTGTTTTCACATTTAAAGTGGCTCCCTCATCACAACTTTTTCACCCATCACCCCCAAACTTAGCTTTTAGCATATCTTGAATTTTCAAAACATAACACCCGCAAACTTAGGTTTTTAGCTTATGTTTGTACTTATAAAACACGTAGGGAGGCGGGGCGCCAAAATATAGAACAATTTATCAGCAAAAGATTAAAGTTTGTAACATTGTCACTAACAAAAAGTTTAAAGGCTCAAAGAGGTTGACTAGGGAAAAACATGCAAAGAGTAGGCAATTTAAGGCATAAATGATCCAAGGAAGGCCTAACATCATTTTTAACCCAAGTGTAGCCTAGGATATTTCCTTGAAACACATTCTGAGCAAGTTCTAGACCACAAGATATGCAAAAGAACTCACAAATAAACCTCACCACTCATGGCACATGAAAATTCAACTAGAATATGTCTCCAAGACCCAAAAGAATTTAGAAAGATAATTCTGGTCTAAAGAAACTATTTAATAAACAAAAGAGTATAAATTTGAGTCTAAATATCACAAAAAAAAAATCATAACTTCAATTAATTTTTTTAAGATTAAGAATTCATATCAAGGTTTAAATGTGTTTGAACCAAGCAAGCCACACATGGTCCAAGGGAAAAAAATCACAAGAAAACACCACTATACTACTACAGTAACTAAAACTACACCTATACAGGACTAGTTCCCTTAAGAAAGTTGTCACGCTATCCATCATAGGAAAAAGCCGATAAAAACCTACCTAAAAATTTTTGATTCAAAAGAAAATTAGCATCAATAGGAAAAGAACTGAGGCACAAAGAAAAGCCAAGGATATTGCTAATATAAAAAATAAAAAAGCTAGTAATAAAAGAATCATACTAATATAATGTCAAAAATAAAAGAAAAATATCAAAACACAATATCTGATATACCAATTCCATACTCAACATGAATGTCATTTAACATTTAAGATCCTACCCCTAGTTAAAATTTTGCCTTGTCCTCAAGGAAACTTAAACAATAAAGTAATAATTATGCAGAATAAGTAACTCAAAAGTAGCTACAGTCTAACTACAACCTAACTAGGCCTCCATAAGCCCAGAAGGTACAAATAAGACAGAAATAACCTAAATCAGCCCTCATAAGCCCGGTGGGCACAAATAAGAAGGAATACCGACAATAATAAGGTTAAAGTGTGCCAATGAGTACCTCAAGGTAATACGAGCTCCCTAGTGATGTGTAACGAAAGTAAAGCATAAGGGAGATTAATCTGTTAGGCTCCTCCTTGAGTTTTTCCATATGACCTAGAAGCCATTTTATGTCATAATGTACTTGAAAACTTGCAAATGAGTAAGGAAAAAACCAAAGAGATGTTGGGGTACAAACACGCTTTAACAAGTATACGATACAATACCCCTAAAACTTGAACTACCCGAACAATATTAAGACCATTAAAGAAAAACTATGTTTGTATATTTAAGCTGCCTAAAAGACTCACCATAACAAGGTATTCTCCCAACAAAAATAACCACAAAATACATCATCAATAAAACTCATACAGTAAGTTTCATTACAACATATCACAACACAAAAAGAGGGAGTTTCACATTTCATTCAATGCAAAACATTGACCAAACTTTTCATCACTGAATTTTAGACCACGTTAGAAACGTAAAGACACCATGACACTGTTTACTCACACAAGCAAATCTTAATTTAATTGAAACACATAACTAGTTTTCCCTATCTATTTAGCATGAAAAAGTCCCTCGCATACAAACTTATTCAGTTCCACAATTGGGGGCCTTATGTTTCTAACTCACAAAGAGATAGCCAAAATAGAGTACCATAGAAATATTTGATATCACCAGCTTCCAACATTACAGTCTAGTGTAATGACCCTCAAGGTCATTTTTTGCTTTTCCATGCTTTTTCCATATTTAGAGATTTTTTTGTAACCATCCTTTCCATCATTACGTATTATTCTCTCATTTAAAATTCCATGCAAACATTCTTCCCGGATTTGAAGTTATAAATTTCAGGCTAGGCTAGTTTAAGACAAAATCTGAATGAGGTGTGGTCTAGGGCAATCCAAGAATGAATTAGGTAAGTGTGGTGGAGTTTGACTTGATTTCTAGTTAGCTAAGACGATAAGGAACCTGTAGGATTTTATGAAATTGAATTTGAGTAGGTAGAGCACTTGAAATTGATCTTAATGTGAAGGGTATTATTTGGGATATCTTGGATTTAAGGTGTGCTGTGAAAAAAGGTAATTTTGGGGGAAACCAGGCATTCTGCCTCACCCATGTAGCTATAGTAAAGTGCATGCTGCTATAGCTACATGCCCAAAAGCGGAGAAAATCCCACTGTAGTGCCCAGTCAGTGCGGCCAAAGGTCGCTATAGCGGCATATGTTGCTATAGCGATGTCGCTGTAGAGACAAAAATTACTGTTTTATTTTTAAAAATCCCAAAAATAATTTATTTTTCTAAAGCAAGTTTTGGGGCAAGGAAGAGGGAATTTTTGGCGAAAATCATCAGTTCGTCATTGTTTTGCTTTATCTAGGTAAGGGTTTCATTTCCATTAACTAGTAAATTGACAATCTAGTTTGATTCTTCATCTTAGGCCTTAAGGATAAAGACTATCTTTTTGGGTAATTGCGGAAGTTTGGAATTTATTTTTCTTTTATGGGGTAAATGATTCTTCATAATATTGGTTTCTTAGTGGTATTAATCTTAAGATTTCGTTTACATTTTCCAGTATTAATTCTAGGTATTGTATATCTTGGGTTCTTAGATACGTTTCTGTATTTGTTCTTAGTAATTGTTCTTGTAAGGTTATTTCCTCTATAGTTTGTAACCAGTATTCGTAACTTTCGTGATTGATCATTAATCTGAATAATAAGAGTCTAAATCATATTCGTATGTTTCATTGTCATATATGTCAAATTGTGTCCAATTTTTATTAATTATTTCTATTATTTCGTAGGTCATTAAAATATCATATATTTTTTTTTTTATATCATTATTAAGGTGTCGTAGGGTATATAGTATAAGTACCTTATATGCTTCATTATCATCGATTAAATATGTAGGTCTATCCATTAAATGTTAATTGATTTTACAAGTATGTTATTTTTATCATGCTTTGCTAAACATATTCCCTTTAACCACTATGTTTATCATAGCATTTAGCATTTTATTTTAAAGTTATTTTTGAACAATCTCGTCTGGTCACTACCATGCTTTTTATGCCTCAATCGTTTTCCCTAGTCATTGCCTCAACTTTGTCTACTCCCCTATAACGACATTCCTCGCCTACTTGGTTTCGACCTTAGGATGGCAGAGTTCGGGCTTAACTGCTCTCAGCATTACCTTCACATGGCAAACTTGCTAAAGATGTTCAATATAACAATACTATAACATGCTAAACAATTATGATATTCTAGATATTATAAGGAATATAAGGATTTAGCTAGACATGTATTTGGATAAGTATACCTGCTTTGCTAGCTTGTCGGATTTCTCCATAGTTTCTGCAATTTTCTATCTTTTTTGTTCTAAGGGTTTTATTTTTTGGAAGGGGCTCAGCACATGAACAATTTTTAGAGAGAGCGAATTTTATAACTTGGAACTTTCAACCTGAGTTGAAGGTTCTTCTTTCATTTCTTTATATAGAAAACGAAAACATACATAAACGACCTTTGTCCTTTCAATAAAGAAAGGTCAGTTGGCCTTTCAAAAAAGGTAAAGCTAATACTATTTACTTTACACTATGCACTACTGTGCATTTTACGACTTTTACATAATAATTTAAAACTTTTTTAAAAAGTAATACTATTCATATATCTTGTCTTTGTCGGGGAATCCTCTTTATGTCATTCTCGTAGTTGTCCGTCCTTATCTTCTTTGCTGATTGGATTATTCAATTTCTACATCTGGGATATCTATTTTGTCTTCTCCGTTACACTTACTGCATTGGTGATCTGGGTATTTTTGTCCAATTATTTTGCAGTATCTGGATAACAATTTTTCTGAAATAAATTTTTTTTTCAATGCTCTTGTAGTAGGTAATTCTTCTGGGTGCAGTAAGGATAGTATCCATTTCCTTGCTTCTTCCATATCTGCTTCCCTTAGTTCTCCTGAGTTGGCATAAATCATCTGTTGATCACGTGTATAATAGCTCCACATGGGTTTGCCATTTAGATAGTTGTTGGCTAATTCTTGAATGATAGTTAATATGCCAATAATTCGCTTGTTAGCATAAAAATCTGGTATTTTGATTTCCGGTATCTCGGGTTGTTGTATTATTTCTTCTGGAATTATCATTTCCCTTGTTAATCCTATCTTGACTAATTGTATAATGGGCTTAATTTCATTGTCCAATATTTCTGCGGGTGCTGTGTAACATTTTATATAAAATAGGGTTCCTTTAGTAACTCTTTGGTAGGTCAAAAAAGCTTTATGTAGTTCTGGTATCCCACTTAATTCATTTCCATCGGTCGTATATATAGTATTTAGTAATCCATAATAGTAGCAAGTTTGAACTAGGTTTGGATTGGTTTTTGGTTGTGCAATTAATTTATTGTAACCTTGGAGTTTTTGGGTTAGGTAGTCTTGGGTTTTTTCGATTGTTGTAGTGGATTTTGGATGAAGGTTTAAATATGTTTGGATTTTGTGAATATTTTGTATGTAAGCTTGGGATATATGATTGTATATTTTCTTATCTTGGTTTAGACTATCTGCATATGTGGAAATTTGGGGTTGTATAGTGGCTTGTGGTCTTTGTATCTTTTGTGTAAATGGTTTTGCAAATACGCTATTTAAATTGGTATTTGTATAAGGCTTCCTTGTAGCTTGTCCACTTGTTCTTGCAATATTAACAGACTTGTTATGGGTTTTATGGAGTTTCCCATCGTCTCCTTCTACCTCTGGATTTTTAAAGTCTTCCGATCAACTTAATTCAGCATATTTATAGTCATGCGGCTGACTTAGCTTGCTCAGTTCTAGCTGTTGTATCCTTTTTCCCATATTTTTGACTTGTGAAGATATGGTTGTAAGGAGTGCAAATATATCTTTAGTCTCCTGTAGGTCATCAGTTTGTGTACCTTTCTCTTGATAGGTAGTCTGCAATAATGTTCTTGTCAGTCTTAAACACTTCAATTGTAAATGTAAAATTTTGTATATTTAGGACCAATCTCCGTATTTCTTTTGTTGTTACTGAATCTTGTAGCTTACGTGTTAACCACCATTTTACCTGGGTATTATCTGTTCTTACAATAAATTTGTTATATACAATATATGGTTCAAATGCTAATAAACATTTATATAATGCAAATAGTTCCTTCCTATTTATTTCCCATTTTATTTGTGGTTCAGTATAAGATCCTGAATAATATCTACAGTGGTGTTCAATTTTTTCATTATCATATTTATATTTTAAGACTCCTCCGTAGCTATGGTTGCTAGAATCCGTTTCTACTATATATGTGAATTGTTTCTTTTCATCTGGAAAATATAGTTTTGGTAAATTCTTACACATAGTTTTAATTTTTTGTATATGTAGTTTATCTTTATCATCAAAATGATATTCGACATCCTTTTTTAGCTTTTTCTGTAATGGTTTTAGATTTTCTGCTAGTTTAGGTATATATTCCCTGACTTAATTAACTAATCCTAAAAAGGATTGTAGTTTCTTTTTTGTATCGAGTGTCTCATTTAGAGTAATTATTTTTTGTATTGTATGGGTTTGCATTTTTATTCCATTTTTATTTATCTGTATTCCTAGAAATTCTATTTGTGATTTCATTATTTCTGCCTTCTTTTTACTTAGGCTAATTCCTGCTGTAACTATTATATGTATGAACTTTTCTAATAATTTTATATGCTCTTCCTGTGTCCTTGAGTATATAAGTATATCATCTATGTAGACAATGCAATTTTCTAATTGGTTGAAATAATTGTCCATAAAATGTTGATATCTACCTAGTGCATTTTTATATCCAAAAGGCAATACATTCCATTCATAAAATCCTTGTGGTACAGTGAATGCTGTTAGGTTTTTAGATTCTTCTGCTAACTTTAAGTGGTAAAATCCTGATTTACAATCAAATTTACTAAAATAGGTATATCCTTGTATTTGTCTTAATTTTAGTATTTTGTTCAGTATCGGATAATTATATGTTTTTGTTTTTGCATTTAAATTTCTATAATCAATAACCATCCGACTTTTTCCTCTTTTTTGTTCACTATGTTTATTAACAATAAATGCTGGACTAGTGTGTTTGCTATTACTTTCTTGTATATAATTATTGTCTAATAATTCCTTGATGTGTAGTTTAAATTCAGTTAAATCATCAAAATTGTATTTTAGTGGTTTTTGTGTTATGATACTATTGTCATCTATTAGTTCAATTTTTACTTTTGTTTTATGTTTATCCCATCCTTGTAAGGGGTTATCATTATATAAAGATTCTAATTTGTCTTGAATTAGTTGTATCGTGTTTATTGTAAGTATTATTATTTCTATTTGCTGATCACGCGGCTGTTCATTTTCTAGCTTTTGAGTTATATTTTCATTTCCTTTGATCCATGGTGTTATTTTTCGTAATTTATTGCTTACTCTTTTAGCTCCTACTTTGTGTTTACATGGTGTTGTAAACCACCAATATGTTTTTGTTAGTACATGTGGGTATAGGTTATATAAGAATGGTATGCCTAATAATATATCTTTATTTGTAAATTCATAACTATATATTTCTTTTATGGTTAATATCTTATCCCATATCTGCATCTTTATATTTTTGGCTCTGTAATTGATCATACTTCCTTCATTGTTAAATCTCGTGACTACTATAGGTGCTTTGAATTTTTCCCATTTATCCTCTGGTAAACAGTTATGGCTACACAAATTAGCTTCTACTCCTGTATCTATCATAGGTGTATAATATCTATTATTATATCCTTCTACGATTATTTTTGCGAGAATATATATTTTGGTCATTTTATATTAACGTTCTATGGATAATAATCGTTTTGTTTTTATAGGTTATAGTTAATTTTTTATCTTCTAAGTTATATGGTTTCACTGTTGCTAACCATTTTATTCCTATTGTAATATTTGCATTTCCTTGATATATTTTGAATTTTATAGTTATGGGTATTCCTCCAATAATTAATTCTTTTTCAATAGTTTCCTCAATACTTCTTAATGCTTTAGGTAATTCAGGGCATATTAGTTCATTTCTTATTATCTCTGTTTCTTGCACAAGTTTTCTCGTAATATAGTTTTCTTCTTGTCCTGTATTTATGAGTATTAAGTATTTTCTTTGGTTCATTATTCTTGTTATATAATAATGGCATTGTTTAGTTTCTTCTATTTTATGTTCTAGTAATCTTGGGGTTATATAATCTAATTTTCTAGATGTACTGTTTCTTGATGATATTTCTGATGTATCATTACTTATTCTTTTAGATGTATTTAATCTATCTCTTACTATTGTTAAATCTTCTTCTATGTCTATGTCGGTATAACTATAATCATTGTTGTCATATTATTCTTTCGAATGGATTTTCTATTTATATTTTATCTATTTTATTTTTAGCTCTTATATCATGTGTTGTGGTTAAAACATATAGATTTTTACATTTTGCTGTAAATATTTTGCTTCCTGGTGCTAACTCTATTCCTGACATTTTCCAATATAAAACTAATGATTTGTCTTTATTTCTATCATTTATTGCTACTGAGTAATTTGGACTTATTATAAATTTAAATTTTTGATATATTAAATTTCCTTTTATGGCACTGATTATGCTTTTTTCTATAGGTTGGACAATCCTGTCATCTGCTAAGTATAGTTCTATGGGAATATCTATTTCTTCTCTGAAACATGCTTTTATTAATATTTCTATTCCTCCTAAATGTACATATTTTATGAGTGATTTTGCCTTGAGATTTTGTATTTCTTTATTGAGTTCTTTTTTATTTAATATTGGGATTTGGGCTTTCCCTTTCGTATATTTACAATCTATTATATGTTCTCTTTGGCTGATTACATAGTATTCTTCTTTTTGTCTTTTGAACCAGTTTTTTATGGTTGGGACTTCTAAGATTTTATCTATTCTTAGGTCTAAGTCTTTTCTTCGTATTTGTTCAAATATAGTATTATCAAATATTATCTTTTGTCCTGGGGATTGTTCATCTTGGTGTTCTTCGTGTTGTATAATTCTTATATCTTTTTAAGTCGTAATTTTCTTCATCTGATTTTTCCATTATGTTGTTTGATATTTCATTCTCATCATCGGATATTTCATATACACTATCGTTACTATCTAATTCGTAATCTATGTATTCTATTTGTGTGTATTTATCTTCTTGTATTAGGATTTCTGTTATTTGTTTTTTCTTTGGATCCTTAGGTATTCTACAATCTTTAGCTAGATTTCCTAGTTTTCCACAGTTGTAACAGGTACATTCTGCTAGTTTTTTCCTTTTCTTATAGGGCGTCTTACTTTTATAATTTTTTATATAATATCTTCGTCTAGGTTTCCTGTACTTGTATTTGAATTTATATGGTTTAAAGGTTTTATATTTTCGTGTTTTTTTGTTCTTTTTGTAATATTTATCTGTGCATCCAAACTGAGGTGCGGTTATGTTTTTACAACATGCAAGATTTTTAATTAGTATTTTTTCCATTGTCTGATTTTCTTTATATTTTTCGCATAATTCGATAAACCAATTTTGTAAGAATTTTATCCTAACTCCTAATGTATCTTCTAATTCTGCTTCATTCCAATTCTTTATTATTTTTGAAATGAAAGGTTCTGGTAATTTTGTAAAGTATAACTTTCGTATTTCTATACTTTCAGTTGTAGTATATGTTCCTTTATAGTAGTAGTCGTTAAAAGCACAAGTATATTCATCTAAATAGCACATATTACATATTGCTAGTTTTGACATTAAATTTCTATTTATAGTTTTTTCTTTATTTTGTTCTTCTACTTCTGTCGTCATGCTTCCAAATTCATTTCGTATTGCTAATTCGTATTTAGCTAATATATCTATAGATGTAGTTGCTGCTGTATCATCACTTTTTTTATTATTTCGTAATACGGATAAACTTTCTGATGACATATTTTGTATCCATAGTTTTGCTATTCCTATTAGTGTTCTTTCTATATATCTTGGTGTTTCTGCCATTGAAATTTTATTATCTATTAATTGTTTTGATATATAACCTATCCAAAGTTGGATTGTTTTATTTATATCTGTTACACAATCTAAGTCTAAGAAATTGTATTGTTCTGTCATTTGTCTAGGTGTCCATTTTGTATTTAGTCTTTTTCCCCATAAAGTTTTATTTCTATCATATGATTCATAGGTTGTTCTTTGGTAAGGTGTCTACATGTTTTGGGTTTTTTATTCCTGATGTACTTGTCTCACTTTTTACTTCTCCTGTGTTTATTTCTGGATTGATAGTAGTTTCATTTAGATTTGTTATAATTTCCGTATAAGTTTCGCTTATTTTCGAATTATTTTCTGTTATGTTGTCATTTTCACTTTCTTCATTTATTTCATCTATGCTTAGTGTAGGTAGCTTTTCTTGTTCAGTGTCCATTTGCAATTTTTCCTTAAATTGTTCAATTTCTTTTGCTAACTGTAATTCTTGTTCTTGTTCTTTCCTTTTTTCTTTTTCTCTTTGTCTATTTTCATATAACTGTTTTAACATTGCTAATTCCTTTTCTAATTCCATTATTCTGGTATTTTTCGTTTCTTTGATTTGTTGTATTTCTATTTTAGCTTGTTGTTTTATTTTGTCAATTTCATTTTTCCTGTCTGTGTCTTCATTTTCTCTTGCTATTCGTACCATTGCTGTTAGTGCATCTTCTAATTTAGTTGTTTCTTTTTCTATCATTAAATGTAGATTATTTCCGATTTTTTTGTATCTTCTTCCTAAATTTGAAGTTATTATAGTTATATTTAGTCCTGTTATATTGGTATTTATTTTTTCTTCTACTGCAAACTCGTGTTTATTCATTTTTGTTATAATCCGTGTTGATATTTATATTCTAAATGTTGTAGCTGTACGCTTAAGTTAAATATAATGTCTCTTTGGGCTGATATAGATTTGTAATTAACTCCTGCAAATATATTATCATTTAGTCTATTCTGTCTAATTTTTAATTCATGTCTTACTTCTTCGATCTTTTCATACAGTTGTTGTCTGTACTCGGTCTTTATTCTTTCTGTTCTTTGTTTATACTCCATATTTTCTTTTCTTTTTGAGATAGAAAATATATTTGTATTCTGTTTTAGATATTGTGTCTATTACTTGGAATATTGTTACGTTATTTGGTCTTGTTTTAGTTAGTTGTTCATATTCTTAGTACATGTTGTTTAATTTCTTTCTTATTTTACTTAGTTTTTCATCTATCTATATTTGTTTCTTGAGCCACTTATATCTTTTATCATTTGGTGACATTTCTTCTCCATATTCTAGGAAAGCGCTTGTGTTAGTATTTGTGGTTTTATTTGGTTCTTGGTTCATACTAGATGATTCTGATATTGGATATGTTTTTCCATGTTCCATTATATGGTTATACATATTTTGTTTATTGTTCTTAAGTTCATTAATTTTTTCATAGCTGGCTTTTTACTATTCATCATTGACTTTTTACTATTCATAGCTCTGATACCAATTGTGGAGGCCTTAAGGATAAAGACTATCTTTTTGGGTAATTGCGGAAGCTTGGAATTTATTTTTCTTTTATGGGGTAAATGATTCTTCATAATATTGGTTTCTTAGTGGTATTAATCTTAAGATTTCATTTACATTTTCCAGTATTAATTCTAGGTATTGTATATCTTGGGTTCTTAGATACGTTTCTGTATTTGTTCTTAGTAATTGTTCTTGTAAGGTTATTTCCTCTATAGTTTGTAACCAGTATTCGTAACTTTCGTGATTGATCATTAATCTGAATAATAAGATTCTAAATCATATTCGTATGTTTCATTGTCATATATGTCAAATTGTGTCCAATTTTTATTAATTATTTCTATTATTTCGTAGGTCATTAAAATATCATATATTTTTCTTTTTATATCATTATTAAGGTGTCGTAGGGTATATAGTATAAGTACCTTATATGCTTCATTATCATCGATTAAATATGTAGGTCTATCCATTAAATGTTAATTGATTTTACAAGTATGTTATTTTTATCATGCTTTGCTAAACATATTCCCTTTAACCTCTATGTTTATCATAGCATTTAGCATTTTATTTTAAAGTTATTTTTGAACAATCTCGTCTGGTCACTACCATGCTTTTTATGCCTCAATCGTTTTCCCTAGTCATTGATTTTCTAGTTCAAGGGAGTAATTTAAGTTTAAAATCTATGAGCTTTGGTTAATGATCGTTAAATTACCCTTGTATGTCGTTAATTCACTAATTTATCCATGGAATTGATAGACTTAGGTGAATTATAGAAGAAAAGCCCTAGAATAGGGAGGGAATGATCGTGAACTTGTCCTTAGGGGTTGAGTATGAGTTATAATCTCCAACGTGGTAGGTCATTTTATTAATTATGTATTTGTATGTATTTTTAGACCAAAATCTAGGGAAAATTGCATGAAAAAGCAAGGCTAAAGCTTAGTTGAGTTGTGCAAGCTTGTATTGAGGTAGGTGATAGTATTGTAGTTTAATCCAATTTGTACTATGTGTGCATGTTAACTACTTCTTAGTATGGCTTGTAGTGCATGATGTTAGGTGTAGTCAATTCACATAAATTCATCTTGTTGTATGATTTTGACCTATCTTAGTGTTAAATATGGAATATTTTAGTAATTCGACATTCTCATATCTTATTGGAGGAATAAGGTTACATACACTTGTCTCTGGGGTTTAGGTACATGGACGAAACTTGTCCACTACAGGTCATGATTAGAGGGTGGTTATGATACCCATAGCATGTGTATATGAGGTTCAAGTCAGTTTGACGGTTCCTTGAGTGTAATGGGGAATGTAATTATATGTTTGATAATTGCTTAACTTGTCTTGACTTGTTGGACTAGGCTTGACTGAATTTGATTTGGTTGTAAATATTTTGAATTGTTGCTGGTAATCCTAAACTGCTTAATTGATATTTGTTGTACTAGGTGTAGTTAGAATGAGCATGGATTAACGTGTTATACTATATTTTGGTTAAGTGTTCATATTCTAGTTAGAATGAGCATGGATTAACGTGTTATACTATATTTTGGTTAAGTGTTCATATTCTCATCTTTGGTTGGCCAAATGTCCCTACCAGTACATTATTGTTTTCTTATGTGCTGATACTACACCTGCTCTTACTTTTTTTGAGTGCAGTGCATATTCCAGCTGCTCCTGTAAGACCTCACTTGTGACTCTAGCGTGTTATCCGGATTTCAAGGGTGAGCAGCATCTTTAGGCTACCATAGAATCCTTCTTTATGATATTGTCCTTTGCTTGGATTTATGCACTTCTCTTTAGCTTTTGGGATTGCATCCCCTTCTTGACATTCTTAGCATGTTTTTTTGCACCAAATTTTGGATTCGAAGGATGTGTTTTGGTTTTAGTACTATATTCTGCACCTTTTAGTCTATTAGACTTGGTAATTTTGGAACTATTAATGGGTTAGTTTCTTTATTTTCTCTAAGTGTTGGTTAATGCTTCCGGGGTTTATTAGTTCTCCTATTAGAGAATGGGGTGGGTACCACTCATGCCTATTTAGGTCGTGACAAAGTTGGTATTAGTGCCCAGGTTTGTCAATCTCGTTGTACCAAAACAGGTCTAATAGAGTTTCTCGGAATGATACGAAGACATCTGTAGTTTTCTTCCAGAGGCTATAGGACTTTAGGAAAATTGTCATTCTTGCTTCTTTTGTGTTGTAACATGATTCCAATTGGTGTCTGGCGATCCAAATTGGTATCTAATTTTCTTCACTCTTTTGTCCAAAGATAGTGACTACTAGGTCAAATGGAACCCGAGCAGCAGCCCTCGCACCAGCCGCTCCATCTGTGGAGCTAGCCATAGGCGAAAGAGGACTAGGAAGAAGAAGAGGTAGGAGAAGAAGGGAACGAGCCACACCCGCCAGGGGTGGAGCTCAAGCAGTTGCTGGCTAGGCTCATGAAGGGTCAGTATCACCTCCCCCACCTCAGGATCATTTAGAGGAATTGGAAGCAATAGAGGAGCAGGTAATAGTGGCCGAGGTGGCAACACCAGCTAGGGTTTCAGCCTTACCTCCCATGTCTGTTGAGGTTGCTCAGCAGGTGTTAGCTTTTCTGAGTGGGTTGGCTGGTACTAGAGCCACTCCTATTGTATTGGATATTCAGGCTCCAGGCGTTTATCCTACTATTGTTATGGATCCTAGGATAAATGAGGCTTTAGGGACTAATCCTTTTTCTCATTTCGGTTTTGGGTTTTGTGATGACTGGTACTGAACATAATTTGCTAACCAAGTTTCTGAATATGAAACCACCAATATTCCAGGGTACTAAGTCTGAGGACCCATTTGAGTTCATCATTGACTGTTATGCGAGGTTACATAAGATTTGTATTATGCAATAACATGGAGTTGAGTTTGTGACTTTTCTGTTGGTGAAGGATGCTAAGCAATGGTGGAGGGAATATGTCGAATGTCAATCACTAATTTTACCTCGATTGACTTAGGAACTGTTTCATGCTTTGTTCTTAGAGAAATATGTGACTCGGGCCCTTCGTGGTCGCAAGAAGGATGAGTTTTTGGCATTGGAGCAAGGTGATATGTAAGATGCATCCTATGAGGCTAAGTTCCATACCTTGTCCCACTATGCTACTCAGTTGTTGGCTACTGAGGAGGAGAGGATTTGATGCTATGTCAAAGGTTGAATTATGATCTTCATGTTTTTCCTGTACATATGAATTCTGCAGGGAAGAGGATTAATGAGGTTTCAGATTATGTGAAGAAGTTAGAGGGGGTCATGCAACTGGGTAAGGCTAAGATGTTAGCTATGAAGTACAAAATATTAGGAATTTTAGCGGATCTTACTCCAAGGGGCATGGTCAATAGGCCTACTCACCTTACCCTGTTCAGTCAGCATTGCCAGCTTCTACTATGGGTCCAACTAAGGTCTCTTCTCAGTCGCAGGTTATTAAGAGCCAAGGGACTTCTTACTCTTCTACCAGTTGACCTTCTCTCGAGCGGGGATGTTACTATTTTGGTATTGTTGGTCATTTTAAGATAGAGTGTCCTTTGAGGAAGATGAATGGCTAAGTGCAGTAGCAAACTTGGGCTATAGTTCCCGTGGGTAGAGGAGTAGGACGTAACTGCAGAGGTCATGCACAAGATGGATGGGGAAATCAAGTAGGTGGACATGGTGGTTGAGTAAATAATTGCATAATGGGAGGAGCACAGTCGAGGAAAGAGTTAGCTCAGATTGATGACCGGGCTCACTATTATGCCTTTCTGAGAAAGACTGTTGTCGATTCTTCTGGTCCGATTATCACAGGTACCATTTCTATTTGTGATCGGATGGCTTCTATTTTATTTTACCCTAGGTCTACTTATTCTTATATGTCTGTCTAGCTCGCGGTGGATCTGGATTTTGTTTGTGATGTACTTGACTATCCTGCTTATGTGTTTACTTGTGTTGATGAGTTCGTGGTAGTAAACCATATTTATCGTTCTTATTTTGTGTTGTTTGTGAGTTTCCATACATAGGTAGATTTGATTATTCTGGATATATAGGCTTTTAAAGTAATTTTTGGTATGACCTGGCTATTTCCATATCATGATGTCTTAAACTGTAATGCTAAGACAGTTACTCTAGCTATGCCTAGGATGGATGAACTAGAGTGGGAGGGAGTGTATAAGGCCAAATCATTGAAAATTATATCATTTGTCCAGGCTAGAAGGTTAGTGGGGAAGGGGAATTTAGCATTTTTAGCTCATTTTCAGGATGTGAGTATAGGGTCCCCTTCTATAGAAACAGTTCCAGTGGTTTTCGAATACCAGGAAGTTTTTCCTTCAAATTTATCGGGTGTGCCTCTAGATAGATATATTGATTTTTGTATTGACTTAGAGCCAGGTACTTTCCCTATATCTATTCCTCCCTATCGAATGTCTCCCGCAGAGTTAAGGGAACTCAAAACTCAATTATAGGAACTACTTGACAAGGGGTTTATTCGTCCATGCGCTTTACCTTAGGGTGCTCCAATCCTATTTGTTAAGAAGAAGGATGGTAGTATGAGGATGTGTATTGATTATAGAGAGCTGAAAAAGGTTACCATCAGGAATAAATATCTCTTGCCTCGTATAGATGATTTGTTTTACCAATTACTGGGCGCGACGATATTTTCCAAAATTGACTTATGGTCGGGTTATCATCAACTTTAAATTAGGCTAGAGGACATACCAAAAATAACATTTAGAACTCGGTATGGCCATTACAAGTTTTTGGTGATGTCCTTCGGGATAACTAATGTGCCTGCAGCCTTTATGAGCTTGATTAATGGTACATGTAAGTCATTCTTGGATTCTTTTGTTATTGTGGTTATTAGTTTAGTCCAAAAGTAAGGAGGAGCATGCAAGTTACCTTCGCATAGTGTTGGAGATTCTAACGGAGAAGCAGTTATTTGTAAAATTTTCAAAGTATGAGTTCTAGTTGTGTTCAGTTGCCTTTTTTGGGAACGTTATTTCTGAAAAGGGGGTGATGGTGGATCCCCAGAAGATTGAGGCAATTAAGAGTTGCATCTAGCCTAGTTTACTTTTGTCACACCCCGTATCCCAATGGGGTGGACTGGCACCCGAAGCCGACAAGGCCCGAGAAAACCAATCTTTGCTCAAGTCCATTCATTGCATGCCATAAGAAACATCACCATCACGTGAGAACATAAAATGCTAATAACGAAAATCATGGAACATGTGATATACATATACGTGAAACTTTGCCGTCAAGGCCATCAAGTCAAAAAGGACATACATCTCTTACATTCATGTACCCACGTATGTCTACAAAAGCCTCTAACAGATGCATTTACAAGACCAATTGAAAGTCGGGACAAGTCCCCGCTTTATACAACATGTACAATACCAAAACACATGTACAACTGTGACTCGAAAGGCCCCGAACCAACTGGAGCTCACCAAATATCCGCAAATAACTGGCAACCTACTGTGGAGGTCTACTTGCACCTGCGCCTGCAGCAAGTAAGGTAAATCCCACAAGGCACATCAGTACGAAGAATGTACTGAGTATGTAAGGCTCAAAAGAAACTGTATGATACGTAAATACGTCAATGAACTCAAATACAAATGAATAACCAATATGGATAAGTTAACATTCTGTATGTTGGGAACCATGTACATTGCTTTCATTACTTTCTTTGCTTCTTTACTTCCTTGCTTATTCATCATCACTTGTGTCACAATGAACTCGGGCCCCGACTGATCAGTGGGTCTTAACATAACATAACATTATGTTGGGATCGGCTCGAGCTAGGCTTATGCCTCTAGAGCTACCACCCATAAATCAATACATCGGGCTCGGCTCGAGCTAGGTTATTACCTCTAGAGCTGCCACCCATAAACCAATCTATCAGGTTCGGCTTGAGCTAGGTTCTTACTTCTAGAGCTACCCCCTGTCAGGTTCGGTCCGAGCTAGGCTCATGCCTCTAGGACTACCCCCTGATCCAATAATCTTGGGATCGACTTGAGCTAGGCTTTTGCCCCTAAAGCTAGCACCCATACTCAATCATTAACAACATGTGCATTACTTCTTTCATTACTTTTGAGATTGAAACCATGATAGTCATAACATTATTGGAAATATAACATTATTGGAAAATAAAATTATTGGAACCATAGGACCTTTGGGACATTTGTCAATTCATATGAGACATGTGAATCACAATTGATCAATGATTAGGAAACATGTGATAAACAATAATTGATACCCGGAAATAGGCTACCTTAGAACATGTCGAAATAGAACAAGTACAATGTTAATGTGAATACTATGTGTTGCAGAACGATACAAATAGAGTAACCTTACATACCTTCACTTCCAATTATGAATACACAAGCCTATATATGAACACAATAGTCCAGCTCCTTCCTTACGTTTCACTCTACAACACAAGTACATAACGGAGCTTACATTAGCAACTAGTTACTATACAAGTGTACAAGACGACAATGAGCTATATGACTGCCGTATAACTTCATGTCCATATTTACAATACAATCCACTGCATTCTCATACCAACAACACCATAACATTCCACACATTGACCAAGACATCATACATCAATAGCATTACACACCACGTTTACCCTTTATGTCTCCTCATTATCATTTCGTCACAATTACTCCTTCATAACCACATATGAACAATAATTCATACTTAATATAGTCCAAAATTCCTCCATACACCCCTTTAAAGTCATTAAAATTGATTCATAAGTTGATAATTACATCCAAAAAAGGTATAGGGGCCTTCGGGGATCAAAGAGAGACGAAAACATACAAAACCGAATCCTGGGATGACCTGCAAAGACACTTGTGCCCGCAGGTGGATGAGGTGCGCCCGCAGGTGATCTTTGTGAGAAGGCAGAGGCACCTGCTTCGTCTGCGGGGGCGGATGCCCGTTTTGGTCAAAATGGGTCTCTTTTGGGTCTTTTTATGCAATGAATGGTACATGATCATAACTAAACTTCTATTGAAATATTTTATATAATCTTGGATGCCAACAATCATCCATGGTTCCACAACACACATGAACATCACCAAAACCACACTTTTCCTTCAATACATCACCAAATTCATGCACAATTTTGCAATAACAATTCCAAAAATTATGTACAAGAATAAAACAATTTAAGGATGTCATAACATATCACATGTAAGTATTGAACCCATCAAGTTCACCTCCTTCAAGACAACAAGTCCATTTTCATGTTTACAAGGCAAAAACCTTCACCGATTGCAAAAATAGACAGTTTTACACATAGCACATTGTACAACACTTTGCCAACACAACCAACATGATTTATACACCATATTAAACATATAATATACTAAATCATGAGAATAAATACTTACCAAAGTTTACCAAGGAGTGATCTTGTCCCAACAAGTGTATTTGCCTTAGGGTTTATGTGTAGAGAAAAGGTTTGGATAATTCTAGAAAATGGCATGTGTAATGTGTTGAATAAAAATATGATTTTTATCTTGCTTTATATGGTCCCCTTAATTCATCCTTAGCCACATATACCACATTAAATGAGGGCCTCACTTGGTCAATTTAAAGAATGGGTCAAATACCCTTTGGGCCATGTCTTTTGCTCCATCTTTGGGCTTCAATTGGGCCCAATGGCACAAGACTTATTTAAAACCAACAAATTAATGTATAATTCATAAATTCTATCATGTTTAAATATTTCCATTAATGTTACGGTAATCAACTAGACTCAAAAACATATGGGGTATTACATTCTTCCCCCCTTAGAAACATTCATCCTCGAATGTTAGTGACATTGTTCAAAGTAAACAATTACAAGTCTAGGAGCATTCTTCATGTTATCATATATATATATATATACTCAATGCTTATAATTACTTACTTGTCATTGTTCCGATCTTATATCATGAGTTTGTTCTTCCCTTTGGAATAAATGAGGGTACTTGGATTTCATTATTTCTTCAAATTCCCATGTGACTTCTTCTATTTGCCGATTTCTCCAAAGTACCTTTACGAAAGCGACATATTTATTCCTCAACCTCTTCACTTGTCTATCCAGAATGGAAATAGGTATCTCCTCATAGGTAAGATCCTCTGTAACCTGTACATCATTAATAGGAGTAAAACGAGATGGATCCCCTATGCACTTTCAAAGCATCGAAACATGAAATACGGGATGAACTGTAGAGAGTTCTTGGGGTAGTACCAACTCATACGCAACTTGCCCAAATCTTCTAACAATTTCATATGGGCCTATATAACGTGGACTCAATTTTCCTTTCTTTTCGAACCGCATTACCCCTTTCATTGGTGAAACCTTTAAAAATACCCAATCACCTATGGCGAATTCAAGCCCTCTTCTTCTAACATCAGCGTAGGACTTGTGTCGACTCTAGGCATTTTATAATCGCTATTGAATCACTTTAACTTTCTCCATATCCTGATGAACAATATCTGGCCCAAGTAAAGTAGTTTCACCCGCTTCAAACCATCCAATTGGTGATCTACATTTCCTTCCATACAAAGCTTCATAAGGTGCCATTTTAATACTTGAATGATAGCTATGTTGTAAGAAAATTCAGTGAGAGGCAAATGGTCATCCCAACTTCCTTGAAAATCTAACGTGCAAGCTTGTAGCATATCTTCAAGTGTCTGAATAGTACGTTCTGCTTGTCCATCTGTCTAAGGATGGAAAGCCGTAATCAGATTCACCTGTGTACCAACTCTGCTGAACAGATCTCCAAAAATGCACAGTAAATTGTGCTCCTCTATATGATATAATGGAGATCGGAATGTCATGTAACCGTACTATCTCTTTCACATACAATCTTGCATAATCCTCCGCTGTATAGGTGGTCTTGACTGGTAGGAAATGCGCTGACTTGGTCAGCCTATCAACTATAACCCATATAGAATCAAATTTCCGCAGTGTACGAGGCAAACCTGTGATGAAATCCATATTAATCATATCCCATTTCCAGACTGGAAGAGTGATACATTACATGTAACCTCCTAGTTTCTGATGCTCTACCTTTACTTATTGGCAATTCGGGCATTGAGCGATAAATTTTACAATGTTCTTCTTCATGTTTCCCCACCAATACACTTATTTTAAATCATGGTACATTTTAGTAGCACCCGGGTGAATAGAATAGTGCGAATGATGCTCCTCTATCATGATTCGTCTCCTCAGCTTATCTACATCCGGTACACATAACCTACCTTGGCATTGAAGCACCCCTTATTGTGTAAGATCAAATGCCTTTGTCAAATTCTGTTGTACCCCTTTTAGTTGAAATTCTCCTATGGTTGGCCAAAGTTAGTTGAACTGAGAACTCTGATCTCGAAATAATGTAACATTAAGGGAGGATGCTTAATGGGGTTGTTGAGGAATAGACACATTCTAAAAAGATTTAGTCTCATTGAATATTATGTGAATATATTGTCTAAAAACGCTTACTGTATGATGGCTAAAGATGGAGGGGCTTATCAAATGAGGCTTCTAATCTATAATCCAAAATTTAAGGTAACAGAGGAAACTACTCAGGCGATGGCATAAATTTCTTTTCCAGATTTATTACCTACTTTTTTGGGGAAGGAAAAACTATTTTCTCTAGCAGCGGCTGTGGGGGAACCCATGCATCTTTACATGTTGACAATAATAATACTAGGCCATGTTTTGCAAGAGTCAAAGTTCAAGTTGACCTAGCAGAAAAGTTGCTAGATTTTGTAGAGATCGAGATTGTGGGAAAGGAGAAGGATACAGGGTGGAGAAAATTAAAATCAAGTATGATTTTCTTCCAAAGTATTGCAAGAGTTATAAACAACAAGGCCATATTGAAGATGAATGTAGAAGTCTACATCCTTAGTAGAGGAAAACACCGGAAGATATGGAGATAGAAGAAGGAGAAGTAGTAGAGCAGAACAAGGCAAACCACAAAAGTCAGTATCATGGAGGCTGGAGAGGACAAGTAAAAAGATAGAAACCACCATGTAGAAGGTTCAAGTATGAGAAGGATCAAGCAATGGTGATGAGTGAGAAGGTTGTTAATTCACCTGATAGGGGAGCACTAAAGTGTAATAACTTTGAAGTTCTGTAAGAATAAACTAAAGAGGAGGTACAGTCTAGGAATAACAATGAGAGCAAGGAAAATGTGGATGCACAAACAAATACCGAATTACAACAAAATAATACAAGTCAACTAGGCAAAAATAATGATGGAGATAAAACTTGCACATAGGCAAAGACTATAGAAAGAGAGCAGCATGGCAGGGATCTCTCTATAGTCACTCATCAAAAGGACATGCAAATGAACCATAATCAGTTGACTATAAGCATGAAGAGGGAAGCAATAGAAAGAAGTCAAGAGAAGGAGCTAACTATACCAACAAACATGATGATAAGCAATCTCACTAAAGAATAGAAGAAGGAGCTAATTTGTGAATTAATCAATGCCAAGCATTATGAACCATTGAAAGTAAAAAGTTCTAGGGTAGAATAAAAAGAGTCAGTAGAAAATTCATTTGTGGTACATACCTATCCAGCTCCAGTAATGGCAGATAATATCAATCAAGAGTTAGCTTTAGTAGTCCAACAAGACAAAGTAATTGTGTTGAGTCCTCATACAATAAATACCTGTGCATAAATATCACCATTAAGAACACTCCATGAGTTAGTTTCACATCAACAGAAAGAGGTAGAGAAATAAAAATAGGATCCTAAAATGAATAAAAGAGATATATAAGAAAAGGAGAAAGGAAAAAACCAGAAAGTAGAAGAACACATGTTAAAGAATGTTGGAGTATCACCACAGTCATCAATGAAGGGTAACAAATCTAAAGGCAAAGTAGAAAATAAACCTACAAGGGTGAATCCTAGGAGGGCAGGGAAGTCTATTGTTAAATGAAGATGAAAGTTGTATTTTGGAATGTGAGGTCTGTAAGAACTCAAAATTCATTCCATAGAATTCAAATATTGCATAAGTTTCATAAATTCTCTATTATAGCTTTAATGGAACAATTCAAGAAACTAGACAAATTCACAAATACAAGAGAAGGTTGGGGATGCAATATGCTAACTATAATCAGAATGGAAAGATTTAGGTGTTTATTCAGGAGCATGTGCATGTGGGTGTATTATCATATTCAGATCAACAATTATCTTTGTAATTGAATTTTTAGGAAACTGGAAAATTAATAGTGGTGACAATGGTGTATGCAAAGTGTGAAGCTTTGGAGAGGATTAGATTGTGGGATGATATCTACTCTTTATCACATAATATGAGTATTCCTTGGTTTGTAGGGGAATTTTAATGTAATAATGAATAAGGGTGAGAAAATTGGAGGGCTTCCAGTGTACCCTGTATAATGGAAGGGCAGATAATGAATGCATTTTTAGGAGGCTTGATAGACTGGTTGTTAACCAGGCTTTTCTTGGCATGATAGAAAATGTAGAAGTTAAACACTTTGCTAGAACTGGTTCTGATCATGCTCCTTTTTTGATGAATTGTGGTCTTCGAATTAAATGGAGAGAGTGGTAATGGGCTTGATTGGTTTATAGGGCACTTCTATCAGAAGTGTTGGGACATAGTTGGGACTGACATTGTCAAAGTGATGGCTGCCTTTTTTTATGGAAGTACTCTACCAAAATTAATTACTCACATAAATTTGGCCTTACTTTCTAAAAAAATATTATTCAATCTTTTTCTGCTATGAGACTAATAAGTTTGAGTAATCTTCTGAACAAAGTGATTTCAAGGGTGATTCATGACAGGTTTGAAGCATTTCTTCCTAGTTTAATTTCTAGAAATCAGCCAGGGTTCGTTAAAGGGAGAAATAACACTTAGAATATTTTTCTAGCGTAGGAAATTATTACTGACATAACAAAAAGGGGAAAGCCTACCTATGTTGTGATAAAATTAGACATGGCCAAAGCCTATGACAGGGTGAACTAGAATTTTTTGATCAAGGTGTTAGAGGAGATGGGGCTTGACAACCTGGTAGTGGATAAGATATTGAGATTAGTGGCTAATAATTGGTACTTTATACTAATTAATGGTCAGGCCTATGGGTTTTTTCATTCTTCCAGGGGTTTAAATCAAGGAGATTCAGTAGCACCCCGTATTTTATATACACCAATTCTACTTATATGGAAATTGGTAAGACTTTGTGGTAATAGGGAATGGACTTAATATTTTATTTAGGCAAGTATAATACCCTATACCATAACACCCTGTACATTTCCGAACTTATGCGACTACCTTAGCATTGATGGAAGTATTTAAACTAGAGATAGTAGGTGAATCATCTACTTAATTTAATGGGCTGAAATATGGCACATGTTTATGGACTTAATTAAGGCCCAAATTAAGTAAAAAGACATGGGCCCAAAAAGGAGATGATCTAGTTAAAAATGGACCAAGTATACACATCATTTACTTAGACTTTTTGACTAAAAATGTGGCTAAGATTGGACTACAGAAGGGTGGTTTGGAGGGCCTATTTAAGGATGAAATTAAGCTCATTTTCCACACAATACACTTTCAAAAAATCAGATTTTCAATGAGATATTTTCTCCTCTCTCAAACCCTAGCCACCCTAATTTTCCTAAGGAATTTTTGGACAAATTTTCCACTTACAAGCCTTGTTAAGTGTTTAACCTTATAGATAAATATATATTATATGCATAAGAGGTTATGTAAATCATGTTGGTTATGTTTAAAAAGTGTTGATCTGTCCACTTTATTTGTAGCAGTCCACTTTTGCTTAATCCGTAAAGGATTTGCATTCTAGGTGGTTTAAACTTGAAAAGGGACTTAAGGTTTAGAAAGAATTGAATTAGATGGATGAAATTTCAATATGTTTAAGTGTGGTGCTGTCCCTAATTCATTTCTCCTTGAGTATGACTTGTGGAAATGTTTATACGTAATTGTGTATGGAACGTTTGACGTAGTGAAAAGAGAATACTTTCTTGTTATGTTAAAGTGAATTATGAAACTGTGTGGACTGTTTTGGTATATTTTTGTGGAAGGTATTTATGTGACTTTATGGAATAAATATGTGGAGTTGCATTGAGGTAAAAATGTGAAGTATGCACTTGATGGGAAATCTTGTCGGTTTGTAATGTTTATGTTGGTTTGTGGACTATTTTGGCATTGTTGGTGTTGTGAGGTAGTAAATTGTATTATATGAGGGTGGAATGAAGTTATATGGCAGTATGAAATAAGATGTAATGATATACCATGTGTTTGGGATGTTGGATAGTTTTTACTCCCCGTTAAGTAACTAATTATCGTCTTGTGAACCTGTAATGTAGTTAGTTGTTAATGTTAGATCTGTTATGTACTTGTGTTGTAGAGTAACACGTAAGGAAGGATCTGAATTATTGTATTCACATGTTGGAAAGATAAGGTATGTAAGGCTACTCTTTTTCGTATCCTTTGGCAGCACCTATTATTCACATTACCACACTTGTTTCCACTCCGAAATATTTTAAAGTATCTCATTTCAGGTTTGTTAGCAATTGTTTTTCACGTGTATCTTATTTGTTGACTATTGTTCCAAAGCTCGAATAATGTTATGACCACCTATGTAACAATCGCACAAAAAGTAAAGAATGAAGTAATGCATATTTGGTTGAGTACAGGGGGCAGCTCTGGGGGCGAAAGCCTAGCTCAAGCCGAACTTGATTTATTGGATACAGGGGGTAGCTCTGGGGGTGAAAACCTAGCTCGAGCCGAACCTGATTTATTAATTTATGGGTGGAAGCTCTGGGTCATAAGCCTAGCTCGAGTCGATCCCAATCAGTTGGTCCCGGGCATTGTATGATGTATATTGATATGAAGGCAAAAGGAAAGAAATGAATGTAATTTATATGGTTCCACATATACAGTACGGTGGTATATCAGTGTTGTCTATTCACTTGTATTTGATTCCATTTGAGTTCCTATATTTTTTACAGTTACTTTTAGCCTTACACACTCAGTACATTCTTTCATACTGACGTCTCTTAGGGGACCAACCTTACTTGCTGCAGGCACAGGAGCTAGTAGACCTTCACAGTAGGGTACGGGTCATATGCAGGCTATTGGTGAGCTCCAGATTGATTCGGGGCTTTCTGAGTCATTTGTATATATTTTTGGTACTGTGTAGTAGCTGTATACGGCCAGGACTTTTCCCGACCTTAGTCATGGTTATATATCTGTTAGAGGCTTTGTGGACATTGTAAAGTTAAATGTAGAAGTGTCTTACCCATTTTGACGTTGTGGCCCCAACGACCAAGTCTTGTATCTATTTTGAACGTCTTTACATGACTTTCATCGTCAATATATTATATCTGCACGTGGTAGATTTTTTTGTGCATTTAATGGAATGCATATGAATGTACATGATCATAGGTTGGTTCTCTCAGGCCTTAAGGCTACAGGTGCCTGTCCGCTCCAATGGGATTTGAGGCATGACAAAAGTGGTATCAGAGTTGGTCTTCCTAGGGTGTCTACAAAGCCGTTTCTGAGTAGAGTCTTGTTTATGGATGTGTTGTGCACCACATTTATAAGTAGGAGGCTAAAGGACATTTAGGAGTTGTCTCTTTTCTTTATTTCCTAGATCGTGCAATAGAGCCAAAGTTGTAGGTGGAGTCATATCCAACCACTGAATTTGTTTTATGTTTTAGTTTCCTCAGTATAACAAAATGCCGTTTACAAGAAGAAACAAGGGTAAAAGTAAGAAGCTAGACAGGATTGCTGGAGAAGGATCCAGTAAATCACCACCTAAAGAAGCTAATCAAGGTGGGGCTGAACATGAGTTTGCATCGTCGACTTCTTCTACTCTTCCATTTCCAGGAGAGCCGAGAAGCAGAAGAGTACCTTCAGAACCACCTGTTAATGCTACTAAGCAGGATTTAAGGAATATGGTAAAAATGTTGACTCGTATAGTTGCTGCACAAAATCAAGGACAAGATGGTCCAACTACAAGTAATGATAGGGCGGATAGGGCAGCTAGTCGGCGGACACAGGATTTTCTTAAATTAGATCCTCCTACATTCATCAGGTCAGATCTTAATGAAGATCCACAAGACTTTATGGACCAAATTCAAAGGGCTTTAGATGTTATGTATGTATCTGGTATAGAAACAGTTAAGCTTGCAGCATATAGATTAATAGGAGAGGCTATATTATGGTACGAAGATTGGAAATGATCTAGGGGTATCGGTGCACTTCCAGCTAGGTGGGAGGAATTCAAAGAGTCATTCCTTGATCATTACCTTCCATATGAGATCTGAGAGGCTCGTGCAGACCAGTTCATCAAGGTAATATGAGCGTCAGAGAGTATAGTCTTCGATTTAACTCTTTGGCCAGGTACTCTCCTAATGTAGTAGCTACTATGGATGATAAAGTTCATCGGTATGTGGATAGATTGGATCCATATTTGGTTAGGGATTGTACTATTGCTGCTCTGAATAGGGACATGGACATAGCCAGGATACAAGCTTTTGCATAGAAGATGGAGGATCAGAGTCAAAGGAGAAGAACGCAAGAATTTGAAAGAGGACCATCAAAGAGGGCTAAACCTACGGGTCAGTTCATGGCATCCCAAGGAGAATTTAGGCCTCGAGTTTTTAATATACCGCCGAAACCATCATTTTCTTATTCTACAGCAGGTACTCCATCCCAATTTTAAGGGCTTAGAGGCAGTCAAGTTGGGTAAAGTAGTGGGATTCGAGGTTCACAGACAGCGGAGTATAGAGAACAAGGAAGTATGAGCCAATCAAAGTTTTCTTGTCAGCCATGTCAGCACTGCAGAAAGTTTCATTTAGGTGAATGCCGATTTGGGATGAATGCTTATTTTTGGTGTGGTATGTCGGGGCACATAATGAGAGAGTTCCCACAGAAGGGCACGGGTAGTATGGCACGACCTACGGGATCAGCCGTTGCATCAACATCATCGGGTGTACAGCCTACTGGGTGTGGTAGAGGTGTTAGTGGAGCAGCTAATTCTAGTGGAGTCCAGAACCGTAACTATGCTTTAGCGGATCGTCAAAATTCGGAGGCTTCTCCTGATGTAGTTACAAGTACATTATCCATCTTTTCACAAAATGTATATGCATTAATTGATCCATGCTCTACCCTATCATATGTCACTCCATTGATTGCTGAAAAATTTGAAAGAACACCGGAATTACTAGTCGAGTCATTTGAAGTATCTACACCCGTTGGCGCGTCTATTATAGCTAAGAGAGTCTATCTTAATTGTATTGTAACTCTTTGTGATCATGATATGTTGGCTGATATTATTGCGCTGGAAATTGTAGATTTTGATGTTATAATGGGTATGGATTGGTTGGCTTCTTGTTATGTCACGGTAGATTGTCGAGCTAAGAAGGTACATTTCCATTTTTCTCAAAAGATCATCCTTGAATGGAGGGGTAATATTGGAGCACCGAGAGGTAAATTTATTTCTTATATTAAGGCAAAGAAAATGATATCTAAGGGGTACATATGCCATCTAGTAAGAGTACAAGATACCAATGTGAAGCCACTAACTCTCCAATTGGTTCCAGTGGTAAATGAATTCCTTGATGTATTTCCTGAAGATCTTCCAGGTTTGCCTCTAGAACGGGAAGTAGAGTTTGGTATTGATGTGATTCCAGGTACTCAGCCTATCTGTATTCCTCTGTATAGAATGGCCCTAACAGAGTTACGGGAATTGAAGGAGCAATTAAAAGACTTGTTGGAAAAGGGATTCATAAGGCCTAGTATGTCCCCTTGGGGTGCACCAGTGTTATTTGTATGAAAGAAAGATGGTACGTTGAGAATGTGTATTGATTATCGACAACTGAATGAGGTAACAATCAGAATTGATGGTTTGTTTGATCAATTACAGGGTGCCAAATGTTTCTCAAAGATTGACTTGAGATCGGGTTATCATCAAGTAAGGGTTAGAGAAAAATATATACCCAAGACAGCTTTCCGAACATGGTATGGTCATTATGATTTTTTAGTTATGTCATTTGGGCTAACAAATGCACCAGCAGTTTTTATGGATTTGATGAATAGGGTGTTCAAGCCATTTTTAGATGTGTTTGTGACAGTGTTTATAGATGATGTTCTGTTTTATTCAAGATCAAAGGAGGACCATGCTAATCACTTACGGCAGGTGTTACAGATTCTTCGTGATCATAAATTATATGCAAAGTTCTCTAAATGTGAATTTTGGTTAAAATCTGTAGCATTCTTGGGTCATATTATGTTAGATGAAGGGATAATGATTGATACTCAAAAGATAGAAGATGTGACGAATTGGCCAAGAACTACGACGCCTACAAAGATTTGTAGTTTCCTTGGGTTGGCAAGTTGTTATAGAAGTTTTGTTGAAGGGTTTCCTCCATTTCGGAACCTTCAACAAAGCTAACACACAAGGCAACCAAGTTTCAGTGGAATGATGCATGTGAGAAGAGTTTCCAAGATTTGAAGGATAAGTTGACTTCTACACCTGTATTGGTACTTCCAGAAGGCACAGAAGGGTATGCGGTATATTTTGATGCTTCAGGAGTCGGCTTAGGATGTGTATTGATGCAGCACGGTAATGTAATAGCTTATGCCTCAAGACAGTTGCGGCCACATGAGAGAAATTATCCGACACATGATCTTGAGCTAGCAGCTGTGATATTTGCTTTAAAGATATAGCGCCACTACTTGTATAGGGTTCACGTTGACATATATACTGATCATAAGAGTTTGCAATATATTTTCAAGCAGGACCTAAACTTGAGGCAGCGGAGGTGGCTGGAACTACTAAAAGATTATGATATCAATATCTTATACCATTCGGGAAAAGCAAATGTGGTAGCCGATGCATTAAGCCGTAAAGCAATAGGAAGCACTGATGGTCAGCTTACGGAAAAGCAAAGTATAGTCAAGGATCTACATCAACTAGCCAGTTTGGGGGTTCATCTTCTTGAAACTCCAAATGAAGGAATTATGGTGCAAAATACGGCAGAATCTTCATTAGTAGCTAAAGTGAAGGAAAAATAGTATGCGGATCCGATTTTACTGCAGCTGAAAGAGAATGTACAACAAGGTTTGACAAAGGCATTTGATTTTACGCAAGAGGGAGTGCTTCAGTGCCAAAGTAGATTATGTGTACCTGATGTAGATGAGCTAAGGAGACGGATTATGACAGAGGCACATCATTCATGGTATTATATTCATCCGGGAGCAACCAAAATGTATCATGATTTGAAAGAAATGTATTGGTGGGGTAACATGAAGAAGAACATTGCAGAATTTATAGCTCATTTTCCGAATTATCAACAAGTAAAAGTAGAGCATCAGAAGCCTGGAGGTTATATGCAACGTATGGATCTTCCAGTTTGGAAGTGGGACATGATTAACATAGATTCCATCACAGGTTTGCCTCGTACACTTTGAAAATTTGATTCCATATGGATAATAGCTGACAGGCTTACCAAATTGGCACACTTTCTACCCGTCAAGACCACCTACACAGCTGAAGATTATTTGAGGTTGTATATTAAAGAGATATTCTGACTACACGGAATGCCAATCTCTATTATATCAGACAGGGGAGCTCAATTTATTGTACACTTTTGGAAATCTTTTCAGAAGAGTTTGGGAACCCAAGTGAATTTAAGTACGACTTTTCATCCTCAAACAGATGGACAAGCAGAACGTACTATAAAAACACTTGAAGATATGCTACAAGCTTTCACATTGGACATTAAAGGTATTTGGGATGATCATTTACCCCTTATTTAATTTTCCTACAATAATAGCTATCATTCAAGTAAAAAATGGTGCCTTACGAAGCTTTATATGGAAGAAAGTGTAGATCACCAATGGGATGGTTTGAAGTGGGTGAAACTGCCTTATTTGGGCTAGATCTTGTTCATCAAGCTATGGAGAAAGTTAAGGTGATACAACAACAGCTACAAACGGCCCAAAGTAGACACAAGTCATATGCCGATGTTAGAAGAAGGGGGCTATAATTTGCCATAGGTGATTGGGTATTCTTGAAAGTGTCAGCAATGAAAGGGGTAATGAGATTTGTAAAGAAGGGAAAGCTAAGTCCATTTTATATAAGGACATATACGATTATTCGAAGATTTGGTCAAGTTGCATACGAATTAGCACTATCCCAGGAACTCTCCACAGTTCATCCAGTGTTTCATGTTTCAATGCTTCGGAAGTGCATAGGAGGTCCATCCCATAGTTCTCCCACAGAGGATGTACAAGTTATGGAAGATCTCACCTATGAAGAGGTACCTATTGCTATTCTTGATCGACAAGTTAGGAGGTTAAGAAATAAAGAAGTAGCTTCCGTAAAAGTGCTTTGGAGGAATCAGAAAGTAGAGGAAATCACATGGGAAGCCGAGGAAATGATGAAGTCTAAGTACCCGCATTTATTTCCAACCTAGGAGAAAGTCCAAGATGCTGAATTGGAGCAATAACAAGTAAGTATATATAAGCATTATATGTATGTGATAATATGAAGAATTCACTTAGACTTGAACTTATTTAGATTGGATAATGTTACTAACATTCGAGGATGAATGTTCCTAAGGGGGGAAGTATGTAACACCCCGTATTTTATATACACTAATTCTACTTATATGGAAATTGGTAAGACTTTGTGGTAATAGGGAATGGACTTAATATTTTGTTTAGGTAAGTATAATACCCTATACCATAACACCCTGTACATTTTCGAACTTATGCGACTACCTTAGCATTGATGGAAGTATTTAAACTAGAGATAGTAGGTGAATCATCTACTAAATTTAATGGGCTGAAATATGGCACATGTTTATGGACTTAATTAAGTCCCAAATTAAATAAAAAGACATGGGCCCAAAAAGGAGATGATCCAGTTAAAAATGGACCAAGTATACACATCATTTACTTAGACTTTTTGACCAAAAATGTGGCTAAGATTTGACTAGAGAGGGGTGGTTTGGAGGGCCTATTTAAGGATGGAATTCAGATCATTTTCCACACAATACACTTGCAAAAAATCAGATTTTCAAAGAGATATTTTCTCCTCTCTCAAACCCTAGCCACCCTAATTTTCCTAAGGACTTTTTGGACAAATCTTCCACTTGCAATCCTTGGTAAGTATTTAAACTTATAGATTAATATATTATATGCATAATAGGTTTTGTAAATCATGTTGGTTATGTTTAAAAAGTGTTGAGCAGTCCACTTTTGCTTAATCGGTAAAGGATTTCCCTTCTAGGTGGTTTAAACCTGAAAAGGGACTTAAGGTCTTGAAAGAATTGAATTAGATGGATGAAATTTCAATATTTTTAAGTCTTGTGTTATCCCTAATTCGTTACTCCTTGAGTATGACTTGTGTAAATGTTTATACGTAATTGTGTATGGAACGTTTGGCGTAGTGAAAAGAGAATACTTTCTTGTTATGTTAAAGTGAATTATGAAACTGTGTGGACTGTTTTGGTATATTGTTGTGTAAGGTATTTATTTTACTTGATGGAATAAATATGTGGAGTTGCATTGAGGTAAAAATGTGAAGTATGCACTTGGTGGGAAATTTTGTCGGTTTGTAATGTTTATGTTGGTTTGTGGACTATTTTGGCATTGTTGGTGTTGTGAGGTAGTAAATTGTATTGTAGGAGTGTGTAATGAAGTTATATGGAATTAGGAAATAAGGTGGAATGATATACCATGTTTTTGGGATGTTGGATCATTTTTACTCCCTGTTAAGTAACTAATTATCGTCCAGTGAACTTGTAATGTAGTTAGTTCTTAATGTTAGCTCCGTTATATACTTGTGTTGTAGAGTAACATGTAATGAAGGAGATTAATTGTTGTATTCACATGTTGGAAAGATAAGGTATGTAAGCTTACTCTTTTCCGTATCCTTTGGTAGCACCTATTGTTCACATCATTACCGCACTTGTTTCCACTCCGAAATGTTTTAAAGTATCTCATTTCAGGTTTGTTAGAAATATCTATTCACGTGTCTCTTATTTATTGAATATTGTTCGAAATCTCCAATAATGTTATGACCACTGATGTAACAATCGTACAAAAAGTAAAGAATGAAGTAATGCATATTTGGTTGAGTACAAGGGGCAGCTCTGGGGGCGAAAGCCTAGCTCGAGCCGAACCTGATTTATAGGATACAAGGGGAAGCTTTAGGGGTGAAAACCTAGCTTGAGCCGAACCTGATTTATTGATTTATAGGTGGCAGCTCTAGGGCATAAGCCTAGCTCAAGCTGATCCCAATGTTATTTACCACTGATCAGTTGGTCCCGAGCATTGTATCATATCTATTAATATGAATGTAAAAGGAAAGGAATTAATGTAATGTACATGGTTCCACATATACAGTAAGGTGGTATATCAGTGTTGTCTATTCACTTGTATTTGATTCCATTTGAGTTCCTATATTTCTTACAGTTACTTTTAGCCTTACACACTCAGTACATTCTTTTGTACTGACGTCCCTTGGGGGACCAACCTTACTTGTTGCAGGCACAGAAGCTAGTAGACCTTCACAGTAGGGTATGGGTCATATGCAGGCTATTGGTGAGCTCCAGATTGATTCGGGGCTTTCTGAGTCATTTTTATATATTTTTGGTACTGTGTAGTAGTTGTATAAGGCCAGGACTTTTTCCGGCCTTAGTCATGGTTATATATTTGTTAGAGGCTTTGTGGACATTGTAAAGTTAAATGTAGAAGTGTCTTACCCATTTTGACGTTATGGCCCCAACGGCCAAGTCTCGTATCTATTTTGAACGTCTTTACATGACTTTCGTCGTCAATATATTATATCTGCACGTGGCAGATTTTTTTGTGCATTTAATGGAATGCATATGAATGTACATGATCATAGGTTGGTTCTCTCGGGCCTTACGGCTATGGGTCCCTGTCCGCCCCAATAGTATTTGAGGCGTGACAGATCCTCTGTCCCCTGGTTTGTTTATATTGACTATTGAAGTATTATCTAGAGCTCTAAATGCTTTGTTTGATAACGATGAATTTAAGCATTTTGGAATACCATAGTGGAGTGAAAGTATTAATCATTTGGCATATACTGATGATACTATTTTATTTGTATCAGTTGAGAAGAAATCATTACAGCTCATTATCAAACTTTGGAAGACTATGAAAAGCAATATGGGCAGAAGATTAATAAGGAGAAGAGTGCTTATTATGTTATGGACAAGACTGTTAATATCGTAATTCAAGAAATGGATAATTGCATTGGGTTTCCTAGAGGCAGATTTCCTTTGATGTATTGAGGATGTCCTATAGGCAATGCAAGGAAAAGGAAAGGGAACTTTTCAGAGTTAATGAAGAAGGTACATAATAAGTTTCAAGCTTGGAAGGGGAAGATTCAATCATTTAGTGGCAAATTAGTGTTGATCAACAATGTCCTAAATAGTATTCCTATATACTTACTTTTTACAATAAATCCTTCTAAATATGTGATAAGAGACTTGCATAGAATTTTTGGTAGATTTGTATGGAATTTAAGGAAGTGGGGACAAATAAGCACTGCATTACATGGTGTGACATATGTATTCCAAAGGAGGAAGGGGGATTATATTTTAGGTCACTATTTGATATCTCAAAAACTCTCTTTGCCAAACTGTGGTGAGTGTTTAAAACTATAAAGTCCATGTGGACTACCTTTATGTGGAACAAATATTGGAAGAGACATGGCCTGAAACAGTAGAGTGGAGAGAGGGATCACAGACTTGGAAGTACATGATAGAGGCTAGAAATAGCTTTGATCAAGAGCTATGGTGGGAGACCAAATATGGGCATGCTAATGTATGGTTTGATAATTAGATTCAGCTTGGACCCTTGCATTAATATTTACCAGTCACTAATATTGATGTTTATCTAGTAGAAGATGACAGTCAGCTGATTGAAGAAGGAAACTAGAATATAGAGATGCTTAACCAATTATTTACTGAGGAGGTTAGCAATTATATTCTGAAAAATTTACTGGCAGAAGAAGATGCTTTATAGTGGGATAGGCTATGGTGGATGTTTAACACCTCTAGTAAATTTATAGTAAAATCAGTTTGGGAAATTACAAGACAGAGTGGAGAGGTACAAGAAGGATTGAGGCTTTTATGGGCGAAGGGGTTGCCTTTTAAGGTCTCTTTTTTCATTTGGAGACTGTGGAAGAAGATAATTCAAGTTAGGGAAGTACTCATGAATATGAAGATTAGTGAAAGAAGTGGTTTGCTATTGTTGTAGAGAAGGTGAAGTGGAGGAAATTGAACATTTATTTATTAGGTGTTCTTCTACTAACAGACTTTGGACTAAGTTTGCAGCTGCTGTTGGGATTTCTAGACTTTTTTTACAGATTAAAGATACTATTTTTACGTGGTGGAAAGCTGAAGTTAATCCTAAGCTCAAAATCATCTATAAAGCAGCACATGTGTTTATTTTGTGGTAGATTAGGAAGAGAAAGAACCCAATTGTTCATGGAGGAAAGTCGTCTGAATACAGAATGAAAATGGATATAAATAGAAATATTTCATTATTTTCTAAATACAACTACCCTTGGTAAGTGAACATGCCTTCTACTTGGCCTTCTATGGTAAAGTTTCTTGAAGAATATATGCCCATTATCAGGTGCAAGGTTATAGTTTGGAGACCACCAAGATTGGGGGCTTATAAATGTAACTTTGATGGGGCATCTAAAAGGATTCTTGGAGTTATTTCTAGGCCTTTTTGTATCAAAAATAGAGAGGGAGACTTTGTTCATGCAGAATCTAGAGTTTTGGATAATGGTATTGACTTGTCTGCTGATGTGATAGTCTTTAAAGCATATCCTTGATGAGAATTGGGATATACCTTGGGACATAGCTGGGGAAATAAGGAGAATTAAATCCCTAATGAGGAATTCAAATGTTGAAATGGAGCACATACTCAGAGAAGGCAACAAATTGGCGAATTTTTTTAGCTAACCAAGTGTTTTATTTTACAGGTTCACAAGGGCTAACATATAATTCATTGCAGGAATTACCAAAGGAAGCAAGAAAAATTATTTGCTTAGAGAAAAATCCAGTTCCTAATCTCAGAATAAGAAAATTTCAAAATGGTGGACATGCGTCAAATTGAGAGATATAGGAACAACATATCTAAAATCATAAAACAGGTAAGAATCAAGTCAAGGAAAAGCAAGAAAAACAAGGAAGTGAATAAAGCAAAGAGCAATACAATGAATACAAAATATAAGGATGTTAGTTGGGTGTCGAACCTATGGTTCTTGGATCTTAAGTAGTGGTATCGGCTTTTTTATGCTTAACTTGCTGGTAGACAAGGAAAATAGGGAAAGCCCATAATTAAATATTTTGAATGAGGTTACAATGAGGAGAAACATAATAGAGCTTACACTGGTTCACTTGAAGAGGTGAATCGTCAGACCTACAGGCAAGATAAACGATAAATAGATTGGTAAAAAATCACAAAACTATAAGAGAAGAACAAAAACCCTATGATTCATCAGTGTTCTTACCAAATGTATCCAGATAGATTCGAAGAAGTCTTATTTGAGGTCATTTTAAGGCATTCTTGAGAATTTTGAATGTCCTATGTGAAAACTACTCAAGCTCGATGATGTATGGATTTGGGTTCAAAGATATACTGATGGAAATGGGGTGTTGTTGTCTTTCTAAGCTATGTTTCAACTATTGTGTAGATTGGTTATCGTTGGAGGATTATTTGTACAGCTCAAATGAGAGAGGAAGATAAAGAGCTCACTTTCAATTTTGGGATCCAGACTCTTCATTTGTTTGTAGGTATATCTGATTAGGATTGTTTTCTTCTTTCATTTAGTTAGATTTTTTGTATTTTTGTTTTTGGGTTTGGTGGGTCAAGTCTTTTTGTATAGATCTTTCCATTTTTGTTTGATAATAAATGTCCCATGAGGCCTCTTTGATTAAAAAAAAATTATTTTGACAGTGTGGCAATGGTCGGAGGCTTCTCGAAAGGGAAACGCTCTGATATAGAGGATTTTGAGTCTTTTCGGCAGAGTCCAAGTAGTCTAGGCTTACCTTTATATAGACTTTGCTATTTTATGGTATCAGTATGATAATTTGCTAATTTTTGGAGGGTTATTATGTTTTGGATAGTTGTTTAGGTAGTTTCTAATTATTTTAGCCGATCAGGGGTTTTAGGGGTAGATTTCGATCACGTTCCTTTAAGATAGTAGTTGCTTATCCTTTAGGGCTTGACATAGAATATTTAGGACCTTGGGGTAGGATTTTAGAAGCCTTAGCCTAGGTTATGCTATACTCTTGCCTTAGGTTGGGTTCTTGGGGCTTGGAGTTTGCCTTATCACCCTTTTTACGGTAGGTTGCTTTAGAATGACGCTCTCTTTTGACATAGATATTTATAGAATTGTTTTGAGAGATCAGTTTTTGGGACTAGGTTGGCTTAATTTCTATATTATGCTCGTTATATTCGGTATCCTTGGTATGTTAGAATTTTGGGCCTTAGATCGCAGCTTTTAAATTAATAAATGGAACCTTACACTCCTTAAACAAAATTGGCCTTCTAAAATGGGAAACAAGACTAGATAGACTTTAGATGAATTAGAACTCTGTATTATTTCTTCGTATTGTATATTTATTAATTTCGGTTCAAGTCCTGCACCTGGTTTACTGCTAATTACCTATTAGTCTGGTTTGAGTCCGCCATCTGGTACAATGTTTATTATCCAATAGTTTCGGTTCGAGTCTGACATTTGTTATTATTGATCTTTAGTTGGAAATTTGGTTAAGACTAGTAGGATTTATGGTTATGTCTTAATAAAGGATCTATAGTATGCAATCACACATCTTGGCTCATTCTTACTTTCTTTACGGTTATATTTGGCCTTATATTAGTATTCTCCTTGCTTGCACCCACCTTGATTTTGGGGGCTCGGTTGGGTTTTTTTCTCATTGTGTGTGCCTTATGGTCTTATGGAGGTCCAGTTAGGTTATAGTTAGGCATTTACTTCTGCTTTTGAGATAATTATATTCGATTTTCTGTATTTACTTAGCATAGCCTGTTATTTACATTTCTGACCCTCATTTATTGCTCTTTAGTATAGATTAACACTTTATCTATGATTTTACTTTAATTAAGCTCAATCAGCCTATGATTCCTACTGAATACCCATGTTTTGATACTCATACTACAGTTCTGTATCTTTTTCCCTTTTGGGCTATGGTTTGACTTAACTACTAGTGGGTTAAAATAAGTGTCATAATGACCTGAGTTTTTGAGTTGTGACATCTAGGCAATAAAGATTTATGCTAACAACATGTTGCTTGTTAATCAGAAAACTAGTACCACACAAAAAGATCAAGAAAGACACTCTTTAAACATAAACTATTAACCAAAATAGCCTCTGCATAAGTGATACTCAATTCAGATAAGATCTAAAGTAGTGACCACACAAGATCAATTTTTTACTGCCCCAAAGTTCTTTTTTTCAAAAGGCTCCTCTGAATTTTGGTTCATTCACTAGATAAATCAATTGGTAAGGAAACAATCAGGCTAAATTCAGTCATTGCATAAGAAAAATGATTTCCTATTAATCATGTCTATTAATTGTAAAAACTCTTGTCCACAAATAGTGTAAGATAACCACTCTAGCTATATTGAATCAAAATTCATTAAAAGAACATTCAAATTATGATCCAGTATACAGATATCATGTTAAAGAACTCAATAAACCAACTTTTCCTTGCATAACATTCTCCTCGTGTTTAAGTTATAGTGAGGTGTCTGAACTCCCTCATGTACCCAACGATACATCAAAACGGATTTCTAAGCATTTCTTAACATTGCTTGGTTACTCAGACTTCACCAGCTAATTAATTTTCATTTCACACATCTCATTGTGAGACATTCTAAATCAACTCGAACAACATACAACCACACTAGCATGAATGACAGTCACGGTTACTTGGCTTCACACCAGCACTCAGGTGTTGCTTGACCCTACCCCAGACAAGCATTATGATGTCTTTAAAGTCCATTAGAGTAGGTAGAAAAAAATATTGAACACATGAGCATGCTTAAAATCGAGGTAGCTACAATTCACGCCAAAATAATGCCAATGCTATCCATGGAGAATTTTAGGTCAAAAAATTTGACCAAGCACTCCATAGAGGCACTTCACTACCAAAAACATACTCATAATCATCTCCTAATATAGCTTGGTTACTCAGACGTCATCGACAAATCAAATTGTCTCTCATATAATTTGTCAAATACATTGCAGGCATAACTTTAACCAAACTTTTTTCACCTATTCTCTGATTGAGTTACCCTCCCATTTTTAAGGAATTATAGCTCAGAGAAGCCCAAATACATCACAATCACCCAAACACATCACAATTGCACAACTTGTGCCTCAAATTCCACATCAATTGTAATACAGAAAAGAAAGAAAAAGAGGGAAAGAAAGAAAAACAAAATTGCAAGCATAGAGAAATTGAGGGAGAGAGATACGAAGAGAGGACAAAACTACATAAAACAATACCTGATTGATTGAGAATGATAGCTGACGTAGGAAGAAAGATTAATTTTTGTTGTTGCTGGCAGTTTTTCATTGTGAACCTGCTTGAACGTGGTTGTTTATATGTATGTGCGTGTGTGTTATGTGTTTGATAAGTTTGGAGGTTTTTTATATGGTGTGGTAAAGGTATTGGGCAAGTTGTGAGCATGATTCTCTAAGTTCCAAGGCACTGATTTTGTTCAAGTTTTTGTCCTGATTTTCTCACCAAATTTAAGTTTAACTTTTCTTGGAAGAAAATAAAAGTAATACCATAATTACATGTACTTTTCATAAAAGGAAAATATAAAGCTCTACCATATTTGGTTTATTTCTTGCTTGGAGGAAAAGTTTGGGAACTCTATAAATAGAAGACCCCTCTTCTCATACCATAACATAATAACATCCACAATGTAGTCGTTTTGAGAGTTTTGTTTAGGGAAAGATTTCTCTCATAGGTTTCATGTTTTTTATAATATTAGTTTTTAATATGTTGGACAATTGACCAAATCATATTCAATAATAGGTTTTCATTATATTTTTGTGTCATCTAATTTATCGTCGACATGGTTTTCAAATTATTAGCTTCCACATAACACCTTATCGATTTTGAACTCAACAAGTGGTATCAGAGTTGACGATTCAAGTTAAAGACATGTCAAAATCAAAGTTGAAACAAACATATGATAGAGAGGATTTTTTTGTCAAAGTTGCAACAAACATAGTGATAGTGAAGATTTTTTTGTCAAAAAAATTCAAATGCTATATGTGGAGATATCTTTCAATCATATTATCAACAATCCTGCTGCTACATATTTAAAAACAAAAATACTTTTAACTCTGCAAAGGGATCATTTTTAACAGTTCAAAGGGCTCATTTTTAACCCGAAAGGGCTCCGATATTTTCAACCCAAAAGGGCTCCAATATTAAACATGTCAAGCAGCAGTGATGATGATTATGTGATGAATAAAAATCATGCATGTAACATGAAGAAGACTGATAAAGTTTTTTCAAGAAAATCAAGCAAAAACGAGGAGATTTGTTAGGGTTTTTACCCTGATTTTCTCACCAAATTTAAGTTTTACTTTTTTTGGAAGGAAAATAAAAGTAATACCATAATTACTTTTATTTTTCCTAAAATGAAAATATAAAACTCTACCATATTTGGTTTATTTCTTGCTTGGAGGAAAAGTTTTGGAACTCTATATATAGAAGACCCCTCTTCTCATACCATAACACAGTAGCATCCACAATGTAGTCGTTTAGAGAGCTTTATTTAGGGGGAGTTTTCTCCCATAGATTTCATGTTTTTGATAATATTAGTTTTTATTATGTAGGCCAATTGGACAAATCATATTCAATAATATGTTTTTATTATATTTTTGTGTCATATGATTTATTGCTGATATGGTTTGCAAACTATTAGCTTCCGCATGACACCTTGTCGATTTTGAACTCAATACATTTAGCCCCTATGAAACTGTTGTGCACTTTATGGAATATCCAAAGAGCAAAATAATTTATAGTTGCTGCACTTTGTGACTGTTGAACATCAGACAACAAAAATCTAGCAGCTCACTGATTAGAGCGCTCCATCCTCTAACCTGTTCAAATTAACTCCAAAAAATATGAAATTTTGTAGATTAGTTAACAATAATATATCAAACTATTCTAAAAAAATTTAAATTAAAATAACTTAAAAAATTGAAAACGACGAGTTGTTTTCCATCTAATGCTTGATTTAACGTCATGGCACGATGCAAGAAACTTTAAACTTATCTCTCCATATGGAGGATATTAATATTATCCCCAATATTAAATCAAGATTCTAATAACACTCGTGGGGCGGTGGTAAGAAAACAAATAGGCCACTTTCTTGGGATCACATTTTACACATCTTGGCCTTCAAGTGAGGGATATCATTTCATCTCCTCAGTGTGGAAAACTTAAAAATGTAGAAGCTTTGGCCCTCATCTCTAAAATCCCCCCATAAACTCGATTGTTTCAATTTTCAAATCATCAATCAAGCAAAATTTGGAAAAATGGTTGGAATGTGATTTAAACCTCTCCATTTCCAAATTTACACCAATCTTGATATCATCAACACCAAATGAACTAGAGTCTTCAAAAATGATTTGTTGAGCTTTACTTTCAAACTCTAGTATCATTGCTTCAATTTTGGCATCTTGAATTATATTTGGATTGAATGTTTTGCAAATTACCAATAATTCTTCAAAATTAATCTTGACCTGTTCCTATCCAATTCATCTTGAGGCATAGACAATTCCATGGCATTTAAGGGAACGGAAAGTACCTCATATGAATCCTTTTCACCTTTATATTTTTCAACAAGTATCTCCATGGTTTGTTTAAGAAGTTTCAAATCCTCCTTCAAACTGGACTCTTGCTCAAAGTTAGTTTGAAGATTTTCTCGAACTCCTTCAAATCTAGCAATATTTTCTTCCCTTTCCATGTCGTTGCTCCAATTAAACTCAAAAGCACAACTAAAAAATTCATTAGAATAACTTGGGTAAGGGGCATGATAATTAGGACAATTGCCATAATTTTCACCTTCACCACCACACAAATAACAATCATACCCATCATAGGATTGATATGGTGCATACACCTCTATCCAGGGAGCATTTTCACAATCATGCCAAAAATTGGGTCCTCCACAATAATGCCATGAGCCATCAAAATATGGATTATAACCATCAAATTCATTTTCATCCAAGATGCCATAATAACAGAAATAACTAAAACAAGAAAACAAAATAAAGACATTCACAAATATAAACAAGTTTGCACCAAGCAAGTAAACTCAAATTATAAACTAAATCAATGCAAATTGTTCCCCGGCAATGGCACCATTTTTGATAACTTCCAAATACACCTCTTAAAAAAATACAAATGATCATTTGCAATATATCTCTCCAACTAAAGAGTCAGGGTTGATCCTACATAGAACAATGTAAACGGTGATTGAAAAAATAAGGAATTTAAAAAACTCACTCGAATCCAAACAAATGATACAAGTATTTTGGGGGGAGGGGGTATAAAAGGAAAACAAAGATAAAAGTAATTTAAAAGGGATAGAAATGATCAATGACCTTAACAAGTGAGGGAAAATTAGGGAATTGGTAATAGGGAATCAATTCGTATCAACCATGATCCATTGTATTTAATTAACTATTGACTAACGAATCATTGGTTTAGCAATTAGCAGTGGAATCCAAATTACCTACAAATGTCACTCGACCATTTATGGATTTATCTTCACTTATTCTCTCAAACCAAGCTAAGAAACATTAATCACAATCCAATTTTAGGGTACCCTAGGATTTTCCTATCTCTAGCTCAAATCCATTAGATGGGATTTTAAACCCAAATCACGATAATTAATCTTTCGAACTTCAATTAACTCTCTCAAACTTAATCAAAGTGAATGGGCAATTTATACTATAATTCCTCTTTCAAGCTCAATTAAAATAGAAATCAGATAAACCACAAGATTAATTAGATAAACAAAATCCTTTCATAAACTAACAAGTAATCAATTAACATAAAAGCATAAAATCATGCAATAAAATTGTAATGACCCTCCAGGTCATTTTTCTATTTTCATGCATTTTCCATATTTTGAACTTTCTTATAGCTTCCCCAAGTCATTTATTAGTTGGTAAGACTGTTGGTTCAATTCTGAGGTAGTTCGTTTAGGTTTAAAGCCAATTTCTCTATTTTGGAGCTTTTAAAGTTGAGAAATCAGTCTTTGGCCAAATATTCTAGTAAACGACCTCGAAGGAAAATTCTGACAGTTCCCTTAGCTCTGGAACATGAATTCTAGGCAGGCTTGGGGTATATTTGATCTGGGTTTCGAGGCTTCTGGGATCATTTTGGGCTATTGGGTGGAATTTTATTAAAATGAAAAGAGTGGGTGTGGGACCCACTTTTCGTTCAAACAACCTCAATTAGGATTTTTTTTTATTTCATTGAGTCTGTAATGGTGTTTCCAGTAGGGTAGCATGTTTCATTTGCATGTACGATAGTCTGAACAAATATCGAGCATCCGAGTAAAGTCGTTTTAGACTTAGCGAAATTTCTGGTACCCAAGTACCTAGTGCAGCTGCTAAAGCGGTACTCAGCCGCTTGGCTACCTTCATAGGGGTCTTTTTAGAAGTCCATGGTTGCTTAAGTAGCGATCGATTTAGTGTTCCATGGACGCTTAAGCAGTGACCTCTTTAGCGGTCATTTGTTCGCTCTAGCGACCACTGCTTCATTCGATTTTACATTATTTCCAAGCTTGTTTTCCTCTATTGTTGATCCGTGAAGCTTGGATATTTTTGAATTTCATTCCAATGAACTCAGGTATGTTAATTGATCATTCCTTGGTCATTTCCCATTAATTTCAGTGTCTTATTCTTCCCCAAAATCTGTTTAATTCTTGGTTTTGGAGTTTGGTTTTGTTGGACTTTGAGATCTGATTTGAGCTCTAATTTGGACTATGATCATGCTAAAATTTTTAGCATATGTTCCTCATCCTTCTAGGGACCAATTTTTGGGTTTAGTTTTTGAATTTTGTTAGAGGATCCCACCAACTTATATTTTATCCGATTTCAGGCTCGTAGTGTATTATTACAATATGAGTTTGTTTTACTCATATTGACATGTATATTATGTTTTTGATAGTGCGATTGCTTTTCAAGGTCATGTAGAGGGGATGAGTAGCGCATGCACGGTTCAAGGCTGTTGTTTTTCTCTAAGGTAGGCTACAATCTACTTTCTTCTAGACTTTACTCTACGAGATTGTGTATGGTATAAATTGCATGTGGTATAGGGGTTTATAGGATAGTCTTATGGCTATTTTTCTGTTCCACTATTCTTGGCCTTTATTAGGAGCTTTAGACTAGAATTATGCTTTAGAATCCTTAGTTTAGGTAGTTGTTTCCCCCTTTTTGGCATGGCGTAGTATGTGTAGTATCCTTGGAATCAGAATTAAAAGCCTTAGCTTAGTAAATGTGTTCCTTAGGGTACTTTAATTAGCATAGCAATTTCCATAAAGTAAATACTCTAGAATAGTACCCTTTTCATAGCACGTGGACCTTCAACTTCTTCATTATTAGGTGGTCCATTTGGTATTAACTATTGACTTGTTTATTTACATTTATAACCAAGATTAGATTAAGCATCCTTGTATACTTGCTATGAACTTAGGATGATATTAACAATCATTAGCATAGTTTTGGGGTAGTATCTCGCGATAGGGTTATATATATATTGTTTTGTAAGTTGGTGGGCCCGAGGCAGTGGGTATGACTTAGTCGGATTCCAAATTAGTGTACTTTACTATGGAAAGACTGTGGTTTCTAGTTGTAGATACTTATGTGGTTATGCCCTATTTTTGTGTATGTTGGTGATGGCATACATACATTCATACGTGCATACACATACATTGTTGTACGATCCAATGGAAAATCATAGATTTTTATTATTATTTCAAAAATGGATTTCTTCTCATTTCCACTATTGACCAGAATTTAAAATGGGAATCCTACCTCCCTTATTATTGGATGACGGTATTGAAAACTAAAATATAGACGTTTCTTAATGCTTTTTGAGAATAGCTAAAGAAATGTCACCCTTTTTAATCATTGGTTTATTTCCGTTTTCAAAATGATTTACCCTGGATTCCATTTACTGACTTTGGTTGTGGAATATAATTTCTAGAAGTTTTACCTACACACTAGTTTCAAAAAGGAAAGAAAGTGGATCATCATAGTAGCTGTTCGATTTCGAGAACCTGTCATATTTATGATTATTACTAATTATATTCTTAGAAGTCTCGATTGGAGACTAGGAAATGTATATGGATATTGCGAATCCCCTATGGGTCCGTCAGTCCGTGAGCCACAGCGCCAGAGGAAGGGTGTTCCCTATGTGTCCTGCTTTATGAGCCACAAGGTCGGAGGAGGTGTATACATGATAACGCTCAATGACACCTAAGAAAAGATGTACGCGATCGTTAGAAATATATTTACCCAACATAGAGTCGGGGTCAATCCTAACAATGTGACTAGTGATCGAGAAAGTAAGGATTAAAAGAAACTCACTCAAATCCAAACAAAGGATACAAGTGTTTTGGAGGTTTTCAAGATAAAAACATAATAAAGATAGAACCAATTATAATATGAACAATTTGATCAATAGCTTTCACAAAGAAGGGAAGAAAAAGAGGGATGATGATCCATTATATTTAAATTAAGTACTCACAATTAATCACGGATTAGCAAATTAGCCTTGCAACCTCAAGCATCTGCCATGTCTGTCGATCGAATGACGAATATTTCTTCACTAAATTATGTCAAATATTAGCCAAGTGCCAACACAAATAGTTCCAATCTATGGCTAGACAAGGATTTTATCATGTCTAGTATCAAATCCATTAGATGGGTCATACATTTCAAATCACATTAAATTAACCTTTATCCAACCTCAATTAGCTCTTTCTTATGACCTGATTTCTCAGGTCATGATGGCACCTACTCTAGCCCATTAGTAGGCAAGCCAACCTATAGTCTGGAATAGCTAGTAGCGAACAAATATGAAGAACCGAAAATAAGATTAAGTGCAAGTACAAGAGAGTTTAAAGAAATACAACAGAATACCCCAAGACTGGTTATCCTAGTACAAGAGCCACTAATAACTAAGAGTAAAACATAAACATAATGTAAGTATATGTAGAACTATCTCTAATATACAATGTAAAGATCAGTCAAGCAAAAGAGGGAGAGTAGGCACAACTCTGAACGTCTGAAGATCATCTCAGGTCTCCGGTCCATGATTGCACCACAAGATGCACAAATTAGCAACAAAAACTTGTACGAAGGACTGCAGGGTACAGAAGTGTAGTATGAGTACCAACACAAGGTACGCAGTAGGTATCAGCCGACTGAGCTCCAAAGACAATGCAAATATGAATCACATGTAAAACAGGTGTAAGCAGTGCAGGTAGCTATCTTTATCAGGATATATCATAATGCTAGGACTGTAAGTCAAGATAAGGGTAGCTAACATAAGCTATCACCCTACAGGTATCTTAAGAGCAGGCTATACAAACAAAAGGCTAGTCCCCTTACCATCGTGTAATGAAGAAGGAGACATAGGAGAAACAACAAATATATGAAAGAAGGGTGTACAAAAGATATGTAGTAGGAGGAGGAAGGAAGAAGTGTATAAATATATATATATATATATATATATATATACACACACACCACCACCACCACGGGGACAGCTGGTCATATAGTGTAAATATAACTATGCTGGGCTGGTCTAACTAAAGACAGCGGGCCCAGTATAGCAAAAAATAAGCCTGACTAGGGGAGCTAATCCTAACGTAAGAAGGGTCCGTAAGCAGGGTATGTAGGTCTGCCTATAAGGCTCAGTATACCTAAAGCTCACACTAAACGTAAGTACAGAATCGGGGTTACTCGAGTCCCCAGGTGTCCAACTATAACTGACAAGTGTTGGTCCCACGGAGCTGTAATCATCGAAAATCCATAGTCAAGTAATCAGAATCTAACTGGCCAGTTCGGACACATCATCACCTAACTGGCTATCATCCCTCCTCCGACAAGCCAGAAAGGCACAGACTGCAAATAAAACCTGACCTGGACCCCATAATCTGGAGGGATACTGAAGCACGTGGAACTACCAAGGGACACTGAAGCACGTGTAACTACCCAATCGAGCCTCCATAAATCGCGGTAGGACACACAAGTGAGAACCATACTAGTGATAGGTGATGTATGCAAGGAACAAAATCATAACCAGAACTGATTGCTGATGCCCAGTGAAATCAATACCAAGTCCAAGCAAACCAAGTGTATATACCCCCTCCAGCTCACCTAGCTCGCAAAGACGGCTCCCACAGTGACCAACCTCTTTCGGTACTATAACTTTCTGATAGAGGGGCCTGCAGGGGATTCGAGAAGTCCGTATACACTGCCTGGTCCTGAACTAGGACATCCATAATCATAGTCCAGATCCATATGTCATATCAGTAGCACGGAGACCAAATTCTCCATAACCGTATAATAATAACCACCAGATTTGAATAGGATCCTTAGGGTAATAATGAAAGTCCTGATAAATCATAAATGTGAACCACTACCGGACTCGAACCAAAACTCATAGTCAACATAACCATAACCAGTACTCCTAATGAGGGTCAATCTCAGTATAAGTCAATGCTAGATCTCGCCGAAGCTCCTAGGTGTAACATAACTAGTGGTAATCCAGGGGTCCTAAACCCATAACCAACCCGTGTGTATATACCCCTGTATCTAAGACTACGGTCTTGAGCTATTAAGTCAAGCTACAACTCTCTCTGAGGGTAATGAAGCTAACTAGGAATTCTAACCAGTCCATGCATAATCAGGCCTGGGGTAACACCTATCGATATACATGTGTCATTTAGATCTGAGAGACGGCATTATAAAGTTATCTATCTGAAAAAAATAGTGGGGCCTTCTATCGAGCCCTATAACTTATTCTAGAGATAAAGCCTTCCCAAACTGAGGCTAAGGTACCTCACTCCTGACCCAAAGTGCTGATAAAGGACCAAATCTAACCTTAAGGTGGCTATCTATCAATAAATGGGAATTCAAACCTAGCCTCTGACGGTAGGGTCACTAATCGGCTACTACATGCGCGAACTATGCATAACCAATGCATGCCATCACCAGTATCTACACAAGTCAAGGTAAGCACCCACATATCTATAGACCAACTCACAACTCCTGAGCAAGGTGTAAGGGAACTAACCTGGAATCCATGGTCTCATAAACAAGGCCTCGAGCCTAATATAACAATATATGATATAATCATAGGGTATATCCATAAGAAGGAAACCAAACATGAGAACAATCAGATGTATATCATACAACTAGGTATACACTATCAGGGTATGGTATCAAGGGTGTGTATCATACTACCAGGGGAGCATAATCAGATAAACACTAGTGGAACGGCAGATACTGCCCTAACTCCCATAATAGGGATCTCCAAGACCCATCTAAGATCACGTATAATACACAACCAATTAGGTCTAATAATATACCAAAGCTAGGGTGGCTAGTCTAGGCTAAGGTCCATATAATAATCATGTTGTAGTGAAGGCCGTAAAGTATAGGCCAAAAGATAAGTCACCTAGGTCACACCCCCACCTAGCACATAATCAATATCAAACAATGTCTAATAGAACACAGTAGACCGAAGCCTTCCTGGACGTCATCGAAAGCCTATCCACGAATCAGCTTCATAAGAACCTTCTCTTTTCGAAAGGCCTCCAATTGCTGCAACGCTATCACAATAGTAAACTTCAACTCAAAACATGACTATCGATACCCATATTGAATTGGGTCAGAAAATGACCAAACAACCGATGTGGAGCCCACTTGTGGAATTGTGCAACTGAAACTGTCACAACTTTCCAAATTACCTTGCATCGAATAGTCACAACCACTATAACTAAATTCGATCCCAAATAATAGCTCAAACACCAATAAAAGTAGCAACACTACCAACATAAATGAAAACAACAATAAAACTAGGAGAATATACAGTAGAAAAGTCGAGAACGATACCACGAACTTGAATCCAACAAGACCCAAGCTCAACTCCTACAATAAGAACTCAAATATGAGCTTGGTGTGCTTATCAATGGAGGAAATGGCAAGAGGCACTGCTTGGAAATTATTTAAGAGTGAAAGGAATGTATATATGGCCTGCAGGTGGTGCTAAAGTGCCTTTATGTCCATTTAAGCACCCAACACTAAAGCACCATAAGTGGTCGCTTAAGCGCTGCCCATCGCCCCACCGAGTGGCCGCTTTAGAGTTCCTTGGGTGGCTTAAGTGCCCATACTCTAAAGCCAACCCTTGGTCGCTTAAGCACTTGACCGTGGCTTTCCATGGATGCATTAGCACGCCTAGGGCTGCTTAAGAATCTAGCACTAAGGCGCGCCCATGGCAGCTTAAGCGCATGGCCATGGCCCAAAAATGGCTAAGTCCGGGCTTTTCCGACTATGTGCTCGGTATTGATGCGAGATCCCGTGCTCACAAAAAAACTATGTTACCTGACTAATTTCAATGCTTTGGACTCAATAGAGCTGGTGGAATTTCCATTAGAGGTCATTCTGACAAGAACTGGGGCCCACGCCCCAAGGGCTGTCAAAGCAAAGCCAATGACCGACCTGTAGCCTAAAACAAGTTTGGGAACCTCCAGACCCAAACCAAGGGTCCATCTAGCCTAAAGTCAGTGTTCCAAATCTGCTAAGATTATTAGAAATGGCATCCTAGGCCTTATAACTAGAGTTTAGACCCGAGACCCATATCCAACTACCTGAAACCTCTAAATAAGGAAATAACTCTAAATGCCAAACGATCTGCCTGATTACTGAACCGTCAGCCCCACCAAGTCACAAACGACCTGGGGCAGCTATAAGGAAGCTCTATGTAACACCTCGTACATTTTCGAATTGCCAACTTTGAACCATGTTTACCTTAGTTTTGAAAGCAATAAGTGTGTATTTTGTATTATTTTTGATGGACTATTGATATTGTGCTAATGTCCGCAAAGAAAAGTCAAAGAAACAAAGAAAAATAGATTTTTTGTGTCAGGTACACCCAGGGGCGTGCTGGGCCGCTTTTGACAGAATTATTTTTGGCATGGGCAGCATAGGGGTGCGCCAGGCCGTTTTTTGCCAAATTTCTTCTTCGACCACTAGTCTCTAAATAGGGCTCTTGAGTTATTGTATCATTATTCCATCTTAGTAGGACTACTCTTGGACTATTTTGGCATCCAAATGAGGGTTGATTATTCTTCCTTTTTATTTTTATTTTTATTTGTAATTTTTATGAATTTATGAAAAATTAAGCCATGAGTGGCTAAAATTGCTTATTCTTGGGATTGAGTCTACGAACATGAATCTCGTGAGTTGAATATTGTCTTAACATTTATGGAATTATTTAAAAATGAGATAGTTGGTGGATCATTCATTGAATTTGGTGGGCTAAGTTAACATGTGTTAATGGGCTCAATTTAAGGCCCAAAATGATGCAAAATGCATGACCCAAAGATGGCAAATGACTTATTCTTGTGTTGACCAAGTAAACATGGCATTTAATTATCAAGAATTGGATAAGGATGACTTGAGGGCCTATATAAAGGCACAAAAATCAGATTTTTATTCCACAAAACACACATGCCATTCTAGACAATTCCAAGATATTTCTTTTAGCTCTCAAACCCTAAACCATCTTTTTGGACAAGATCATCATTTTCCAAGCTTGGGTAAGTGTTTAATCTTATGGTTTCATGTATTATATGCATGAGAGATTGTGTATATCATGATGGCTATATCTAAAAGTGTTGAGTAGTGCACTTTTACTTTTTGCTAAAAGATGTGTCATCTATGTGACTTGAACTTGAAAGGAGACTTGAGGTTTTGATGGAAGTGGATGGTGTGGATGAAATATCAACATGTATGGTGTGGTTATGTCATTAACTTGCTTTTTCTATGTGTACAACTTGTGGGATTGTTGTTATGAAATGTATTGAGGTGACTTAATGGAGTAATTGTGACGTAGTGTTAATGAGGAAGAGTAAAGGATAAACTTGGGTAATCATGTAACTTATTGTCATCTTAGGGTAATCATGTTACTCATTGTCGTCTTATGAACTTGTAAGGTAGTTAGTTGTTAACGTGAGCTCCGTAATGTACTTGTGTTGTAGAGTAAAATGTAAGGAAGGAGTTGGATTATTGTATTCAAATATAAGACTGTATATTCCTATTGGGAAGATAAGGTATGTAAGGTTACTCTTTCTGTATCCTTCTGAAACACATATTGTTCACATTTACATTATACTTGTTCCATTCTGAAATGTCCAAAGGTATCTAATTTCAGGTTGTCATATGGTATTACTCACATAACCAATTGTGTGATTCACATGTCTCATGGTTCATTGACTAATGTTTCAAAGTTCCAATAATGTACAATCACCAATGTATAACTCTTATAATGAAAGAAAGAAGTAATGTATAATTATTTGTATATTCTTGAGTGGCATCCCAGGGGTGGAATAAACACCTAGCTTGGGTCAATCCAAATATCATAGGTGGTATCCCAGGGGTTCAAATACCTAGCATGGGTCATCCAAATTTCATAGTAACATCCCAGGGGCAATAGAAAAGCCTATCATGGGTTATCATAGTAATATCCCAGAGGCGATAGAAAAGCCTAGCATGGGTTATCACAGTAACATCCCAGGGGCGACAGAAAAGCCTAGCATGGGTTACTCACATCCCAGGGGTTAAAATACCTAGCATGGGTTATCCTCTTTTACCACTAATCAGTTGGTCATTATAAGTTCTTAATGGAAAGAAAGATAAAGTTAAGTAATGAACGATAATGATGAACGAACGTAAAGTCAAAGAAAGTAATGAATTTAACGTACATGGTTCCAAACACATACAGAACGATGGTTTATCCATATTGACTATTCTCTTATATTTGATTCCATTGATGTTCTTATGTATCATGCAGTTTCTTATAGCCTTACATACTCAGTACATTTTTTGTACTGGTGTCCCTTGGGGGACTTACCTTACTTGCTGCAGGTACAGGTACTAGTAGACCTCCACAGTAGGTTGCGGATCATTTGCCGATCATTGGTGAGCTCCAGTTGGTTCAGGGATTTCTGAGTTACATGTGTACGTTTGTTTTGGTATTGTAAATGTTAGATAAAGCGGGGGCTTGTCACGAATTTAAGATGGTTATGTACATGTATCTGTAGAGGCTTTGTAGATGTTGTGGGACAAACGAAGGGATATAAGGAACGTATGCTTTTGACGTGATGGCCCTAATGGCCAAGTTTCATATTTATCATATATTTTCCATGACTTTCGCTATTGGCATCTTATATCTCGATGTGATGGTGATGCTTATTGAGTGACATGCGTATGAGTGTACATGAATGAAGATTGGTTCTCTCGGGCCTTAACGGCTTTGGGTGCCAGTCCACCCCGTTGGAATTTGAGGCGTGACAAAAGTGGTATCAGAGCAGGTCGTTCTAAAGGTGTCTACAAAGTCGTATCTGAGTAGAGTCTTACTTATGGATGTGTTGTGTACCAAATTTATAAGGAGGAGGCTATGGGGCATTTAGGAGTTGTTTCTTTTCTTCATTTCTAGATCGTACAACAGAGCCAATGTTGTAAGTGGAATCGTATCTAACCATTGGAATTGGTTTTCTTTGTTATAGTAGGGGCAAAGGTAAGTAGGTAGATTTTCTTCTGAGAAGGAACGAGTAAATCACCACCTGACCAAGCTAGTCAAGGTGGCGCTGAACAGAAGTTTGCATCTCGGGCTCCTTCTACTCTTAAATTTCTGGAAGAGCCAGGAGGTAGAGGAGTACCTGCAGAATCGCCTATGAATACCACTAAACAAGATTTAAGAAATGCAGTGCATATGTTGACTCATATAGTTGCTTTACAAACTCAGGGATGAGCTGGTCCAATAACAAGTAAGGATGACGCGGCTAGAATAGCTAGTCGGCAGACACAGGATTTTCTGAAATTAGACCCTCCCATATTCACTAGGTCAGATCCAAAAGCAGATCCACAGGACTTCGTGGGCCAAATTCAAAGGGCTCTAGATGTTATGCACGTGACTGGTGTAGAAACAGTTAAACTTGCGGCCTATAGATTGAAAGGAGAAGTTGTATTATGGTATGATGACTGGAAAAGATCGAGAGGTATTGATGCAATTCCAGTTAGTTGGGAGGAATTCAAAGTGGCATTCCTTGATCATTATCTTCCATATGAGATCCAGGAGGCACGTACAGATCAGTTTCTAAATCTTTGTCAAGGGAATATGAGCGTCCTAGAGTACAGTCTGCAGTTTAACTCTCTGGCCAGATATGCTCCCAATGTGGTAGCCACTATGACAGACAGAGTCCATCGATATGTGGACATGTTGGAGCCATATTTGGTAAGGGACTGAACTATTACTGCTTTGACCAGAGATATGGATATAGCCAGAATACAGGCTTTCGTACAGAAGGTGGAGGACCAGAGGCAAAGAAGGAGGGTACATGAATTTGACAGAGGGCCGTCAAAGAGGGCTAGACCTATGGGACAGTCTATGGTGTCCCAGGGAGAATCTAGGCCTCGGATTTTTCCTAGAGCGCCTAGACCATCATTTTCTTCCCCTACAGCAGGTACTTCATCCCAATTCTGGGGATTTAGAGGCAGCCATTTTGGGCAGAGTCAAGGTTCACAGACAACAAGATTTTCTCGTCCTCCGTGTCAGCACTGCGGAAGGTATCATTTAGGTGAATGCCGGTTGGGGACAAATGTTTGTTTTTGGTGTGGTACGACGGGGCACATAATCAGAGAATACCCACAAAGGGGCGCAGGTGGTATAGCATGACCTACGGGATCAATTATTGAATCATCATCATCGGTTTCTTCCCTAGGCACAGGTGTACAGCCTGCTAGTCGTGGTAGAGGTACCAGAGGAGCAGCCAGTTCCAGTGGAGCCCAGAATCGTACCTATGCTCTAGTTGACCGACAGAATTTGGAGGCTTCTCCTGATGTAGTCACAGGTACATTATCCATATTTTCACATAATGTATATGCATTGATTGATCCGGGTTCTACATTATCATATGTTACTCTGTTGATTGCTGGGAAATTTGAAAGAACGCCAAAATTATTAATTAAGTCAATTGAAGTATCCACACCAGTTGGTGAATCTATTATTGCCAAAAGAGTATATCATAATACTGTAGTAACTATGTGTGATCATGATACGTTGGCGATCTTATTGAACTAGAAATGGTGGATTTTGATGTCATAATGGGTATGGATTGGTTGGCTTCTTGTTATGCCACGGTGGATTGCCGAGCTAAGGAAGTACATTTTCATTTTCAACAAATGAATGTTCTTGAATGGAAGGGTAATGTAGGGGCACCGAGAGGAAAATTTATTTCCTATCTGAAAGCAAGGAAAATAATAGCCAAGGGGTACATATGTCACTTAGTAAGAGTGAAAGATACTGATGTGGAACCACTCACTCCTCAATCAGTTTCAGTGGTCAATGAATTCCTTGATGTATTTCCTGAGGATCTTCTAGGTTTACCTCCAGAACGGGAAGTAGAGTTTGGTATTGATGTGATTCCAGGCACTCAACCTATCTCTATTCCTCCGTATCAAATGGCTCCAGCAGAATTGCGTGAATTGAAGGAGAAATTAAAAGACTTGCTGGACAAGGGCTTCATCAGGCCTAGTATGTCCCCGTGGGGTGCACCAGTATTATTTATACGGAAGAAAGATGGCACATTGAGAATGTGCATTGACTATCGACAATTGAATAAGGTAACGATCAAAAACAAATATCCCCTCCCCAAAATTGACAATTTGTTTGATCAGTTATAGGGTGCCAAATGTTTTTCAAAGATTGACTTGAGATCGGGTTACCATCAAGTCAGAGTTAGAGAAAAAGATATACCCAAGACAGCTTTTCGAACACGGTATGACAACTATGAATTTTTAGTTATGTCTTTTGGACTAACAAATACACAGGCTGTTTTCGTGGATTTGATGAATAGGGTGTTTAATCTATTTTTGGACGTGTTCGTGATGGTGTATATAGATGACATCCTGGTTTATTCACGATCACAAGAGGACCATGATAATCACTTATGACAGGTGTTACAGATTCTTCGTGATCGTAAGTTATATGCAAAGTTCTCTAAATGTAAATTTTGGTTGAAATCCATAGCATTCTTGGGTCACATTGTGTCAGATGAAGGAATTCGGGTAGATACACAAAAGATTGAAGCGGTGAAAAATTGGCCAAGGCCTATGACGCATACGAAAAGTCATAGCTTTCTTGGGTTGGCAGGTTATTATCAAAGATTTGTTGAAGGGTTTTCTTCCATTGCTGCACCTTTAACAAAGCTAACACACAAGGCAATTAAGTTTTAGTGGAATGATGCATGTGAGAAAAGTTTCCAAGAGCTGAAAGATAAATTAACTTCCACACCCGTATTAGTACTTTCGGAAGGCACATAAGGGTATGCAGTATATTGTGATGCATCTAGAGTTGGCCTAGGATGTGTATTAATGTAGCTCGGTAATGTAATAGCATATGCCTCATGACAGTTTCGGCCACATGAGAGAAACTATCCCACACATGATCTTGAGTTAGCAACTGTGGTATTTGCTTTAAAGATATGACACCATTATTTGTATGGAGTTCATGTTGACATCTACACTGATCACAAAAGTTTGCAATATATCTTTAAGCAAAAAGACTTAAATCTAAGGCAGCGGAGGTAGCTTGAACTATTGAAAGATTACGATATTGATATTCTATATCATCCAGGGAAAGCTAATATGTTATCTGACACATTAAGCCTCAAAGCTGTAGAAAGCACTAGTGGCCAGTTGGCAAAAAGCAAGACCTAGTCAAGGATCTACATCAACTAGCCAGCTTGGGAGTCCGTCCTCTTGAATCTCCCGATGAAGGGGTTATTATGCAAAATGCAGCAGAATCTTCATTAGTAGCTGAGGTGAAAGAGAAATAGTATGCGGATCCTATGTTATTGCAGCTGAAAGAAAATGTACAACAGGGTCTAACAAAGGCATTTGATCTTTCGCAAGAGGGAGTACTTCAATGCTAAGGTAGATTATGTGTACCGGATATAGATGAGCTGAGGAGACGAATTATGGCAGAGGCACATCATTCACGATATTCTATTCATATGGGATCTACCAAAATGTACCATGATTTGAAAGAAATGTATTGGTGGGGAAACATGAAGAAGAACATTGCAGAATTTGTAGCTCAATGCTTAAATTGTCAACAAGTAAAAGTGGAGCATCAGAAAGCTGGAGGTTACATGCAATGTATCAATCTTCCAGTCTAGAAATGGGACATGATTAACATGGATTTCATCACAGGTTTTCCTCGTACACTGCGAAAATTTGATTCCATATGGATAATAGTTGACAGGCTTACCAAGTCAGCGCATTTCCTACCAGTCAAGACCACCTATACAGCTGAACATTATGCAAGGTTGTATATTAAAGAGATAGTACAATTACATGGGATTCCAATCTCCATTATATCAGATAGTGGAGCACAATTTACTACACATTTTTGGAGATCTTTTCAGAAGAGATTGGGTACACAAGTGAATTTGAGTACAACTTTTCATCCTCAGATAGATAAGCAGAACGTACTATCCAAACACTTGAAGATATGTTACGAGCTTGCACGTTAGATTTTAAGGGCATTTGGGATGATCATTTACCTCTTATTGAATTTTCCTACAACAATAGCTATCATTCAAGTATCAAAATGGCACCTTATAAAGCTTTATACGGAAGAAAGTGTAGATCACCAATTGGATGGTTTGAAGCGGGTGAAACCGCTTTACTTGGTCCAGATCTTGTTCACCAAGCTATGGAGAAAGTTAGGGTGATACAACAACGGCTACAAATGACCCAAAGTCGACACAAGTCATATGCTGATGTTAGAAGAAGAGGGCTTGAATTCGCCATAGGTGATTGGGTATTCTTGAAGGTGTCACCGATGAAAGGGGTAATATGATTTGGAAAAAAAGGTAAGTTGAGTCCCCATTATATAGGGCCATATGAAATTGTCCGAAGATTTGGGCAAGTTGCGTATGAATTGGCACTACCCCAAAAACTCTCCACAGTTCATCTAGTATTTCTTGTTTCGATGCATCAAAACAAGAAATACTAGATGAACTGTGGAGAAAAATTATGGCAGAGGCACATCATTCATGATATTCTATCCATCTCGTAACGCTCCTATTAAAGATGTACAAGTTACAGAGGATCTCACCTATGAAGAGATCCCTATTGCTATTCTGGATAGACAAGTGAAGAGGTTAAGGAATAAAGACGTATCTTCTGTAAGGGTACTTTGGAGAAATCAGCAAGTGGAAGAGATCACATGGGAAGCTGAAGAAATGATGAAGTCAAAGTACCCGTATTTGCTTCACATGGAAGAAAAAGTTCAAAGTGCGGAAGGAGAGCAATAACAAGTAATATCTATAAGCATTATGTGTATATGTATATATGCTAACATAAAGGTGCATTTGTTGTAAATGGGAAGATGTTATTAACATTCGAGGATGAATGATTCTAAGGGGGGAAGGATGTAACACCCCATACATTTCCAAATTTGCCAACTTTGAACCATGTTTACCTTAGTATTGAAAACAATAAGTGCGTATTTTGTATTTTTTTGATGGACTATTGATATTGTGCTAATGTCTGCAAAGAAAGGTCGAAGAAATGAAGAAAATTAGATTTTTGGTGTCAGGCACGCCCAGGGGCGTGCCGGGCCGCTTTTGACAGAATTTTTTTTGGCATGGGCAGCATAGGGGCGCGCCAGGCAGCTTGCCAGGCCGTTTTTTGCCAATTTCTTCTTCGACCACTAGTCTCTAAATAGGGCTCTCGAGTAATTGTATCATTATTCCATCTTGGTAGGACTACTCTTGGAATATTTTGGCATCCAAATGAGGGTTAATTCTTCTTCCTTTTTATTTTTATTTTTTTTATCAATTTATGATAAATTAAGCCATGAGTTGCTAAAATCGCTTATTCTTGGGATTGAGGCAACACACATGAATATCGTGAGTTGAATATTGTCTTAAAATTTATGGAATTATTTAAACATGAGATAGTTGGTGGATCATGTATTGAATTTGGGGGGCTAAGTTAACATATGTTAATGGGCTAAGGCCCAAAATGATGCAAAAGGCATGGCCTAAAGATGGTAAATGACCCATTCTTGTGTTGACCAAGTAAACATTGCATTTAATTACCAAGAATTTGATAAGGATGACTTGAGGGCCTATATAAAGGCACAAAAACCAGATTTTTATTCCACAAAACACACATGCCATTCCAGACAATTCCAAGATACTTCTTTTAGCTCTCAAACCCTAAACTATCTTTTTGGACAAGATCATCATTTTTCAAGCTTGGGTAAGTGTTTAATCTTATGGTTTCATATATTATATGTATGAGAGATTGTGTAGATCATGATGGTTATGTCTAAAAGTGTTGAGTAGTGCACTTTTACTTTTTACTAAAAGATGTGTCATCTATGTGACTTGAACTTGAAAGGAGACTTGAGGTTTTGATGGAAGTGGATGGTGTGGATGAAATATCAACATGTATGGTGTGGTTATGTCCTTAACTTGCTTTTTCTATGTGTATAACTTGTGGGATTGTTGTTATGAAATGTATAGAGGTGACTTGATGGAGTAATTGTGACGTAGTGTTAATGAGGAAGCGTAAAGGATAAACTTGGTGTGAAATGCTATTGGTTTATGAGGTCTTGGTCAAAGTGTGGAATGTTGTGGTATGGTTAGTATGAAAATGTCATGAATTGTATTGTAAAGGGTGAAATGACGTTATAGGGAAATCATGTAACTCATTGTCATCTTATGCACTTGTAAGGTAGTTAGTTGTTAACGTGAGCTCCATTATGTACTTGTGTTGTAGAGCAAAACGTAAGGAAGGAGATGGATTATTGTATTCATATATAAGACTGTGTATTCATATTGGGAAGATAAGGTATGTAAGGTTACTTTTTTCGTATCCTTCTGCAGCACATATTATTCACATTGACATTACACTTGTTCCATTTTGAAATGTTCAAAGGTATCTCATTTCAGGTTGTCATATAGTATTACTCACATAACCAATTGTGTGATTCAGATATCTCATGGTTCATTGAATAATGCTTCAAAGTTCCAATAATGTACAATCACCAATGTATCACTCTTATAATGAAGGAAAGAAGTAATGTATAATTGTTTGTATATTCTTGAGTGGCATCCCAGGGGTGGAATAAACACCTAGCTTGGGTCAATTCTAATATCATGGGTGGTATCCCAGGGGTTCAAATACCTAGCATGGGTCGATCCCAATATCATAGTAACATTCCAGGGGATATAGAAAAGCCTAGCATGGGTTATCACAGTAACATCCTAGGGGCGACAGAAAAGCCTATCATGGGTTACTCACATCCCAGGGGTTAAAAGACCTAGCATGGGTTATCCTCTTTTACCGCTGATCAGTTGGTCATTACAAGTTCTTAATGCAAAGAATGATAAAGTTAAGTAATGAATGATAATGATGAACAATTGTAAAGGCAAAGAAAGTAATGAATGTAACGTACATGGTTCCAAACACATACAAAACGATGGTTTATCCATATTGACTATTCTCTTATATTTGATTCCATTGATGTTCTTATCTATCATGAAGTTTCTTATTGCCTTACATACTCAGTACATTCTTCGTACTGATGTCCCTTGGGGGACTTACCTTACTTGCTGCAGGCACAGGTACTAGTAGACCTCCACAGTAGGTTGCGGATCATTTTCCGATCATTGGTGAGCTCCGGTTGGTTCAGGTCTTTCCGAGTTACTTGTGTACATTTGTTTTAGTATTGTAAATGTTGGATAAAGCGGGGGCTTGTTCCGAGTTTAAGATGGTTATGTACATGTATATGTAGAGGCTTTGTAGATGTTGTGGGACAAACGAAGGTGACATGATGGCCCTAATGGCCAAGTTTCATATTTATCATATATTTTCCATGACTTCCGCTATTGGCATCTTATATGTCTATGTGATGGTGATGCTTATTGAGTGACATGTGTATAAGTGTACATGAATGAAGATTGGTTCTCTCGGGCCTTAATGGCTTCGGGTGCCAGTCCGTCCCGTTAGAATTCGAGGCGTGACACTCTACACACTAGAAATATGGGTAAATGAGGGAAATAACTTGGAAGGTCATAACAACATGCACTACTAAAAGGACTTTCATCCCCGAAAGTCAATGGTAGAAAGAGACCAATGCTCCAAAAGAATGAGGTACTGGGTTTGCATGCTCCGATCAAGACTTCCCAGATAACCTCTACCGCAAACTATTGCCTCTTAGGGATCTTGCTGCAGGTATTCCTTTTTTCTTCACACTCCGTCCAACCAGAAAACCATAACAGACAGCCTACTAACCTCCAACCACAATCGGCGCTGCTGAGACACATACATCATCAACATAGCACTCTAATGTCTCACCAATACATACACAATCCAAATGAAAACCTAACAAAAAGAGGGACAAATTAAGGTATGAGTTATGCTACTAACTCCAAACTCCAAGTCCAATATCTGAAACTACCTATACTGAACTGCACTAAGTATCATCTCGGTCAGGCCTACACAACCACATCATATGACCCTTGGAATATTAGAGCTGATATACTAAAAATACAGGATGACAACCACACGTGCTGGCCCACTATGTGCTATCTAGCTATCTAAACTATACCAAGGGCTGAAAATCAAGTCTTAGAGTCGGAGAAATCAGTATAGCATTTCAACTAGCTGCTCTGAAGATAATAAGGTTGTACCAAAACCTGACAACTGCCTCATACTCACCTGCGGTGGTCAACATATATCCAACACTTCCTGCAAGAGCTGATACTGAAGCATAACCAATGAACGTAGTCCTACAGAGGAAAATCCTTTCTAAGGGAGAATTCACTATAGAGAACACAAGCAACAACAACATCTGCTGTAAACATAAACCATCGAGAAGAAACCAAGATCCCATCGCGGCTGCAAAGGATAGCATTGGTGTCTGAATTCCTAATAACTCAAAAAGTGTCATCTTAGCCTAAATCTGGTTCCATTAATACCCATAACAAATTTGACAACAACTACTCACTCCCAGAGTGCATCCGCACAGGTTGCCAACAACTGCTACTCCACATAAGCCCCTAAACAAGGATACTTCAGAGAACATACCAGGCTAGACAAACAACAAATAGGAAACCTTAGAATCCACCCATCTAGCCACTCCCAACTCAACTAACCAAAACCCATGCCATAGGAAGGGGACATAGTACTCAACTAGGCACTAATACCAGCAATGACCACTCGAAAGTATTTCAAACCAACCCAAAGGGTAACCCCTAACTGACAACACAAGAGGCGAGTTATCGGAGCTAATCATCAAAATGAGAATCACAAGAAAAGGGAGACGAACTAGATATCACTAGTCAACTATAGGTTACACACAGGCCTATCAGATGTTAGGACAATGTCAATACTACAATAACATAAAGTGCCAGTGGTATAAAGGTAAAATATGCCTAATGCCAGGGTAATATCAAAACTAACCACAATATAAGGTGTACGACCATTACCGGTCTAAAATTATACTAGGGCCAATAGGTCATAATAGAAGGGGTTCTACCCCAAAAATCATCTCCAAGAAACATACCGTACAAACCTCTCCGATCCGCTACTAAAAGAGGTCAATTACGGGGATAGCCAAATATATAAGAACCTATACTAAGGCACACATAATCAACAAAGCACTACCAGGCCATGTGGGTATGAAAACCCTGATATAACTCTAATAAAAACTAGAAAATAAAAACCAACACGTACCTAAAGTTGTGAAATACGAAGACATAACATCTGGCTTGTCTGAAGAAATAAAAATCTGAGCACGTCTACTCTCAAATTGAGTCTCTGAATGCCCAACTGACACACTAGGCATGCCGCCACTATCTGAATATATTGTACCCCTGAGAGACTGATCTAGATACGCTGATTGCTCGATAATACCACATTATGGACACTCTTTAGACCAACTACAAACCTTACCACAAGCATACCACGCTCCTAAAACTCTCTGCCTTGCTATACTAGCTAATCCAGAATGGCCTCCACGGCCAAAAGACGTAAATCAAAAACCCCATAACGCCTGCCCTGAACTATATCTACTACAACCACCATGAACTCTCCAAGAGCCACTTACACTCAGAGGCTCTACCTGAGCTGACCTAATAGACTATGAGTGATGCTGACCTCTGCAAAAAGAATCCTATCTCAAGAAGGGACACCACTACCACTGTGTTTTGGATGCGGTCTACTACCATTACCTCTGTACATCTCAAGACAAACCCTTTCTATAAACTTTGCATGTTCCACAATCTGAGGAAAAGAAACTTCAGCTTACTATCAAATGCTCCTACACCAGGTGGAGAAATAGAGTCAACCCTCTGATAAAACCACACACCATCTTGTTCTTTAGGAAACAATATAGAGATACATCTGGCCCACTTTAAAAAAAACCAATCTCATACTCAGCAACAGATAGAGAACCCTGCTGAACACCAACAAACCCAACTCTATCCTAAAAACCACTCAACACATCGGGCACCACCTCCAATTGCAAAATATCCATAAACAGACTTGGAATACCCAACACAAAATACTGAGATGCTGAAGTAGTCACAAGCTCTGTTGAAGTTTGAGCTAGCACCAAATGCTTGGTTTGATGCTGAAGATCCTCGTAAACTCCATCTCCCTGATCTGAATCTGAGCTGAAACTCTGGGAACGTGAGTAGAAGTCCCATCGGCCTCTATCAGCGACGTCACACTATCCATCTAAGGAAGAATAGAGTCAAGGAGATATCCAAGAGTTTGAAAAATCAAGTCACACAATAGATAATCAATAATCCAAAATTTCCTAGGAATGCCCTATAGCCTCTCGCAGAGAGGATACAAACGACATCGTACCGATCCGCGAAACTCTACTAGGCACTTGCTCTTATACCAACTATGCCCATAAACCTATGCTCTAATACCAAACTGTCACGACCCAATTTCTCAGTTCATGATGGCACTTACTCTAACCTACCTATAAGCAAGTGTAAGTAGAAGAGAATCCAAAGAAGTACAACAGAATACCCCAAGACTGGTGATGCTAGTACAAGAACCACTAATAACCAAGAGTACAAGATAAACATAATATAATTATATGTAGAAGAGTGTTTGAGATACAATATAAAGATCAGTCCAGAAAAAGAGGGAGAGTAGGAACAACTCCGACCATCTGAAGCTCACCCTAGGTCTCCGATTCATGATTGCTCCTCAAGATACACAAATCAGCGATGAAAACTCGTACTAAGGACTACAAGGTGCAGAAGTGTAGTATGAGTACCAACATGAGGTACTCAGTAGGAATCGTGACCCTAAATATAAGTATAGAATCGGGGATACTCGCGTCCCTAGGTGTCCAACTATAACTGACAAGTGTCGGTCCTACGGAGCTGTAATTATCGAAAACCTATAGTCAAGTAATTAGAATCTAACCGGCCAGTTCGGACACATCATCACCTAACTGGCTATCATTCCTCCTTCAACAAGCTAGAAAGGTACACACTACAGATAAAACCTGACCTGGACCCCATAATATGGAGGGAAACTGAAGCAGGAAAAACCACCCAATCGGGCCCCCATAAACCACAGTGGGAAACACAAGTGAGAACTATACTAGTGGTAGGCGATACATGCAAAGAAAAAAATCGTAACTAGAACTGATTGTTGATGCCGAGTGAAACCAATACCAAGTCTAAGCAAACCAAGTGTATACACCCCTCCTGCTCACCTAGCTTACAAAGGTGGGTCCCATGGTGACCAACTGATCTGAGGTGTATTTATATGCCTTAGTAGCGACTTTAACCCATGATTACCTTAGTTTTGTGAACAATACTTGTGTAGTATATAAGTTTTTTGATGGAAAATGAGATAATGCGCTAACCAATATGATTAGACTCTTGTAGGTGGAATTTACGACTTTGTGGAGCATGTTTGGCATGAAAAGTGAGGCTTGCAGGAGCTACGAGTGAATAATATTGAAGATAAGAGACAAGCCAAAGAGTTGATCTTAAATAATCCATCCAAATCCGCGAAGAGAAGTCGACGAAAGCTAGAAAATTACAAAAAAAAGGGCCTGGCGCGCTAGGCAGCGTGCCAGGCCGCGTTTGGCAAAACTCTCACCCGTCCAGGCAGTGCCCAGGTGCGCTAGGAAGCGTGCCACACCACCTGGGAGCACCCTGCTTGCTGAGGCAAAATCTGCCTAAGAGCTAGGCGCGCCCAATGGCGTGCCGGGCCGCTTTTTAGCCGATTTTTGCCTCGACTTGAGTCTATAAATATGGCTTTTGAGTTATTGTATCAGATTCCATCCTCCCTAGAATATTTTGGGCGTTTTTGGGCATCTTAATTAGGTTCCAATCCTCTTATTTTCAGTTTTTTAGTACTTTTATGGTATTTATTTACTTTTGGTTGTTGATAAACATTATGAGTGGCTAAAACCCCTCATTCTTGGGGCTAAGGCCAAGACCATGAATCTCTTGGGCTAATTGTATTGGTTTTTGTTGGAGTTTATTATAAAGTGGTTATTCATATATTCTAAAATTCATTATTTTGATGTTTGATCACCATTGGAATATATTTCTTGTCTTGAAGTGAGCTCGAGAGAGAAACGGAGAGATAGAACCTGAATATATGAAGTGTGGTCTGTCTCGGAGATGTAATTCCAAGGGATTGACCTGTGGTTAGGACCGAGAGGTACCTAACCACCCACACTCGATAAATTACAAGAAGAAAGCTTGAATGCTCTAGACTTGGTTAAGCTTATCACCACTCACAGATGTAGGTAAGTTTCTAAGTTCTAGGAGAAAATTATAATTTGGAGACGAATATAGTTGTAAACATTAGCCTTGGGATCGATAACCAGGACAAACTACTCAAAAATGCTTAAACCAACAGCAATTATGCTTGAAAGATGATGGTCAAGGTGCCTTAGCCCTGGGAATTCACTTTTTATTGATTTTTAAAGCATATTTACGTAAATCAAAGTTACGGTAGCGAAGATAGGAGTTCTTAGTTCGCAATCATTTAATTTTTAGCACCCAATCACTTGTCATTTTCGTAACACTAGTTTTTAATTATAGTTTGACGTCCAGAGTGATTTCTGTTGATGAAAGTCCCTTGGGTTCGATATCCGGCTCTTTAAAAGGAGCCACTTTATTACTTGCACGATCACGTACACTTGCGTGTATAGCTGGGTCGCAATAAGTTTTTGGCGCCGTTGCCGGGGACTTTCAAATAGATAGGTTTCAATTATTGATGTTTGAACTTTAAGTTTCAGCTACGTGTTGACAACTTGATCTTAGCGGTGCTATTTTTGCTGATTTACTTTATCAGAACACTGGCAAGGAATAAGGATTTGGTAGCCCCGCAGTCTGAACCTGAAAGATATTTCAATAGATTGAGGAGACAGGCTGCAGAATACCCAATCCCACAAGTCGAACTGGCTGGCGAAGGAATACGGGGTAATCCCGTGAGAATTGAAGAACCAGGTGCAGAGAGACGTGAACCGGAAGTGATAGCAGCTAGAACAGTCCGCGATGTGGCAATCCCACTCGCCACTAATGTGACCTCCAGTATTCTCAAACCGGCCGTTGGAGGTAGATTTGAGCTTAAACAGAACATGGTGCAACTCTTGCACTCAAGTGGACAGTTTACTGGTCTTGCTCATGAAGACCCGCAGATGCATATTCAAAATTTTCTAGAGATAAGCGACACATATATTCCTGCAGGGGTGTCTTCTGATTATGTGAGACTTACTTTGTTTCCCTTCTCTCTGTTGGGGGAAGCAAGAAGGTGGTTAGATGCAGAGCCGGCTAATTCTATCACTACTTAGGATGATCTTGCTCGAAAATTCTTGATAAGGTTCTTTCCGTCTGGAAAAACAGCAAAGCTAAGGAGTGAGATACTAAGTTTCAGACAGAAAGATGATGAGAATTTGTACCAAGCTTGGAACAGATTCAAATCCATGTTGAGGGATTGCCCTCACCACCACCAAGCTAATGAAGTGTTGGTGCATACGTTTATAGAGGCTCTCAACCCCAACACTAAAATTTTACTTGATTCAGCTGCAGGTGGACAGGCTTTAGAGAAGACGTATGATGAATTATATGCTTTGTTGAATCATATATCGCAAGGAAATCCAGACTGGCATAGTGATAATTCGAGAAATTCTACAAAGAAGGTCGCTGGGAAACTAGATGTGGATGCAGTCACAGCACTATCTGCCCAAATTTCAGCTATGCAAAACATGATGAACAATCACTTTAGTAGTTTGAATTTGGGTCAACAACCAGCTCTCGTGAATGCAGTCCAGCAACAGGTTTCTGTGATGTGTAGCGTATGTGGAAATGGTGATCATACCAGCGAATTGTGTAGTGCTAATCCGGATTCAGTAAATTTTGTTGGTAATGCCCAAAGGGGAGGTGGAGCTCAGAACTACGGTAACACTTATAATGCCGGGTGGAAAAACCATCCGAACTTCTCATGGGGAGGAAATCACAATCAATATAGGCCTCAAGGATATGCCCCTCAGTACAACCAACAGCAAGGTCAAGGAAATCAAGTGAGTTCTAAGACGGGAGACATGAGTGTGGAGGATATGTTAAAATAGATTATGGCTGAACAAGCGAAGCTAGCAGCAGATGTGAGGAACAATCAGTTGGCTACTCAGAATTTGGAAAAGCAGATTGGCCAGTTAGCTAATGCACAAAATACAAGGCCCCAAGGGGGTCTTCCAGGAGATACAGAGCCAAATCCCAAGCAGGTGAATGCTATAGTCACTCGTAGTGGTAAGCAGTTAGAGGATACCGTTGCACCAGCAAAAGAATTGGAGCCGAAAGTAGTGGTGATAGAAGACGAACAAGTGGAATCTACCAAAATCTCCAAAGATGATAAAGTGAGACTTAGTGTGAAATTGCCTCCTCCGTTCCCTCAGAAGTTCAACAAGAAGAAGGAGGATGAATGCTTTGGTAAGTTCATTAAATTGCTTAAACAGGTGCACATTAATTTGCCTCTTGTGGATATCTTGCAGGGTATTCCAAAGTATGCCAAGTTCGTGAAAGACATTGTAGCAAACAAGAGTAGATTGACAAAGTATGCCACAGTGGCTTTAACTGAGGAGGTTAGTTCTCGCATTCAGAACTGGTTACCTACTAAACTGAAAGATCCTGGAAGTTTCACTGTGAAGATTACTTTGGGGGATCGTGTTTGCGCTTGTGGATTGTGTGATTTGGGGGCCAGTATAAATCTGATGCCCACTTCGGTTTTCAAGGAATTGGGTTTGGGTCGTCCGAAGCCTACTACTATTATTTTGCAGTTGGCAGACCGATCTGTGACTAGACCTGATGGTATTATTGAGGATGTCCTGGTACAAGTGGGGTCATTGATCTTTCCCGTTGATTTTGTGGTGTTGAATTTTGAGCCTGACCCGGAAGTTCCATTTATTTTGGGGCGTCCGTTCCTGGCTATAGGAGGTGCAATCATTGATGTAGCAGCAGGGAAACTTACTATGCGAGCTCATGACAAGGTTGAAGTCTTTGATGTATATAGGGCTTTGAAGCTTCCAGAGATTTATGAGAACTTGGCGGCTATCACAGCTATAGATTTGGCGGTTAAAAGCATCTACACTTTGACTACAGATCCGTTGGAAAAAGTTTTGATGGGGAAAGATGTGTTTGGTGATGCAGAAGCTAGTGAGATGGTGCAAGTTCTTGATCTTATGGGTATCTATGCTAAAGAGGGTAGATGGGAGCCATTGAATCGTCCACTCGGTCCTACAACTAAGCCCTCAATTGAGGAAGCACCGAAGCTTGAATTGAAGGAACTTCCATCTCATCTTAGATATGCTTTCCTAGGTGAAAACAAGACTCTTCCTATTATTCTGGCAGCAGATTTGTCACAAAAACAAGTTGATGCAGCTTTGTTGATTCTAAAACGAAGAAAGAAGGCTATTGGTTGGCAGATGTCTGACATCCATGGGATTAATCCGGGCTTATGCATGCATAAAATATACATGGAAGAAGGACACAAGCCGAGTGTGCAACACCAACGACGCTTAAATCCGGTAATGAAAGAAGTAGTAAGGAAGGAGGTAATTAAGTGGCTGGATTCTGGCATTGTTTACCCTATCTCTGATAGTACGTGGGTGAGCCCAGTACAATGTGTTCCAAAAAAGGGTGGTATGACGGTGATCACAAATGACAATAATGAACTGATTCCTACAAGAACTGTGACAGGATGGCGTATTTGCATGGATTACCGAAAACTTAATGATGCTACGAGGAAGGATCATTATCCAATCCCTTTTATTGATCAGATGCTGGATCGTTTAGCCGGGCAGGAATATTATTTCTTTCTTGATGGGTACTCCGGTTACAATCAAATTGCTATAGATCCCCAAGATCAAGAGAAGACTACATTCACATGTCCTTACGGCACATATGCTTTCAAGCGTATGCCATTTGGATTATGGAATGCACCAGCTACCTTTCAGCGTTGCATGATGGCTATTTTCTACGACATGGTGGAGGATTTTGTAGAGATTTTTATGGATGATTTCTCAGTCTTTGGTAACTCTTTCGAGGTATGTTTGCACAACCTGGATAAAGTCCTTGCTCGGTGTGAAGAAACTAATCTTGTTCTAAATTGGGAGAAGTGCCATTTCCTTGTGACAGAAGGTATAGTTCTTGGGCATAAAGTGTCAAAGCAGGGGTTGGAAGTTGATAGGGCAAAGATCGAAGCTATTGAGAAACTTCCTCCACCTGTATCGGTTAAAGGGGTGCGAAGTTTTTTGGGTCATGCGGGATTTTACAAAAGGTTTATTCAAGATTTTTCCAAAATTACACGTCCCATGTGTGCACTCCTGGAGAAAGATGTGAATTTTGTATTCTGTGAATCATGTGTGAAGGCATTCGAGGTGTTGAAAAAGAAGTTGGTAGAGGCACCTATTCTCATTGCTCCTGACTGGACTTTGCCATTTGAGCTCATGTGTGACGCAAGCGATGTGGCAATAGGGGTGGTTCTAGGTCAATGGAAGAATAAGGTATTTCACTCTATTTATTATGCGAGCAAGACCCTTGATGCAGCCCATATGAATTACACGATGACGAAAAAAGAGATGCTAGCTTTGGTATATGCATTTGATAAATTCAGGTCGTATTTAGTCGGCACAAGTGTTATTGTATACACGGACCATGCAGCGATACGATATTTGTTCAATAAAAAGGATGCTAAACCGCGCTTGATTAGATGGATCCTATTGCTACAGGAGTTTGACTTAGAGGTTAAAGATAGAAAGGGGACAGAAAATCAAATTGCCGACCATCTGTCTAGACTTGAGAATTCGACACATATAGAGGATGATGGGCATATTTGTGAGGAATTTCCATACGAGCAGTTGTTGGTATTAGAGGTCGAGGAGTTGCCATGGTATGCAGATATTGTGAACCTATTGGTAAGTGGATTATTTCCTCCTGATTCGAGTCCTCAACAGAAGAAGAGACTGGCATATGAGGTACGTTTTTACATATGGGATGAGCCGTATTTATTCAAGCAAGGGCCTGATCAATTAATACGAAGATGTATTCCGGATGCTGAAGTTAAGCAAGTGTTAGAGAAATGCCACTCCTCACTTTATGGTGGACATCATGGTGGTGAACGAACAACCCAAAAAATATTGCAATCAGGTTTCTTCTGGCCTTCGATATTTAAAGATGCTCATGCCTTTGTGAAAAATTGTGATCAATGTCAACGTATGGGGACTATTGCCAAGAGACATGAGATGCCTCTTAACAACATCCTAGAAGTAGAAATTTTCGATGTATGGGGGATTGATTTCATGGGCCCTTTTCCACAGTCGAATGGAAATCTATACATACTCGTTGTAGTGGATTATGTATCCAAATGGGTAGAGGCCGCAGCTCTTCCTACTAACGAATCCAAAGTTGTGGTAAAGTTTCTGCAAAAGCACATCTTCACGAGGTTCGGAACTCCAAAAGCGATTATTAGCGATGGAGGATCACACTTCATTAATTATTTGGTGAAGAATGTATTGGCAAAGTATGGAGTGAAACACAAGGTCGCAACAGCGTATCATCCCCAAACAAGTGGCCAAGTGGAAGTGTCTAATCGTGAGATAAAGCAAATCTTGCAAAAGACGGTAAATACTCAAAGGAAAGACTGGTCACTTAAGCTGGATGATGCTCTTTGGGCCTATCGAACGGCTTATAAAACTCCTAAAGGGACTTCCCCCTATCGTTTGGTCTTTGGGAAAGCTTGTCACCTCCCAGTTGAGCTTGAGCATCGAGCATATTGGGCGGTAAAGAAGTTGAATCTAGATCCGGGGTTGGCAGGTGATAAGAGGTTGTTACAACTCCATGAGTTGGAAGAATTTCGTGCACATGCATATGAAAATGCTAAGATCTACAAGGAGAAAACGAAGCGATGGCATGACAAGCATATTCTTCCCCGTACTTTTGAGACTGGCCAGTTGGTACTCTTGTTTAAATCAAGACTTAGGTTGTTTCCGGGCAAGCTAAGATCCAAGTGGAGTGGGCCCTTTGAGGTAAGTCGCACGACACCTCATGGTGCGGTGGAACTTTTGAACAAGGCGGATGGTACAAGGTTTATGGTAAATGGCCAGAGATTGAAGCATTATTTCGGTGAGGAAGAAAAGCAAACGGAGGACGTGCTTCGCCTTGATGATAACTAAGCTCTTCTAATTGGTCGAGCCGCGACATTAAACCAGGCGCTACATGGGAGGCAACCCATGCATGTGTTGTAATATTTAGATTTATAAAGTAAAAATACAAAAAGAAGAGTAGTGCCCCGACCAAAACTAAGGCGCTTGATGGGAGGCAACCCATCTCTTTTTTTTCAGTTTTTGTCTTCTAACATAGTGCTAGGATCTTGTGTTTATGCAGAGGCACGGAGTAGGTTGGTATGAGAATCCACAAGGCAAAGGCAAATTGGGCGGATGGATGATTATTTGAAGATGCCGGACAGGCAAGACATGTTTTTGATCAAAGCTTCAAGTCTTGGGACATGTAAAAGCCCCAAGATCATGAAAAGACGGTGAAAAAATGGCTCAGGTATGAGGATAAGTATGGGGTGCGCTACCTAGCGTGCCAGGATGAAAAAGCTAAGAAAATAAATTGTAAGGGCAGTGCACAGGCGCGCTAGGCAGCGTGCCACGCCGCCTGTGCAGAAAATTCTTTCAACAAGGGCAGTGTACAGGCGCGCTAGGCAGCATGCCACGCCGCCTGTGCAGAAAAATTTTTCAACAATGGCAGTGCACAGGCGCGCTAGGCAGCGTGCCACGCCGCCTGTGCACGATATCTGGGCAGTTTGTTTTTTTTGGGGTTCTAGACACGACCCCCCCCCCTCCTCTTTTAAATCCCCCCATTACTTCATTCTTCACAACTATTTCACAACCCCACACCCCAACTCACGATTTTCTCCCCCATCTAGTGCCCACAAAAAGTTCGACTCTTTGCTTTCTCACTTTGGGATTGTGTTCAAGTTGGTTAGCTATTTTTACAAGGTTTATTGACTTGGTTGTGGATCTCTGCTACAGGTACTATGTCTGATTCTAATATAGCAGCCTCTAGCTCTCACAAGAGACGTCGGTCAGGTAATAAGGTGCCCGCGGCTCCCCCAGTACCAAAAGGGCAAAAATGGGAGTATGGGATTAATGCAGTCTCCAGTGCGGGGAAAAATTGGTACAAAAGCCATCCGGAGGCTAAATATTTCTCCGATGAGTGTATTGATAGGTCAAGCCTTGGTCGGGATTACCCAAGAATTTTGGCTCGGTTAGAGCAAGTGGGGATGGGCTTTTTTTTCAACAGACCTACAGATTGCAACCTCCACTTGGTGAGGGAATTGTACGCAAATTGGAACCCTGACGCACCTACATGCTCGGTGGTGGTACGAGGTTTGGATGTGATACTTGACTCCTTGAGCTTAAATGGATTATTGGGGATTCCCACACGGGCAAGTCCTGAAGACATACTCAGGCTAAATGCCAGGCCTCCATATGCTGAAATTCGACACACTCTGTGCGGCCTACGTTCAACTGTGAGGTGGCTTCGCCATCACCAACGAGGGTACCACAAGAGTCTACCCTTTGCCCATCTCAACAAAGAGGCTAGGATTTGGCTTAAGATTGTATGTTGTTGTTTAATTCCAGGGAGCCACATGACTAAAGTTACAAGAGATCGCGTCTGTTTGGTATATGCTCTCATGACTGATGCGGAGATTAATGTAGGGTCTGTTTTGTTGTCAGCAATGCGGCGAGCTCGTCTTCATGGAGGTCTTCGATATGCTTTCGGTGGACTATTGACCAAATTAATGCGAGCATTCGACGTTCCCGAAGAAAATTTTGATTATCATCCTCCTTTGACGACAACGCCTGTGGATGTCACCCAGACTAAGGCGCCAGATTCACTCGGCCCCACTTTGACATTAGCAGAGCGACATGCTCGAGATGACGGGATTCTAGCCCATATGTATGGATTGGATATGCTGTGACACAGAACTGGGGGTAGACCCTCCACGGCAGATGAGCTGAGTCAGGTAGAAAGAGATTATCCTCTCAATGAGCATGCCATGGCCTTATTGAGGATTGGTCCTGACTTTGTGGAGCCAGTGGATGATGATGTCCCCACAGATGAGGAGGACCTCCAGAGTGGTTCTGAGGATGAGGAAGCTGAGGTAGATGATCCACCGTTAGATGTCCGTGGACCGGAGGATGACAACTACCTCGACTGACCAGGGAGCTCCTTACATCCTACTCTTGCTTTGTTTATTTTGGTAGCATTGGGGACAGTGCTAATATTTTAAGTGTGGGGTGGGGTGTAATGGACTTCTCTTGTATGTATGTATACGTGTGCTGTTGTATGCTTTTATTTTGGGTTCCTTAGCGTTTGTTTTCGGTTCTTTTACTAAGGAGAGTCCCTTTGAACCGTACAAAAAAAAAAATTGTGTTAAAATTTTGGAGTTTTGATGTTATTTTGTGTTGTTTTGGGGGTTTATTACTTCTGAGTCGCCTTAGTCATAGGACTAAGGGATTTGCTCTATGATGGATGGATGACGACCGTCTTAAGAGCAAATTAGTCATGTAGTGTCGTGTCAGGTGTTCTTGCTTGCTATACAGTTGTTCTTACACGTGTGAAACATGCCCGGATATATAATAGCAAGTGTGGAGACGCCTAATTATCACTTAGTTGACTTGCTAAGTTGCTTAATATTGAATTGATGCATGATTTTGGAGTTTTTATGGTGAACCTGCTGAGCTGAACATGTGCCATGTGTGAGTAAGGTTTTGTTGTGATATTCCATGTGCATGATGATGTCTAGAACTTGCCCGGGGTGTTTGCAAAGCGAAATAAGAGATGTTAAGTTTAGGAGATGATATAGGCATTTTTTTTTTGATAGCCATATTTTAGACCCACTTTACCTACCCTCTGCGCATAATCCTAGTTAGCCCCGTTGAGCCTTTAGCCTTTTCCTTGTTAGCTTTACATGTAGCTCAATCCTCTTCTTTCAGTGAACCAGAATTTGATCCAATAACTCCTAAGCGCTTTAATTAGGAAATTAAGAGGTGAAGGAGTACCGGAGTTGGGAAGAAGGAAAGAGTTAAGTTAAAGCCTCAAGCATATCTCTGATAGGTGTGTGAAAATTTGTGCATATTGGTGGGGAAGATATTCAAAAAAAAAATAAAAAAATAAAATAAATAAATAAATAAATAAATAATAAAAATAATCTGGTTTTTGAATCAATGGTTGATAACATATTCCTTATCCGATGTGCGAACGCTAGTTTAAAGTTATGGGGAGAAACAAAGAAAAGTTGGGAAGAGAAAAGTAGTGGAAAATACGTTGGTTGAAGGTGCTCTGAATGTACTTTGTAGTGTAATAAAGCGCTCAGGAAAGATAGTCACTATGCTTGACCAAATAGTTCCTACCCGTCCTTGTGCCCACATTACAACCCCTACAAAGTCCTACTTGATCCTGAGCTTTAACATCTTAACATTAGTGGAGTATTACACTAAGGGCAAGCCTATGGTTCATCTTTGTGTTGCATGTGAACTCTTTCTGAGAGTGAGTGACTTTCATTCATGCACCCGTTTAGTAATTACGTTGTGGAATTGAGGGGTGATTCTCTTGTTGTGAGGGCACATGGTTAGTGAAGTTTGGTAAACGATTAATAATGTATCACGCATAAATTTGCAACTAGTAAGTTGTTTTGTGAGGGTAGGTTGTTTCAACCTGTTATGTAATTGAGTAATATCCTAGTATGTGGTGCATAAGTTGAAATGTGGTTGTGTAAGCTGTGCAAGAATGTTCATTTTGCATCTATTGCTTAAAAGTTGCCCTGAGTTGAGTGTGAGTAATTGTTCGAGGACAAACAAAGGTTTAAGTGTGGGGTGGTGATCTGAGGTGTATTTATATGCCTTAGTAGCAACTTTAACCCATGATTACCTTAGTTTTGAGAACAATACTTGTGTAGTATATAAGTTTTTTGATGGAAAATGAGATAATGTGCTAACCAATATGATTAGACTCTTGTAGGTGGAATTTGCGACTTTGTGGAGCATGTTTGGCATGAAAAGTGAGGCTTGCAGGAGCTACGAGTGAAGAATATTGAAGATAAGAGACAAGCCAAAGAGTTGATCTTAAAGAATCCATCCAAATCCGCGAATAGAAGTCGACGAAAGCTAGAAAATTACAAAAAAAAGGGCCTGGCGCGCTAGGCAGCATGCCAGGCCGCGTTTGGCAAAACTGTCACCCGTCCAGGCAGTGCCCAGGCACGCTAGGCAGCGTGCCACGCCGCCTGGGAGCACCCTGCTTGCTGAGGCAAAATCTGCCTAAGAGCTAGGCGCGCCCAATGGCGTGCCGGGCCCGCTTTTTAGCCGATTTTTGCCTCGACTTGAGTCTATAAATATGGCTTTTGAGTTATTGTATCAGATTCCATCCTCCCTAGAATATTTTGGGCGTTTTTGGGCATCTTAATTAGGTTCCAATCCTCTTATTTTCAGTTTTTTAGTACTTTTATGGTATTTATTTACTTTTGGTTGTTGATAAACATTATGAGTGGCTAAAACCCCTCATTCTTGGGGCTAAGGCCAAGACCATGAATCTCTTGGGCTAATTGTATTGGTTTTTGTTGGAGTTTATTATAAAGTGGTTATTCATATATTCTAAAATTCATTATTTTGATGTTTGATCACCATTGGAATATATTTCTTGTCTTGAAGTGAGCTCGAGAGAGAAACGGAGAGATAGAACCTGAATATATGAAGTGTGGTCTGTCTCGGAGATGTAATTCCAAGGGATTGACCTGTGGTTAGGACCGAGAGGTACCTAACCACCCACACTCGATAAATTACAAGAAGAAAGCTTGAATGCTCTAGACTTGGTTAAGCTTATCACCACTCACAGATGTAGGTAAGTTTCTAAGTTCTAGGAGACAATTATAATTTGGAGACGAATATAGTTGTAAACATTAGCCTTGGGATCGATAACTAGGACAAACTACTCAAAAATGCTTAAACCAACAGCAATTATGCTTGAAAGATGATGGTCAAGGTGCCTTAGCCCTGGGAATTCACTTTTTATTGATTTTTAAAGCATATTTACGTAAATCAAAGTTACGGTAGCGAAGATAGGAGTTCTTAGTTCGCAATCATTTAATTTTTAGCACCCAATCACTTGTCATTTTCGTAACACTAGTTTTTAATTATAGTTTGACGTCCAGAGTGATTTCTGTTGATGAAAGTCCCTTGGGTTCGATATCCGGCTCTTTAAAAGGAGCCACTTTATTACTTGCACGATCACGTACACTTGCGTGTATAGCTGGGTCGCAACACCAACCTCTTTTGGCACTACAGCTCTAAGACAGAGGGGCCCGTAGTGGACTCGGAAAGTCTACATACACTGCCTGGTCCCAAACCAGGACTTCCATAATCATAGTCTAGAGCTATATTCCATATAAGTAGCTCGGAGACCAAATTCTCCATAACCGTATAGTAATAACCACCAGATTCGAATCAGATCCCCAGGGTAATAAAAAAAGGCCTGATAAATCATAATAGTGAACCACTGCCGGACTCGAACTGAAACTCATAGTCAATGTAACCGTAACCAGCACTTCTAACGGAGGTCAATCTCAGTATAAGTCAATCCTAGATCCCGCAGGAGCTCCTCGTTGTAATATAACTAGTGGAAAACTAGGGTTCCTAAACCCACAACTAACCCGTATGTAACTACCCCTGTATCTTAGACTACAGTCTTAAGCTATTAAGCCGAGCTACAACTCTGAGGATAACAAAACTAACTAGGTATTCTAACTAGTCTAAGCATAATCATGTTTGGGGTAACACCTACCGATATATATGTGTCATCTAGATTCAAGAGACGGGCCCATAAAGCTATCTACCTGAAAAAAATAGCAGAGCCTCCTGTCGAGCCGTACAACACATTCTAGTGATAAAGCCTACCCAAACTGAGGCTAAGGTGTCTCACTCCTGACCTAAAGTATTGATAAGGGACCAAGTCTAACCTTAAGGCGGCTATCTATCAATAAATGAGAATTCAAACCTAGCCTCCAATGGTAGGGTCACTAATCGACTACTACATGCGTGAACTATGCATAACCAATGCATGCCATCACCAGTATCCACACAAGTCAAGGTAAGCACCAACATATCCATAGAACGACTCGCAACTTTTTAGCAAAGAGTAAGAGAACAAACCTGGTATCCATGGTCTCATAACCAAGGCCTCGGTCCCAATAGAACAATATATGACATAATCACAGGGTATATCCATAAGCAGGAACCCATACATGGGACCAATCAGACGTATATCATACAACCAAGTATACGCTATCAGGCTATGGCATCAAAGATGCGTATCATACTACCAGGGGAGCATAATCAGGTAAACACCAGTAGAACGGGCAGATACTGCTCTAACTCTCATAATAGGGATCTCCAAGACCAATCTAAGGTCACGTATAATACACAACGTCTTAAGCTATTAAGCCGAGCTACAACTCTGAGGATAACAAAACTAACTAGGTATTCTAACTAGTCTAAGCATAATCATGTTTGGGGTAACACCTACCGATATATATGTGTCATCTAGATTCAAGAGACGGGCCCATAAAGCTATCTACCTGAAAAAAATAGCAGAGCCTCTTGTCGAGCCGTACAACACATTCTAGTGATAAAGCCTACCCAAACTGAGGCTAAGGTGTCTCACTCCTGACCTAAAGTATTGATAAGGGACCAAGTCTAACCTTAAGGCGGCTATCTATCAATAAATGAGAATTCAAACCTAGCCTCCAATGGTAGGGTCACTAATCGACTACTACATGCGTGAACTATGCATAACCAATGCATGCCATCACCAGTATCCACACAAGTCAAGGTAAGCACCAACATATCCATAGAACGACTCGCAACTTTTTAGCAAAGAGTAAGAGAACAAACCTGGTATCCATGGTCTCATAACCAAGGCCTCGGTCCCAATAGAACAATATATGACATAATCACAGGGTATATCCATAAGCAGGAACCCATACATGGGACCAATCAGACGTATATCATACAACCAAGTATACGCTATCAGGCTATGGCATCAAAGATGCGTATCATACTACCAGGGGAGCATAATCAGGTAAACACCAGTGGAACGGGCAGATACTGCTCTAACTCTCATAATAGGGATCTCCAAGACCAATCTAAGGTCATGTATAATACACAACCAATCAGGTCTACCAATATACCGAAGCTAGGGCGGGTTGTCTAGGATAAGGTTCATATAATAATTATGCTATTGTGAAGGCCGTAAAGTATTGGCCAAAAGATAAGTCAAGCAACCTAGGTCACACCCCCACCTATCACATAATCAATATCAAACAATGTCTAATAAAACACAGTAGACCAAAGCATACCTGGATGCCGTCGAAAGCATATACACAAATCAGCAACATAAGAGCCTTCTCCTTCTAAAAGGCCTCCAATAGCTGCAACGCTATCACAATAGTAAACTACAAGTCAAAACATGACTATCTATACCCATATTGTATTAGGTCAGAAAATGACCAAACATGATGTGGGGCCTGCATATGGAATCATGCAACCAAAACCATCATAATTGTAACACCCTGTACCTTCCCAACCCTACTTGACGACGTTGAACAATGTATACTTGAGTGTCGAGAGCCACACGAAACAAAAAAATTGAAATTTGGCCTTGGAAATGTGATTAACCTTGCGTCGTAGGTGTTTTGTGATTTTCATGGAGCATTTGTGGGGTTCAAAACGAGGCTAAGAGGACCTCTAAACAAAGTATGTTAAGGGTAAGAAGTGAGTTAAAGAATAGGACTTGAAGTATCTAACCGAATCCGCGAAGAAAAGCCGAAAACAAAAATTTTGGAAAAAATAAGGAGGGGCGTGCCACGCCGCTCTGGGCTGAAATTTTCAGTCCAGAGGCAGCAAAGGGTCGCGCCATGCAGCGTGCCACGCCGCCCCTGCGCACCTTTGAAAAGTTGAAAGTTTTGTTTAAGTCCCAAGGGTTCCCGGAGACGTATTGAGCCGATTTTTTCCACGATTCTTCTACAACCATGAGAATATACATTAAATGAGTGAAATAATATATTGGGATGATAAAATTACTCGAGAACGAATTTGACGTCAAAATGACGATTTTACCCTTTTGGTCAAAATGGGTCATACGTGGCTAGAAGCACTTGGTTTTTGGATTGAGGCTACGGATATGAATAGCATTAGTGGGAATATTATTGTAATACGTATGAGACTACTTAAACACGTTACATTATTGATTTTATCGGGTTAAGTGAATTGGGCCCAAAAAGGGCCCAAAAATGGAAAGAAGACATTGCCCATATGGGAAATTTGACCCATTCATCTTGGCCAAGTAGAGAATTATTATTGGACCAAGTGTGTGAGTAAAAAGGGACATTAAGGGGCTATAAAAGTTGGAAAAAATCAGATTTCTCTCATTTTTCACTCTCATGCTATTCTAGAAATTTCCCAAAGATATTTCTCTCATTTTTCAAGAACCCTAAGCCAACTCTTTGGACAAGATCATCATTTGGAAAGTCTTGGTAAGTGTATATTATGATGATTTAATATCTTATATGCATGATACACTATGTAGATCATATTGGTTATGCTAGAAAGTGTTGGATATGGCACTTGGGGTTTTTACAAAAAGATGTGTAATTCTTGTGAATTAAACTTGAAAAAGGACTTGATGTTTTGATGAAAGTGAATGGTGTTGATGATATCTCAACTTTTATGGTGTTGTTATGTCCATAATTTGCTATTTTTCTACATGTGTAAATTATGGAATTTTGGCCGATTTGTGCTATGAAGTGTTTTAAGGTGACTTGATGGATTATTTGTGATATGGTGGGAATGAGAAAGTGTAAAGGAGAAGCTTTGTGGTGAAATTTTGTTGGGTTAACATGTGTTGGTAAATGTATGAAATATTGTGGTATTTTTGGTATGATAATGCCATGAATGGTATTGTAAAGGGTGAAATAATATTATAAGGGACTCATGTAATTCATGGTCATCTTAAATGCTTGGAATGTAACTTGTGGTCAATGTATGGCATGAATGGGGTATTGTTGGTATAACAATGCCGTAAATGGTATTGTTGAAAAGGAAATGACATTTTAAAGATAAACATGTAACTCATTGTTGTCGTATGCATGTGTAAGGTAGTTGGTGGTTAATGTTGGTTCCGTTGTGTACTTGTGATGTAGAGTAAGAAAGGAGCGGGATTGTTGTGCTCACACATTGGATTGTGTATTTACATTTGGGAAGATAAGGTATGTAAGGTTACTCTGTCCGTTTCTTTCTGCGGTAAATAGTTTTCACATTGACCTCACGCATGTTCCATCCCGAAATGTGCTAAGGTATCCCATATTCGGTTACCCATGGTCATGGTCATATCTTTCCTATTAATTGATTATTGGTGAATCTCTTGTCCCGTATTCATGGTTAATGTTCCAAAAACAATAAGGTTATGTTCCCATGTTCCAATAGTAATTATACTCATGTCCCTTGTTTTATGGATTATGGTCCAATGGTTTCAATCGTGTTATGTTTCTCCTAATGGGATGTTTCTCATACTGTTTACTCATATATCTCTTACCCATTGGTTAATGATCCGAAGCTTCGAGTTGAAATCTCTAAAGGACCTAGTTCAAGAGAATAAGAACATAAGAGAATCTATTCAATCTTGGATGGCATTTTCCAATTATGCCTTGTTCCAAAGTCCTTTAATATGATGATTATCCTTGTACCAATCTTTCATAAGTAAAAAGTACCAATCTCATGAGAAGTGAAGAATGAGGTAAAGTGTTTGTGTTTTCAAAAGTATCACGATCCTCAATGTATCAATCCCTCAAATGAAATAAATTAGGTTATACATGTTTTTGGTTGCAAGAATGGAGGAAGATAATAGGGTGTGGACACAATTCCAAAGTTCCAATAATACTATGACTCCAAACTCCGATGATGTGTGATCCAAGTTCTAATAATGTCACGACTATCTTTGTACCAATCTCATAGGTTTCATAAGAGAGGATATGTTAATCTCTCATAAGTTGAAGTATCACTCTCTTACATAAGACTAATACGAAGGTGAGGTGCAAGTTAATTAATTATTCCTCATAAGTGAAGATGTCAATCTCATGTAAGTGTGTGCCTCAATTAAGGTCATGAACTCTAATGTGTCACTCTTATAAGTGTGGAAAGGAAAAGATGTGCATATGGTTCCTTTATGTTTCTTTGAGTATGAATCACAAACTAAAAGGGTACAAGTTAAGAGAGAACAATCTCAATGCTATACATATACATATATATATATGATATCCCATCAAAGGTGGAGGCCCGGTACTATATATATCCCACCAAGATGGATGCCCGGTACTATATATACATAAATATATTAAATCCCATCAAAGGTGGATGCCCGGTACTATATCCCACCAAGATGGAGGCCCGGTACTATATACTTATTTATCATATCCCATCAAGGTGGATGCTCGGTACTATATATCCCACCAAGATGGAGGCCCGGTACTAAATAGATATATATACATCATATCCCACCAAAAGTGGAGGCCCGGTACTAATATAAGATGATGATCCATAAGGTGTTATGAATCACTAACTAGTTGAGTGACTAATAGTCAATATGGTTGTAAAAGAGATGAGAATATATCCCTTGCGTGTATCTCTAAATATGGATGTTATGATAAGAATGATGACGAGGCGACTGAATGACCAAGTAATGAAATAATAGACGTAATGAACATGGTTCCACATATTCATGACTGAGGTATATCCATATTATTATTCTCTTACGCTTCATTTCTTGGAAGTACTTATGTGCTATTCTAGTTTCATATGGCCTTACATACTCAGTACTTTTTTTTGTACTGACCCCTCTTGGGGGACTTACCTTACATGCTGCAGGCACAGGAGGTAGTAGCTCTCCGCAGTAAGTGGCGTAATATTCGCAGATTGTTGGTGAGCTCCAGTTGCTTCGGGGCTTCCCAAGTCACATGTGTATAGTAGATTTTGGCATTTGTTATTATTGTATAGACATGGTCATGTATCTATTAGAGGCTTTGTAGACATATGTGGGGTATCATGAGGTAAAAGATATACGTTCATTTTGATGAAATGGCCCTAACGGCTAAGTTGCATATATATTACATATGTTGTCATGCCTTCCGCTATTGATATTTAATTACATAAAATAAGATGATATTCATACGCGAACATACATATGAGAGTACATGAGCATGACCAAAGATTGGTTCTCTCGGGCCTTATCGACTTCGGGTGCCAATCACATCCCGATGGGGTTCGGGGCGTGACAATAATGTCCTAAATTACCATGTGACCAATAGTCACAACCACCATAACTAAATCCAAGCCCAAATAATAGCTCAAACACCAATAACAGTAGCACCACCACCAACGTAAATGAAAACAACTGTAATATCGAGAAAATGTACTGTAGAAACATCGAGAACAAGGCACAAACTTGAATCCAACAAGACCCAAGCTCAAATCCCACTCCAAGAGCTCAAATATGAGTTTGGTGTGCTTAACAATGGAGAAAATGGCAAGAGGCACCGCTTGGAAATGATTTATGGGTGAAAGGCATATATATATGGACTGCAGGTGGTGCTAAAGCGCATTTATGGTCACTTAAGTGCCCAGTGCTAAAGCGCCATTAGTGACCACTTAAACGCTGACCACCGCCCCACCGAGTGACAGCTTTAGCGTGCCTTGGGTGGCTTAAGCGCCCATGGCTAAAGCCAACCCTTGGCCATTAAGTGTTTCCCCATGGCCTACCATGGATACTTTAGCATGCCTAGGGCCGCTTAAGTACCTAGCGCTAAGGTGCGCCCATGGTCGCTTAAGCGCATGGCTGTGGGCCAAAATGGCTAAGTCTGGGCCTTTCCGACTATGTGCCCGGGATTGATCCAAGATCCCGTACACAAAAACAAACAATGCTACCTGACTAATTTCAACGTTTCGAACTCAATAGTACTGGAAGAATTTTCAATAGAAATCGTTCCAACAAGAACTAGGGCTCACACCCCAAGGGACAACATAACAAAGCCAATGATCGGCCTATAGCCCAAAACATTGGGAGCCTCTAGACCCAAACCAAGGGTCCATCTAGCCTAAAGTCAACATTCTAGATCTGCTGAGATGGTCAAAAATGGTATCCGAGGCCTTATGACTAGAGTTTATACCTGAGAACAATATCCGACTACCTGAAACCTCTAAAGAAGGAAATAGCTCTAAAAGCTAAACGATCTGCCTGATGACTGAACCGTCAACCCCAGCAAATCACAATTAACCTGGGGCAACTATAGGGAAGCTCTACGCTATGCAAATATATGGAAATGAGGAAAACTAGCTGGAGGGTCATTACACAAATATAGTCACTATAAAGCAAGGAGTTGAAGAAAGGATTAAGAAATAGTCATTACAAAGCTTCAAAATCTTCACTCTAAGGGTGTTGGGTCAAGAACCCTGAACTCTAAGGTTGAGAATATGAAAAAGATGAAATAATATTCTCAATTGTTCCTATTATAGTTCCACATTTTTTTACATCAAAATAAGGCCCAAAACAGCCCCCAACTTTCAGATTTTTAGATCTGCAGTTTTAGCCACTTTTCTCAGTTTCTTTAATTTGACCTCTTTTTGACTTGGTTTCTCTCAATACTCTTTTCAATCACATAAAACCTACAAATTAGAAGTAAATGACATTAGATGCACTATTTTCTCAATTAAACATATCAAAAATATAAGATTAAAGAAGAGATAAGTTGGTAAATTAAATGCTTATCAAATGCCCAAACTTAAACTTTTGCTTGTCCTCAAGCAATACAAAATATTTACTTCTCTTCAAAAAACCAACTGCAAAAGTGCACCAAGATAATTCCAAGTCAAAGAAAATCCATTTTAAGCACACACATAACTTTGATTGGTACTAACAATTAATCCAAGACTAACGAACCACCAACTCTTTCCAAAAATTTCTTTTTCAAAACTTTCATTTTCTTTTCAAGTGCTCAGACACCAACTAAATCAAAGTGACAATCAAGTCATGACACTAAAGCTTCAAAATTTGCCTCTTTATCACAAAACAACTTTCTTTAGGTCATTCCTCTCAATTGGACAATGGAGCAAATTCACACTCCAATAATTATGTGCCCTCACAATCAAGAAAGTAGCCCACACTTCAAATATACAGTACAAAACACAATTGGGATATAAAAATGGAAAGAACTTACACTCATTCTCACAAAGAAGTTCAAAAGCATGCAAGTGGAACCATAGGCTTGCCCTTCATGTACTTCGCCACTAACGTAGACACACTTGGCTCAAAATCAACTAGGACTTAAGGGTTGTAACATAGACTTTTGGTTAAGGTTGGGGCACAATTTTGGTAATAGTGACTCAAGACCTCCCTAAGCACTACACTTTGCAACAATAAGCACACTTCCTTCCTAACTTTCCATCCTTGTTCTCCTTTTTTCTTTGGAAATTCATCATCGAGTTTACCATCTATTCACAAACTTTATTCTTCCTTCATTTTCTTTCTTTTTGTTCTTTTCTTTCAAAATCATCAAGTAAGATTTCATTCATTTCATTTTTTCTTTTAAAATGGCCACCACACCACTACTTTTTCAATCATCACCCCCAAACTTAGCCTTTTATCTTATATTTACACTTTCAACACAACTCACTCTCAACTTAGGTTTTTTAGCCGATGCATTACTTACAAAGCACTTAGGGAGAAAGGGTGTCAAATGATAGGTCAATTTAAGAACAAAATGATATATTTTGTAACATGGTTGCCAAAGAAAAGAATAAAAGATCAAAGGAGTTAACTATAAAAAATATGCAAGGGTAGGAAATTTAAGGCACAAGATGATCCAAGGAAGGCCTAATATCATTTTTCAAGCCAAGTGTGGTCTAAGATTTTGCCTTGAAACACATTGGGTCAAGTTCTAGACCACAAGATATGCAAAAGAACAAAGAAATTAAGCTCACCACCCCTGGCACATAAATATTCATGTAGAAAATGCCTCCAAGACCCAATTGAAATAAATGAACTCAAGAAGTTATTCTAACCTAAATAGACTATTTAGTGAACAAAAGAGCCAAAAATTGAGTCTAAAAGCCATAACAAGAATCCTTACTTCAACCATTTTATTTTTTAAAGATTAAGAATTCATATGCCAAAGTTAAGTGTGTTGATGCTAAGCAAGCTACACGCGACCAAGGGGAAAAAACCACATCCCAACATCACTTTTACTCTTAAACTAACTACAGTATATCTAGATAAGACTATTTTCCTTAAGAAAGTCGCCTAGCTATCCATCATCAGTAAAATCCACTAAAATCTAACTAAAAACACCCGGTTCAAAAGAAAATTAGCATCCTCAGGAAAAGAACAGCGGCATAAAAAAAGCCAAGATATCGCTAATGTAAAAAATAAAGAAGTTAAAAATAACAAGGAAAAAATACATACTCATATAGATATGTAATTAACTAAATAACAACGTCAAAAACACAAGAGTTAATCTATCCAAACCACAACCCCCATATATCATCACAAAGAAAGGAGCCACCCCCAACTAAAAATATTGCATTTTCTCAATGCAACTATAGAGAAAAAAGAGTGTAGAGGGGCTCCCCTGAAAAGATGGTGCCATGGAGCAGGAGCTGAAGGCAATGAATTTATGTACTTGTCAGTGGCTAGCTATGGAATATCCTCCTTGTTCATCTCTTCCATGAATCTTCAAGAGATGCTAAGCAGCCTAACCAACTTCAAACAACTTGCATTTTAATTGTATATTCAAAACATCAACATATTAGTGTACTTGCATCCAAATGTAGATAAGTGTGCCACCATTCAAAACTTAGAACGAAGTTAAGGAAAATGCAAATAGCATAGGGGTACTCAGACTTCCCCCTCTACAACAAGTCACAATCACAGCACACAAGCATTAACTTTAAAGAACAATTAGAAAATCAACAACTAATATTAACTACCTCTAAAAACGGTTACAAGTTCAGGGACTTTCAGTCAGTCCATCCCATTAGCATTTATATTCAGCTTCCCTAAAATTTCAATATTTTTCTATTCCATCCAAAACATTGTCATCCAAGTATGTTAAAATATTCATAACAAGCCTCTTTTAATCAAACTTCCCCCTAAACTATAACAATGTAAACCAAAGTTTATGACAAAAAAAAAATTCAGCCTACTGAAGAAAATATTTGACTCCAAAACGCACAAGAACAGAGACTATCACAGACTGTACTTTGAAGGATAATGTTTTTAAGCACTATAATTGAATTTCCGCATAAGAGAAAGCACAAGTTAGGAGGAACTCCCTAAAAAGATGGTTTCAATTAATGATTGTCATGTTCTTCTCTTCCTTAAACTATTTTGTATGGACTAGAGGTCATTTAAATGTAAAAAAGTACCTACAAGTGATGTTAAAATGTGATAGCATGACACGTGAAATTAAAACAATGTATAATTAGTCTTTTGGGACAAAGTAAAAATATATAAATGCAAAAGATCAGTCCTTTGTTTTCTGTCCAAAACATGCTTCTTTCATGTCTCTACCTTAGTCTTCCAACAATAGTATCCATTACTTGTGCAACAGCTGAACAATAAGTTTATCCATTTCCTTATGTGGTACAAAATCACTCCATTGGCAAGCTCATGAGAAACTAAGCACAAGGATTCACAGAACAAACTTATACACAACTCACCAAAGTGTAGGCATATTCCACACTTCCAGTAAGTATTCACTTTCACAATGCATCTATATTTTTGTAGCTCACTTCTTATAGCATGAACAATGTGTATTAAGAATTACACCCATCCAACATGATCATAGATTGAAACTAAGTGTTAACCAAACAACTTTAATGGAGAAAACAGCATGATCCTTCTTATTCAGTCAAGTTCAAAATTGAACCACAAGATCAATGTTATAACTCCTAAAGGAAAATCAATTGCTAGAACCACTAGCTTCCACAAAATTTCATTGTCTTTCCCCTTTCCATTAAAGCCAAACTAAATGTATATCCTTTATGTCTTAACTCCACTATAAAGAACCCTTTAGAAGTGTAAACCAACAACTTACCACATTAGTTTAGAATGATAGTAAAGTAACACCAAACAGCAAAAGTAGTGCAGCAAGTCAAGAAAGTTGAGATAAATAAAGCATGAGATTAATTTAAACAAGTAAAACCCATTTATAAATCAAGAGTAATAAACTAATACAAAACCATAAGATAAAATCAAAACCCAAATTCAGAATATAAATGTTCATTATCCCTAAATATAATATCCAAGAAAGAATTTAACTACACCCAAATATAGTCACTATAAAGCAAGGAGTGGAAAAAAGAATTAATAAATAGTCATTAGTGGTGTTGATGCTCAATTCGGGGGCCAACGTGCTAAGTTACATGCTTTTTTAGGTAGGCCAAGGGCCGAGGCTTTATATGTAGCTTTTATAAGTGCAATTTTCATTTGTTTTCCTTTAGTTACTGTTTTGTTAGACTCAGGGTTTTCATACCCATATGTGCCCACTTATTTTTTCTATTTGTTTATGTTATTGATGTGAGTTTTTATGTGCCTATGTGTGTATGATTGCCTCTGTAGGTGTTTTCGTTTAGTAGTGGATTAAGTTGATCAATTCTATGTAGTGACTTCCTTGGGGTGTAGTATTTGAGTAAATGTCATTATCTTAGACTTGGTGTTTTTTGGTGCGATTTTAGAATTTGACAGGTTGTTTTCCTTTCATGGCATTCGTATTGTATTTTCCCATTACCTTACTTGGTTGTTCCTTATCTGTATATGGATGGTCTAGCATTATCAGGTTAGTATTTCCCTATCCTATAGTAGTGGGTAACCTTGCCCAATATAGATGTAACACCCCATACATTTTCGAACCTATTTAATTACTGTAACATTTATGGAATCATTTAAACATGAGAAGGTTGTTGTGTTACACATTAAGTTTAGTAGGCTCAATTGGTCTTGTGTTCATGGGCTCAAATGAGGCACAAATATTAAGTAAAAAGACATGGACCAAGTGGGGAAATGACCCATTCCACCTTTGACCAAGTAAAGATAACATTTATGAACAAAGTATGGCTAAGGATGAGACTTAAAGGGACTATAAAAGGGCACAAAAATCAGATTTTTATTCACCAAGACACACATGCCATTTCTAGATTTTTCCACAATATTCTCTCATCTCATAAAACCAAAGTAATTATTTATTTGGACAAGATCACTCTTTTTGTAACACCCCGTACCTTCCCGACCCTACTTGACAACCTTGAACCATGTTTACCCTAGGTTCGAGAGCAATAAGTACGTATTTTGCATTGTTATTGATGGAACATTGGATATTGTGCTAGTAAATGTGATTAGACCTTTGTAGTAGGTGGTGTTTGTGACTTTGTGGAGAATTTGTGGGGTTAAAAGTAATGTTTAAGGGACATCCAAGAAAAGGATCTTGAAGATAAGAGGCAAGCAAAAGGTTGGAACTTGAAAGATCCAACTAAATCCACAAACAAAAGTCGAAATCAAAAATTAAGTGTGGGGCGCTGCAGGTGGCGTGCCAGGACGCTTTGGCCTAAAATTTTTGTGGCACAGGGAGAAAGGGGGAATTCCCAAGGGAGTGCCAGTCCGCCCCTGCACACCTTTCAAATGCTGGAATTTCAGCTAAGTCTTTGGGGCGACCGGAAGCGTGCCGGGGTGCTTTTTCCCCGATTTGTTCTATGATTATTAGTCTATAAAGAGGACTCTTAGGTTATGGTATCATTATTACATCATAGTAGGGCTACTCTTGAGTAATTTTGGCATCCGATTTGGGGTTAAGTCATCATCATAATTATTTCATCAAATTATATTCAATTAAGCCATGAGTGGCTACAATCGCGTATTCTTGAGGATTGAGGATACAAATGTGAACCTCGCGAGTTGAATATTATCTTGACATTATGGAATTATTTAAACATTATATAGTGGGAGTATTACACATTGAAATTGGTGGGCTAAGTTAATGTGTTAATGGGCTCAATTTGAGGCCCAAAATGGAATAAAATGCATGGCCCAAAAGGGCAAATGACCCATTCTTCCACTTTGACCAAGGGAACATGGCATTTAATGCCATGAAGTGGCTAAGTATGACTTTAGGGGATATATAAGGTGGCAAAAATCTGATTTTACTTCCACAACTCACACATGCCTTTCTAGACATTTCTACAAGATATTTCTTCAAGCTCTCAAACCCTAAGCCATATTTTTGGAAAAGATAACTCATTTCCAAGTTTGGGTAAGTGATTATTCTTATGGATTAATATATTATATGCATAGGAGAGTATGTAGATCATGATGGTTATGTCTAAAAGTGTAAATAATGCATTTTTACTTTTTGCTAAAAGATGTGTCATCCATGGGAGTTAAACTTGAAAGGAGACTTGAGGTTTTGATAAAAGTGCATGGTGTGAATGAAATATCAACATGTATGGTGTGGTTATTTTCCTTGACTTGTTATTTTTATATGAGGGTAATTTGTGGTATTGTTGTCGATATGTTGTTATGAAGTGTATTGAGGTGACTTGATGGAGTAATTATGATGTTATATCGATGGAGAAGCGTAAAGTATGAACTTGGTGTGACATGCTATTGATTTATGATGTATTGGTCAATGTATGGATTGTTGTGGTATTTTTGTTATGACAATTTCATAAATGGTATTGTAAAGGGGGAAATGACATGTTAAGGAAATCATGTAACTCATTGTCGTCATATGCATTTGTAAGGTAGTTGGTGGTTAATGTAAACTCAGTTATGTACTTGTGTTGTAGAGTGAAACGTAAGGAAGGAGCTGGACTATTGTATGCACATTTAGGATTGTATATTCATATTGGGAAATAAGGTATGTAAGGTTATTCTAGTCGTATCCTTCTGCAGCACATAGTATTCACATTGACATTGTATTTATTCCATTCCAAAATGTTCTAAGGTATCCTATTTTCGGTTATCAATTATTATTAATCACATGTTCCCTAATCATTGATCATTTGTGATTCACATGTCTCATGTTCATTGACTAATATTCCAAAGGTCCAACAATGTTATATTCCAAAGTTAAAATAATGTTATGACTATCAATGTATCAATCTCAAAAGTAAAGGAAAGAAGTAATGCATATATGGTTGATGATTGAGTATGGGTGGTTACTTTGGGGGCGTAAGCCTAGATCAAGACAATCCCGAGATTAGTGGATCAGGGGGTAGTCCTAGAGGTATGAGCCTAGATCGGACCAAACCTTACAAGGGGTAGCTCTAGAGGTAAGAACCTAGCTCGAGCCGAACCTGATATATTGGGTTATGGGTGGTAGATCTAGGGGTAATAACCTAGATCGAGCCGAGCCCGATGTATTGATTTATGGGTGGTAGCTCTAGAGGCATAAGCCTAGCTCGAGCCGATCCCAACATAACGTTATGTTATGTTAAGACCCACTGATCAGTCGGGGCCCAGGTACATAGTGCCACAAGTGATGATGAGCAAGCATAAAAGAAAAGAAGCAAAGAAAGTATTGAAATCAATACACATGGTTCCCAACATATAGAATGGTGACTTATCCATATCGGTTATTCGTTTGTATTTGAGTTCATTGAAGTATTTATGTGTTATACAGATTCATATGAGCTTTACATACTTAGTACATTCTTCATACTAACGTCACTTGGGGGACTTACCTTACTTGATACAGGTGCAGGTGCTAGTAGACCTCCACAGTAGGTTGTCAGTCATTTACAGAACATTGGTGAGCTCCAGTTGGTTCAGGGCTTTTCGAGTCACAATTGTACATCGATTTGGGTATTGTAAATGTTGTATAAAATAGGGACTTGTCTCGACTTTAAGATAGTTATGTGTATGCATCTGTTAGAGGCTTTGTAGACGTATGTGGGGATATGAATTTAAGTGATGTATGCCCATTTTGACTTGATGGCCCTGACGGCCAAGTTTCACATATGTATATCTTACATGTTTTCATGACTTCCGCTATTAGAATCTTGTATCTATACGTGATGGTTGTGTTTCACGAATGACATGCATATGAATAGACATAGATGAAGATTGGTTCTCTCGAGCCTTATCGGCTTAGGGTGCCAGTCCGCCCCATTGGAATTTGGGGCGTGACAAAAGTGGTATCCTAGCAGTCCGTCCTAAAGGTGTCTACAAAGCTGTTTCTGCATAGAGTCTTGCTTATAGATGTGTTGTACACCACATTTATAAGTAGGAGGCTATGGTACATTTAGGAGTTGATTCTTTTCTTCACTTCTAGATCGTTCAATAGAGCCAATGTGGTAAGTGGAATCGTATCTAACCATTGGAATTGAATTTCTTTGTTATAATAAAATATCGATGACAAGACGAGGTAGAGGCAAAGGTAAGCAGGTAGATATGCTTGTCGGTGAAATAATGAGTAAATCACCACCTGACCAAGCTAGTCAAGGTGGAGATAACACTGAAATCGCATCGCAGTCTGCTTCTACTTATCCAGCTCCAGAAGAGCCACTAGGTAGAGAAGTACCCGCAGAACCGCCAATGAATGCCACTGACCAGGATCTAACAAATACAGTGCATATGTTGACTCAATTAGTGATGGCACAAAGTCAAGGACGAGTTGGTCCAACGACAAATAAGTATGATGCGGATAGAGTGGAGAGTCGCAGGACATAGGACTTTCTGAAATTAGACCCTCCTATATTCACTGGGTTAGATCCGAAAGCAGATCCACAGGACTTCGTGGATCAAATTCAAAGGGCTCTGGAGGTTATGCACGTGACTGGGGTAGAAACAGTTGAACTTGATGCATATAGATTGAAAGGAAAAGCGATATTATGGTATGAAGATTGGAAGAAATCTCATGACATCGGTGCAAATCCACCTAATTGGGAAGAATTTAAAGAGGCATTCCTTGATCACTATCTTCCCTAAGAAATATGAGAGGCTCGTGCAGATCAATTTTTAAATCTCCGTCAAGGAAATTTAAGTGTTAGAGAATACAATTCGCAGTTTAATTCTTTGGCTCAATATGCGCCAAATGTAGTAGCCACAATGTCGGACAGAGTCCATCGATATATGGATAGATTAGAGCCATATTTGGTAAGGGACTGAACCATTGCTGCCTGGAATAAATATATGGACATAGCCAGAATACAGGCCTTCACCCAGAAAATGGAGGATCAAAGACAGAGGAGAAGGGTACATGAATCTGAAAGAGGACAGTACAAAAGGGCTAGACCTATGAGACAGTCTATGGTTTCCCAAGAAGAATCTAGGCCTTGGATTTTTCCTAGACCGCCTAGACCTTAATATCCTATTCCACAGCAGGCACTTACTCTCAATTTCGAGGGTTTAGAGGCGGTCAATCTGGGAAAAGTGGTGGAATTCATGGATCACAGGCAGCAGGATTGTCTCGTCAGCAATGTCAGCACTGCGGGCGTACTCATTCAGGTACATGCCGGTTAGGGACGAATGCTTGCTTTTGGTACGGTATGATGGGGAACATAATGAAAGAGTGTCCCTAGAGGAGCATGGGTGGTATAGGATGACCTGCAGGATCAGCTGTTGCGTCATCATCATCAGTTCCTTCTTTAGGCCGAGGTGTGCAGTCTGTTGGTCGTGGTAGAAGTGCCAGAGAAGCAACCAGTACTAGTGGACTCCAGAACCGTACTTATGCTCTAGTGGACTGGCTGAATTTGGAGGCATCTCCTAATGTCGTCATAGGTACATTATCCATATTTTCGTGTAATGTATATGCATTGATTGATCCAGGTTCTACATTTTCATATGTTGCTCCAGTGATTGCTGCTAAATTTTAAAGAACACCGGAACTACTAACTAAGTCAATTGAAGTATCTACACCAGTTGGTGAATATATTGTTGCAAAAGGAGTATATCATAATTGTGTGGTAATTGTGTGTGGTCATGATACACTGGCCGATCTCATTGAAGTAGACATGGTGGATTTTGATGTGATAATGGGAATGGATTAGTTGGCTTCTTGTTATGCCACGGTATATTGCCGATCCATATTTGCCGATCCCGAGATTATTGGATCAGGAGGTAGTCCTAGAGGTATGAGCCTAGCTCGGACCAAACTTGACAGAGGGTAGCTCTAAAGGTAAGAACCTAGCTCGAGCCGAACCTGATATATTGGTTTATGGGTGGTAGCTCTAGGGTTAATAACCTAGCTCGAGCCGAGCGCGGTGTATTGATTTATGGGTGGTAGCTCTAGAGGCATAAGCCTAGCTCGAGCCGATCCCAACATAACGTTATGTTTTTTTAAGACCCACTGATCAGTCAGGGCCCGGGTACATAGTGACACAAGTGATGATGAACAAGCATTTAAGTAAAGAAGCAAACAAAGTAATGAAAGCAATACACATGGTCTCCAACATATAGATTGGTGACTTATCCATATCGGTTATTCGTTTGTATTTGAGTTAATTGAAGTATTTATGTGTTATACAGTTTCATATGAGCCTTACATACTCAGTACATTCTTCGTACTAACGTCCCTTGGGGGACTTACCTTACTTGTTGCAGGTGCAGGTGCTAGTAGACCCCCACAGTAGGTTGTCGGTCATTTACAGAACATTGGTGAGCTCCAGTTAGTTCTGGGATTTTCGAGTCACAGTTGTACATTGATTTTGGTATTGTAAATGTTGTATAAAGTGGGGACTTGTCCCGACTTTAAGATTGTTACGTGTATGCATATGTTAGAGGCTTTGTAGACGTATGTGAGGATATGAATGTAAGCGATGTATATCTATTTTGACTTGATGGCCCTGAAGGCCAAGTTTCACATATGTATATCTCACATGTTTTCATGAATACTGCTATTAGCATCTTGTATCTATACATGATGGTGGTGTTTCACGAACGACATGCATATGAATAGACATAGATGAAGATTGGTTCTCTCGAGCCTTTTCAACTTCGGGTGCAAGTCCGCCCCGTTGGAATTCGAGGCGTGAAACTTTTGAAAGATTTGGTAAGTGTTTACTCTTATGTTTTAATATATTATATGCATGAGAGGGTGTATAAATCATTTTGGTAAGTAATGCATAGTTGTTTTAGTACGGGTGGCAGCTTTGGAGGCATAAGCCTAGCTCGAGCCGATCCCAAGATTATTGGATCAGGGGGCAGCTCTGGGGGCAGAAGCCTAGCTCGAGCAGAACCTGATAGGGGGCAGCTCTGGGGGTAAGAACCTAGCCCGGGCCGAACCTGATATAGTGGTTTATGGGTGGTAGCTCTGGAGGCATAAGCCTAGCTCGGGTCGATCCCAATGTTATGTTATGTTATGCTATGACCCACTAATCAGTTGGGGCCGGGGTACAATATGATACAAATGATGATGAATGAGCGTAAAAGCAAAGAAAGTAATGAAAGCAATGTACATGGTTCCACATATACAGTACGGTGGTTTATTCATATTGATTACTCACTTGTATTTGATTTCATTGAAGTTCTTATGTATGATGCAGTTTCTTATAGCCTTACATACTCAGTACATTCTTCATACTGACGTCCCTTGGGGGACTTACCTTACTTGCTGTAGGCGCAGGTGCTAGTAGACCTCCACAGTAGGTTGTGGGTCATTTGCAGATCATTGGTGAGCTCCAGTTGGTTCGGGACTTTCCGAGTCACATGTGTACATTGGTTTTGGTACTATGTAAATATTGTATAAAGTGGGGACTTGTCTCGACTTTAGGATGGTTATGTACAGGTATCTATTAGAGGCTTTGTAGATGTATGTGGAAAGATGAATGAAAGAATGTATGCTTTTGACATGGTGGTCCCAACGGCCAAGTTTCATATATATCATATGTTTTCCATTACTTCCGCCATTGGTAATTTGTATCTAAATAAGGTAGAGTGTTGTTCTTTAGTGATATACATATGAGTGCACATGAATGAAGATTGGATCTCTAGGTCCTTAATGGCTTCGGGTGCCAGTCTACCCCGTTGGAATTTGAGGCGTGACAAAAGTGGTATCAGAGCAGGTAGTCCTAAGGGTGTCTACAAACCGTGTTTGAGTAGAGTCTTGCTTATGGATGTGTTGTGAACCAGATTTATAATTAGAAGGCTACGGGACATTTAGGAGTTGTTTCTTTTCTTCATTTCTAGATCGTACAATAGAGCTAATGTTGTAGGTGGAATCATATCTGACCATTGTAATTGGTTTTCTTTGTTATAATAAAATGTCGATGACAAGACGAGGTAGGGGCAAAGGTAAGAAGGTAGATATGCTTGCCGGAGAAGGAACGAGTAAATCACCACCTGACCAAGCTACTCAAGGTGGCACTGAACAGGAGTTTGCATCGTGGGCTTCTTCTACTCTTTCATTTCCGGAAGAGCCAAGAGGTAGAGAAGTACCTGCAGAACTGTCTATGAATGCCACTGAATAGGATTTAAGAAATGATGTGCATATGTTGACTCAGATAGTTGTTTCACAAACTCAGGGACAAGTTGGTCCAATGACAAGTGAGGATGGCGCGGCTAGAGTAGCTAGTCGGTGGACACAAGATTTTTTGAAATTAGACCCTCCCACGTTCACCGGGTCAGATCCAAAGACAGACCCACAAGACTTCGTGGACCAAATCTAAAGGGATCTAGATGTTATGCATGTGACTGGTGTAGAAACAGTTGAGTTTGCAGCCTATAGATTAAAAGGAGAAGTTATATTATGGTATGAAGACTAGAAACGATCGAGGGGTATTGGTGCACTTCCAGCTAGTTGGGAAGAATTTAAAATGGCCTTTCTTGATCATTATCTCCCATATGAGATCCGAGAGGCTCGTGCATATAAGTTTTTAAATCTTCTTCAAGGGAATATGAGTGTCAGAGAATACAACCTTCAGTTTAATTCTTTGGCTCGATATGCTCCGAATGTAATGGCCACAATGGAAGACAGATTCTATCGATATATGGACAGATTAGAGCCATATTTGGTGAGGGACTCTACCATTGCTGCTTTGAACAGAGATATGGATATAGCCAGAATACAGGCTTTTGCACAGAAGATGAAGGATCAGAGACAAAGAAGAAGGGTGCACGAATTTGAAAGAGGGACGACAAAGAGGGCTAGACCTATGGGACATTTTATGGCATCCCAAGAAGAATCTAGGCCTCGGGTTTTCCCTAGACCGCCTAGACCATCATTCTCTTATTCCACAGCAGGAACTCAATATCAATTTCGAGGGTTTAGAGGCAGTCAAGCTGGGTAGAGTAGTGGGCTTCAAGGTTCACAGGCAGCAGGATTTCCTTGTCAGCTGTGTCAGCACTGCGGATGGACTCATTTAGGTATATGCCATTTAGGGATGACTGCTTGCTTTTGGTGCGATATGTCGGGGCACATGATTAGAGAGTGTCCACAGAGGGGCACGGGTGGTATAGCACAACCTACAGGATCAACCGTTGCATCATCATCATCAGTCCCTTCCCTAGGCAGAGGTGTACAGCCTGCTGGTTGTGGTAGAGGTGCCAGAGGAGCAGTCAGTTCCAGTGGAGCCCAGAATTGCACCTATGCTCTAGTGGACCGGCAGAATTCGGAGGCTTCTCCTTATGTAGTCACAGGTATATCATCCATACTTTTACATATTGTATATGCATTGATTGATCCGGGTTCTACATTATCATATGTTACTCTGTTGATTGCTGGGAAATTTGAAAGAACACTGGAATTATTAATTAAGTCAATTGAAGTATCTACACCAGTTGGTGAATCTATTATTGCAAAAAGAGTATATCGTAATTGTGTAGTAACTGTGTGTGATCATGATACGTTGGCTGATCTTATTGAACTGGAAATGGTAGATTTTGATGTCATAATGGGTATGGATTGGTTGGCTTCTTGTTATGCCACAATAGATTACCGAGCTAAGAAGTTACATTTTTATTTTCCACAAACGAATGTTCTTGAATGGAAGGGTAATGTAGGGGCAACGAGAGGAAAATTTAGTTCCTATATTAAAGCAAGGAAAATGATAGCCAAGGGGTACATATGTCACTTTGTAAGAGTGAAAGATACTGATGTGGAACCACTAACTCCTCAGTCGGTTCCAGTAGTAAATGAATTCCTTGATGTATTTCCTGAAGATCCTCCAGGTTTACCTCCAGAACGAGAAGTAGAGTTTGGGATTGATGTGATGCCAGGCACTCAGCCTATCTCTATTCCTCCATGTAGAATGGCTCCAGCAGAGTTGCGAGAACTGAAGGAGCAATTAAAAGACTTGTTGGACAAGGGGTTCATAAGGCCTAGTATGTCCCCATGGGGTGCACCAGTATTATTTGTACGAAATAAAGATGGCATGTTGAGAATGTGTATTGACTATTGGCAATTGAATAAAGTAAAAATCAAGAACAAATATCCCCTCCCCAGAATTGATGATTTATTTGATCAGTTACAGGGTGCCAAATGTTTTTCAAAGATTTACTTGAAATCGGGTTACCATCAAGTTAGGGTAAGAGAAAAAGATATACCCAAGACAGCTTTTCGAACACGGTATGGCCATTATGAATTTTTTGTTATGTCGTTTGGACTAACAAATGCACTAACTATTTTCATGGATTTGATGAATAGGGTGTTTAAGCCATTTCTAGATGTGTTCATGATGGTGTTTATAGATGACATCCTGGTTTACTCCAGATCACAAGAGGACCATGCTAATCACTTACAGCAGGTGTTAGAGATTCTTCGTGAGCATAAGTTGTATGCAAAGTTCTCTAAATGTGAATTTTGGTTAAAATCCATAGCATTCTTGGGTCACATTGTGTCAAATGAAGGAATAAGGGTTGATACACAAAAGATTGAAGCAGTGAAAAATTGGCCAAGGCCTAAGACGCCTATGGAAATTTGTAGATTTCTTGGGTTGGCAGGTTATTATCGAAGGTTTGTTGAAGGGTTTTCTTCCATTGCTGCACCTTTAACGAAGCTAAAACACAAGGCAATCAAGTTTCAGTGGAATGATGCATTTGAGAAAAGTTTCCTAGAGTTGAAAGATAAATTAACTTCCACACCCGTATTAGTACTTCCCGAAGGCACAGAAGGGTATGCAGTTCATTGTGATGTGTCTGGAGTTGGACTAGGATGTGTATTGATGTAGCACGTTAATGTAATAGCTTATTCCTAATGACAGTTGTGGCCATATGAGATAAATTATCCAACACATGACCTTGAGCTAGCAGCTGTGATATTTGCTTTAAAGATATGGCACCATTATTTGTATGGAGTTCATGTTGACTTATATACTGATCACAAAAGTTTGCAATATATCTTTAAGAAGAAAGACTTAAATCTGAGGAAGCAAAGGTGGCTGGATCTCTTAAAACATTACGATATTGATATCCTATATCATCCAGGAAAAGCAAATGTGGTAGTTGATGCATTAAGTCACAAAGCAGTAGGAAGCACTAATGGTCAGTTGACAGAGAAGCAATGTATAGTCAAGGATCAACTAGCTAGCTTGGGAGTTCGTCTTCTTGAATCTCCAGATGAAGGGTTTATTATGCAAAATGCAGCAGAATCTTCATTAGTAGCTGAGGTGAAAGAGAAGCAGTATGTGGATTCTATTTTATTGAAGCTGAAGGAGAATGTACAACAGGTTCTGACTAGGGCATTTGATCTTATGCAGGAGGAAGTGCTTCACTGTCAAGGTAGATTATGTGTACCGGATATAGATGAGCTAAGGAAATGGTTTATGACAGAGGCACATTATTCGTGGTATTCTATTCATCCGGGATCCACCAAAATGTACCACGATTTGAAAGAAATGTATTGGTGGGGTAATATGAATAAGAACATTGCAGAATTTGTGGCTCAATGTCCAAATTATCAACAAGTAAAAGTAGAGCATCAGAAACCTGGAAGTTATATGCAATGTATCAATCTTCCAGTCTGGAAGTGGGACATGATTAACATGGATTTCATCACAGGTTTGCCTCGTACACTGCGTAAATTTGATTCCATATGGGTAATAGTTGACAGGCTTACCAAGTCAGTGCATTTCCTACCAGTCAAGACCACCTATACAGCTGAAGATTATGCAAGGTTGTATGTTAAAGATATAGTGCAATTACATGGGATTCTAATCTCTATTATATCAGACAGGGGAGCTCAATTTACTGTACATTTTTGGAGATCTTTTCAGAAGAGTTTGGGTACGCAAGTGAACTTGAGTACGACTTTTCATCCTCAGACAGATGGACAAGAAGAACGTACCATCCAAACACTTGAAGATATGCTACGAGCTTGCACATTGAACTTTAAAAGTAGTTGGGATGATCATCTACCTCTTATTGAATTTGCCTCCAATAATAGCTATCATTCAAGTATCAAAATGACACCTTATGAAGCTTTATACGGAATAAAGTGTAGATCACTAATTGGATGGTTTGAAGCGAGTGAAACTGCTTTACTTGGACCAGATCTTGTTCATCAAGCTATGGAGAAAGTTAAAGTGATCCAACAACGGCTACAAATGGCCCAAAGTTGACATAAGTCATATGCTGATGTTAGAAGAAGAGGGCTCGAAATTGCCATAGGTGATTGGGTATTCTTGAAGGTGTCACCGATGAAAGGGGTAATGAGATTTGGGAAAAAAGGGTAGTTGAGTCCACGTTATATAAGTCCATATAAAATAGTCAGAAGGTTTGGGAAAGTTACTTATGAACTGAAACTACCCCAAGAACTCTCCACAGTGCATCCAGTATTTCATGTTTTAATGCTTCGAAAGTTCATAGGAGATCCATCTCGTTTTGCTGTCATTGAAGATGTACAAATTACAGAGGATCTCACTTATGAAGAGATACCTAGTGCAATTTTGTATCGACAAGTGAAGAGGTTAAGGAATAAAGAAGTAACTTCCATAAAAGTGGTTTGGAGAAATCAGCAGGTAGAAGAGATCACATGGGAAGCTGAAGAAATGATGAAGTCCAAGTACCTTCATTTGTTTCAAATGGAAGAGAAAGTTCAAGATACGGGATCGAAACAATAACAAGTAAGTATATATAAGCATTATGTATATCTATGATAACATGAAGAATGATCCTAGACTTGAAATTGTTTAAATTGGATAATGTCACTAACATTCAAGGACGAATGTTTCTAAGGGGGGAAGGATGTAACACCCCGTACATTTCTGAACCTATTTAATTACCGTAACATTTATGGAATCATTTAAACATGATAAGGTTGGTGTTTTACACATTAAGTTTAGTAGGCTCAATTGGTCTTGTGTTCATGGGCTCAAATGAGGCACAAATATTAAGTAAAAAGACATGGCCCAAGTGGGGAAATGACCCATTCCACCTTTGACCAAGTAAAGGTAACATTTATGACCAAAGTGTGGCTAAGGATGAGACTTAAAGGGACTATAAAAGGGCACAATAATCAGATTTTTATTCACCAAGACACATATGCCATTTCTAGATTTTTCCACAATATTCTCTCATCTCATAAACCCTAAGTAATTATCTCTTTGGACAAGATCACTCTTTTGCAAGATTTAGTAAGTGTTTAATCTTATGGTTTAATATATTATATGCATTATAGGGTGTATAAATCATGTTGTTTATGTTGATAAAGGGTTGAGCAGTTCACTATGCGTGGAACAATCAATGTTTGCTTAATCGGTAAAGGGTTTTGCCTTATAAACTTGAAAGTGGACTTGTGGTCTTGATGGAAGTTAATTTTATGGATTAAATATCATCATATAATATGTTTTTATGTCCTTAACTTGCTTTTTCTATGTGTATAACATTTGGAATTGTTGTTGCGAAATTGTGCATTGAAATGGTGACGTATTGAAAGGAAAATGCAGTTTTGGTGATGTTCATGTGTGTTGTGAAACCATTTTTGTTTGTTGGCATACAATTTGACCTAAAATATGTAAATATAAGCTTATTTATGGCAATGTACCATTTATTACCAAAAAGGACCCTAAAATGACCCCTGAAGGCTGAAACGGGCATCCGCCCTCGCATCTGGAGCACCTGCGGGTGCAGATACCAGTGTGGGTGGCTCTGGACAAGTACATATGGGCACCTGCGGCCGTATTTCAACCACCTATAGGAACAGGTGGCTCAGCCCAGGCTAGAATTTATTTTACATGTTTTTGTCTCTCTTTGATCCCCTAAGCCCCCTATACCCTTCTTGGATGTAATTATCAACTTATGGTACCTTTTGAATGGATTTAAGGGGTATTTTGGAGGCATTTTGGATTATATAAATTATGTATAGTTGTAAATATGTTGTTATGAAAGGTATTGAGGTAACTTGATGGAGTAATTGTGACGTAGTGTTAATGAGGAAGCGTAAAGGATAAACTTGATGTGAAATGCTATTGGTTTATGATGTGTTGGTCAATATGTGGAATGTTATAGTGTTGTTGGTATGGAAATGCAGTGGATTGTATTGTAAAGGGTGAAATGACGTTATAGGGCAATCATGTAGCTCATTGTCGTCTTATGCACTTGTAAGGTAGTTAGTTGTTAAAGTGAGCTCCATTATGTACTTGTGTTGTAGAGTAAAACATAAGGAAGGAGATGGATTATTGTATTCACATATAGGACTGTGTATTCATATTGGGAAGATAAGGTATGTAAGGTTACTCTTTTCCTATCCTTCTGCAGCACATAGTGTTCACATTGTCATTGTACTTGTTCCATTCGGAAATGCTCTAAGGTATCTCATTTCAAGCTGTCATCTATTGTTAATCACATGTTCCTTATTCATTGATCAATTGTTATTCATGTGTCACATAATTGTAGACATGGTTCCAAAGGTCCAATAATGTTACGTTTTAAAGTTCCAATAATGTTATGACTACCAATGTATCAATCTCAAAAGTAAAGAAATGAAGTAATGCACAATTTTTTGAGTATGAGTGGAAGCTTCCCTAGCGCGAGCTGATCCCGAGATTATTGGATCAGGGGGTAGCTCAGGGGGCGGAATCCTAGCTCGAGCCGAACCTGACAGGGGGCAGCTCTGGGGGTAAGAACCTAGCTAGGGCCAAACCTGATATATTAGTTTATGGGTGGTAGCTCTGGAGGCATAAGCCTAGCTCGAGACGTTCCCAATGTTATGTAATGTTATGTTATGACCCACTGATTAGTTGGGGCATGGGTACGATATGATACAAATGATGATGAATGAGCGTAAAAGCAAAAAAAGTAATGAAAGCAATGTACATGGTTCCACATATACAGTACAGTGGTTTATTCACATTGATTACTCACTTGTATTTGATTTCATTGAAGTTTTTATGTATGATGCATTTTCTTATAGCCTTATATACTCAGTATATTCTTTGTACTGACGTCCCTTGGGGGACTTACCTTACTTGCTGTAGGCGCAGGTGCTAGTAGACCTCCACAATAGGTTGCGGGTCATTTGCAGCTCATTGGTGAGCTCCAGTTGGTTCGGGGCTTTCCGAGTCACATGTGTACATTGGTTTTGGTACTATGTAAATGTTGTATTAAGCGGGGACTTTTCTCGACTTTAGGATGGTTATGTACAGGTATCTATTAGAGGCTTTGTAGACGTACATGGGAAGATGAATGAAAGAATGTATGCTTTTGACATGGTGGACCCAACGACCAAATTTCATATGTATCATATGTTTTCCATGACTTCCGCCATTGGTAATTTGTATCTAAATGAGGTAGAGTGTTGTTCTTTTAGTGACATGCATATGAGTGCACTTGAATAAAGATTGGTTCTCTTGGGCCTTAACGGCTTCAGGTGCTAGTCCGCCCCGTTAGAATTTGAGGCGTGACATTAGATTGATACTTTGAGTATGATTGGCACCCTTCAGATTAAGAGGTGAGAGCTCAATGGGCAGTTATTATTTATTCAAGGAAAAGAGGGGCTGGTAGCGAGAAAATGTTTAGCCTTTCTTGATTATATTCCAGGTGCTAGCTTTAATGTTTCTTCTCTCAGGTCAGTACCTAAGGATGGTAGGTTATTGATGTTTGTTTTCCCAATTTTCCTGGTTTGTCACTCGATCATGATTATGGTTTTGTTGGTGATATTGAGTCTGGTACTCAGTTTATTATACTATATCATACCGAATGGCTTCATTTGAGTTGGGGTAAGTTAAATGAGGTAGTTTCAAGATCTTTTGAGTATGTTGTTACTTGGTCGGGTGTGTCTTCGTGGGATGTTTCTGTTGGGTTTAATCGAGAGATGGTTTTTATACTTATGTTTTACATATCAACTATCGGGATTAAGTATTTAATATAGCATATTGAGGACCTATTCAACTAGCTTCAGGATACAGCCATACCTTCTGAGTCAACTTGAGGTCTGACTATCATTAGTACATTTTACAGTCACCAAAAGTTTTTGGTTATGTCCTTGGTTGTGCCAATGCCCCATTGTATGTGTGGATTTGATGGATCATATGATCATACCATGATTAAAGTCATTTGTGATAGTACGCCTCAGCGACACCATAGCTCAAGGCTTTATTGGCCTGGTTATGATTTTAATACTATTGGATGAGGACCTGAGTTGTGTCATAGATCTCCTGTTTGGGTGCTTGTTTGTCAGCAGGTTTAGTTTGTACACTTGAGGCCTGGCTTAAATGCTATATAGACAATTATGAATTTCGTGACTTGCTTGCAGTGTACATTTTGGAGGTGTGACTTTGTTTAAGGCATTATTAATAGGATATATAGGCCGGCCTACTCACTACCTACCAATTTAGTTTTCCTTCAGATCAGAGAGGTTGGCTCAAATTTATACTCAACAAATGGTTTATTTACATAAGGTGTTGGTTTCTACTACTTTTGACATTAGTTCTCAATTTGTGGTAGGTTTCTAGAAGTGTACTCATTGGGAGACATATACTTAAGTTGAACTTAACGCTACTTTTTCACCCATAGATTGACGGTCATTTAGGGCAGACTGTTTAGATTCTGAAGGTTGTTCTTTGGACTTATGTTATTGGTTTTGAGGGTCATCGGGACTAGCTCTTAGCCTTGGCAGAATTTGTATCTAATAGTTGTTACCATTCTGATAGTTCTCAGATGGATCCTTTCAAGACTTAGTACATATGCTAGGTCGTGTGAATCTCTGGTGGGTTGGTTTTATCCTTTTAAGGTTGGCAATTGTGTGACTATGCAGGCAAGTTTCAGATGATATTAGAGAGATTTTGTGTAGTACAAAAAAGATAGGATACTTATGATTACTGAAGGATACTGGACTTAGAACTTAAAGTTGATAATTTGGTATGAGTTAGCTTATATATAGCCTTGTAGGTTGTTCGCTTAGTTTTTTTTAAATCCATATGGTATTGGTATATTTTACATGAGTTTTGTATGCTTTTGTTGAGTTTGGTGCAGTTGGATGGGAGTTGGTATTCGAGGAGGAGTGGGTTGTTAACTTGAGCAGTGAAGTAAGGAAGTTAAAATTGAGGGGACTCCTATAGATAAGGTTCTTTGAATGTGTTTTTCAGTATAAAAGGAGGTCTTGGGAGCCTTGTAGGGCATGTGTACCCAGTACCCTCACCTTTTTGAACATTCGAGCTCTTTCTGTTCCTTGACTTTTGAGGATAAAAGTCCTTTTAGTAGTGGATGTTGTAATGACCCTCTAGATCATTTTCTTTATTTTTGTACATATTCTGTGTTTTGAGCTTTCCTATAGCTACGCTAAGTCATTTATGACTTGATGATACCGGTAGTTTGGTTCTTGGGTAGTTTGTTTGGGTTCTAAGCTAATTTCCCTATTTTTGAGCTTATAAAGTTGAGAAATTGGTCTTTGGCTAAAACATCTAATAAACGACCTTGAATGAAAATTCTAACAATTTTGTTGGCTCTGAAACATGGATTTTAGGCTAGAAGGACCTTTGGTTTGGGTCCTGAGGCTTCCAGACTCATTTTGGGCTATTGTGTAGAATTTTTTAAAAACAAAAAGAGTGGGTATGTGACCCATTTTTCATCAAAACAACCTAGGTTGGTAATTTTATCTATTTAGTTTAGTTTAGAATGTTGTTTCTAGTAGGGTAGCATATTTCGTTTGTGTGCACGGGGCTCTAAATAAATCCTGAGCATCCGTTTGGAGTCTTTTTAGACATAGCTAACTTTCTAGTGCCCAAGTACCTGGTCTATCTGCTTAAGCGGTAGATGCTTTCGCGGCTGAGTACTGCTTTAACTGTACTTTTCTACCTTTGAAAGGGTCGCTTTAGCAGTCCATGACCGCTTTAGCGGCCACTGCTAGGCAGTGTATATATATAACTCTATCCTCCAATTTTACTTTATTTCCAAGCTTGTTTTCCTCCATTATTGATCTGTGAAGCTTGAATATTTTTGGTATTTCATGCCAGTAAACTCAGGTATGTTAATTGATCATTCCTTGGTCATTTCCTATTAATTCCCGTGACTTATTCCACCCTAAAATCTATTTTATTCTTGGTTTTTGAGTTTGGTTTTCTTGGACTTTGAGAGCTGATTTGAGCTCTAATTTGGACTACAATTATGATCAAATTTTGAGCTTTAAGCATGTGTTCCTCATCCTTCGAGGGACCAATTTGCGAGTTCAATTTTTAAGTTATGTTAGCGAGTCCCACGAGCCTATTTTTGACCCAATTTTTGGCCCAGAGTGTATTATTGCACTATGGGTATCTTTTTACTCTTATTGATGTGTAGTTTTAGATAGTGTGGCATCTTTCTGAGATTGAGCAGAGGGGACGAGCAACTCGTGGACGGTTTTGAGGCTATTTTTCCGCTCTAAGGTGATTACCGTCTACTTTCTTCTATACTTTGCTCTATGAGATTATATATGGTATGAATTGCATGCGGGGTAGGGGTTTATAGGTTAGGTTTAAGGTTATTTTTCTGTTATGCTTTTCTTGGCCTTCGTTAGGAGCTTTATACTAGAATATGCTCGGAATCCTTAGTTTAGGTAGTTATTTCCCTCTTTTTGGCATGGCTTAGTTTGTGTATTATCCTTGGAATTAGAAATATAAGCCTTAGCTTAGTTTTGGGTAGTTTCTTGCCTTAGAAATGGCTCCTCAGGGTACTTTAGTTAGCATAGCAATTCCTAGTAACTACTCCAGAATAGTACCATTTTCATATCAGGTTGACCTTCTACTTCTTTAGTACTAGGTGGTCCATTTGGTATTGACCATTAGCTTGTTTATTTACCTTATTATATCTTCAACCAAGATTATTTTAAGCATCCTTTTATACTTTCTATGACCTTAGGATGAGATTAGTGATCCTTAGTGTAGGTTTGGGGTAGTATCTCGTGATAGGGCTGATATTTCTTGGCCGACTCCCTAGTAACATGTTTTATCACAATTTTTGTATCTACTTTATATGTGTGTATGTGTGTGTTGTTCTGTACATTGATGGGCTCGAGGTCATGGTTATGACTCAGTTGAATTTGACTTTAGTGTACTTTGGTCTGGACTATACTTATGTGGTTATGCTTTATTTCTGTGTATAGAGGTGATTGCATGCATACATTCAGATGTGCATAAACATACATTGTGGGATGATTCCATGGAAAAGATTGGTTTATACTATTATTCTCATGAGGGATTTATGAATAAAATATACACATTTACTGATGCTTTCCAGGAATATCTAAAGGAATTGTAACCCTTTTTAAGCATTGGTTTATTTCCATTTTCAAAATGATCTACCCTATATTTCGTTTGTTGAATTCGACTGTGGAACATAATTTGTAGAGGTTTTACCTACACACTGGTTTTAAAAAAGGAAAGAAAGTGGATCATCTTATTTCGGGTTTGATTTCAAAAACCTGTCATATTTATAATTATTACTTATTCTATTCTTGGAAGTCCTGATTCAAGAATGGGTGGTGTATACAGATATCTTGAGTCCTATATGGGTCCCTTGGTATGTGAGCCACAATGCTGGAGGAGGGGTGTTCCCCATCAGTCCTACCTTGCTAGTCACAGGGTCAGAGGAGGTGTATACACTATGGTTAGATGTGGAGTTTATCTTATATTGCAGCTCTTTCTTTTCACATGCATTATATATGTCCAATATTTTTATTATATGTACCTTTCAAGCTTATGGGGCCCTAGTTAGGTTATTGTTTGTTGTTTGTAGTTATTTCTATTATTTGTACCTTTTGGGCTTATGGGGGCCTAGCTAGCTTATTGATGATCATTTATGTATAGCTTGTGGCTTAGGTATGCTTTGTGGACTCCCTTTTTATCATTTCCAGCTCTATTGTAAGATTATCATGCTGTTTCTCTTATTGTGGGTAGACATTTTGAGTATACTACTACTAATATTCTTCTTTAATACGATTATTGTTGTGATAAACTTTTAGGCTAGCTTTTACAGGTAAGTGCCTTCTTTCTTGTTACTTATATTATGCACCCCTTCCTTACATACTATTTATACTTGCATTTATCTATTGAGCTCAGTTGCCTTATGATTCCTACTAGGTACCTCGTGTTTTGATACTCATACTATACTTATGCATCTTTTTTCCTTGATGTAGATTCTAGTACGAGTTCTTGCCGCTGACGTGTGCTTCGTACGGAGATATCCAGGATCAAAGACTTGGGGTGAGCTCCTGACTTCCGGAGTTGTTTCTTTTTCCTCTATTTTGTTAGAATGGTCTTTATTTTGTATCTAGGAGATGGTTCTCTCTCTCTCTCTCTCTCTCTCTCTCTCTATATATATATATATATATATATATATATATATATATATTATATTTTCTTAACACTTCTTTCCTGTGTAGTAGCTCTTGTACTAACTGATACCTGGTCTTGCGGATTATTATGTATATTTTGGTCTCATTTCCTGTATTTAGTTCCTTTATTTTTGTCTATTTATCTCGTGTTTTCCTTTTTCTCTTATTAGCCCATTACTTATCTTTCCAGGCTATGGAATTGGCTTACCTACTAGTGGGATATAGTAGGTACCATCATGACTTGAGTTTTTGGGTCGTGACAAAAATCAAGTTCTAAATTCAAAACCTAAATATTGCATTATCTCTAACTATAGTATCAAAATATGGATTTAGCTAAATACAACCAAATATTCAACACAAAACAAGATTTGATGAAAGGAGTAAGAATTTATCACTATAAATTTCCAATCTTCTTTTCTTAAGTGTGAATTGTGTTCCTTGCTCCCAAAGTTTGTGAAGAGTGTCTAAAGATGAAAATAATATTCCCAAGTCTTACTTTCACAGTCACACAAATTTCTTCAATTAAAATAAGACCAAAACAGCCCCCAACTTCCAGATTTTCCCTTTCAGCCAATTTTTTGCACTTCTAGCCACTTTTTCTTTTCTCTTCAGTTTGACTCTTTTTGACTTGTTTTTTCACTTGGTTTCTTAAATACTCTTCTCAACCATATAAAACCTATAAAATAGAAGTAAATCATAGTAAATGCACCTATTTTCTCTATTAAACATAGCAAAAGTCTAAGATTTAAGAAGAGATAAGCTGGTAAAATACCAACTTATCAACAATGCCCGGGAACAAATTCACCAACGTATAGCTGACCGATGATTACTAGCAATTTCGGCTTACAGGCAAGTTGCAGCTTGCAATCCAAACTAAGGATGGGTTTTTGGAGTTATCTAACCCTCACAGGATAGCGACCCTCTGTCCCGGCCATTATAGCAGTTGTGTCGCCTAAGGCATAAGGGGCATGATGAGTTGATGTTATCCTCACCTTCCTCCATCATATCACCGATATTCTGTTCAAGGTTCCAAATTCAATAATGGAAACTAAATATAAGGGTTGCACTCATTACGGGACCTTACAGTACGAGCTGACAACATCCCTACACCACTTGTGCCCATGTTTCCTAAAGCACTTCTTTCTTTCAAGAGGATTTGTGGCATGTCAAGCCCTGGTAAGGTTCTTCGCTCTGCATCAAATTAAACCACATGCTCCACCACTTGTGTGGACCCCCATCAATTCTTTTAAGTTTCATTCTTGCAAATGTACTCCCCAGGCAGGATACTTAACGTGTTAGCCACATCACTGGATGGGTCGATACACACAATGCTTGGTTTCCATCATTTATGGCTAGAAATACTGGGTATCTAATCCCATTTGCTCCCCTAGTTTTCGTCTCTCAGTTTCAGTGTCGGCCCAGCAGAGTCCTTTCAGCGTTAGTGTTCTTTCCAATATCTACGCATTTCACCACTCCATTGGAAATTCCCTCTACCCCTACCATATTTTAGTTTGGTAGTTTCCACCGTCTATCAAAGGTTGAGCCCTGGGATTTGATAGCAGACTTAAAAAGCCACCTACAGATGCTTTACACCTAATCATTTTGTATAACATTTACATCATCTATGTTACCACAGTTGCTGGCACCGAGTTAGTTGATGCTTATTCTCAGATACCATCATTACTTCTTCTCTAGGTAAATAAGTTCACGACCCATAGGACTTCTACCTCCACAAGGCACTTTTACATCAGGCTTTCACCCATTGCAAAACATTCCCCGTTGTTGATTCCCCACTACTACAAAAATAGGAAAACTAACCTCACAAAAGTGATCACATGTGAACTGTTTTGTTTTAAAAAAAAGTATTCATTTTTATTTATTTGATTTTGTTTTTTAAAAAACAAACTGACCGCAAGTGGTCTTCATATATTAAAAATAATTATTAATTTTTTTACCAAATCAGCGTTCGATTTCTTTAAAAAAATTAAGAAAAGTAATTTAAACAAAATTGACCACTTGTTGTCTATTTATTTCAAACCGTCCACTTGTGGTCAATTTTGGGTCAGATTTCTGTAAAAAAAATTGTAACAAATTTGCTGCATTTCCAATTGCCCACAAGCTAACTCAAAGAGATGCCAAAACAATATAAATGACTATTTACGTTACACTACTTTAAATCAAACCAAAATTCAATCAAATTATACTAAAAACATATAAACAAAGTCTACAAACAAAACATATGATCACAAGTTTACAAACCATAAAAAAGTATCAAAATATCAAGAAAGTCTAATCCTCATAGTCCTGCCAACCTCCCATTCTCATCTCCCAACTCCTCCTCTTTCTTTTTAGAGTAATCATCAAGTGGGAATCGACCTACCTCATGCTGACGTGCATTACCGGGACATGGAGAAATAATTATTTCAAATTGAAAAAGATCATTCAGTTATGTCTGAAGCATTCAAAACCATTTTTCATTTTCCTCCTCTATCTTTCTCTGATCCTCCTCTCTCTTCCTCTAGTCTTCCTCCCTTACAGCTGCTAAAGAAAGCTCTCTAATGAGCTCAGTAATCCTACTTGCCATCGAATTCACGGATGCTCTATCCACATCATCTATTCTTTAACAGGATCCACAATGCAACTATGACCTTCTTTCTTGATAGGCTTTACTAGGGATATCGTAGACTGAACCTCCAACTGGGGCACCGGTACACTATTTCTCGACCCTCTCCACTTGTTCTTTGGTTAGTAGGGTGCCCTGACTTTTAGAAGGTTGAGTAGTACGAATCTTCTCAAGCCTTTGCAAATATCTGTCCTATATTTAAGTAGATGCAAGTAACTAATAATAAAAATATGCTAAACTATTCAAATTTAAATAATATTAAATTTAGTAAAAAAAGATTGTGAGTTCGAACATAGTTCTTACATGTGTCTCTTGCACCCGTGGCTCAACCCACCTATCTTCATCTGTTGGCTTATTTTTGTTCTTTATGTGAGTCGCCTTGAATAACTCCTCCTAAGTTATCTGCCTATCGAACTCTTTTTCCTGCATTTAATAAATCAGTAATCTCCAAAAATAAAAACTTTTAAAATAAGAAAAAAGTGGTTGAATTAATAAAAGTTGTGTACCATTTTATCTCGCACAACAATCTGGTTGATAGCTCCTGCAGTGTGTGATCTAAGGCGTATTTATATGCCTTAGTAGAGACTTTAACCCATGTTTACCATAGTTTTGAGAACAATACGTATATGTTTTGTATGGTTTTGATGGATTATGTGATGATTGTGCTAACCAATGTGATTAGACCCTTGCAGGTGGAAGTTGCGACTATTTGGAGCATTTTTGGCATGGAAAGCGAGGCTTGGAGAAGCTACGAGCAACGGATATTGATGATAAGAGGCAAGTCGAAGAGTTGATCTTGAAGAATCATGCCAAATTCGCAAAAAAAAGTCGACGAAAGAAAAAAAATAAAAAATTAAGGGCCTGGCGCGTTTCATGGCGTGCCAGACCGCTGTTGTGCAAATTTTGGTTTTGGAAGGAAGCAGTGGGGCGCGTTCCATGGCGTGCCAGGCCGCCTGGAGCACTCCTTTGCAGAGGCAAAATTAGCCTAAGTGCCAGGCGCGCCCAAGGGCGTGCCGTGCCGCTTTTTGGCTAATTTTTGCCTCGAAATTTACTCTATAAATAGGGATTTTGAGTTATTGTATCACATTCCATCATCCTTAGAATATTTTGGGCATTTTTGGGCATCTCAATTAGGTTCGATTCCTCTTCTTTTCAGTTTTTAATTATTTTTATGGTATTTATTGACTTTTGGATGTTGATTAACATTATGAGTGGCTAAACTCCCTCATTCTTGGGGTTAAGGCCAAGAACATGACTCTCTTGGGGTGATTTTATTGGTTTTTGCTGAAGTTTATCATAAATTGGTTATTCATATATTCTTAATTTCATTATTTTGATGTTTGATCACCATTGGAATATATTCCTTGTCTTGAATTGTGCTCGAGAGAGAAACTAAGAGATAGAACGTGAATATATGAGGTGTGGTCTTTCTCCAGGAAAGAATTCTAAGGGATTGACACGTGGTTAGGACTGAGAGGTACCTGATCCACCACACTTGGTCAATTACGAGAAGAAAGCTTAAATGTATTAGAATTGGTTAAACTTATCACCACTCAGGGACTTAGCTAGGTTTCCAATTTCTAGTAAAATAATATAGTTTGGAGATGAATATAATTGTAAAATTAACCTCGTGATCAATATCCAAGATAAACAACTCAAAGTGCTTAAACCAATAACAATTATGCTCAAGAGACGACGTTCAGAGTGCCTTAGCCCTGGGAATTCACTCTTTATTGATTTTTCAAGTACATTTGTGAAAACCGAAGTTATAGTAGCGAAGATAGGAGTTCATAATCCACAAGAATTTAATTTTCAGCACCAAATCCCTTCCATTTTTCGCAACACTAGTTTTTAATTATAGGTTGACGCCTGAAATTGATTTCTATTGACAAAAGTCCTTTGGGTTCGATATTCGGCTCTTTTAAAGGAGCCACTTTATTACTTGAATGATCACGTACACTTGCGTGTATAGCTGGTTCTCAAAAAGTTTTTGGCGCCGTTGCCGGGGACTTTCAAATAGATAGATTTCAATTATTGGTGTTTTTACCTTAATTTTCAGCTAAGTGTTGACAACTTGATCTTAGCTGTTCTATTTTGCAGGCTTAGTTCATATAAACGCTGGAAAGGAACAAAGATTTGGTAACTCCGCAGTCTGAACCTGAAAGATACTTCCGTAGATTGAGAAGATAGGTTGCAGATTACCCAATCCCGCAAGTCGAACTGGCTGACGAAGGCATACGGGGTAATCTCGTAAGAATTGAAGAACTAGTTGAGGAGAGACGTGAGCCAGCAGTAATGACAGCAAGGACAGTGCGCGACATGGCAATCCCACTCGCTACAAATGTGACCTCCAGTATTCTCAAACTGGCGGTTGGAGGTAGATTTGAGCTTAAACAGAATATGGTGCAACTCTTGCACTCAAGTGGACAGTTTACTGGTCTTGCTCATGAAGACCCATAGAGGCATATTCGGAATTTTTTGGAGATTAGTGACACATATATTCCTGCGGGTATGTCTTCAGATTATGTGAGACTTACCTTGTTCCCCTTTTCTCTGTTGGGGGAAGAAAGGAGGTGGTTAGATGCAGAGACGGCTAATTCTATCACTACTTGGGATGATGTTGCTCGAAAATTCTTGATAAGGTTCTTTTCGTCTGCAAAGACAGCAAAGCTGAGGAGTGAGATACTGAGTTTCAGACAGAGAGATGATGAGAATTTGTACCAAGCTTGGAACAGATTCAAATCCATGTTGAGGGATTGTCCTCACCACCACCAAGCTAATGAAGTGTTGGTGCATACTTTTATAGAGGCTCTCGACCCCAACACTAAAATTCTACTTGATTCAGCTGTAGGTGGACAGGCTTTAGAGAAGACGTATAATGAATTATATACTCTGTTGAATCATATTTCGAAGGAAAATCCAGACTGGTATAGTGATAATTCGAGGAATTCTACAAAGAAGGTTGCTGGGAAACTAGATGTGGATGCAGTCACAACATTATCTGCCCAAATTTCAGCTATGCAAAACATGATGAACAATCACTTTAGTAGTTTAAATTTGGGGCAGTAACCATCTCCCGTGAATGCAGTATAGAAATAGGTGTTTGTGATGTGTAGTGTATGCGGAAACGGGGACCATACTAGAGAGTTGTGTAGTGCAAATCCGGATTCTGTGAATTTTGTTGGCAATGCCCAAAGAGGAGGTGGAGCTCAGAACTACGGAAATACTTATAATGCTGGGTGGAAAAACCATCCGAACTTATCTTGGGGAGGAAATCAAAATCAATATAGGCCTCAGGGATATGCACCACAGTACAACCAACAACAAGGTCAAGGAAATCAAGTGGGTGCTAAGCCTGGAGATATGAGCATGGAGGATATGTTAAAATAGATTATGGCTGAGCAAGCTAAGCTGGCAGCAGATGTGAGGGACAATTAGTTGGCTACTCAGAATTTGGAGAAGCAGATTGGCCAGTTAGCTAATGTACAGAATACAAGGCCCCAAGAAGGTCTTCCAGGTGATACTGAGCCTAATCCAAAATAGGTGAATGCTATTGTTACTCGCAGTGGTAAACAGTTAGAGGATACGGTTGCACCAGCGAAAGAATTGGAGCCGAAAGTAGTGGTGATTGAAGACGAACAAGTGGAGTCTACCAAAAGCTCCAAAGATGATAAAGTGATACATAGTGTGAAGTTGCCTCCTCCTTTCCCTCAGAAGTTCAAGAAGAAGAAGGAGGATGAATGCTTTGGTAAGTTCATTGAACTACTTAAACAAGTGCACATTAATTTACCTCTTGTGGATATCTTGTAGGGTATTCCAAAGTATGCCAAGTTTGTGAAAGATATTGTGGAAAACAAGATTAGATTGACAGAATATGCCACAGTTGCATCGACTGAGGAGTGTAGTTCTCGCATTCAGAACCGGTTACCTACTAAGCTGAAGGATCCTGGAAGATTCACTGTAAAAATTACTCTGGGAGATCGTGTCTGCGCTCGTGGATTGTGTGATTTGGGGGCTAGTATAAATCTAATGCCCACTTCAGTTTTCAAGGAGTTGGGTTTGGGTCGTTCTAAGCCTACTACTATTATTTTGCAGCTTGCATACCGATCCGTGACTAGACCTGATGGTATTGTTGAGGATGTTCTGGTTCAAGTGGGTTCGTTGATCTTTCCAGTTGATTTTGTGGTGTTAAATTTTGAGCCCGACCCGAAAGTCCTATTTATTTTGGGGCGTCTATTTTTGGCCACGGGAGGTGCAATCATTGATGTAGCAGCCGGGAAACTAACTATGCGAGCTTATGATAAGGTTGAGGTCTTCGATGTATATAGGGCTTTGAAGCTTCCAGAAATTTATGAGAACTTGTCAGCTATTACAGCTATAGATTTGGCTGTTGAGAGCATCCACACCTTGTCCACCGATCCGTTGGAAAAAGTATTGATAGGGAAGAATGTTTTTGGTGATGCGGAAGCTAGTGAAATGGTGCAGGCACTTGATCTTATGGGTATCTTTGCTAAAGAGGGTAGATGGGAACCTTTGAATCGTCCACTCGGTCCTCCAACCAAGCCCTCAATTGAGGAGGCACCGAAGCTTGAATTGAAAGAACTTCCATCTCACCTTCCATATGCTTTCTTAGGTGACAATTAGACCCTTCCTATTATTCTTGCAGCAAATTTGTCAAAGGATCAAGTTGATGCGGCATTGTTGATACTCAGACGAAGAAAGAAGGCTATTGGTTGGCAGATGTCTGACATTCATGGTATTAATCCGGGTTTATGCATGCATAAAATTTACATGGAGGAAGGGTATAAGCCGAGTGTACAACACAGACGACTCTTGAATCCGGTAATGAAAGAAGTCATAAGGAAAGAGGTAATTAAGTGGTTAGATTTGGGCATTGTTTACCCTATCTCTGATAGTACATGGGTTAGCCCAGTACAATGTGTTCCGAAAAAGGGTGGTATGACGGTGATCACGAATGATAATAATGAGTTGATTCCTACAAGAACTGTGACTGGGTGGCATATTTGCATGGATTATCGGAAACTCAATGATGCCACGAGGAAAGACCATTATCCAATCCCTTTTATTGATCAAATATTGGATCAATTAGCCGGGCAGTATTATTATTGCTTTCTTGAAAGGTATTCTGGATACAATCAAATTGCTATAGATCCTCAAGATCAGGAGAAGACTACATTCATATATCCTTACGACATATACGCTTTCAAGTGTATGCCATTTGGATTGGGTAATGCACCAGCTACCTTTCAGAGGTGCATGATTGCTATTTTTTATGACATGGTGGAGGAGTTCGTAGAGATCTTCATGGATGATTTTTCAGTCTTTGGTAACTCTTTCGAGGTATGCTTGCAAAACCTTGATAGAGTCCTTGCTCGATGTGAAGAAATTAATCTTGTTCTCAATTGGGAGAAGTGCCATTTTCTTGTGACGGAAGGTATAGTTCTTGGGCATAAAGTGTCAAAGCAGGGGCTCGAAGTTGATAGGGCGAAGATTGAAGTTATTGAAAAAAAACCTCCACCTGTATCGGTGAAAGAGGTGCATAGTTTCTCGGGTCATGCTGGGTTTTACAGAAGGTTTATTCAAGATTTTTCCAAAATTGCACGCCCCATGTGTGCACTCTTGGAAAAAGATGTGAAATTTGTATTTTGTGAAGCATGTGTGAAGGCATTCGAAGTTTTGAAAAAGAAGTTGGTAGAGGCTCCCATCCTTATTGCCCCTGATTGGGCTTTACCATTTGAGCTCATGTGTGACGCAAGTGATGTTGCAGTAGGGGAAGTTCTTGGTCAATAGAAGAACAAGGTATTTCACTCTATTTATTATGCAAGGAAGACCCTGGATGCAGCCCAGGTGAATTACACGGTGACTGAAAAAGAGATGTTAGCTTTGGTGTCTGCATTTGATAAATTCAGATCGTACTTGGTGGGCACGAGTGTCATTGTATACACGGATCATGCGGCAATACGGTATTTGTTCAATAAAAAGGATGCTAAGCCACGTTTGATTAGATGGATCTTATTACTATAGGAGTTTGACTTAGATATTAAAGATAGAAAGGGGACAGAAAATCAAATTGCTGACCATCTTTCTAGACTTGAGAGCTCGACACATGTAGTGGATGATGGGCGTATTTGTCAGGAATTTCCAAATGAGCAGTTGGTGGTGTTGGATGTCGATGAGTTGCCATGGTATGCAGACATTGTGAATCTATTGGTAAGTGGGTTATTTCCTCCTGATTCTAGTCCTCAACAGATTAAGAAATTGGCATATGAGGCACGCTCTCATATATGGGATGAGCCTTATTTATTCAAGCAAGGGCCTGATCAAATAGTACGAAGATGTATTCCGGATGCGGAAGTGAAACAAGTGTTAGAAAGATGCCACGCATCACCTTATGGTGGACATCATGGTGGTGAACGCACAGCCCAAAAAATATTGCAATCAGGTTTCTTCTAGCCTTCTATATTTAAAGATGCTCATGCCTTTGTGAAGAGTTGTGATCAATGTCAACACATGGGCACAATTGCAAAGCGACATGAGATGCCTCTTAACAACATCCTAGAAGTTGAAATCTTTGATGTATGGGGGATTGAGTTTATGGGCCCTTTCCCAAAGTTGAATGGCAATCTATACATACTTGTAGCGGTGGATTATGTGTCTAAATGGGTAGAGGTTGCAGCTCTTCCGACAAATGACTCCAAGGTCGTGGTAAAGTTGTTTCAAAAGTACATCTTCACTAGGTTCAAAACTCCAAGAGCTATTATTAGCGATGGAGGGTCACACTTCATTAATTCTTGGGTGAAGAGTGTATTGGCAAAGTATGATGTGAAACACAAGGTCTTAACAGCGTATCATCCCCAAACAAGTGGCCAAGTGGAAGTATCTAATCGTGAGATAGAGCAAATCTTACAAAAGACGGTGAATACTCAGAGAAAAGATTGGTCACTCAAGTTGGATGATGCTCTTTGGGCTTATCGAATGGCATATAAGACTCCTATAGGGACTTCTCCCTATCATTTGGTCTTTGGGAAAGCATGTTACCTCCCCGTTGAGCTTGAGCACCGAGCATATTGGGCGGTAAAGAAGTTGAATCTAGATTCAGGGTTGGCTGGTAATAAGAGGTTGTTACAACTCCATGAGTTGGAAGAATTTCGTTCCCATGCGTATGAAAATGCTAAGATCTACAAGGAGAAAACGAAGCGATGGCATGACAAGCATATTCTCCCCCGCACTTTCGAGCCAGGCCAGTTGGTACTGTTGTTTAACTCAAGACTTAGGTTGTTTTCGGGCAAGCTAAGATCTAAGTGGAGTGGCCCTTTTGAGGTAAGTCGCACGACACCTCATGGTGCGGTGGAATTTTTGAACAAAGCTGATGGTACAAGATTTATGGTAAATGGCCAGAGATTGAAACATTATTTTGGTAAAGAAGAGAAGCAGCCGGAGGACGTGCTTCACCTTGATGATAACTGAGCTAAGTATGGTCGAGCCGCGACTTTAAATCAGGCGCTACATGGGAGGCAACCCATGCATGTGTTGTAATAGCTAGGATTCATAAAGTAAAAATACAAAAAGAAGAGTCGTGCCCCGACCAAAACTAAGACGTTTGATAGGAGGCAACCCATCTCTTTTAGAATTTTTGTTTTCTAACTTAGTGCTAGGATCTTGTGTTTATGCAGAGGCATGGAGCATGTTGACATGGAAATCCACAAGAAAAAGGTAAAATTGGCGGATGGATGATTATTTGAAGGCGCCGGACAGGTAGGACATGTTTTGGAGCAAAGTTTTGAGTCTTGGGACTTGCAAAAGCCCCAAGATTTTGTGAAAAATGTGAAAAATTTCTCAGGCATAATGTCAAGTGTGGGGCGCGCTACAGGGCGTACCAGGGCTAAATTGAATTTTTTTTTAAGCGTGTGGCAGTGCTCTAGCGTAACACAGGGCGTGCCAGGCCGCCTGTGTCAAAAATTTTGTCTCGCCTGGCAGTGCCCAGGTGCGACACACGGCGTGCCAGGCCGCCTGTGTCAAATTTTTTATGGTACGAGGCAGTGGGGTAGCGTGCCAGGCCGCTACCCCCTTAATTATTTTGCACATAATTTTTAAGTTTTTTTTTTATACCATTGACCCGACCCACCCCCACCCCTTCTCTTTTAAATCCCTAAATTCCCTTATTCTTCACAAATATTCCAACACTTCACAATCAACCACACGACTTTCCCCCCAAAACTTCATCAATTCTCTCTTCTTTTTCTCTCCTCTTACCCTCACGTTGCTCGATTCTTTGCGTTCTAATCTTGGGATTAAGTTTACAAGACTCATTTCAAGCTATCAAGGTATGTCTCCTTCGCTTTCTCTTTCTATCAATTGCCATGAAGTATACGAATTTGGGTAATCTTGATTTTGTTTGTGAAGCACAATATATTCTTGGTTTATTGACTTGCTTCTTATGATGAGATTGGTGTTTATGGGGGGTCCTTATAATGAACTTGAAAGGCATGTGAAATTGGGTTTACTAATCGTGTTTTAGTTGTAATAATTGGAAGTGGGTTTATCCTTATGGGTGAAAATGGAGCATGTGAGTAGTGCTATGCCTTGATATAACGTATATGGTGTTGATATGTATGCGTCTTGTTTGAATTCTTGAGTAAAGCAAGTACGTCATTCTAATATGTATAGGCTAGTGAACTTGAAATTTGTGAAATTCTTGAGTATGTGATATCTGTCTATGGTTTGGACTTGGTAAGTTGGATTTAAGTGGTCAGGGGAAGTCTAAGTACCCTAGACCCATATATTTTGACTGGTGCAAAGCAACTATATGTGGGGTGGCCCTTACATTCCACACCCATTGAGTTGTTTAGCTCTCTTTACTTGGGATATTGACCTGCTTGTGGATCTTTGATACAGGTACAATGTCGGATGCTAGTGTGGCTGCCTCTAGCTCTCACAAGAGATGTCGGTCAGGAAGTAAGGTCCCCGCAGCTCCCCCAGTCCCAAAGGGCCAGAAACGCAAGTATGGAATTAATGTTGTATCTAGTGCTGACAAGAGTTGGTACAAAAGCCACACTGAAGCCAAATAACTTTGCCGATGAATTTATTGATAGGGCAAGTCTAGCTCGGACTTACCCTAGGATATTGGCTCGGATTGTGAAGTTGGTAATGGAGTTTATCTTAGACAGACCTACAGATTGTAACCTCCACTTGGTGAGGGAATTATATTCAAACTGGAACCCAGATGCACCAATGAGCTCGGGTGTTGTACGAGGGGCAGATATGATCCTTGATTCCTTAGGCCTTGCAGGTTTATTGGGAGTCCAAACTCGGGCTAGTCCCCTCGACCTCATCCAGCTAAATGCTAGGCCCCCTTATGCTGATATTAGACACACTCTTTGCGGCCAATGTTCAACAGTTAGATGGTTGCACCATCATCAGAGAGGGTACCACTTGAGTCTACCCTATGCTTATTTGAATAAGGAGGCGCGTATCTGGTTGAAGATTGTGTGCTGTTGCTTGATTCCGGGGAGCCACATGATGGAGGTTACGTGGGATTGTGTCTGTCTGGTGTATTCCCTCATGACTAATATGGAGATTAATGCAGGGTTTGTAGTGCTGGCGGCTATGCGCCGAGCTCGAGTGAAAGGAGGTCTTCGTTATGATTTGGGGGGTTTGTTGACTAAATTGATGCGAGCATTCGAAGTGCCCGAGGAGGAATTTGATTATCATCCTCCATTGGTATAGACTCCTGTAGATGTTACCCAAACCAGGGCACCGGATTCACTCGGCCCCACTCTGGCCTTAGCCGAGCATCACGCTCGAGATGACGGGATTTTAGCCCATATGTATGGGTTGGAGATGCTTCGCCATATGAATGGGGGTAGACCTTCTACGGCGGACGAGCTGAGCCAGGTTGAGAGGGATTATCCTCTTAACGAGCATGCCATGGCCTTATAGAGAATTGGTCCTGATTTTGTCGAGCCTGTGGATGATGATGTCCCCAAAGATGAAAATGACCACCAGACCGATTCTGATGATGTGGTAGAGGCAGATGATACTCTGCTAGAGGTCCGTGGGCCGGAGGATGATGACTTCCTTGACTGACCAGGGAGCTCCTTATACCCTACTCTTGCATTGTTTATTTTTGTAGCATTGGGGACAGTGCTAATATTTTAAGTGTGGGGTGGGGTGTGTTGGGATTCCCTTGTATGTATGTATATGTGTTCTACTGTATGATTTTATTTTTGGGTTCCTTAGCCTTTGTTTTTGGTTCTTTTACTAAGGAGAGTCTCTTTGAACAGTCGAAAACCACAAAAAGATTTTTCAGTTTTTTTATGTTGTTTTTGGTGTTTATTACTTTTTGAGTCGCCATTAGTCATAGGACTAAGGGATTTTTTCTATGATGGATGGATGACGACCGTCTTAAGAGCAAATTAGTCATGTAGTGTCGTGTTGGGTGTTCTTGCTTGTTATACAATTGTGCACACACGTGTGAAACATGCTAGGATATACAATAGCAAGTGTTGAGACGCCTAATTCTCACTTAGTGACTAGCTAAGTTGCTTAATGTTGAACTTATGCATGATTTCGGAGATTTTATGGTGAACCTACTGAGCTGAACATGTGCAAGGTGTGAGTAAGGTTTTTTTTGATATTCCATGTGCAGAATGATGTCTAGAACTTTCCCGGTGTGTCTGCAAAGCGAAATAAAAGATGTTGAGTTTAGGAGATGATATAGGCAGTTCTTTGATAGCCATGTTTTGTGCCTACTTTATCTACCCTTTTGCATGATCTTAGTTAGCCCCGTTGAGCCTTTAGCCTTTTCCTTGGTAGCTTTACATGTAGCTTGATCCTTTTCTTTCTATGAACCAGAATTTGATCCAAAACTCCTAAGCTCTTTAATTAAGAAATCAAGATGTGAAGGAGTGTAAAAGTTTTGAAGAAGGAAAAAGTTAAGACAAAGACCCAAGTATATTTCCTATGGGTGTGTGAAAAGTGTGTTCGTTGGGAGGGAATATAAAAAAAAAGAAAAAAAAAATTTAAATAGTTTTTGAATCAATGGTTGATAATGATTATTCCCTTACCTGATATACTTAAGCTAACTTAAAAATATGGGGCAAAACAAAAGAGAGTTGGGAAGATAAAGGTGGTGAGAAATAGGTCAGTTGAAGGTGGTTTGAATGTAATTTTTAGTGTATTAAAGCTCTTAGGGAAGATAGTCACTATTCTTGACAAATAGTTCCTACCCGTCCCTGAGCCTACATTACAACCCCTAAAGTCGAGCTTTAACATTTGAACATTAGTGGAGTATTACAATAAGGGCAAGCTTATGGTTTATCTTGTGTTACATGTGAATTCTTTGTGAGAGTGAGTGATTTCCATTCATGCACCCAGTTAGTAATTACCTTATAGAAGTATGGGGTGATTATCTTGTGGTGAGGGCGCATGTTTAGTGAAGTATGGTGATTTGTTAGTAAAGTGTCACGCATAAATTAGCAACTAGTTAAGTTGTTTAGTGAGGATAGGTTGTTTTAATTTGTTATTTATTTGTTTGTGATCCTATTATGTTGGTGCATAAGTTGATAAATGTGGTTGTGTAGCTATGCAAGAATGCCTATTGTGTGTCAGTTGTCTAAAGTCGCCCGGATTTGAGTGTGGTTATTGTTCGAGGACAAACAAAGGTTCAAGTGTGGGGTGGTGATCTAAGGCGTATTTATATGCCTTAGTAGCGACTTTAACCCATGTTTACCATAGTTTTGAGAACAATACGTATATGTTTTGTATGGTTTTGATGGATTATGTGATGATTGTGCTAACCAATGTGATTAGACCCTTGCAGGTGGAAGTTGCGACTATTTGGAGCATTTTTGGCACGGAAAGCGAGGCTTGGAGAAGCTACGAGCAACGGATATTGATGATAAGAGGCAAGCCGAAGAGTTGATCTTGAAGAATCATGCCAAATTTGCAAAGAAAAGTCGACAAAAGAAAAAAATAAAAAATTAAGGGCCTGGCGCGTTTCATGGCATGCCAGGCCGTTGTGCAAATTTTGGTTTTTGGAGGCAGCAGTGGGGCGCGTTCCATGGCGTGCCAGGCTGCCTGGAGCACTCCTTTGCAGAGGCAAAATTAGCCTAAGTGCCAGGCGCGCCCAAGGGCGTGCCGGGCCTCTTTTTGGCTAATTTTTGCCTCGAAATTTACTCTATAAATAGGGTTTTTGAGTTATTGTATCACATTCCATCATCCTTAGAATATTTTGGGCGTTTTTGGGCATCTCAATTAGGTTCGATTCCTCTTCTTTTCAGTTTTTAATTATTTTTATGATATTTATTAACTTTTGGATGTTGATTAACATTATGAGTGGGTAAAATCCCTCATTCTTGGGGTTAAGGACAAGAACATGACTCTCTTGGGGTGATTTTATTGGTTTTTGCTGAAGTTTATCATAAATTGGTTATTCATATATTCTTAATTTCATTATTTTGATGTTTGATCACCATTGGAATATATTCCTTGTCTTGAAGAGAGCTCGAGAGAGAAACTAAGAGATAGAACGTGAATATATGAGGTGTGGTCTTTCTCCGGGAAAGAATTCTAAGGGATTGACACGTGGTTAGGACCGAGAGGTACCTAATCCACCACACTTGGTCAATTACGAGAAGAAAGCTTAAATGTATTAGAATTGGTTAAACTTATCACCATTCAGGGACGTAGCTAGGTTTCCAATTTCTAGTAAAAGATTATAGTTTGGAGACGAATATAATTGTAAAATTAACCTCGTGATCAATAGCCAAGATAAACAACTCAAAGTGCTTAAACCAATAACAATTATGATCAAGAGACGACGTTCAGAGTGCCTTAGCCCTGGGAATTCACTCTTTATTGATTTTTCAAGTACATTTGCGAAAACTGAAGTTACAGTAGCGAAGATAGGAGTTCATAATCTGCAAGCATTTAATTTTCAGCACCAAATCCCTTCCCTTTTTTGCAACACTAGTTTTTAATTATAGGTTGACGCCTGAAATTGATTTCTGTTGACGAAAGTCCTTTGGGTTTGATATCCGGCTCTTTTAAAGGAGCCACTTTATTACTTGAATGATCACGTACACTTGCGTGTATAGCTGGGTCGCAACAGTGTGTAGAGAGACACCCTTAGTAAATACTTTGGCCTTCTTCCTAAGTGCGCTCCTCTTCTTAAAATTCTTGTAAGTGTCCCAATATTGAATTATCTCTTTCCATACAGTGGGCGACACAAATATAGGCTTTTTATGCTTCCTCCTCGCATCGTAAAATAGGCCCTTAAGTCTTATCATGGCTCTTTTGTTAAAATTTGAAGATATTTGTTTTGTGTTCTCGGGTGCCCACCAGAAACATTTTTAACATTAGCAATTGATACTCCTCTAGTGCCTTGTTCCAACTCCACCAGAAACCTTTATAGTAGTTTCAGAGGCATTTGTAGACGATCTTTGCAATTCTATATTTGAGCCTAAGCATGCAATACAAGATTACACATTATAGAGGATAAATTAGTAAATGAAAAATAGATAAAGTTGTTAAATATGTGAATCATACTTGTATCCATAAGGGATAATGTAGGACCTCCTATTAGCATCTCTATCGCCTTGCTATGGAGTAGGTTCACCTTAGTGCCTATTCATAGAAGTATCAGGAGTGGAGGGACTATCTCCAAGACGAAGAATGGTAAACCCAACTGATCCACTAGTACCCCTAGGAGTATCTGACCGACTACTACTAGCGGATGGTATAATAGATGACGGAGCTAGATGATTATAACCGCCATTGAGTGTGTGGTAGCCTTGTGCATATGCCATGATGGGGGAAAATTTAGAATCGGTACAGCCATGAAGTGGACCCACATGTGTAGGAGCAATATGTGACTGCCACGATGGCATACTATATGAATATGAGGGCCTTGGTGGGATGTTATCTGGTTGAGGCTCAGATATGTGGATCCTTGTGGGTTGTCTATAAGGTAGAAGGGCCTTTTTCTTTTTTGTATCAGTATCAACAACTTTTTTCTTACCATTGTTGTCCTCACCTACCATCTACATTAATTAAAGACAAAAAGTAGATTGTGAAAATAAATGCAAGCAAGAACTCTACCAGTGCATAACCTTTCTTCAGGGAAACATAATTTAATTTAAACACAAGCAGGTTTTAAAGGAAAATCATAGAGTCCACATGAGTATGACTTAGACAGAGGTATGTCAATCACCTAGGTTTAAAAGTGAAGACTAAATCATTTTAGAAAGGATAAAATTCTGAAAACATAAATGATGCTTTGGTGCAGATAAGCAAAGATTGTACTTAACACTACCTAAATTATGTTCTAAGTGACTATTCCAAATGAGGCAGGGGGAAATAAGAAAGTGTATAAAAATTGGATTATTCAACAAGCATGATTAATACTAATGATAATAATATTTAAAATAAATTCACATACTCTACCAAACACTAGCAAAAACTCTACCAAAAATTAAAATAACTGCTAATAATAATAGGTACATTAGTCAATTTGCTTCTAAAAATACTAATGAGGAATAAATGCATAAGAAAACAATACAAAGTATACAGACATCAATAGTTAAAAATAACAAATACAACATATAAAGGGCTAATCCTGATCTCCTGAAGTTTCCCCATCTATCCATTCACCATCTTCAAAAGTTTTCTCATTATGTATCCATCGAGGCTCTTCATATGCTGGTTCCTCCTCATCCACATTTGCTAATATTTCTAGCTCTTTATGCAAACTTCTTCTATAATATGTTCAAGATGCTCCAAATCATCTTCTAACTCAGTGTCCACTACTTGGTGAAGATTCTGTATTTCATTCTCATATGCAACATCCAACATATTCTCAACTTCCACCCACCCTATAGTCTTGGTTTTTTATTACAATCCACAAACCAGACTTGTCCCTAAGCAACGGATAAGGATCATAGTACACTTGCTAAGCATTTTTTGCAATAACAAAAGGATCATAAACCTGGTACACCCTGGTGTGTTTAACTTCAAGGTTGTTATGATCCTTAAGTTCTCTTGTACCTCTTTGGGTTGGATATAACCACTTGCATCAGAAAAGTACTTTTTTTTTTCTCCAACCAGTATACTCCATGTCTAGAATCTCTTGTAGGACGCCAAAATAATCAACAACATCATAACCTTTAACCCAAACACTACTATTATTCATTTTCCTTTATTTTGAGTGTTCCTCGATGCCAATTTAAAGCATTTACAGTATAGTGGGAAATTGTATGAACTTCAACCGGTTCCAAAGAAATATCCTTCAAGAACTGGTTATATGTGGCTGCATTTGGTGAATAGAATACCTATATATATGGTTAGTTGAAGGATGAGAAAATTTTTTAAATATTATGTTATAATTGTAACACTCACTCAATGAGTATACCACGTTGCAAATAACTCATACACTTGATTTGTGTCAAACTGAGTCTTAAATAAAATGGAAATTCACATTGAAAACATAATTAGTTTCCTTAATGGGACAAGTAATTCAATATGATCTGTAAATAATGAATATCCTTACTCTAATAAGGGCTCAACGTCTGGGCAATTCAACAAGGAATGCAACATTTAAGATTTTTTCTCCATTTCAGTGAGCATGCAAAATTTGTTCTTTTTTGCATGATTACCCAGTTGATTCAAGATTGATAATGGTTATATATGAGGCTTATTCTCAGCATCTTGCTATCGATTTGGTCTGTTTTTCAAACACGACAAGTGATCATCAAAATAGTAAGAACAAATTTGGGATGTTTCTCTAGCAAGGTATGCTTTAACTATAGAGCCTTCCACCATATTTTTATTTTTAGGACCCTGTTTACATTTGCCAATTGTCTTTCAAAATTTTATGTTAGTTGCGTAATTTATAACAATAGATATATAGTTGAAGAATTAAGAAATAAATTAAATATTTTGTCGTTGGTTATCGCTTGCTAGGATATATCCACCTAGTTTGAACTGGACCTCCTAGTCAGGCTTCATGGATAAGGTGAATGGGAATATGTTCCATTTCCTCGAAGTTGGAAGAATTTTCTCCAACTTATTGGTGATAACAATAATATTATCTTCTATCCGAGCCAGATTTTCTTCTTTCAATATGGTGGAACACAAGTCTTTGAAGAACAAACAGATCATTGTCATCAATTTCCATATTCCTTCAATAAATCCACTAAAAGCAATTAGAAGTAATTGTTTCATGAAAATGTGACAGTCATGACTTATCATCCCATGTAAAATTCCATGCTCCATGTCAACCTTTTTCTATAAATTAGAGGCATATCTATCTGACATCTTCAAACTTTGAACCCACTCACATATTTTCTACTTTATTTCCATTGTGAATGTATAACTAGCCTTGGGCTTAAGAAATTTATTGTTGGCTGGTTCCTGCAAACGTAATTCTCTCCGTTTATAGTATTCCGAAAAGTCAAGTTTAGCCTTTATATTATCCTTTGTCTTGCCAGCCGTATCCATCATAGTGTTGAACAAGTTATTAAAATAATTCTTTTTAATATGCATGATGTCAAGATTATACCTCAATAGATTATCCATCCAATAATCTAACTCCAAGAATATGCTCTACTTAATCTAATTATGTGAAACACCATACCCTTCAAACTTATACTGTTTCTACTCGGTAACCTTTGGAAAATTTTGAACCCTCTCCCAAATGTCATGACCACTTAATTATGGAGGTGGACCATCCCATTCATTTGTATTCTTTCTAGATGCATTCTTCAGTCTCCTAACTCATGACCATGGGGAAAGTACCGACGGTGACAATCAAACCATGAATTTTTTTTGCTATGTTTTAATGTGAAGGATTTAGCATTTTCCATGCATTAGGAACAAGTAAATTTCTAGTTGTCATCCATGCAGATAATAGTCCATAAGAAGGGAAATCATTAATATTCCACATTAGGATAGAATGCAAATTGAAATTTTATTTAAGTGAAATATCCCAAGTTTGAACCCCCTCATTCCATAATAGTTTTAGCCCATCAATCCAAGGTTGCAAGTAAACATCAATCTGACTTTTTGGATTATGCAGGCCAGGAACAACACAATTTAGAAATATATATAGACTAGTCATCAACATTTTAGATGGAAGATTATACAGTGTAATAAACATAGGTCAACATGAATACGGTGCAACTCCAACAAAAGAAGATGAGAAACCATCCGTAGACAAACCCAACCTAATATTATGTGGTTTAGCTGCGAAATCTGGATAAGTTCTATCAAAATTCTTCCAAACCTCTACATCTGATGAATGACACATGACACTAGGTGGCCTTCTATTTTTATGGTGTATCTCATATATGGAGCTGAGCTATTTGATGCATACAACCTCTTCAACCTTTGTATAAGAGGTAAATAATGCATCTCCTTAATAATAATTTTATTTCTATGACAACCCCGTTTGTAGCGAGGGTGTCTACAGAACTTACAAAACTCTAGATGGGCCTCCTCTTTAAAGTATAACATGCAGCTATTTTAACAACAATTAATTCTAATCGAGGAGAGACCTAACTTAGACACCAATCTCTTTTCCTTATAGTAAGAATTAATAACCTCTAGAGTGGGGTCAACTAACTCTTTAATAAGGTCTATCATAGATTCCATTGCTCCTTGAGGAATATTCTAATTAGATTTGATACTTAATAATCTAATTGCAACAGACAATTAAGAGTGTGGACTCCCTCGAAATAAAGGATGACTAGAATCACGCAATTCTTAATAAAATGATGTGCTTCTTTAGTAGGGTCTTCTTCTACATTTTCTTTGACTTTTAAATAGGAATGCATCCCAAAACCATCCTAGTATCTTGGATATTATTATGTCCCAAGACCTACTACTTTCACCAACAACAAAGTTATTAACTTATAGTTCCTCTCAAATTCACCATGACTAGTCCAAACTTTGTAGTCTGGATGAAATCCCCTTCTAAAAAGATGATTCACAACAACCTCTTCTGGTTCATAGGCCATAAAATCACATTTTTCACAAGGACGCCAAATCATTTGGAAATTTAATAAATCATCAAGTGTCTTGGCATGGTTAATAAATTTAGTGACACCATCCGCAAATTCGTCCGTCATACCAACTTTAGTAGGATTATTTCGTTTATAAATTCAATTACGATTAGGTTCCATCTACACAAGCAATAAAATATAACAATGTGTCAAGACAAAATGTTCTCACTAATCTTCTCTACTAGTTTTACTTGTCCATTAATAACAACTACAATTTCAAGTCACTATTTCACATGTTTAACATCACTAGTTCACAATTCCAGTTATGATTCGAAGTCACTACTTCACAATTTCAAGTCACTAATTCAAGTCACTACACTTCACAGTACCAAGTCACTACTTCACAATTTCACTTCACTACTACACATTTTCATTTCACTAGTTTAAAGGTCACTATTTCACTAGTTTAACGTCACTAGTTCACAATTCCAATTACAATTTCAAGTCACTATTTTACTAGTATAAAGTCACTATTTCACTAGTTTAACATCACTATTTCACAATTCCATTTACAATTTAAAGTCACTATTTCACTAGTTTAAAGTCACTATTTCACAATTTTAATGTCACTAGTGCTCAATTCCAATTATAATTCCAAGTCACTACTTCACTAGTTCAGGTCACTCCTTCACAAGTTTAACGTCACTAGTTCACAATTCCAATTTCAATTTCAAGTCAATATTTCATAATTTGAAGATACTATTTTACGATTCTAAGTCATTAGACTTCATAATACAAAGTTACTACTTCACAATTCCATTTCACTACCTCACATTTTCATTTAACTAGTTTAAAGGCCACTATTTCACTAGTATAAAGTCACTATTTCGCTAGCACTAGTTCACAATTCCAATTATAATTTCAAGTCACCATTTCACTAGTTTAAAGCCACTAATTCACAAGTTTAACGTCACTAGTTCAAAATTTCAATTACAATTCCAAGTCACTACTTCACTATTTCAAGTAACTTTTTAACAATTTCAAGTCACTACTTTACAATACCAAGTCACTACTTCACAATTTCAATTCACTACTTCACATTTTCAATTCACTATTTTGCTAGTTCAAAGACACTAGTTCACAATTTTAAGTCACTAGTTGACGGAGATTCAAACTATAATTCCTAAACTTTCATTTCTTACACAAGTCAAACAAACCAACCAATCCAATTCATTGTTTCACTAGTTTAAAGTGTTAACAATTCCAATTACAATTCCAAGTCAATACTTCACTAGTTTAAAGTCACTATTTCACAAGTTTTACGTCACTAGTTCAAAATTCTAAGTCACTACTTGACAATTTCAATTTACTATTTCACTAGTTTCAAGTCACTATTTTACAATGGTGACAATTCAAATTCACTAGTTTCACTAGTTCACAATTCCAATTTTTTTTTTTTTGAGAACTAGCAATTTTCAATAAATTTGGTAAAATTCTTAAGCTTTCATTTCTACCACAAGTCAAACAAACCAACAAATCCAACACATTCAATTAAATAAGTAGCGGCTTCACATGTCCCTCTCATACCATATAATATCAACAAATTCCACAATTTCAAGTCACTACATCACAATTCCGAATAAAACTCTAAAGCTTTCATTTCTAGCACAAGTTAAACTAACTAACAAATTCAATCAAATAAGCAAAGACGTCATATGTCCCTCTCACATCATATAATCACAACAAATTCCACAATTCCAAGTTACTAGTTCACAATTACGAATAAAATTCTTAATCTTTCATTTTTAGCACAAGACAAACAAACTAACAATCCAACAAATTCAATCAAATAAGTAGAGGCTTCACATGTCCCTCTCACACCATATAATCACAACAAATTAGTTGATTATTTAATCAACTAGTAAAAGAAGAATAAAATTATTTAATCAAAGAAAATAGAGGGAATTACTTACCTTGGTAAAGAGGCTAGAGTTGGAGGAGGAGGCATCAACAGTTGTAAATTTGTATTAGCACAAAAGTCAATCAAAATTTCAACAACACCTATAAATTAAGAACATGTAATAACAACTTAGAACTCAACTTCCACCAAACCGCAGATCTAAACTTCATAAACTACAAATCTTGTACATGGGATCATTAAAACATATAAGTCTAAACCATTAAATTGTTGGATCCAAAGTACAAAACGATTGTACCTTTAGAGGGAAGAATTTGATTAAAGAATGTAAAATCCAAAAATGGTCAAACCACTATATACTCAAAACTAAAGAAGGGATAAAAAGAGCATATTCTAATAGTTAATTGGATTTAATCAACAGTAATACAAAAACTAGTTACAAGAGGGTACAAATTCAATAAACCCTACCAAATCTAAAGAAATTGTAATTAATTCCAAAATTTTAGCTAATCATGGTTTAATAGGACAAAATAGGGAAGTGAAGTCAACTTGCCTTGGCCGGAGTTGAAGGACAACGGTGGCAACAACAACTCAGTGATGGCAACAGCACCGTCGTGACAATAGCAGCAGCAACATCGTAGCAGTAGCATCAGCATGACAGTGGCGGTGGAGGTGAGACGACACACTCAAGGTAGAAAGGGAAAAAAGAGAGGGGGGATGGACAGGTGGAATAAGGAAAATGAGGGTTTGGGCATAAGTTTTATTAATTTTATCGAATACAAGTGGTTGGTATTGATAAAAAAATTATTTAAAAAAATTAAATATTAAAAACCAACCACAAATTTTATTAAAAAATTAAATATTGAAAATCGACCACATGTGGTCGGCTTTCTTGAAAATAAATATAAAAATATACTCCCTCCATTTTTAAAAGAATGTCCTATTTTGACTCGGCATGGAGTTTAAAAAAAATTAATAAGACTTTTGAATCTTGTGGTCTTAAATTAAAGTCATGTCAAATGTACCGAAATGTCCTTTAGTTTTAAGGTCTTAAATATGCCACGTGGAAAGTTAGAATTAAAGTATTGCTAAAAAAGAAAAGTGTCATTCTTTTTTAAATTGACTAAAAAGGAAAGTAGGTCGTTCTTTTTGAAACGAAGGGTGTATAATATATGTATATTATAATAACATATAAAAAAAATTAATACAATATATATTAAATTAGTGAATTACCTCATAATACAATGTATTCCATATACACTGATGGATTATCAGTTAATTTGTTTTTTACTATCACTACACGAGACATATATATATATATATTTCAAGACGGACCATCAATATATAGGACTTAATTGGTTCGTTAAATTACTCCATGAGTATATTACCTCAATAGTATAATATCAACATATTCCATATACTAGGATGGATTTTCGGTTAATTTGCTTTTGAAAACATACTATATACATCACTTACATGAGTAAATTACCTCGTATTACAATGTATTCTGATAGATTATTGGTTGATTAACTTTTGACTGCTATCACTACATGAGACATATTTATATATATTTATATATATATATATATATACATACATACGTATAGGCTTTCCATAATTGGTAATCACTAGTTTACATTTTCGAGTGTATATTTGTCACAACCAGCAATTGGGCCATGATGACACCTACTATAATCCCTCCCAAAGGTTAGCTAAACCCCCAAGCCATATACAGTAAGTAATAACCAATAGATGATAAAGAGAACATAAATGATAATAACGGGACACTAGTATGGATATAACATTAACAAATACAAAATATATAAAAGGTCCCTTACAGAAATAAGAAGAAAAAACATACTATCAGAACCAACCATTGACCTGGTGTAATCGATAAAAAAGCCACTAAATGATGGAATAAGCACTACATTAATACAAGTCTGTATAAGAGATACAAAATACAAATACTAAGTACAAGCAGTGGCGGAGTAGGGAATTTGACGAAGAGTGTGCAAATTTTCTTCTCAGTTGTGTTAAGGGTTTGCAAAATTAAATACACACTCATAATAGCTAACGTTTAGCCTATATACACAACATAATTTTTCGATGAAGGTTGTGCACCTGACTACCCTTCAATATAGGTGGCTCCGCCCATGAGTACAAGAGGGAGAAGTGTAAGCAACTACATGCCAATCACTCACCGCAACCCTGAGTAATGACTCCCGAATAAGTAAAATCAGTGATGTAATCTCGTACTATTATATGCATCAGTGAAAAGGATGCAGAAGTGTAGTATGAGTACCAAAACATACGGTACCAAGTGGGCATCATGGGTCGACTGAGCTAAATAGATAATATACAATTTAAAAGAGCATGAAAAGAGATACTTACATATAATAACTAACCTGGCAGTCTAACATGTCAAGGATCAAACTAAAAATGATAACAATAATATACACAGAGTACCTATTCAACTAGAAGGAGAAGTAGTGCAATCTAATGCTAAATATAGAAATACTAGAAAGAGTACCAACAGGGCATATCTAATCAATGAGTAAAAGTGTAAGTAACTATCCTGTCGCAAGTTAAGCAATAATAAACAACAATAACCTAACCAGGACCCTGTAAGCCTGAAAGTTACAAGAAAATAGGCAATAAAACAATTGGCCCCCATAAGAACGACAAGTACAAACAACAAACAATAACCCAACCGGCCCCCATAAGCATGACAGGTACAAACAACAAACAATACTGGCGATAATCAGTGCATATAAATAGATGAGTGCAAATGGAGGTCATGAAATGCAATATGGGATGAATGTAATGTCCAAAAATAATTTATACTCTTTCTACAGCATTTGTGGCTTGCAAAGGGATGACCCATGGGGAATACCTCTCGTCCAGTATCTATGGATCGTAAAGAAAGGTCCCATGGGGGACTCGCTGTATCTATAGACACTGTTCGATCCTAAACCAGGGCTTTCCAGTGATAATTAGTAGTAAATCCCTTCCAAACATAAGCAAGAAGTTTGCATGAGTATAAAAAGTGCCCAAAAACAAATAGGGACTAAAAATATCCATTTTCCCCAATTTGAAAACCAATGCAAGGATAAAATATCTCCAAGTTCTTTTTTAAAGTTCAAAACAGTGTGTGGAAATCAAGACAAATCTTCTGAAAATAGAAAATGAAACCAGTGATAAAAATGTTACAAATACTTTTAAAATCCCCAGAAAATAGTAGTAAGGGAGATATTTTTTAGTCTTAAAAAACCTTTAATCAATAGTAAGGGTGGTATGATTTCCCTATTTTCTTTAAAAGCCAAAATCATTATTTTTTTCTTAGAATCATACCATAATGCATATGTGTGCACGTGTGAATGTATGCATTCCATCACTGGTATACAAAAAATAAGGACATAAATATACAAGTATAACATATCAGATAACACGGAATGCATATCAAATATGCATTCAGTGTCCAAGTTGTACATTGATTTTGGTATTGTACATATTATGTAAAGCGGGGCTTGTCCCAAATTTAGGTTGGTCACGTATGTATTTCCTTTAGAGTCTTTTGTAGACGTATGTGGGTATGTAAATGAATGTGAAGGAAAGAGTTATACGTCTGGTTGATTTGGTGGCCTCGACGGCCAAGTTTCTATATATCACATGTTCATGATTTTCGTTATTAGTCGTTTATGTACTTACGTGATAGTGGTGATTCTTATGGCATACATTTGAGTGATTGTAAGTAAAGCTTGGTTCTCTCGGGCCTTATCGGCTATGGGTGCCAATCACGCCTCGTTGGAATTCGGGGTATGACAAAAGTGGTATCAGAGCAGTTCATTCTAAGGGTGTCTACAAAGTCGTGTCTGAGTAGAGTCTTACTTATCGATGTGTTGTGCACCACATTTATAAGTAGGAGGCTCCGGGATATTTAGGATGTGGTTTCTTTTGTTCAACTCTAGATCGTGCAATAGAGCCAGTGTTGTAAGTTGAATTGAAATCTGACCATGGTAAATATTTCTCTTTGATATAGTAACCATGCCGGTCATGAGAAGAGGTAGAGGCAAAGGTAAGCAGGTGTATATGCCTGCTAAAGAAGGGATGAGTAGATTACCACCTGACCAAGCTAGTCAGGGTGGGGCAAATGCTGAAATCTCATCACGGTCTTCCTCTACTTTTCCAGCTCCAGAAGAGCCAGTTGGTAGAGAAGTACCCATAGAACCACCAATGAACGCCACAGATCAGGACCTTAGAAATGCAGTACATATGTTGACACAGTTAGTGGTTGCACAAAGTCAAGGACGAGCAGGTCCAATGACACATGATGATGCGGCTAGAGTGGCGAGTCGCAGAACACAGGATTTTCTGAAACTGGACCCTCCTATATTCACAGGGTCAGATCCGAAAGTAGATCCATAGGACTTCATGGATCAAATCCAGAGGGCCTTGGAGGTTATGCACATGACGGGGGTAGAGACAGTTGAACTTGTTGCATACAGATTGAAAGGGGAAGCGATATTGTGGTGCGAGGATTGGAAGAAATCCCGTGATATTGGTGCAAATCCACCTATGTGGGAAGAGTTTAAAGTGGCTTTCCTTGATCATTACTTGCCCTATGAGATCCGTGAGGCACGTACAGATCAATTTCTAAATCTCCGTCAAGGAAATTTGAGCGTCAGAGAATATAGTTTGCAATTTAATTCCTTGGCTCGATATGCGCCCAATGTTGTGGCTACGATGACAGACAGAGTCCATAGATACGTGGACAGGTTAGAGACATATTTGGTAAGGGATTGCACCATTGCTTCCTTAAACAAAGACATGGACATAGCGAGAATTCAGGCCTTTGCACAGAAAATGGAGGACCAGAGGCAAAGAAGGAGAATGCAGGACTCTGAGAGAGGGCCATCAAAAAGGGTTAGATCGGTGGGACAGGCTATGGCGTCCCAAGGAGAGTTTAGGCCACGGGGTTTTAGTAGATCACCTAGACCCGCATTCTCTTATTCCACAGCAGGCGCTCTGTCTCACTCTCGAGGATTCAGGGGCAGTCATATGGGGCAGAGTAGTAGGATGCCAGATTCACAGACAGCAGGGTCTTCTCATCCACTGTGCTAGTTTTCCAGACGATTTCATGTAGGTGAATGTCGGATGGGGACGAATGCTTGTTATTGGTGTGGTATGTCGGGTCACATAATGAGGGACTGCCCACGACGAGGCTTGGGTAGTATGGTATGACCTGCGGGGTCTACTGTGGCATCATCATCATCGGTTCCTTCCTTAGGTCGAGGTGTACAGCCTGCTGGTCGTGGTAGAGGTGCTAAAGGAGCGGCTAGTTCCAGTGGAGCCCAGAATCGTACTTATGCTTTAGTGGATCGACAGAATTCAGAGGCTTCTCCTGATGTTGTCACAGGTACACTATCCATATTCTCATATAGTGTATATGCATTGATTGACCCCGGTTCTACATTTTCCTATGTTACTCCCTTGGTTGCTGCAAAATTTGCGAAGTCACCAAAATTATTAATTAAATCAATTGAAGTGTCTACACCAGTCGGTGAATGTGGTCATGATACATTGGCCGATCTCATTGAACTAGACATGGTGGATTTTGATGTGATAATAGCAATGGATTGGTTGGCTTTTTGTTATGCCACGGTGGATTGTCGGGCTAAGAAGGTGCATTTTTGCTTTCCACAGGAAAATGTTCTTGAATGGCAGCGTAACGTAGGGGCACCACAAGGAAGATTTATTTCCTATTTGAAAGCCAGAAAAATGATTGCCAAGGGTTATATATGTCATTTAGTACGGGTGAAAGATACTGAAGTGGAACCACTAACTCCGCAGTTGGTTCCAGTGGTCAATGAATTTCTAGATGTATTTCCAGAAGATCTTCCAGGCTTACCCCCAGAACGGGAAGTAGAATTTGGCATTGATGTGATTCCAGGCAATCAGCCTATTTCTATTCCCCCATATAGAATAGCTCCAGCAGAACTGCGTGAATTGAAGGAGCAGTTGAAAGATTTGCTGGACAAGGGCTTCATTAGGCCTAGTATGTCCCCGTGGAGTGCATCGGTCTTATTTGTACGGAAGAAAGAGGGCACATTGAGAATGTGCATCGACTATCGGTAATTGAATAAGGTAACGATCAAGAACAAATATCCCCTCCCTCGAATTGACGATTTGTTTGATCAGTTACAGGGTGCCAAGTGTTTTTCAAAGATTGACTTGAGGTTGGGTTACCACCAAGTCAGAGTTAGAAAACAAGATGTATCCAAGACAGCTTTCCGAACACGGTATGGCCATTATGAATTTTTAGTTATGTCATTTGGACTAACAAATGCACCCGCTGTGTTCATGGATTTAATGAATAGGGTGTTTAAGCTATTTCAAGAAGTGTTCGTCACAGTGTTTATAGATGACATCCTAGTTTATTCAAGATCACCAGAGGACCATGCTAATCACTTATGGCAAGTGCTACAGGTTCTCCCTGAGCGTAAGTTGCATGCCAAGTTTTCTAAATGTGAGTTTTGGTTAAAATCAGTTGCATTCTTGGGCCACATTGTGTCAGATGAAGGGATACAGGTTGATGCACAAAAGATTAAGGTAGTGAAAAATTGGCCAAGACCTACGACACCCACGGAGATTCATAGTTTTCTTGGACTGGAGGTTATTACAGGAGATTTGTGGAAGGTTTTTCCTCTATTGCTGCACCGTTAACAAAGCTTACACATAAGGCAGTAAAATTTTAGTGGAATGATGCATGTGAGAAAATCTTCCAAAAGTTGAAAGATAAATTAACCTCCACACCAGGTTTAGTGCTTCCCGAAGGTACTGAAGGTTATGCAGTGTATTGTGATGCTTCCGGGGTTGGCCTCGAATGTGTATTGATGCAACACGATAATTTCATAGCATATGCCTCACGACAGTTACGGCCACATGAGAAAAACTATCCCATATATGATCTTGAGTTAGCAGCAGTGGTCTTTGCTTTAAAGATATGATGTCATTATTTGTATAGAGTTCATGTTGATATCTATACTGATCACAAGAGTTTGCAATATCTTTTTAAGTAGAAGGAACTCAATTTGAGGCAACGAAGGTGGTTAGAGCTTTTAAAAGACTATGATATTGATATTCTTTATCATCCAGGCAAAGCAAATATAGTAGCTGATGCATTGAGCTGGAAGGCAATAGAAAGCACTAGTGGCCAGTTGACATAAAACCAGGAGATAATCAAAGATATACATCAACTAGCCAGCTTGGGAGTTCTCCTTATTGAATCCTCAGATGATGGAGTTATTGTCCAAAACGCAGCGGAATCCTCCTTAATAGCTGAAGTAAAAAAGAAGCAGTTTGCGAATTCTATGTTATTGCAGCTAAAGAAAAATGTACAGCAGAATTTGACAAAGGCATTTGATCTTACACAAGAAGGGGTACTCCAATTCCAAGGTAGATTATGTGTACCAGATATAGATGAATTGAGGAAACGAATTATGACAGAGGCGCATCACTCGCGCTATTCTATTCATCCAGGTGCTACTAAAATGTACCATGATTTAAAAGAAGTGTATTGGTGGGGAAATATGAAAAAGAGAATTGCAGAGTTTGTCGCTCAATGCCCGAATTGTCAATAAGTGAAGGTAGAACATTAGAAACAAGGAGGTTACATGCAATGTATCAATCTTCCAGTCTGGAAATGGGATAGGATTAATATGGATTTCATCACAGGATTGCCTCGTACATTGCGGAAATTTGATTCTATATGGGTCATAGTGGACAGGCTTACCAAATCAGCCCATTTTCTACCAGTCAAGACCACCTATACAGCTGAGGAATATGCGAAGTTGTATGTGAAAGAGATAGTACGACTTCATGGTATTCCACTTTCCATTATATTAGACAGAGGAGCACAGTTCACAATGCACTTTTGGAGATCTTTTTAGCAGAGTTTGGGCACACAGGTGAATTTGAGTACGGCTTTCCATCCTCAGACTGATGGACAAGCAGAACATACTATTCAGACACTTGAAGATATGCTACGAGCTTGTACGTTAGATTTTCAAGGCACTTGGGATGACCATTTGCCTCTTATTGAATTTGCTTACAACAATAGCTATCATTCAAGTATTAAAATGGCACCTTATAAAGCTTTGTATGGAAGGAAATGTAGATCACCAATTGGATGGTTTGAAGCAGGTGAAACTGCTTTGCTTGGGACAAATATTGTTCATCAGGCTATAGAGAAAGTTAAAGTGATCCAACAAAGGTTGCAAACGGCCCAAAGTTGCCACAAGTCATATGCTGATGTTAGACGAAGAGGACTTGAATTCGCCATATGTGATTGGGTATTTTTAAAGGTGTCACCGATGAAAGGGATAATGCGGTTCAGAAAGAAAGGGAAATTGAGTCCACGTTACATAGGCCCATATGAAATTATTAGAAGATTCGGGCAAGTTACGTATGAGTTGGCACTACCTCAAGAACTTTCCTCAGTCCATCTAGTGTTTCATGTTTCGATGCTTCGAAAATGCATAGGAGATCCATCTCATATTGTTCCCATTAAAGATGTACAGGTTACAAAGGATCTTACCTATGAGGAAATACCTATTGCCATTCTGGATAGACAAGTGAAGAGGCTGAGGAATAAGGATATAGCATCTGTAAAAGTACTTTGGAGGAATCAGCAAATAGAAGAGGTCACATGGAAAGCTGAAGAAATGATGAAATCCAAGTATCCTCATTTGTTCTAAGGAGAAAAATGACAAGTAAGTATTTATAAGCTTTGAGTATATATTTATATGATGACATGAAGAATGTTCCTAAACTTGTACTTGTTGACTTTGAAATGATAACACTAACATTCGAGGACGAATGTTCCTAAGGGGGGGAGAATGTAACACCCTGTATGTTTCGGAGTCTAGCTGACTACCGTAACATTTATGGAAATAATGAAACATGATAGAAATGATGAATTACACATTAATTTGTGGGCATGAAAAAGTCTTGTATCATTGGGCCCAAAATGAAGCCCAAAAAAATTAATAAGAAGACATGGCCCAACATGGATATTTGACCCATTCTTTCAATATTTGTCCCTTTGACCAATCAAAGTTTGCATTTAATGTTAAGAAAGGGATAAGAGTGACTTAAGGGGTATATAAAGCAAGAAAATCAGATTTTTTATTCAATTGGACTCTCATACTTTTTCTAGAAATATCTCAACATTTCTTATCTCATACCAACCCTAAGCCCTCATCTTTGTGGACAAGATCACCTTTGTAAAAGAATTGGTAAGTGTTTATTATCATGGTTTAATATATTTTATGCATGGAATATGGTTTATATCATGTTGGTTATGTTGGTGAAGTGTGAGAAGGTCACTATGTGTAAAACAATTTGTGTTTGCTAAATCGGAGGATGGTTTTGTCTTGTAAACTTGAACATGGACTTGTGATCTTGAAGGAAATGAAATTGGTGGATTCAATATTTTCATGTGAGATGTGATTATAGTCTTCCCTTGTTTGTTCATGGTGTATAATATTTGGAATTTCTATTGTGAAATTGGTTATGGTTTTGGTGGCGTATTGACCGTAAAGTGTAGTTTTGGGTGTTGTTATGTATGTTGTGCGACCATTTCTGGTTTTTGGTAGTAAATATGGTCAAAATATGTTTGGTTATGATCATGGACCATTCATTACATAAAAAGACCCCAAGAAGACCATTTCGGACCAAAACGGGCATCCGCCCCCGCAGACGGAGGCACCTGCGGGCGCAGATGCCAATGTAGATGCCTCTGGATGCTTCCAAAGTGCATCTGCGCGCACACCTCAGCCACCTGCGGGCACAAGTGGCAGCGCAGGTCACCCCCAGATCCGGTTTTGTATGTTTTCGTACCTAGTCGACCCCCGAAGGCCCCTATACCCTTTTTGGATGTAATTATCAACTTGTGATGTCATTTTAATGAATTTAAAGTGTCGTAAGGAGGCTTTTTGGACTGTATTATGTATGGATGGTTGTTCATATGTTGTTATAAAGGAGTAATTGTGATGGAATGGTAAAGAGAAAAGCGTAAAGGGTAAGTGTGATGTGAAATGCTATCGATGTATGATCTTTTGGTCAATGTGTGTAATGTTATGGTGTTGTTGATATGGAAATGCAGTGGATTGTATTGTAAGGGATGACATGATGTTATATGGTAGTCACATAGTTCATTGTCGTCTTGTACGCCTGTATAGTGACTAGTTGCTAATGTAAGTTCCGATATGAACTTGTATTGTAGAGTAAGACGTGAGGAAGAAGCTGGACTATTGTGTTAATACATAGGCTTGTGTATTCATACTTGAAAGTAAAGGTATGTAAGGTTACTCTTTCCGTATCCTTCTGCAGTACATAGTGTCCACCTTGTCGTTATACTTGTTCCATTACGAAGTATATAGAGGTATCCCATTTTCGGTCATTAATTATTGTTAGTCACATGTCCTTTGGCTAATGTTCTAACATTTTTATGTTCCAAAAGATACAATAATGTGCAATCACTAATCTGTTAACCTCATAGAAGTAAATAAATGAAGTAAGAATAAAGTAATGCATATTGATTGTGTTCCTGATGTTTTATCCATGGGGTGCAAACACCCGCATGATGATTGTAATGACCTTCCCGGTCATTTCCTTCGTTTTCGTGTGTTGTCAGCGTTTAGAGCTTTTCTATAACTGCCCCAAGTTATTTATGACTTGCTGGGACTGACAGTTCGATTCCCAGGCAGTTCGTTTGAGAATATTATTTAGACCGAGCACATTGTAAAATATTAAATTAAATTAAAAGTTGGTAAAATGACATAGGTAATTACCTTTTGAAAATATTTTTGAACTTTATAAAATTCTTTTGCTATGATATATCTATATTATTTTATAATAGTTTTATAACCTATTAATAATTAAAACGGAGATAGTGAATTTAAATATGTTAAAATAATATTTTTATTTTATAGAGGTTTTGTTAGAAATAATTTTCTATTAATTATGGTATATTCAAAAAATTGTATTTATTTTACCACGAGTCTATGCAATACCCGAATATATATATATAATGAGATGAGACTTTGGGTGGCATCGCCACCTCCACGTTCACCAAGATGGTCGCATACTGCCACCTATCAAGATTAACATTACAAATTAGTGTATATATGTACTTATATCTTATCATTTCATCTAACAAAAAACAAAACATATTAGGAATAACATTTTGACGATTCTGTTATCAAATTAAGCTCACTCTTGCACTATTCTGTTAAGATTTAAGCTTAGGATTTATATATTTGAGTCCGTGGACTCGCTCTCGTCATTTCTACGGTATGTTTTCTTATTTTTACGGTAATTTTCGTGTATACTTTGGGATTGGTATTGATGTTTGAGCTACATTTTGAGCTCAAATAGAGCAGTGATAGTTGTGACTATTGGTCACATAGTTATTTGGGACACTGTGACGGTTTCAGTTTTACGATACCGCAAGCGGGCCCCACGTGGACTGTTCGGACATTTTTCCGAACTAATGCAATATAGGTGTCAATAGTCATGTTTTGACATGTAGTTTATTATTTTGATAGCTTGGCAGCAGTCTGAGGCCTCTCGAAAGGGAAAGGCTCCTATTTAGCTGGTCCTTTAGCAGACATTCGGCGGCGTCCAGGTAGGCTAGGTTTACCTTCCTTTGCACTTAGATTGGGCTTATGTGTGATATATGTATGCTATTGTGCTGGTGTTTCGGGCTGGTATTATAGACTTGGTGGTACTGGTTTGCTGTGATTTAGGCCTTTTAGGCCGGATAGGGCTATTCGAATATATTCCAGGCCCGTTATCCTCGTGGTACACCACGGATGACCTATTTGGGGTCGAATAGTATTGTTGTTGTTGTTGCTAGTCTGGGAATGTTATTGTTGGACCTTAGTACAGGCTTAGACAGACTTAGCCCAGACTTAGACAAGTATAACCAGACCTGGTTTTCGGGACCCGATAGCGGGCCCCGTTACCCTTTTTGTCGACTTGTTGAAACTTTGACATCTTTGGGCTTAGATAAGCCCTATATGACTATTAGGGTTATGACGGGATTGAGTCACCCCGATTATACCCGGTTGGCCCGTCTAGCTTTGTTCGTCCCTGATAGCACCGTATTTGATTGGGGTCGGCTAGTTTGACTAAGAACGCTGAACCGCCTTTCCATGACTTGTAATGTGACTTTTATATACATATTTTTATAGTAGGTAGTTGACCTAGAAGTACCCCGAGATTGACTTATAGCATGTTGTAGAGTTAGCTTTTGTACCTATATAATAGTATTGACTTGGCACTAGGGCGTTCCCCGTTTATTTCATATGATATGACATTTGATTCTGTTCTGGTTACTGGCTATGATGAGTTCCGGTTCGAGTCCGGCTACTGATTCAGGTATGATGATTTTGGTTATTGACTATTGGGTGTTCCGGTTCGAGTCCGGCCCCGGATTGTGGTACACTATGAGTTCCGGTTCGAGTCCGGCCACTGATTATTATGAGTTCCGGTTCGAGTCCGGCATCTGGTTATGATATGATTGGAGAGTTTTGGTACTGGGTACCGTGATTATGATGTTGTTGTTCTATGAGTTCCGGTTCGAGTCCGGCAGATATGATATATATATGTGGCCTCTTGTTATTACCCACTGCTTCCGGTTCGACTCCGGCGTCTGGCCTCTTGTTATTACCCATTGGTGCCGGTTCAAGCCCGGTGCACTCCTGTTGGTTATTGTGGTTACTGGATACTGATACAGCCTCGAGACACTGGTGACTATGCATTTACTTTTCTTGTGTGTCCCGCTGGTTTATGGGGGCCAGACTGGGTTATTGTTTTCTTCCGTGTGCCTATCGGGCTTATGGGGGCCCAGATAGGTTATGTTTGACTTGTGTGTTTACTTACGCATTTATTTACTCGTTATTATGTATCGCACTTATATTTTCCCTGAGCATATCTATACGCCTCGGCCGTTACTTATGTATCTATTACTTGTACCCCGGACTTAGCATGCCCCCTGCACTTTAGCTTGCTTATATTATATTAAGCTCAGTCGGCCGATGATGCCTACTGAGTACCCGTTGCCCTGGTACTCATACTGCACTTCTGCATCTTTTTCCCCGATGCAGATCCAGGCACCAGTCGACGGTTTTGACGTGACTCTTTTCTCAGCACTGATTCCGGAGCAGGGTGAGCTTACTGACGTCCGAGGCAGATCCTTCTCCATCCTCTACTGTATAGTCTTTTGCTCTCAAGACTATTGTACTTATTATACATGTTTGGTTTCTGTCTTGTATTTTGGGTATGTTAGTAGTGGCTCATGTACTGACCCCACCAGGTCTTGGGAGGGGTTCTGGACTTTATATACGTTGTCCTCTTCCTTCTCAGTCTTAGCATGTTTATAAATATGGTTATGGTTACTTCCACTTCTTCTCTGTTTTATGAGATTCCGCCCGTTAGCCCGTCGCTTGTTGCTCCAGACTAGGGTTTGGCTTGCCTATTGGTGGGTTACGATAGGCGCCATCATGACCCAAATATTGGGTCGTGACAGCTTGGTATCAGAGCCTAGGTTGTATAAGTAGTGTCGGTACATGGGCCAATGTTTAGTAGAGTCCTGTGGATCGGTGCGGGGACGCCTGTATCCTATCTTCGGGAGGCTACGGAGCATTCTTAGGGGAGTCTCTTATTTTCTTGCCTCATGTCCGTGCGTTGAGTCTATGTTGGTTTCTGATTTTCATTTTGTTCACTCTTTATGCAGATGGTTAGGACGCAGGGTGCGAGACCCGAGGGTCAGGACCCCGAGCCTACAGTAAGGGCTCCTGTTAGGGGCCGAGGTCGACCCAGAGGTCGGGGGCAGGGCAGAGCAGCAGCCCCAGGCCGAGATCATGCTAGGAATCAGTTACCCGATCCTGTTATAGCTCCAGATGTTCCGCCTCCGCAGCAGCCGATGGGCCAGGGAGCAGCCCAGGCTCCACCTGGATTTATAGATGCTTCTTTGCTCCGAGGTACATTACTTCACTTGTTGGGGCTAGTTGGAGGTCCGTCAGCTGAGGGAGCCCAACCAGCAGTGCAGGGAGTTGGTGTTGGGGCGCAGCCTGCAGCTGCAGCACCCAGAGTTGAGATTCCGCCAGCACCGGTAGCTCCACAGCCAGTTATAGATCAGCCTGCTATGTCTGTCGATGAGCAGAAGATGTTGGGGCGTTTCTTGAGGTTGACTCCACCGAGATTTGCTGGTACTCCGGGTGAGGATGCATATGAGTTCTTGTCCAGCTGCGAGGATAGATTGCGGAATTTGGGATTGGTACAGTCTCGTGGTGTTGATTTTGTGGCATATCAGCTTGATACTGCAGCGAGGAGATGGTGGAGGGGATATCTTGATTCCAGGCCAGCAGGATCTCCGCCGGTTACTTGGACCCAGTTCTCTGAGATTTTCTTGGGGAAGTATATGCCCCGTACTATGCGGGAGCGACTTAGAGATGAGTTCTCCAGATTGACTCAGGGTTCGTTATCTGTCGCCGAGTATGAGGCGAGGTTTCATGATCTTGCTAGGCATGCTACTTCTATTTTGCCTGATGAGTATGAGAGAGTTAGATGTTTTGTCAGGGGACTGAGATTGCCACTCCGCAGAGCTACCCAGAGTTTAGTGACTTCAGGGAAGTCATTCGCAGAGATTATCGAGCATGTATACTCTATTGAGGAGATGGATCGCGAGGCCCAAGGGGGCAGCGATAAGAGACCTCGTGTTCAGGGTAGTTTCAGTGGGAGCAATAGTGGTTCGCAGTTCAGAGGTCGTGGGTTCCAGTTTCAGGGTAGGTACCCTCAGCAGCAGCAGCAGTCTTTTCAGCGACAGGGTCAGCCCAGTAGGCCCGTACAGTCAGCTTTGCAAATATTTGATAGGGGTCAGCCCGCCTATAGTGGTTCTGTTAGCCAGCCTCAAGGACGTGGTCAGTCCAGTTCATCGACTAGAGGTGGTCATACTAGCTCAGCCGGACCTTCTAGGCCGAGCAGGGAGCCAGGAGCATGCTACACTTGTGGGGTTGTCGGTCATTTTGCGCGTGAGTGTCCTCAGTGCATGGCGATTGAGCCTTCAGTTCAGACAGCACAGCCCCTCAGATCTATACCTCCAGCAGGTAGAGGTGGTGCACAGGGTCGTCGGGGTGGTCCCCAGGGTTCTCGAGGTAGAGCGCAGGGAGGTCGGACTGGTGGTCAGGGCGGTGCTCAGACTAGTGGTAGCCAGCGTCAGTTGTATGCTGTACCGGCTAGGCCGGAGGCTGAGGCTTCGGATGCAGTGATTACAGGTACGATTTCCGTATGCCATCAGCCAGCCTCTGCATTATTTGATCCTGGATCCACGTTTTCTTATGTATCTACTTATTATGCACCACGGTTGGGTTTGTGTTCTGAGTTATTATCTATGCCCTTACGTGTATCTACCCCCGTTGGTAATTTCTTAGTAGTGGATCGGGTATATAGATCTTGTCTGGTGACTATTCAGGAGTTTGAGACTCAGGTTGATTTTATTGTATTGGCCATGGTAGACTTTGATGTGATTCTGGGCATGGACTGGTTGTCTTTTCATCATGCAGTCTTGGATTGCTTTACCAAGACCGTTACCTTAGCCATGCCTGGTGTACCCCCGGTGGTGTGGCAGGGTTCTGTTAGCCGCACACCGACAGGGATTATTTCATATGTTCGTGCTCGTAGATTGATGTCGAGGGGATGTGATTCATTCCTTGCTTATGTTCGGGATGCTAGCATTGAGAGTCCGTCACTTGACTCCGTCCCAGTTGTTCGTGAGTTTCCTGATGTATTCCCGACTGACTTACCTGGCCTTCCTCCTGAGCGTGAGATAGAGTTCATTATTGACCTTGAGCCGGGCACCCGACCTATTTCTATAGCTCCTTATCGTATGGCTCCTGCTGAATTGAGAGAGTTGAGTACTCAGCTCCAGGACCTTCTGGGGAAGGGTTTTATCAGGCCGAGTGTGTCTCCGTGGGGTGCTCCAGTTCTGTTTGTAAAGAAGAAGGATGGATCTATGCGCATGTGTATTGATTACAGGCAGTTGAATAAGGTAACCGTGAAGAATAAGTATCCTATGCCTCGTATCGATGATTTGTTTGATCAACTTCAAGGTGCAGCGGTATTCTCAAAAATAGATTTGAGATCTGGATACCATCAGTTGAGAGTTAGGGCTGAGGACATCCCAAAGACAGCCTTCAGGACTCGGTACGGCCATTATGAGTTCCTGGTGATGTCTTTTGGGTTGACTAATGCCCCAGCAGCTTTCATGGATTTGATGAATCGTGTATTCAGGCCATACTTGGACTCCTTTGTGATTGTGTTTATTGACGACATCTTGGTTTATTCGAGGAGTAACGAGGAGCATGAGCAGCATTTGAGGATTGTGCTCCACACTTTGAGAGATCATCGGTTGTATGCCAAGTTCTCAAAGTGTGAGTTCTGGCTTGAGTCTGTAGCTTTCTTGGGCCATGTTGTGTCCAGACACGGTATCATGGTAGACCCAGCAAAGATTGAGGCTATTCGAGGTTGGGCTAGGCCCACGTCACCTACCGAGGTTCGCAGCTTTGTTGGGTTGGCAGGATACTACAGGCGATTTGTTGAGGGCTTCTCGTCTATTGCATCTCCTATGACCAGACTGACCAGGAAGGAGGTTCCATTTCAGTGGTCTGAGGATTGCGAGGCAAGCTTTCTGAAGCTTAAGGATCGACTTACTTCTGCCCCTGTGTTGACTCTTCCAGTTGAGGGCGAGGGTTTTATCGTGTATTGTGATGCGTCTGGTATTGGTTTGGGATGTGTTCTGATGCAGCAGGGTCATGTTATTGCTTATGCATCGAGGCAGCTGAAGGTGCACGAGCGTAACTATCCCACTCATGATTTAGAGTTAGCAGCGGTTGTGTTTGCACTACGGATTTGGAGGCATTATCTCTATGGTGTTCATTGTGAGATCTTTACAGACCACCGCAGTCTTCAGCATATTATGACTCAGAGGGATCTTAATTCGAGGCAGCGCAGGTGGATTGAGTTGCTGAAGGACTATGATATCTCTATTCTCTATCATCCGGGCAAGGCGAATGTGGTAGCAGATGCCTTGAGCCGGAAGGCAGTGAGTATGGGTAGCTTAGCCTTCATTCCAGTCTCTCAGCGGCCGTTGGCTTTGGATATTCAGTCCTTAGCTAACTCGATGGTGCGTTTGGATATTTCTGACCCCAGAAAGGTTATCGCTTGTGTTGGTGCGAGATCTACTTTGCTGGAGCAGATTCAGAGTCGTCAATTTGAAGATAGCGGTCTCCGTAGAATTCGAGATCAGGTATTGAAGGGTGAGTCTGAGAGAGCTACCTTGGGTTCTGATGGTGTTCTGAGGTTTGACGGTCGTATTTGTGTTCCGAGGATTGAAGATTTAATTCAGTTGATTTTGCGTGAAGCTCACAGTTCTAGATATTCTATTCACCCCGGGACAGCTAAGATGTATAGAGATCTGAGACAACACTATTGGTGGAGCGGTATGCGGAGAGATATAGCAGGGTTTGTAGCCCGATGCCTTTGTTGTCAACAGGTAAAGGCCGAACATCAGAGACCCGGTGGTTTACTTCAGCAATTACCCATCCCCGAGTGGAAATGGGAGCGGGTCACTATGGATTTCATTGTTGGATTGCCTCGCACCTTCCGTGGTTTTGATAGTATTTGGGTTATTGTGGACCGGTTGACTAAGTCTGCACACTTTATCCCTGTTCGAGTCTCCTATAGTGCTGAGAGGTTAGCTCGTGTATATATTCAGGAGGTGGTCCGCCTACATGGAGTGCCAATATCCATTATCTCAGACCGAGGGTCTCAGTTTACCTCCAGTTTTTGGCAGACTTTTCAGGAAGAGTTGGGTACCCAGGTGGACCTCAGCACTGCATTTCATCCTCAAACCGATGGGCAATCAGAGCGGACTATTCAGGTATTAGAGGATATGCTCCGCGCTTGTGTACTTGACTTTGGGGGCCAATGGGATCAATTCTTGCCTTTAGCGGAGTTCGCGTATAATAATAGCTTTCACTCCAGTATTCAAATGGCTCCGTTTGAGGCTTTGTATGGGAGACGGTGTCGATCTCCAGTGGGTTGGTTCGAGACCTCAGAAGTCAGTCCTCGTGGCACAGATGTACTCCGAGAATCTTTGGACCGAGTTCGAGTAATTCAGGACAGGCTGCGGACAGCTCAGAGTAGACAGAGGAGTTATGCTGACCGTAGACGTCGTCCGTTGAAATTCAGGGTGGGTGATAGGGTCTTCTTACGAGTATCGCCCATGAAGGGCGTGATGCGGTTTGGTAGGAAGGGTAAGCTTAGCCCCAGGTATATTGGACCCTTTGAGATTTTGCGGACAGTTGGAGAGGTGGCTTATGTGTTAGCTTTACCTCCGGTATTTTCAGCTATCCACCCAGTATTTCATGTTTCTATGCTACGACAATATATTCCAGATGAGTCGCATGTGCTTCAGTGGGACTCGGTTCAGTTAGACGAGAAACTAACATTTGTGGAGGAGCCTGTGTCCATTTTAGCCAGAGATGTCAGACGGTTACGCTCCCGGGACATTCCAGTGGTTAAGGTACAGTGGCGTCACCGTCCGATTGAGGAGGCAACTTGGGAGCTTGAACGTGACATGCGAGCCCAGTATCCCTACTTGTTCACATCTTCAGGTACGTGCTTATTCTTGACTTTCGCGGACGAAAGTCCTTTTAGTAGTGGATATTGTAATGACCTTCCCGGTCATTTCCTTCGTTTTCGTGTGTTGTCAGCGTTTAGAGCTTTTCTATAACTGCCCCAAGTTATTTATGACTTGCTGGGACTGACAGTTCGATTCCCAGGCAGTTCGTTTGAGAATATTATTTAGACCGAGCACATTGTAAAATATTAAATTAAATTAAAAGTTGGTAAAATGACATAGGTAATTACCTTTTGAAAATATTTTTGAACTTTATAAAATTCTTTTGCTATGATATATCTATATTATTTTATAATAGTTTTATAACCTATTAATAATTAAAACGGAGATAGTGAATTTAAATATGTTAAAATAATATTTTTATTTTATAGAGGTTTTGTTAGAAATAATTTTCTATTAATTATGGTATATTCAAAAAATTGTATTTATTTTACCACGAGTCTATGCAATACCCGAATATATATATATAATGAGATGAGACTTTGGGTGGCATCGCCACCTCCACGTTCACCAAGATGGTCGCATACTGCCACCTATCAAGATTAACATTACAAATTAGTGTATATATGTACTTATATCTTATCATTTCATCTAACAAAAAACAAAACATATTAGGAATAACATTTTGACGATTCTGTTATCAAATTAAGCTCACTCTTGCACTATTCTGTTAAGATTTAAGCTTAGGATTTATATATTTGAGTCCGTGGACTCGCTCTCGTCATTTCTACGGTATGTTTTCTTATTTTTACGGTAATTTTCGTGTATACTTTGGGATTGGTATTGATGTTTGAGCTACATTTTGAGCTCAAATAGAGCAGTGATAGTTGTGACTATTGGTCACATAGTTATTTGGGACACTGTGACGGTTTCAGTTTTACGATACCGCAAGCGGGCCCCACGTGGACTGTTCGGACATTTTTCCGAACTAATGCAATATAGGTGTCAATAGTCATGTTTTGACATGTAGTTTATTATTTTGATAGCTTGGCAGCAGTCTGAGGCCTCTCGAAAGGGAAAGGCTCCTATTTAGCTGGTCCTTTAGCAGACATTCGGCGGCGTCCAGGTAGGCTAGGTTTACCTTCCTTTGCACTTAGATTGGGCTTATGTGTGATATATGTATGCTATTGTGCTGGTGTTTCGGGCTGGTATTATAGACTTGGTGGTACTGGTTTGCTGTGATTTAGGCCTTTTAGGCCGGATAGGGCTATTCGAATATATTCCAGGCCCGTTATCCTCGTGGTACACCACGGATGACCTATTTGGGGTCGAATAGTATTGTTGTTGTTGTTGCTAGTCTGGGAATGTTATTGTTGGACCTTAGTACAGGCTTAGACAGACTTAGCCCAGACTTAGACAAGTATAACCAGACCTGGTTTTCGGGACCCGGTAGCGGGCCCCGTTACCCTTTTTGTCGACTTGTTGAAACTTTGACATCTTTGGGCTTAGATAAGCCCTATATGACTATTAGGGTTATGACGGGATTGAGTCACCCCGATTATACCCGGTTGGCCCGTCTAGCTTTGTTCGTCCCTGATAGCACCGTATTTGATTGGGGTCGGCTAGTTTGACTAAGAACGCTGAACCGCCTTTCCATGACTTGTAATGTGACTTTTATATACATATTTTTATAGTAGGTAGTTGACCTAGAAGTACCCCGAGATTGACTTATAGCATGTTGTAGAGTTAGCTTTTGTACCTATATAATAGTATTGACTTGGCACTAGGGCGTTCCCCGTTTATTTCATATGATATGACATTTGATTCTGTTCTGGTTACTGGCTATGATGAGTTCCGGTTCGAGTCCGGCTACTGATTCAGGTATGATGATTTTGGTTATTGACTATTGGGTGTTCCGGTTCGAGTCCGGCCCCGGATTGTGGTACACTATGAGTTCCGGTTCGAGTCCGGCCACTGATTATTATGAGTTCCGGTTCGAGTCCGGCATCTGGTTATGATATGATTGGAGAGTTTTGGTACTGGGTACCGTGATTATGATGTTGTTGTTCTATGAGTTCCGGTTCGAGTCCGGCAGATATGATATATATATGTGGCCTCTTGTTATTACCCACTGCTTCCGGTTCGACTCCGGCGTCTGGCCTCTTGTTATTACCCATTGGTGCCGGTTCAAGCCCGGTGCACTCCTGTTGGTTATTGTGGTTACTGGATACTGATACAGCCTCGAGACACTGGTGACTATGCATTTACTTTTCTTGTGTGTCCCGCTGGTTTATGGGGGCCAGACTGGGTTATTGTTTTCTTCCGTGTGCCTATCGGGCTTATGGGGGCCCAGATAGGTTATGTTTGACTTGTGTGTTTACTTACGCATTTATTTACTCGTTATTATGTATCGCACTTATATTTTCCCTGAGCATATCTATACGCCTCGGCCGTTACTTATGTATCTATTACTTGTACCCCGGACTTAGCATGCCCCCTGCACTTTAGCTTGCTTATATTATATTAAGCTCAGTCGGCCGATGATGCCTACTGAGTACCCGTTGCCCTGGTACTCATACTGCACTTCTGCATCTTTTTCCCCGATGCAGATCCAGGCACCAGTCGACGGTTTTGACGTGACTCTTTTCTCAGCACTGATTCCGGAGCAGGGTGAGCTTACTGACGTCCGAGGCAGATCCTTCTCCATCCTCTACTGTATAGTCTTTTGCTCTCAAGACTATTGTACTTATTATACATGTTTGGTTTCTGTCTTGTATTTTGGGTATGTTAGTAGTGGCTCATGTACTGACCCCACCAGGTCTTGGGAGGGGTTCTGGACTTTATATACGTTGTCCTCTTCCTTCTCAGTCTTAGCATGTTTATAAATATGGTTATGGTTACTTCCACTTCTTCTCTGTTTTATGAGATTCCGCCCGTTAGCCCGTCGCTTGTTGCTCCGGACTAGGGTTTGGCTTGCCTATTGGTGGGTTACGATAGGCGCCATCATGACCCAAATATTGGGTCGTGACAATGATGTTAATTTATCCATGGGGTGCAAGAACACCCGCATGATGATATGATCTTATCCATGAGGTGAAAAGAATACCTTCATGACGATGATACTTTATCCATGGGGTAAAATGAACACCTGCATGATGAGGGCCCAGACAGTATACGCGTGATGTAAAAAAAAAGTAAAGTAAAGGAAAGAGAAAGAAAGAACGTAAAGTACATGGTTCCCTACATATACAGAATGGTGACCTATTCACATTGATTACTCACTTCCATTTTTTTCCATTATAGTATTTCTATCTCATGTAGTTTTATATGAGCCTTACATACTCAGTACATTCTTCGTACCGATCCCTTTGGGGAATTTACCGTACTTGCTGCAGGCGCAGGTTCTAGTAGACCTCCACAGTAAGCTGCAGGACATATACTAATCTTTGGTGAGATCCAGTTGGTTCGGGGCTTTCCGTGTCCAAGTTGTACATTGATTTTGGTATTGTACATATTATGTAAAGCGGGGCTTGTCCCAAATTTAGGTTGGTCACGTATGTATTTCCTTTAGAGGCTTTTGTAGATGTATGTGGGTATGTAAATGAATGTGAAGGAAGAGTTGTACGTCCGGTTGATTTGGTGGCCTCGACGGCCAAGTTTCTATATATCACATGTTCATGATTTCCGTTATTAGCCGTTTATGTACTTACGTGATAGTGGTGATTCTTATGGCATGCATTTGAGTTATTGTAAGTAAAGCTTGGTTCTCTCGGGCCTTATCGGCTATGGGTGCCAATCATGCTTCGTTGGAATTTGGGGTGTGACACTTGTATTCCTATTTTTTTATTCTAAAGCGTCATGAACTTTAGGATAAATCTTAGTCTCAAAATGAATTGAACATAGGAGTGGAGAGATGGAATAAATAATGTAAGGAGTGTGGATCATGTATTTAATGGTTATATATTGATTGTTGAAGAATGATTTGCGGTTAGGATAGCAATATATCTAAATGCCCCACTTGGTTAATGAGACAGGGAGATAGTTTAATGTATCCAAAGTAAAGACTCATATCACTTCTCAATGAGGCAGTTATGAGATCAATTTGGGTAGGATACTTAGAGGATGCTAATTCCCAAGTTGACTAACAACCCCGTAGATCAATAATCACCATAAACACTAACACCGACTAGAAACCATAGTTAGACATGAAGGTGAAGTTATTGCCTCAACCCTGGAACTCTTTATCTATTGTTTACAATCCAATTTAATTATCATTGTTATTTCTATTTTGTAGTTATAAAAAACAAACTAAATCTCTCTTGGTTACAAATCGCACTTGTTCAATTTGAATAGTAATGCTTGAATTAGATCACTTGTTAAACACAAGTCCCTGTGGGATTGATATTCGGCCCATGAAGACCCATTGTATTACTTGCATGACCACGTACACTTGCGTGTGCGCTTGGGAGCGACAGTTGTTTTATGATAACGCCCTCTTTTGAAATAAGTGATTATAGGATTGTTTTGAGATACTGGTTATTATGATTGGGTTGTCTTAATTGTTATATTATGCTCGTTAGCTTTAGTATCCTTGACATCTTTGCATTTTGACCTTAAATTGTGATTTTTGACTTACTAAATGGAACCTTGCACTCTTTTAATAAATTTGACCTTTTAAAAATGGAAAAAGAACTAGATATATTTGTGATGAATCAGAACTTTAGACTATTAATACCTATTGCATATTCAGTTCCGGTTTAAGTCTGGCACCTCGCTTACAATTTATTATTTATTAGTTCTGGTTTGAGTCCGACGTTCATTATTATTGATCTCTGGTTGGAAATCTTGTTTGAGATCGATATGGTTTATGGTTATGGATGGAGGAAGAGTATACGGTACTCTTATCGTACACTTTGGCTACTTTTCACATTTATTACTATGTACTTGGTTCATGTTGTTATTACTCTTTGTTTGCACCGATCGAGATTTTGGAGGCTCGATTGAGTTTTGTTTTATTATGTTTACCTTCTAGGCATATGGGGGTCTAATTAGGTTATAGCTAGGAATTTATCTATTCCATTGAGTTATTTACATTCCATTCTCACATTTGCTTATCATGGCCCATTATTTCCATCCTGATTCCTCTTTTATTGCTTTTAGCATAGATTCACACTTTATTTATGATTTTATATTAATTGTGCTCAGTCGACCTATGATGCATACTGAGTACCCTGTGTTTTGGAACTCATACAACACCTCTGTATCTTTCTCTCTTAGGCAGATCTTAGTATGAGTCACCACCATTGACATCGACTTGAGTGGAGTTGTTGACCAAAGATTTGGTTGAGCATTCAGTGTCTAGAGCGGATCCATCTCCTTCTATTTTAGTACTAGTCTTAATTTGTATATTTGGAGACTATTTTATATATTTTTTCATTTGTCTAGTACTCTTTGTCTATAGTTGCTCTTGTACTGACCTTACCAGGTCTTGGGAAATTCATTTTGTACATTTTGTCGCTTTCCTTTTTTTGTATGATATACTTATATATATCTTCCCTTGTGCTTGCCCTAAATTAGTGTTTTATCTTAATTTTTCTCTCTTTCTCCTGTTAGCTCGTTATTTGTCATTTTGGGCTATGGTTTAGGCTTACCTACGGGTGGGTTATGTTAGATGTCATCACGTCCTGTATTTTTGGGTTGTGACAGTTTGGTATCAGAGCATAGGTTCACTAGTATCATTGGTACAAGAGTAAGTGTCTACTAGAGTCCCGCGAAAGAGTATGATGATGTTTGTATCCTATCTTCAGGAGGATACATGACATTCTTAGGAAAATCTCACATTTTTTATTTAATAGCATGCATTGTGTCTATATTGGTTTCTAGATTCTCATTTGTTTCATTCTTTTTTAGATGGCTAGGACAGGGTCCACGATGTTCGAAGGCGAGGCCCCCGAGCCTATAGCTAAGGCTCCTATTAGTGGAAAATGTAGAAGCCAACCCCGAGGTCAAGGATGGGCTAGAGCTGCAGCACCAACTCGAGGCCAGGTCAGAGAGCCTTCACCAGATTTGATTATTGATCCTGAGCCAAAGTTTGCACCTGATGATCTGCTGCCATAGTAGCTAGTAGGCCAGGGAGCAGCCCAGGTTCCACCCAGATTTATATCTTTATATGTTCTCCGTGATACCCTAGTTTAGTTATTGAGTATGGGTGGAGGCAAGCCGATGTATAGGGACAAGAAATCTATTTAGGGGACAGCACAGGGTGGGCTAGGTACCAGAGCGCAGCATACAACTATGGCTCCCTAAGTAGAAGTCTTACCAACACTAGTAGTTCCACAACCAGTAGCAACCCGACAAGCCATGAATTTTGAGGAGTAGAAGATGTTGGGTCAGTTTCTTAGATTGGCTTTACCGAGGTTTTTTAGAGCCTCGAGAGAGGATTCATTTGAGTTCCTTACCATTTGCGAGAAAAAACTGTGTAATTTAGGTTTAGTTGATTTTCATGGTGTGGGTTACACTATATTTTAGTTTGATATAGCGGTGAGATAGTGGTGGAGGGGGTATCTTGATTCTATACTAGTTGGATCTCCTCCTATAACATGGGTTTATTTTTCTGAGCCCTTCTTGGAGAAGTATATTTCTCACAACTTGCCGGAACGTCTGAGAGATAATACCATAGGGTTATAGCAGGGTTTTACTGAGTATGAAACTAGAGTTCACAAGCTATCCAGGCATGTCATAATGATTCTACCTACTAAGTACAAGAGAGTGCGATTATTTGTCAGAAGATTGAGACTTTTGCTCCATATAGATACCCAAAAACAGGTATCTGCGGGGAGATTATTTGTAAATATTGCTGATTATGCTCACACTATAGAGTAGTTGCATCACGATACCCATTGGGTTAGTGATAAGATACCTCATCATCAGGGTAGTTATATTGGGATCCACTGTGGTTCATAGTTCAGGGGTAGAGGTTTCTAGGGCAGGTATTCACAGCAATAGTTGTATCAGTAATAGAATAAGTCTAGTAGGACTATTTATACAGCGCTATAGATTTCAGATAGGGGTCAGCTTGTGTATAGTGATTTTAGTGGTTAGGGCAGTGTTGAGCCATCGAGGAGTTTTTAGTCAAGGTCCTCAGGCTGAGGTGGCCATTCTGGGTTAGTCGGACCTTATCATCAAGTTAGAGTGGCTGGGGCATGCTACCCCAAGTCATTTATAACTTTTTGAGAATGACAGTTTGGTTCTCGGGTAGTTCATTTGTTTTTATACTAGATTCCCTATTTTGAAGCTTCTAAAGTTGAGGAAATGGTCTCGGGCCAAAACATTAGCTAAGTGGCCTCGGATGACAATTCCAACAGTTCCTCTAGCTCCAAAATTTTGATCTTAGGCTGGGGGACCTTTGGTTTAGATCCCAAGGCTTTCGGGCTCATTTTGGGCTATTGGTTGGATTTTGGTAAAAATGGAACATTAGGTATGGGACCCACTTTTTGTTGAAATGACCTCGGTTGGAAATTTTAATAGTTCTATTGAATCTAGAATGTCAAATTTTGTAGGGTAGCATAGTTCGTTTGCATTCAAGGGGTTCTGAACGTATCCCGAGCACTCTATTAGATTCTATTTGGATTTAGAAAATTTGTTGGTTCATGAGCACTTGGTGCAGACCAAATATAGTCTTTGCATTGGTGAGGGTCAAGGATTCTTGACCTTTGCGTTCGCTAGCTAGACATCGCGTTCCTAAAGAGGAAGCCAGCCAGGCTGGTCCAGGCTTCTTCTTTGCATTCGTGGTGGACCAACTACATTCACAAATTCCTGAACTGGCCTGTCATAGTGATTGCGACAGGGGTCTCACATTTACAAAGAAGGGACCCTTGGCAATATAAATAGTGTTGCCTTCATTTTTTAGCTCATTTTTTCTAAGTATTTTCACCATAATTTGACTTGAGAGCTCAAGAAATTGTAGGAAATCATAAATTGGAGCTGGGAATAGCTAGGGAGCGTGTAAGTGATCATTATCCCGTTGTTATCTCAAAAGTTCCCAGCCTAGATCCTGTTAATTTTATAGTTTAAATTCTTGTTTTTCTTTGATATTTGTGGGCTATTTTACACTTGAATTTGAGGGTTGGTCATGTCCGATTTTTGAGTACACGCTCATTGTAACCCTAGGGATGTTATTGCAGTTTCAATTTTGGGATTTAGTAAGCGGGCCCTTCGGGTATTTTTAACCTAATTTTGAACCCAGAGCATAAATTTGGAATATTGGTATCATTGTTCTCGTCATGATGCCTAGATTATTATTTTGATAGTGTGGCAGCGATTGGAAGCTTCTCGGAAGTTAAAAGCTCCAATATAGAGGATTTGAAGCGCGTTCGAAGGCGTCCAAGTAGGCTATGTTTACCTTTCTTAAGACTGTTCTCATTTACGATATTGGTATGATATTGTTCTAATAATTGTTGGGTTTCTATACCTCGGATAGTCGTTAGATAATTCCTGATTATTATAGTTGAATTAGAGGCCCTTAGGATGAATTTCGACCTTATATCCCTTAAGCTAGTAGTTGCTTCTCCTTTAAGGATTGAGTTAGCATACTTAGGACATCAGAATTACATTTAGAAGCCTTAGCCTAGGTTCGGTTAGATGGTTGGCTTAAGTTGGGTTCTCAAAACTTGTAGTTGGCCTTATTGCCCTTTTTAGGGTAGCTTACTTTATGATAACACCATCTTTTGACATAAGTGATTATAGGATTGTTTCGAGAGACTGGTTATTAGGATTGGTTTGGGTTAATTGTTATATTATGATCATTAGCTTTAGTATCCTTGGCATGTTAGCATTGTGGCCTTAAATCGTAGTGTTTGACTTAATAAATGAAACCTTGCACTCTTTTAATAAATTTGATATTCTAAAAATGGAAAAAGAACTAGATATACTTGTGATGAATCAGAACTTTGGATACCTATTGCATATTCAGTTTCGGTTCTAGTTCGGCACCTAGCTTATGGTTTATTACTTATTAGTTCTGGGTTGAGTCTGGCATTCATTATTATTGATCTCTGGTTGGAAATCTTGTTTGAGACCTGTATGGTTTATAGTTATGGATAAAGGAAGAGTACACAGTACTCTTATCCTACACTTTGGCTAATTTTCACATTTATTACTGTGTACTTGGTTCATATTGTTATTAATCCTTATTTACACCCACCGGGCTTATGGGGGCTCGGTTGGGGTTTGTTTTACTATGTGTACCTTCTGGGCTTATAGGGGTCCATTTAGGTTATAGCTAGGAATTTATTTATGCACTTGAGTTATTTGCATTCCATTCTCTCATTTGCTTATCATAGCCTATTATTTCCATCCTGAATCCTCTTTTATTGCCTTTTAGCATAGATTCACACCTTATTTATGATTTTATATTAATTGATCTCAGTCGGCCTATGATGCATGCTGAGTACCCCATGTTTTGGTACTCACACGAGACCTCTTCATCTTTTTCTCTTATGCAGATCTTAGTACGAGTCATCAAGATTGACATCAACTTAAGTGGAGCTGTTGACCAAAGATTTGGGTGAGCTTTCAGCGTCTAGAGCTAATCCATCTCTTTCTATTTTAGTGCTAGACTTAATTTGTATATTTGGAGACTATTTTATATTTTTTGACATCTATCTAGTACTCCTTGTGTATAGTGGCTCTTGTACTGACCTTACCAAGTCTTGAGATATTCATTTTACACATTTTGTTCCTTCCCCTTTTTCTGTACGCTATACTTTATATATATCTTTCCTTGTGCTTGCTCTATATTAGTGTTTTATCCCTATTCCTCTCTTTTCCACCTGTTAGACTGTTATTTGCCAGTCTAGGCTTTGGTTTTGGCTTACTTACTGGTGGGTTAAGTTAGGTACCATCACGTCCTGTGCTTTTGGGTCGTGACATCCTGACACTATAGCAAGTATTCTAATCTAAGGCTCAGGTAAATAGTCTATTCTAAGCTTCTCGAAGTAGGCCAATGATATCACAAATAATGAATTAAATTTAAACCTATCCTATAAACCCCTACCCGCATGCAAATTTATAACACATACTATCTCAAAGAGCAAAGTGTATAAGAAATTATACCGTATGTCACAACCAAAAACCTCAGGTCATGATGGCACCTACTAAACCCACCAGTAGGTAAACCAAACCCCATAGCCTGGAACAATAACTAACGGGCCAATAGAATGAAGGAATAAATCATGAAACCAACGAGCCAATTATAAATATAAACACCAAAAACAAGGCCCATAAACTATATAGATAAAGAGAGTGAAGAAGAAAACCTTACAAAATACACCCCAAGACATGGTATCAGTAGATACAGGAGCTATAAACATAACAAGAGTACTAAGCAAATATCATATATGCAGAACTGCCTTCAAAATATAAAATAAAAACCAGTCCAGTAAAATAGAAGGTGAAGGAACAACTATAAATGTCAGGAGCTCACCCCAAAAATTTGATACAAAAAAGCTCTGCATGAAGAAAACGCCTGTGGTGATAACTCATACTAGGATCTGCATTAGGGAAAAAGATGCAGAAGTGTAGTATGAGTACCAAAACACGTGGTACCTAGTAGGCTTAGGCTGACTGAGCTCTTAAGCTAATGCAAGTATAGATAACATGAAAGGAGTAATGAACAATGTACATAACATGAAAAGAAACAATATACAAACTAGGTAACTATAAGGAAAATACTTATCTACAAAAACTAGCCTAATAATCTAATACAACAAAAATCACCTTAAAGAAAAATATCAGTATTAGTATACTCGAAATGTCTACCCAAAGTTAGAGAAATAACAAGATAATCTACCACCAGAGCTAAAAATACTAAAAGAGGGTCCACAAGACATACCTAGGCAGCGAGTACACGGCAGTGATAACCTATAACAAACTAAGCAGTATGTAACAACCTGATATGTGAAAATTCCCTTTTTATGTGATTTGACCATTTTTCTCTCCCCGTAGTTGCTACATATTGGTTTTGGGGTGTGAGGATAGTTGGCATGGTTCCCAATGTTTTCGGGAATGATTTGGGAGAGTTTTGAGGCTCTTAGAGGCTTAAAAAACCACTAGTTTGACTTTGGCCAACAATTTGTATTTCGAGTGTCAGATGATGATTTGGACAGTTCCATTAGATCCAAAATATCAAATTTGGGTTGATAGCAGGGTTGGTTTGAGTTCCAAACCTTTAATTTACATTTTGACCCTCTGTTTAGAAAATAGTAAAATTTGCCTAAAAGGGGTCCCGGGGGTTAATTTGTTAAAAACAAACCTTTTTCAAAAATTTGACATTTCTATTGAGTCCACAATGTCAAAAATAGCCTTGTAGCATATATGGTTTGTTCCTGTAGGGACCCGAATGAATCCCTAGGGTTTGTTCAGAGACATTTCTTCACTTGGAAAATCTGCTGGTGCAGCATTTTTTGGTGCATAAAGCCCTTCATCGCGACTGTGTGGCCACACATCACGATCGCGGGCCTCGATGATAGCCTACATCACTATTGCATAGTGGTAGTACGGCAATCATGATGGATTAATCGGTAGACTAGGGCGGGTTGACTCATCGCGATCGTGAGGCCCAGCTACGCGACCATGATGACCCTTGTGATCATGAATGAGGGTCCGCGATTAAGAGGTACTATTTACAAAACAGTATAAATACCTCATTTTAAGATTTTTCCACTATTTTTGGACCTCCAAGCTTCGGGAAAGGCAATTTTACTAGGGTTTCTTCATTATTTTTGTGTGGGTAACCTCTAAACTCATCTTTCCATTATTTCCTGTTGATTATGCCTTCAAAAACACCTTTTAACCTTTATTTTAAAATGGATTCTTGGGGTTTTGTTGGTAAAGCTTAGAAATGGTTTTATTCGATTTGGACCTCATTTTTAACTCGTTTACACATGGGTTTTCCACTGTAGACTCCTATAACCTTGGAGAATGTGTTTCTAAAATAAAATTTCATTTTTGAACCCGTTTTGGACCCAACTTATATATGCCCAATATGGGTATCATTAGCATTCTTTTAATATATAAATGTTATATATATATATATGTATATATGTTTTAGTTGATTTCGAGACTATTCGAAAGGGGAAGGCTCCGTGTTAAAGGACTTTAGGCTTGGGTTTCGACACTTTGAGGTAGGTTATGGCCTAACTTTCTTCAGACTGGGGTGGATTGTTAATAAATAAGTAAAGCATGCTATGGGTTTAGGATAACTATGGGAATTATAATTCCAGATTAATATTACTATTTTGTGCCCATGTGGGGACTTATATTCTTGTTGTTATTGACTTGTGATATTATACATTGCGTGTTGCCCATGTGGGTGCTTTATTTAACATCACTAGCCTTATTTGTGCATTTTAATACTTTATTCTTAATTGTGATGCCGTGCGCGGTCTTTAATAGATATTACAGGTCTTATTTAGCATTGTTTTCCTTTATCTTGATAGAAATGCCTGAGTTATAGAAAACCAAATCAAATCCACAAAAAGGGTAACTCAATGATTGATTAAGATAGAAGAAGTTATCACGAGTAATTTATAGAATCCACCATAAAAAATCAATCTACGATTATCAACTACGAATTACACTAATGCTAGGCTTCACCTAGAGAAACTACAAGATTGAAAGCTCTCAAATATTCAATTCATCAAAATCTAAGTATGAAAATAGTTAAGGTAAATATTTATAGTTATTGCCTTTGCAAAATACCCTATTACAAAAATATCCCAAAAGTGACTATTTATGAAATAACCCATAAAGGCCCTTCTTGATTTCCCAAATGGCATCTTGATCGTTTATGGACTTAGGTATTTGTTGCTCCATGGCTTCCTCCGAGCTCCATGCTATTATCCATATGTGAAATCCCCTCCTAATATGATCCAAGCGAACCATGCTCGTATCATCATCCCCTTTTTCAAAAGGATTTGTCCTTAAATCCGGACCTTGCAAAAACATGAGAAGGACAAATAACAAACATATCCTTATAGCATGAGGGTTAGCACAAGGGTTATCAACCATGCCAACTTGCCAAGGAGGCACACATTTAAAATACAACCAACTATCCTTTGTGTTGAATAAGATTCATTCATCATATAAGGTACAAAGGATTTGGCTATAACCATTATCATGAGGCAAGGAAACTACAAGGGTCTTATTGGTTTCAAAACTTCAATAGGTAATGTTACCTCAAGACACTATTGTTTCTTCATCTCACAATATGACCACACCAAGAGTGGTAGAATCACCCACAAGGGGTCATCCCAGTCAAAGAAGTGCAAGACCCATATACCTCTACCTTTATAGTAAAAAAAATCCCATACCAACATGCGTATCACCATAAGCAAAGAGGTAGTATAGAAAGGTGCTAAGCATGCTTTGAAGAGTATCAAGCATGCTTTGAAGAGTTCCATTTAAAAATTCAACTTGTCCAACCCTACGATAGTGACAAGGAGCTTTCAATACCCATGGAATCCCCCATAATTAAGCAAACCACTTAGCATCCCCTTGTTTTGGGCCACACAACTTAAGCACAAGTGTGTCCAACAAGGATGCAAGTACATAGAAAACTCCCAAAATAGGCAATGACACATTTTCCTTGGGGTTCACAAGCATGAGACCACATTTTAGCAAATGGTCATCATATGGAAAAAAGTAATAAAGAAAGAAATAAAGGGCATTCAACTCATCTCGAGGGTTCTCAATTATAAATACATGCTATAAGGCTAGAATTTTAACAAGGTATTCACAATTTGGAACACAAGAGGACAATATTAAGCATTTGAAGTATACTTCATTGTCCTTCCTCAAATAAACTCCCATAAGGAGTGTATTAACAAATGGATCCCTGCTTCTTGAGAGATTAAAGGAACTATAGGATGCACTTCCTATGTTCACTAATCTTAGCATTCTCCTAAGAATCTATCCTAATACCTCAACTTGTATAACCACATAAGTGTGACAAGGAGTAGAACACATAATTTAAACATCACAGATGTACCATAGATTCTTTCGCAAATAACAAGTATAGTTGGCATCCAAAACATGGAGCTCATACAATTTAAGCACAAAAGAAATAAACCATGAGAGAATCTTACAGAATTTAATCTTCTCATGATATGGTAAGGGATCACTCATTTACAAGATTCTACTTATCATAACGAAAATATCATCATGTTTCTAAGGATCACTAGGAATAGGAGGGGATAGGTACATACCTTGGGAATAAGTCTTTGAATTTTTTTTGTTATCCTTTGCATATGCTTCACTAGGATTTTCTCTCCTATGCATATCTTGTACACCTGCTTCCTTGATAAAGCGTTCTTGGAAGGTAACTCCATTATTAAGCTCAAAGGGTTAGATGTACCACCCTTTTTCACTAAGCATCCATTAACCCATGGGTGTTTGTTTTGGCTCCTCCCTTGAGTTGAATCTTTATCAAAGTTGGAATCCTTAGATAAGGATTCCATTAGGCCTTCAATCCTTTGTTCATTAGGAACTTTCTTTGGATCCTCCTTTAGAATCAATTGTCCATGAACCTACAAAAGAGAAGGGATGGTACTAGGTAAAATGCTAGTGTCATGGTTAGTAAGAAATAATGGATTGGTATTGACAATTCCTATAATTAAGTGTTTCTTGTCCACCTCTTTCAAGTCACTCTTTGGCTCATCAACCACATATAACTCCCCTTCTTGAGCCAATTCTTTCTCCTCCTTCTCAAGTTAGTCTCTCTTAAGTACTTCTCAGAGCTCCCTTATTTTCTTGTAGTCCTCACTCACTTGATAGGGTGTTAAGGGTGCAAGAGTGTTCTTTCATCCTCCGAATACAAGTGAGTATTTGTTTGACTCTTTATATAGGACATCCTAATCGACTAGCCAAGGTCTACCTAACAACATCTGACAAGAGTGCATAGGAAAATATCACATAACACCTCATCTCTATACGTGCCAATGCTAAAATTAATTATCACTTGCTTAGTTATCTCTACTTCATCATTCTCATGGAGCCATTAGAATTTATATGTCTTGGGGTGGCTTTGAGTAGGAAGTTTCATTAACTCAACCATTGTGCAACTCACAAAATTAGTACTACTCCTATCATCAATGATCAAGGAACATACCTTCTCCATTATCCTAAACCTTGCATGGAATTGGCTTACAATTTGATCAAGTTCTTCTTTAGAAAGGTCCCCCATGATTCACTTTAGATCACAAGAAGAGTTCAAACTTTTCTCCAATTGCTATCATCTATATTCGAGGTCGGTTCACCATGCCTACACATAGGCTTATCATAACCATTCCCAACCTCACACTCTATCACATTTTTAGCACAAAGCCTATCACACAAGATCACATTCGACCTCCTTTGTGGACATTCTCTAGTAATATGTCCTTTTCCTTGACATCTATAACATCGAACAATAGAAGTACAAGAAGATTGAGTTATATCATAATTACCTCCATAGGCTTCGTCTTTCTTTTTCGTGTTATAGCTAGCTTGAATATCTTGATTATCATCTTTGAACATTGGAAGACTCACCATGTTGTCATCCATCCTTTCATCCAAAATAACTTGATCACCATATCAATCACTTTGATCTTCATACCTCCCTTCTTCATCCCTATACCTATCTCTACTATCCCATTGCCCTTGGTTTGTACCAAAACCTTTAGGTCCTTTCCACCATCTATCAGGGTTAACCTCTTCACATATCTCATTATAAAGAGGATTTTGATAATAGATATATTGGTAGGGTATTTGTGAGTAGTGTTGTTGGGTTGGAACATAGGGTACATGTAAGGATGCATGTTATACATTTCATGGAGGTGCTTGGCTTCTAACTTGGTTTTCCATAAAAGGACTCTTTTGTGGTGGATAATGAGGTTGTGTATTTGGATATGGGGTGACTTGTCTAACATAGCACGAGTTTATTTGGAATGTATCTTGAGGGTAGGTTTAGTTCTAATTTGTCTGGGGGTAGTATAGGTTAGATTCTTCACCCAAGGTCTATTTTGTCTCTTCACTTCGACTTATCGTAGGTAACCTCCTTTAACTCACGATATCCATCCTTGTCACCCTTTCCTCCATACTTCCAAACCTTTCATTTGTTTCAACTACCCCTCCATTCACATTGGTCACTCGCCTTGACATATCGGCATATGACCCCATGTTGTTCACCATGCTCCTTCCTCTATAGTTATAAGGAAATTAATTAGACAGTGTACCTACAAAACTCAACACAAGAGATTAGTAATAAAAGTCTCACGTCACTAGTATGCAACTCTCAACTCACCTTTACGACTTCTTCTCAAGATTTCTTGTGAACTAGCTCCGCTCAATCAATTGAAGGTCACTTATCTTTGTGGTGGAGTGGATTCTTGTAACTTTTGAAAGAAGAACGACTCAAATAAAGCTAAAAGGACTTGAATCAAGAAATTATCTATGAAATAAGATAGAAAAGTAGAAGAAAGAAGCACAAAAAATTTTTGGACTCAAGAACTAAGTAACAAAAGTAGAAGAAATTACTTGTTGTTACATAATTTGAAGAATCAAAGAAATGATTTGATGTTTAGAAATTAGTTAAAAAGTAATTAAAGATGTTAATTAATTGTTAAATAGATGAGAAATAGAAGAAAATGAGTATAGAAAAAGAAGTAGGAAGTTTGGACACTTAGAAAAAATTTTGGGTCCCCCCCCAAAAAAAAATTAAGTTTAGAAAACCTGATTCTTTAGCTCTCTGAAAGTGTATCTCACTTGCTGCAGGTGAGAATGGGAAAGGCTGGTCTGTGTGGCAGTTGACTACATTGACTGTTGATGTGGCAGTCCATGTTGAGGAGACAAGGTATGTAAGGTTACTCTTTTCGTATACTTCTGCAGCACATATTGTTCACAACGTCCTTGTACTTGTCCCATCCCGAAATGTTCCAAAGTATCTCATTCAGGTTTGATATATATATATATTGTTGTCCACATGTTTCCTATTCATTGACCAATTGGCATTCATATGTATCTTATCCATGGACTGAAGTTCCTAAGCTATCATAATATTATAACTACTAAAAGAAACCATCTCAAGGGAAGTAATGGCGTAAAGAGAATCTATTCATTCCTGAGTAGCATATCTAATAATGTTATGTTCCAAAGTTCTAATAATGTTGTAACCACCAAGTATCAATCTCATGAAAGTAAAGGAAATGAAGTAATGTATATATGTGTTCCCATTAATGTCTCAATCACCAAGGTATCACTCTCATAACAAACGTAAAGGAAAGAAGTATGTAAATAAGTAGTGCACACATAGTTACTTTATGTTTCATTGAGTATGGATCACAAATCTAAGGGCATAAGCTCGGATGGAACAATACCAATACTATGCAATGTAATATTATATTATAGCCCACCAATGGTGGATGAATGTTATTATATTATAGCCCACCAATGGTGGATGACTGTTATTATATGATAGCCCACCAATAGGTGGATGACTATTATTATATGATAGCCCACCAATAAGGTGGATGATCGGTATTATATTATGACACATTGATAAGGTGGATAATCGGTATTATATTATGTATGACCCACTGATAAGGTGGATAATCGGTATTATATTAATGGCCACTAACCAGTTGGAGGAGCAGTAATGAAGATAATTATAAAGAGTAATGAAAGTATAGCCCTTGCATGAATACATATAAATATAAATGTGATTATAAGACTGATGATGATAAGATTGAATGATCAAGTAGTGAGAATAATGGAAGTAATGAACATGGTTCCACATACTCAGAACGGAGGTTTATCCATATTGATTTTTATCTTACGCTTAATTTCATGGAAGTATTTATGTATTATACAGTTTCATATAGCCTTACATACATTGACGTCCCTTGTGGGACTTACCTTACTTGTTGCAGGCACAGGTGCTAGTAGACCTCCACAGTAAGCTACGAGTCATTTGCAGACCTATGGTGAGCTCCAATTGGTTCGGGGCTTTCTGAGTCACATGTGTACATTGGTTTTGGTATTATGTAAATGTTGCCAAAGCGGGGACTTGTCCCGACTGTAGGGTGTTTATGTACATGTATCTATTAGAGGCTTTGTAGACATATGTGGGAAGATGAAAGTAAAAGATGTATGTTCATTTTGACTTGATGGTCCTAACGGCCAAGTTTCATATATTGTACATGTTTTCCATGACTTTCGCTAGTGGTAATTATTAGTTACATGGGATAGAATGATAGTCATACGTAAACATGCATATGAGAGTAAATGAGTGAATATTGGTTCTCTCGGGCCTTAATGGCTTCGGGTTCCAGTCCACCCCATTGGAATTTGAGGCGTAACAGTCATTTCTCTTAAGAGTGTCCTCGGCTCAGAATGATTAAGCCTTCAGCTTAAAGTGCTCAGTCATTCATATCAATACCACCACCAGTTAGGGATGGTTCTCAGGGGTTCCAGAGATGGTCGTCAGGTAATTAGGATAGGTGGTTGGGGAGGCACCTAGTCTGGTAATAGGCAGGGCCATTTATATGTTGTTCTTGGTAGGTCAGAGGCTGAGGCTTTGGATGCTAAGATCACAGGTACGATTTCAGTATGCCATCATCCAGCTTCTACTCTATTTGATCTCGACTCCATATTTATTATACACCACAGTTGGGTTTGTCTTCAGATCCATTATCTTTGCCATTGTGTTTAGCTACCATGGTGGGTGATTCTTTAGTAGTAGATCAGATAGATAGATCATGTTTGGTGATTGTTTTAGAGTTTGACACTCAGGTTGATCTCATTATATTAGATATGGTGGATTTTGATATGATTCTGGGTATGGACTTGTTATCCCCCTATCATACGATCTTGGATTGCTTTGCCAAGATCGTTACCTTAGCCATGACTGGCATACCCCCAATTATATGGCAGGATTATTTTAGCCACGTGTTGATGGGAATTATTTCTTATATTTAGTCTAGAAGACTGGTATCGAGGGGTTGTGAGTCATTTCTTAATTATGTTCATGATGTTAGTGTTGAGAGTTATTTACTTGACTTTGTGCCTGTTGTTCACAATTTTTGTTATGTTTATCCTTCCGACCTACCTAGCCTTCCTCCTGTGCATGATATAAAGTTTGCTATTGACCTCAAGCTGGGCACCTGACCTATTACCATGGCTCCTTATCGTATGGCTCGTACAGAGCTGAAGGAACTAAATATTCCACTTCAGGATCTTTTGGGTAAAGGTTTCATTTGACAGAGTGTATTACCTTGGGGTGCTCCAATTTTGTTTGTGATGAAGAAGAATGTTTTTATGCATATGTGTATCGAATACAAGCAGCTGAATAAAGTGACAATGAAGAATAAGTATCTTATACCTCATATCGATGATTTATTTGACCAGCTTTAGGGTGCAGCAATGTTTTCTAAGATTGATTTGAGGTCAGGTTACATCAGTTAAGGATTAGAGCTGAGAACATCCCTAAGATAGCCTTCAGGACTCATTACATCCATTATGAGTTCTTGATGATGTCTTTTGGGTTGACTAATCCCCCAGTTGAATTTATGGATTTGATAAAACACGTTTTCAGGCCTTATTTGGACTACTTCATGATTGTTTTTATCAATGATATTCTTGTCTATTCGAGGGGTAGGAAGAAGCACAAGCAGCATTTGAGGATTGTACTCCATATTTTGAGAGATCATAGGATTTATTCCAAATTCTCAAAGTGCGAGTTCTCGCTTAAGTCTGTAGCTTTCTTGGGGCACGTGGTGTCCCAGAATGGTATTATGGTAGACCTTGCAAAGATTAAGTCTATTCGTGATTTGTCTAGGCCTACGTCTCCTAATGAGGTTCACAGTTTTATTGGTTGGCAGGCTACTACAAGCGGTTCATTGAGAGATTTGCTACTATTCCAGCCCCTATAACTTGATTGACTAGGAAGGAGGTTTCGTTTTAATGGTTTGAGAGTTGTGAGGCAAGCTTTCCTAAGCTCAAGGACTTACTTACTTCAACTTCTATATTGACTCTTCTAGTTGAGGGCAAGGGGTTCACCATCTATTGTGATGCTTCTGGTGTTAGTTAGGGGTGTGTTTTGATGAAGTAGGGCCTTGTTATTACATATGTGTCGAGACAGCTGAAGGTACACGACGTAACTACCCAACTCGTGATTTGGAGTTGGCTATAGTAGTTTTTGAGCTTTAGATTTAGAGGCATAACTTGTATGGTGTTCGTTGTGAGATCTTCACTAACCACCATAGTCTTCAGTACATTATGACCTGAGGGAGCTTAATTCGAGGTTGTAGAGATTGATTGAGTTGCTGAAGGACTATGATATCTCTATTCTATACCATCCGAGCAAGGCAAATGTGGTTGAGGATGCCTTGAGCTAGAAGGCAGTGAATATAGGTAGTTTGGCCTTTATTTTAGATTGCCAGGTCTATTGTCTTTGGATATCCAGTCCTTAGCCAACATGATGGTTTGACTTGACATTTCTGACCCTAGGAGGGTTCTAGCTAGTGTTGAGGCCAGATCTACCTTGTTGGAGCAGATTCAAGGTCATCAGTTTAAGGATGACACGCTTTATGGCATTTGAGGCCACGTGTTGAGGGGTAAGTCCAAGAGGGCCACCTTGGATTCTGAGGGTATTCTGAGGTTTAACGGTCGTATTTGTGTTCCGAGGATCAGATATTTGATTTAGTTGATATTTTGAGAGGCTCATAGCTCCAGATGTTTTATTCACCCTAGGACAGATAAGATGTATAGGTATTTTATGCAACATTACTGGTGTATCAGTATATAGAGAGTTATAGCAGAGTTTGTGGCTCGATTCTTATGTTATCAGTAGGTTAAAATCAAGCATCTGAGACCTGGTGGATTGCTTAAGAGGCTACCTATTCCCAAGTGGAAATGGGAGTAGGTCACTATGGATTTTATAGGTGGTTTGACTCGCACTTCTCATTGTTCTGATAGTATTTGGGTCATCGTGGATCAATTGACCAAGTCTGCCCATTTCATCCCTATTCAAACTTCCTTCAGTGCCGAGAGGTTGGCCCGTATCTATATTCGAGAGATGGTTTTCCTTCATGGGGAACTCATGTCTATTATGTCATATTGAGGCTCTCAGTTCGCTTCTTGCTTCTGGAGAAAATTTTAGGAAGAGTTGGGTACCCAGGTTGACCTTAGCACAGCCTTTCATCCCTAGACTGGTGGGCAGTTAGAGCATTCAAGGTTTGAAGGATATACTCCGTGCTTGTGTGTTTGATTTTGGTGGTCAATGGGACCAATTTATAGCTTTGGCAGAGTTTGCTTATAATAATAGCTACCATTCAATTATTTAGATGGCACCATTCGAGGCATTGTCGGTCTCTAATTGGTTGGTTTGAGACTTCTGAGGTTAGATCCTGTGGTTGAAATTTCTTCATGAGTTCTTCGACCGGGTTTAGATGATTCAGGATAGGCTGCGAATAGCTCAGAGCAAGCAAAAGAGTTATGCTAGCCGTAGACTTCATGCCTTGAGGTTCAGAGTTGGTGACTGGGTCTTTCTGTGAATATTGCCCATAAAGGGTATTATGAGGTTTGGGAGGTGGGGCAAGCTCATCCCCTGGTATATAGACCATTTGAGATCCTACGGACAGTTGGGGAGGCAGCAAATGAGTTAGCTTTGCCTCCAGTCTTTTCAGTTATCCATCCAATTTTTCAAGTATTTATGTTTTCGCAGTCTCACATGCTTCGATGGGACTCGTTTCAATTGGATGAGATGTTGAACTTTACAAAGGAGCTTGTATCTATTTTATCCAGAGATGTCAGGCGATTGTGCTCCTGAGACATTCATGTGGTTAAGGTTCAGTGGCAACACTGTCCAGTCGAAGAGCCTACCTTAGAGACTGAGCATGATATGCGGACCTGGTATCCCTATCTATTAGACCCTTACATCTTGATCCTTTACTGTTGCGGATAAAAGTATATTTAGTAGTGGATGTTATAATGACCCTCCAGTTTCATACGTTTTCATACTTTTTCTATATTTAGAGCTTTTTTACAGCTGCCCCAGGTCATTTGGGTAAAGGTTTTGTTGTATATGCATCATTCGGCCTCTTGTTATTATCCACTATTTTTTGGTTTGAGCTCAGTGTGTGGCCTCTTGTTACTATCCAATGGTTCCGATTTAAGCCCAGTACATACGTATATTTTTCATCATGTATTTGGGATCGGAAGGTTACTTGAGGTCGGTTTTGTTAAAAGTCAATTATGTTTCTTACCTTAGTTTCCTCTTGTTTTCACCCGCCGACTTATGGAGGCTCAGTAGGGTTAATTATCTTCTTGTGTGTGCCTCTTGAGCTTATGAGGCCCTAGTTTTGTTGTCGTTAGTCACTTGATTTTATTTTTGAGTTACGTGTTTCCTTTATCACACTTGCTTAGTATAGTTGATATTTATATTTTACCCCATTTACTGCTAACTTAGCTTACACTCTCGCACCTTACTATTCTTTTACTATATTTGAGCTCAGTCGGCCGATGATGACTACTGAGTACCCATTGCTTTGGTACTCATGATGCACTTCTGCATCTTTTTCCTGATGCAGATGTGAGTACGAGCCATGTTCGCTAACATTATCCTCGGGCCCTGCTACTGATCAGTAGAAGGGGTGAGCTTTCTAGAGTCTGGAGCTGATCCTCCTCCATCTGTTTCAGTTACAATCTTTTGTAATTTTGAGACTACTATGTATATATGTATATTTTGGATATTGTCTAGTACTCTCATTTTTGGGTATAATGGCTCTTGTACTGGCCATACTAGGTCTTGAGAGGGACTCTTTTTGTGCATTTTGTCCTCTTCCTTCTCTTGTACAGTATGTTATGTATGTATATCTTCCTGCTTCCCCCTATTTTACTGTTATGGATTGGTTTCGTTTTTGTTTCCCATATCTTTTGCCCGTTAGCCCATTACATGTCGTTCTGGGTTATGGCTTGACTTACCTACTGGTGGGTTAAAGTAGGTGTCATCATGACCTGAGAAATTGGGTTGTGACAAATACGTAACGAAAAAATAAATAAATTTGATGATGAAATCTTTACATTATCAGGATAAGACAAAAGTCTTATGATTCATACCTTGGCGAGGCAATTTTGGACGGTCGATAATTCGAGCAACTACTTTGCAGTCATGTTGATCTAAAACCTAATACAATTAAAGATCTGAGTCCATTCTCTAACAAAAATTCTATATATATATATATATATATAGAGAGAGAGAGAGAGAGATTTGTATACATAGATGCACACATATTTTTAATTTAATTTGATAGTTATTTATTCATTACTATCATTTCTATCAAGTGTTTATATAGTGAAAACTTTACTTTTGAAACTTCTGGCGGAAATGTCCTTTACCTACATAATTATCACCAAGCACTTAGGCAAAATTTAGGACGTTAATACTCATATAAAAGATTTTATACGTTGTTTGTATATATTTACACATATTTCTATACACACATTTTATAGTGATAGACTTTATATATATATATATATATATATATATATATATATATATATATATATATATATATATATATTTGATACACATTCTTTATATATACATTTTTACATTATTTTTAGTACATAATCTCACTTTCAAAAAATGATGTTTACCTCCTCCCTCTTTTGATAAATTTAGTCTAGTGGGGTACCATATTTTGTGAATTCTGAAGGATGCCTAACTCCTTCCCTTCGAAAGAATTTTAACCCTTATCAAGAATCTAACTAGTTTCATAGATTAAAACACAACTCATACATGTCAATAATCAAATAGGTTTTCTTATTTTCCTTAAAAATTTGGTAGCGACTCTATACAAAAATCAATTCTTTTAGAGTCCATAAGTTGTGCTTTATTTAAGATTGGTAAAAATAGGACATGACAGAATGTCGACTCTACTGGGGACGCAAGATGGCTCTAATCATGATAGACTTAATTTTTTAATTACGGGAGGTATTTTTATTTCTTTTTGCACATTATCAATTTTTTTTGATTATTTAATTATTTATTTATTTACACTACATATTATACAAAATATCTCTAATTTGCACATAAATTGCATACATTGCTTATACATATATTTTTTCATGTACATACATTCTCATTATCTGCCTCATATATTGTAGTTGTACATTGTGAATTCTTCTACACATAATTATCACTCTATTTATTTTTTACCTCATTTCTATAGATTCTAGGTCGTACACTATCACACACTAAACACACGAGTTGTGTTTTGCACTTATCTAAACTTCTTTTCAAAACTCCTTAGTTTCAGAGTTGGGGCATTTAGATTACTATGCATCTTCTTGCAGTTGTCCGAATATTCTTTACCAGCCTAGTAAATTGACTCTTAGAATTCTTAAATCGTTGTATACACAGTTTTAATCATCACTTCAGCCGGATGAATTTCTATTCTTTATTTGTTACACATTATTTATTTGGTATATATTCTTTGTTCATCATATATTATACTTTTTTTTACATTCATTGCATATTCTTTAGCTGCAAATATATACTTTACATGTCATGTTCAATATTGTTCACTTTGTCTAATAATTTTAGTTGTCCTGTGTTGAGCTAGAACATTTCCAATACCTTACACCCATTTTTGGTCCTTATGACCACGCTTCACAGTTGTATTAACAAGAACAGCAACAACAACAACATACCTAGTATATTCCCACCCAGTACGGTCTGGGGAGGGTAAGTGTACGCAGTCCATACCACTACCTCAGCTGTGAGATAGAAAGATTGTTTCCAATAGACCCATTTTTTATCCTTATGATCATTCTTTTAATTTTTTACCAAGAATTATTAACACTACCCTAAGAATCTTTACATTCTCGAGACATATTTTTTGGATCTGAACTCTCATTTGTACCATACTTCTTTTAAATACAGTCACCAAACCATAATAACCATACATACCACCAATAACTACGTATTTTTCTGAACTATGTTTTGACCTAATTCTTGTCTTGACAAGCTACATAGGCAAACCTATATAACGGTCTGGTCCCTACATTGTTTCAGAACAATTCGTCCATGTAATTACATATCAATACTTATATTATTTTTGTACATTATTTATTTTTAATACAATCCGCAAATGAATGACTGAAGCAATTATTTTAATAAATAGAGCAAAAAGTCAATCAAATCAAGGTTTTATCACCTTGGGATGGGGTTTTCATCCTTTGGTTAAAGAGTCATTATATTTTAGTTAAAAGGATGAAAAATCTAATGGATAATAACTCATGAACTAAATTTTAATGACCCTCCAGGTCATTTTCTATATTTTTATACTTTTTCTGCATTTAGAGAATTCATATAGTTGCCCTAAGTCATTTATCACTTGCTGGGACTGACAGTTCGATTACTGTGTGGCTCATTTGGCTTTTAAAGTTATTTCCCTGTTTTGGAGATTTTGAAGTTGAGAAAATGGTCTCGGGTGAAAACATCAGGAAAACATCCTCGGATGTCATTTTTAATAGTCTCATCAGCTCTAAAATGTCAATTTTAGGCTAGGGGGACCCTTGATCTGAGTCCCAAGGCTTCCGAAATCATTTTGGGCTAATGGGTAGATTTTATTTCAAATAGACCATTAGGTGTGGGACCCACTTTTTGTAAAAAGGACCTTGGATGGAAATTTCAATAGTTCTGTTGCATCAAGAATGATAAATTTGGTAGGGTAGCATAGTTTGTTTACATGCACGGGGTTTCAAATGAATCCCTAGCACCCAGTCAGAGTCCGTTGGGACTTGGCAAACTTGGTTGGTACCAAGTTGTTGGTGCAGACGCTTTAGTGGATGAGGACCACATAAGTGGTAGCCGCTTTAGAGTCCAAGCAACCGCTTAAGTGGAGGCTGGACAGCATGGGAGGGTCAGCTAAAGCGACCCTCTTGGCGCTTTAGCGATGGCCGCTAAAGCGGTCATTTAGCCGCTTAAGCGGCCACTGCGGAGTTATATATATGTCATTCTCCATGATTTCAGCTCCAAGAAAAAGTGTAAAAATCTATTAAAAGGGCCTTGGGAGCTTAGAAAATTATTGGGGAATTGATTTTTGGAGTTGGGATTAGCTAGGGGACATTGTGGTGATCATTGCCTCGTCTTTAATCTCTTAAGTTTTAGGTTATTTCTCCGTTTAATTCTCCGATTTACTCATGTCTTCCTCATTGATGTTGGGACTATTTTGGGACTGATTTGGGCTCAAATTACACCTAATTTTAGGGCAAATAATTCTTGAGCAGATAGGGACGCTGTGATAGTTTCAATTTCATGATCTTATAAGTGAGCCCCATGTGGGATTTTAGTCTGAGTTCTAACATGGAGCATTCATACGTAATATGGGTTTTAATATTTACGTCTGGACGTGTAGAACCTTATTTTGATGTCATGGTAGCGGTCCAGGGCTTCTCGAAAAGGGAAAGCTCCAAATTAGAGGATTCTACATACTTTTGGCAACATCAAGGTAGGATAGGTTTACCTTCCTCCTGGACTATGCTTATTTACGGTATTAGTGTATTATTGTGCTACCTATGGGTGGGTACTTATGTATTGGTTGCTATTTTGGCATTTATTAATTAAATTAGTTGGTAAAGGCCCCTTTTGATAGAATTTGGCCCCACCCTCCCTTATATTAGTTTATTATTATCCATTAGGAATAGTCTTAGTTTACCTAGTGCCTTGGGATGGAATAAGAAGTATTAGCCTAGGTTTGGGTAGGGGCTTCCCTTAGATTGGATTTTCAGGACTGGTAGTGGGTGCCACCGACCTTTTTTAGAGTAGATTGCCTAGAATAGCTCCTTGTTGATCTCAATACGCTTTCTAAGGTTGACTGTTGAATTTTAGGATGACTTAGTCATTTTAATGAGCCTTATTTAGGTTTTTACCTAGGGTGGGGTATTATTTGGCCTTAAACCACATCTTTTGTCTTAGTGATTAGGACACTTATCTCCTAGAGACTTGCCCACCTGACTTTGGAGTTAATGAAAAATTAGACTTAAGTGAAGCTATAATCCTGGATCGTTACTACTTTTAGTGGTTTGAGTCCGGCTATAATCCAGCATTTGTGACCTACTAGGATATTGATTTGGGATTGGTAATTTGGTAAGGACCGGTAAGACCTAGGGATATGACCGGAAAGGAGTATCAGGTATGCTTATCACACGTTGGCTCATCTTATATTTATTATTGTCATTATTCCATCTTCATATTAATGTTACTCTTACTTGTACCCACCGTGGTCATGGGGGCTCGGATCTGTTATTTCTTCTTCTTTATGGCTTCTGGGCTTATAGGGGCCTAGTTAGGTTATAGTTAGACTTTATTTTCGCTTTCGAGTTACTTATCATATATATCTGTGACATCCGCTTGGAATGATCTACTATTTCAATTTCTGCTCCTTTATTTTTTACTTTAGTTTACATTCTCGCACTTTATTTATGATTATACTGTAATTTAGCTCAGTTGGCCTATGATGCCTACCGATTACCCATTGTTTTTGTACTCATACTGCACTTCTGTATCTTTTTTCTATTATAAATCCGAGTATGAGTCATCGTTGTTGATGATATCCTTGATCTGTGTTGTTGTTTGGAGTTAGGGTAAGCTTTTAATGTTTAGAGTTGATCCTCCTCCTTCTGCTGTTTTGATAGTCTTGTTTGTATATTCTGAGACTATGATGTATATTTGACATTGTCTAGTACTTTCTTTTGGTATAGTGGTTCTTGTACCGACCTTACTAGGTTGTGGGGGAAACTCAATTTGTATATTTTTATCCTCCTCCCTCTACTGTACAGTATGTTTATATTTATATATCACTTCTTTTGATTGCTTAGTATTTCCATCATATGCTTATTCCTTCATTTTTCTCGTCTTCTACCGGTTAGCCTGTTATTTGTCGTTCTCAGCTATGGTTTGGCTTACCTACTAGTGGGTTAAAGTAGGTGTCATCATGACTTGAGAAATTAGGTCATGACAGTTTGGTATCAGAGCCTAGGTTTACCGGCATTGTTGGTACAAGAGAAAGTGTTTAGTAAAGTCCCACAAATCGGTATGATGATATCCTTATCTTATATTCGGGAGGCTATAGGTCATTCCTAGGAAACTCTCGCCATTTTGGTTCATTTTCGTGCATTGTGTCTATATTGGTTTCTAGATTCTGATTTGTTTCACTCTTTTGCAGATAGCTAGGATGCGGGCCATAGAGTCCTGGGATCGGGACCTTGAGCCTATAGCCAGGGCATTGGTAGAGGTAGAAATCGACCCAGAGGTCAAGGTCAGGCAAGAGCTGCAGCCCCAGCTCAAGACCAGGCCAGGGAGACTTCACCAGATCCTATTATTTCTCCCAAGCTAGAGATAGTACCAGAGGGTCATCCACCATAGCAGCAGGTAGGCCAGGGAGCAGCCTAGGCCCCACTGGGGTTTTTATATTCTTCAGTTCTCCATGATTCCTTAGTGCAGCTATTGGGATTGGTAGGTAGTGCACTGAAAGATGGGGCTCAAACAGTAGCCCAGGGTGGTATTTGTTTAGGAGTACAATTTGTAGCTGCGGCCCCCAAAGTAAAGGTCTTGGAAGCACTGGTAGTTTTACAACTGGCAATAGCCGAGTCAGTTATGACTGCAGAGGAGCAGAAGATGTTGGGTTGATTTTTTATATTGGTTCTACCTAGGTTTGTAGGGACCCCAGGCGAGGTTGCATTCGAGTTTATGACTAGTTGTAAGGAGAGGCTATGTAATTTGGGCTTGATAGAGGTGCGTGGTGTGGACTACACCACTTTTCAGTTCGACCGGGCAGCCAAATAGTGGTGGAGGAATTATATTGATTCTAGGCTAGCTGGATCTCTTTATAGGACATGGTCTCAGTTCTGTGAGGCTTTCTTAGAGAAGTATATACCTCACAACTTGCACGAACATCTGAGGATCAGTTTATAGGACTGGAGAAGGGTTCTATGTTTATGGCAAAGTATGAGGTCAGGTTTCATGAGTTGTCCGGCATGCCATTATTATTTTATCGACTAAGTATAAGCGGATACGGTGTTTTGTCAGAGGGCTGAGACTTTCACTTCGTATGGCTACTTATAGTCTGGTTGTTGTGGAAAGATCTTTTGTGAAAATTTCTAACTATGCCAAGACTATGGAGGATATCCATTGCAAGGCCCAAGGGGACAACAATAAGAGACCACGATGGTAGGGCAGTTATAGTGGGAGCCACAGCGGCTCACAATTTAGAGGGAGGATTTTTAGGGTAGGTACCCCTAGCATAAGTCTTATTAGCATCAGGTTCAGTCTAGTAGGTCGTTCAGGTAGTGCTTCAACTTTTAAATGGGGACAACCTGGTTATAGTTGTGGCAGCGGACAAGGCAGTGGTCAGTTTTTTAGGGGTGTACAGCCAGGGTCTTCAAATCAAGGTGGCCATTTTGGATCAGTTGAACCTTCTCGATAGAGCTAAGTGCTCGGGGCATGTTATGATTATGGTATAGTGGACCACTTCTCTAAAGAGTGTCCCCAGCGTGGGATGATTGAGCTATCAACATAGCGTGCTCCATTAATTAGATCAGTGCCTCCTCTAGTAAGGGGTGGTCCCCAGGGTCGTAGAGATGGTCTCTATGGTTCCAGAGGAAGTCCTCGCTAGGTTGGATAGGTGGTTGATCAGGCATCCAGTTTGGAGGCAGACGGGGCCACTTATATATTTTCCTAGAAGGTCGAAGGTTGAGGATTTAGACTCTGTGATCACAGGTATGATTTTAGTATGCCATCAACCAGCTTCTATTTTGTTTGATCTTGGCTCCATATATTCATATGTTTCTACTTATTATGCACTAAAGTTGGGTTTGTCTTGGGAGCCAATATCTATGGCTTTGCGTGTAGCTGCTCTCGCAGGAGATTCTTTAGCAGTGAATTGAGTATATAGATCATGTATTGTGACCGTTCGAGAGTATGACACTAAGGCTAACCTTATTGTATTAGACATGGTGGATTTTGATGTAATTCTGGGCATGGACTGGTTCTCCCCCTATCATGCGGTCTGGGATTTCTTTTCTAAAACCGTTACCTTAGTCATGTCTGGCATACCCCCAGTTGTGTGGCAGGGTTCTTTTAGTTGCGCGCTGATGGGGATTATTTCTTATATTTGGGTTATGAGACTGATATCGAGGGGTTGTGTGTCATATCTTTCTTATGTTCATGATATTAGTGCTGAAAGTGCCTTACTTTACTCTGTTCCTGTAGTCCATGAGTTTTCTGATGTATTTTCTATAGACCTATTTAGCCTACCTCCTGAGCATGACATTGAGTTTGCTATTGACCTAGGTACCTGATCAATTTTTATGGCCCTTTATCATATGGCTCTTGCCAAGCTAAACGAGCTTAATTCTTAGCTTCAGGATCTTATGGGTAAGGGTTTTATTAGGCTGAGTATATCTCCTTGGGGCACTCCTATTCTATTACTGAAGAAGAAGGATGGTTCTATGCGTATATGTATAGACTACAGGCAGCTGAATAAGGTTATAGCGAAGAATAAGCATCCTATGCCTTGTATCAATGATCTATTTGACCAACTTTAGGATGCGGTCGTGTTTTCTATGATTGATTTATGGTATTGATACCAACTCATACTAATACCCCAGCAGCATGTTTTTAGGCCTTATTTGTACTCCTTTGTGATAGTTTTCATTGATGATATCCTTGTCTATTCAAGAACTAGGGAGGAGTACAAGCAGTATTTGCGGACTGTGCTCCACACTCTGAGAGATCATCGGCTTTATGTTGAATTCTCAAAGTGCAAGTTTTGGCTTGACTCTGTAGCTTTCTTAGGGTATATGGTGTCCAAGTACGGGATTATGGTAGACTAAGGAAAGATTGAGGTCATTTGTGACTCGGCTAGGTCGATATCTCTGACTGAGGTTTGTAGTTTTGTTGGGTTGACAGGCTACTACAGGCGTTTTATCAAGAGATTTTCTACTATGGCAGCACCTATGACTAGATTGACTAGGAAGGAGGTTTTTATTTCAGTGGTTTGATGGATGTGAGATGAGTTTTCTAAAGCTCAAGGACTTGCTCACTTCAGCTCCTATTTTGACTCTTCTAGTTGAGGGTGAGGGTTTTACAGTATATTGTGATGCTTTTGGAGTTAGTTTGGGTGTTTTTTGATGCAATGGGGATGAGTTATTACATATGCTTTGAGGCAACTGAATGTGCACAAGCGCAACTACCCCACTCATGACTTGGAGTTGGAAGAGGTAGTTTTTGCGCTTAAGATTTATAGGCATTACTTATATGGTGTTCGCTATGAGATATTCACTGACCGTTGTAGTCTTTAGTATATTATGACTCAGTGGGAGCTTAAATTGAGAAAGCATAGGTTGATTGAGTTGCTGAAGGACTATGATCTCTCTATTTTATACCATCCGGTAAGGCTAATGTGGTAGCGGACGCCTTGAGCCAGAAGGTAGTGAGTATGGGTAGCTTAGCCTTCATTTGAATTTTGGAGAAATTGTTGGCCTTGGACATCCATTCCTTCGCCAACATGATGATTCAACTTGATATTTCAGACCCCGGGAGGATTCTTGCTAGTGTTGAGGCTAGATCTACCTTATTGGAGCAGATTCGGGGTCTCCAGTTTGAGGATGGTGGGTTGCATGGAATTTGAGATCAGGTTGAGAGGTGAATCCAGGAGGACTACCTTTGATTCTAAGGGTATTTTGAGATTCGATGGTCATATTTATGTTCCAAGGATGAGAGGTCTGATTCAGTTGATACTCTAGGAGGCTCAAAGCTCCAGATATTCTATTCACCCCAGAACAACTAAGATGTATAAGGATCTGAGATAGCACTACTGGTGGAAACGTATGGGGAGAGATATAGCTGACTTTGTGGCTCGATGTTTGTGTCATCAGTAGGTGAAGGAAGATCATTTGAGACATGATAGATTGCTTCAGAGGCTACCCATTCCTGAGTGGAAATGGGAGAAGATTACAATGGATTTTGTGGGTGTTTGCCTTGCACTTCTCGTGGTTTGAATAGAATTTGGGTCATCATAGATCGATTAACCAAGGCTGCCCATTTCATCCCTATTCACACTTTCTACACTGGTGAGAGGTTGGCTTGGATCTATGTTTGAGAGGTGGTTCGCCTTTATGGTATGCCCTTATCTATTATTTCAGATAGAGGCTCTTAGTTCACTTCGAGGTTCTTGAGGGAATTTCAAGAGGATTTGAGTACCTAGGTTGATCTTAGCACCACTTTCCATCCCCAGACTAATAGACAGTTGGAGTGAACTATTCAGGTTTTGGAGGATATGCTCTGCGCTTGTGTTATGGACTTAGGGGGTAAGTGGGAGCAGTTTTTGGCCTTAGAGGAGTTTTCCTATAATAATAGCTACCATTCGAGTTGTCACGCCCCATATCCCAATGAGGTGGACTGGCACCCGAAGCCGATAAGGCCCGAGAGAACCAATCTTTCACAAGTCAAAAGTTCCAATAATTTTGTGACTACTAAACTGTTTCAAGGAAAGTGACGACGTAAGGAGAATCTATTCATTCTTAAGTCACATATTCCCCATTCATTAGTCGTTGTTGTTCATGAGTTACATAATTATGGACATGTTCCAAAAGTCCCAATAATGTTATGTTCTTAAGCTTCCAATAATGTGGTGACTATATACATCAATCTCTCATAAGAGGATGAATCAATCTCTTACAAGTACATCTCTCAAAAGTAAGAAATAAAGTAATTCATATTTGTTGGTGGTTAATGATTGAGTATGGGTGGTAGCTTTGGGGGCAAAATGCCTAGCTCAATCCGAACCCGAGATTATTGGATCAGGGGGCAGTCCTAGAGGTATAAGCCTAACTCGGACCGATCCTGACAGGGGTAGCTCTAGAGGTAAAAACCCAGCTCGAGCCGAACCTGATGAGTTGATTTATGGGTGGAAGCTCTAGAGGTAATAACCTAGCTCGAGCCAAACCCGGTGCTTTGATTTATGGGTGGTAGCTCTATAGGCAAAGTCCTAGCTCGAGCCGATCCCAACATAACATTATATTATGTTAAGACCCATTGATCAGTTGGGGCCCGGGTACGATATGATATAAGCGATGAGGAATAAACAATAAAGCGAAGAAAATAATTTATGTAAGGTACATGGTTCCACATATGCAGATCGATGGATTATTCATATTGACTATCCTATTACATTCTGATTCTATTGACGTATTTGTGAAAGTTTCATATGGCCTTACATACTCAGTACATTCTCCGTACTGAGCCCTCTTGGGGGATTTACCTTACTTGCTGCAGGCGCAGGTACTAGTAGACCTCCATAGTAGGTTGCCGATCTTTTGCGGACTTTTAGTGAGCTACAGTTGGTTCGGGGCTTTCTGAGTTGCTATGTACATTTATTTTTGTATTGTATATGAGTATAGAGCGGGGTGTTGTCCCGACTCTAGGATTGTCCTAGACATGTATCTGTAGAGGCTTTGTAGACTTATGTGGGAACAGAATGTAAGATATGTATGTTCATTTTGACTTGATGGACCTAACGGCCAAGTCTCTTATGTATATATATCTAATGCTCCATGATTTCCGCACTTAGCATCTTATGTCTTTATGAGGTGGTTATGATTCTAATGGTACGCATATGATTGGGCATGAGTAAAGATTGGTTCTCTCGGGCCTTATCGGCTTTGGGTGTCAGTCCACCCCATTGGGATACGGGGCGTGACAAAAGTGGTATCAGAGTAGGTTAGTCTAAGGGTATCTACAAAGTCGTGTCTAAATAGAGTCTTACTTATCAATGTGTTGTGCACCACATTTATAAGTAGGAGGCTACGGGACATTTAGGATGTTGTTTCTTTTCTTCATTCCTAGATCGTGCAATAGAGCCAGTGTTGTAAGTTAAATCATATCTGACCATGGTGATTAGTTTTCTTTGATATAGAAACTGCCGATGACAAGAAGAGGTAAAGGCAAGGGTAAGCAGGTTGTTATGCTTGCCGGAGAAGTATCGAGTAGACCACCACCTGACCAAGCTAGTCATGGTGGAGCTGATACTGAATTTGCATCACGGGCTTCTTCCACTTTCCCAGCCCTGGGAGAGTTGAGGAGAAGAGAAGTATCTTCAGAACTGCCCGTTAATACTATTGAGCAGGATTTGATAAGTGCGGTACAAATATTGACCTGTGTGGTTGCTGCACAAGCTCAAAGACAAGATCTTGTGTAGTAGAAAGAGGGACAAAGGCAAAGGAGAAAGATGCAGGAATTGGAAGTAGGATCGTCAAAAAGAGCTAAACCCATGGGAAAGGTTATAGCATCCGAAGGAGGATTCGGGCCTCGAATTGTTCACAAACCGCCCAGGTGATCATTTCCCCATTCCACAACAATTACTCCCCCTCTATTCCAAGGGTTTAGAAGCAACCAGTTTGGGCAAGGAGGTGAGATTCAGGGTTTACGGACAGTGAGGTATCAAGCACAAGGAAGTATGAACCACCCGAGGTTTTATCGTCGATTGTGCCAGCATTGCGGGAGGTTTCATGCAGGTGAATGTCGGGTCGGAATGAATGTTTGTTTTTGGTGTGGCGTGCCAGGACACATGGTGAGAGAGTGCCCACAAAGAGTCATGGGTGGTATGACACAACCTGCGGTAGCCGCCGTTGCGTTATCATCATCAGATGTACAACCTATTGGTCATGGCAAAGGTGCTAGAAGAGAAGCTAGTTCTAGTGGCATTCAGGGCAGTACCTATGCCGTGGCGGATCGGCAGAAATTTGAGGCTTCTCCTGATGACGTGATAGGTATATTATCTGTCTTTTTACGTAACGTATTTACATTGATTGATTCGGGTTTACCCTATCATATGTCATTCCATTGATTGTTGAAAAAAAAAATTTAGAATGTTTAGTTAATCCACTTGAGATAACTCTACACCAAAAGGGGAATTTATTGTAACTAGAAGAGTGCATCATGATTGTGTGGGGTTATGATACATTGGCTGATCGTATTAAATTGAAAATGGTGGATATTGATGTTATAATGGGAATGGATTGGTTGGTTTCTTGTTATGCCACGGTAGATTGCCGAGCTAAGAAGGTACATATTCATTTTCCACAAGAAGATGCTTTTGAATGGAAGGGTAATGTGGGGGCACCAAGAGGAAAATTTTATTCTCTATCTTACAGCGACGAAATTGATAGCCAAGGAGTATGCATGTCAGTTAGTCTGAGAGCAAGATATTGATGTGAAACCACCAAGTCCTCAATAGGTTCCGGTGGTCAATGAATTTCTGGATATATTTCCTGATGAATTTCCAGGCTTACCCCCAGAATAGGAAGTAGAGTTTAGTATTGATGTGATTCTAGGCATTCCGCCTATCTCTCTTCCTCCATATAAAATGGCTCCATCAGAGCTATGGGAATTAAGAAGAACAAGTAAAAGGTTTGGTGGACAAGGGGTACATAAGATCTAGTATGCCCTTTGGGGTGCATACGTGTGAGTGTGAAAAAAAAATGATGAAATGGTACTTGAGAACGTGTATTGACTATTGGCAACACCATAAAGTACCGATCAAGAACAAATATCCCCTCCCAGGAACTGACGATTTGTTTGATCAGTTACAGGGTGCCAAGTGTGTTGTTCCTTTTTATCAAAAGGATTGTATTCACTCTTTCTTTCACCAAGTTCTCTGGAACAAGAATGACTTGAGATTGGGTTATCACCAAGTTAGAGTTAGAAACAAAGATATACCTGAGACAGCCTTCCGAACACGGTCTGACTATTATGGTTCTTAGTTGTGTCATTAGGACTAACAAATGTACCAGTTGTTGTTATGGATTGGATAAATAGGGTGTTCAAATTATTCTTGGATGTATTTGTGACCGTGTTCATGGATGATATTCTAGTTTATTCGAGATCACAAGAGGACCATGCCAATTACATAAGGTAGGTGTTACAGCTTCTTCGGGATCGTAAGTTGAATGCAAAGTTCTCTAAGTATGAATTTTGGTTAAAATCCATAGCATCCTTGGGTTACATTGTATCGGATGTAAGAATAAGGATTGGGACGCAAAAGAATGAAGCAGTGAAAAAAAAAAAGAGAAGAGACCTACGACGCCCACAGAGATTCGTCGTTTCTTGGGTTGGCAGGTTACATAAAATTAACTTGTACATCAGTTTTAGTATTTCTCAAAGACACAAAAGGTTATGCAATGTATTGTGATGCTTCCAGGGTTGACCTCGGATGTGTGTTAATGCAGCATGGTAAGATAATACCGTATGCCTCACCACAGTTGCGGCCATATGAGAGAAACTATCTCACATATGATTTTGAGGTAACAGTTGTGGTATTTTATTTGAAAGATACGACACCACTACTTAGGGTTCATATTGATATATAAATAGTGATCATAAGAGTTTGCATATATTTTAGAGTAGAGGGACTTAAATCTGAAGTAGGGGAGGTAACTCACATTATTAGGAGATGATGATATGATATCGAGATTACAGCCGGGAAAAGCAAATGCGATGGACGATGCGTTAAGCCGCAAAGCACTAGAAAGTACGGACCGTCGGTTCATGGGGGAAAGCAAGATATAGTTAAGGATCTGCATATTAATTAAACAGTTTGGTAGTGCATGTACTTGAAACGCCAGATCAAAGATTTATAGTGTAAAATGCGACAAAGTCTTCATTCGTAGAGGTGAAGGAAAAGCAACATGCGAATCCAATTTTTAGTTTGGCTGAAAAAGGAACGTACCACAAGGTTCGATGAAGGAATTTGAGTTTACGCAAGAGGGAGTACTTCAATGTCAAGGTAGATCGTATGTATTGAATGTAGATGAGCTAAATATTCATCCGGAAGTTACCAAAAGGTAGTATGATTTGAAAGACATGGATTAGTGGGGGAAATATGAAGAAGAACATTGCAGAATTTGTAGCTCAATGTCCAAAATGTTAACAAGTCAAAGTAGAACATTAGAAACTTGGAGGTTATATGCAGCGTCTCAATTTTCCAGTTTGGACGTGGAATATGAGTAATATGGATTTTTTTTTTTATTGCAGGTTTGTCTAGTACATTGTGGAAATTTGATTTTAAATGAGTAAGAGATAGCTGACAGGTTTACCTCATCATCACACATGTTGCCTTTTAGGACCACCTACATGGCTGAAGAATATGCGAGGTTGTATATTAAAGAGGAAGTACAACTATACGGAGTTCTGAACTCTATTACATTAGGAAGGAGGGATCGATTTGCTACACATTTTCTTTGAAGTTTCTTTTCAGAGAAGATTGGGTACATAAGTGAATTTGAGTATAGCTTTTCACCCTCAGACGAATGGACAAACAGAGTATACTATCCCAACACTTGAAGGTATACTACTAGCCTATACGAGCGACTTAAAAGGTAGTTGGGATGATCATCTACCCCTTATTGAATGTGCTTATCATGATAGCTATTGTTCAAGTATCAAAATGGTATCGTACGAAGGTTTATGTAGAAGAAAAGTTAAATCATCAATTGGGTGATTTAAACCGAGTGGAACTGCCTTATTTGGGGCTAGATTTGGTTCACTACGCTATAGAGAAGGTTAAGGGGGTACGACAGTACCTACAAGCTAAAACAAGTCATATGCTGAGATCCATTATTTTTATTAAATATATAAGCTATGCGGGATGTCATTATGAAGGGATACATATTGCCATTCTATATGGATAAGTGGAAAGATGAGAAATAAAAATAATAATAGCTTTGTTAAAGGTATAGTGGAGAAACCGAATCACATAGGGAGTCAAAGAAATGATGAAGTCAAAGTACCCGTGACTGTTTCAATGGGGGAGAAAGTTCAAGGTATGGAGTTGGGACCATAACAAGGAAATACACATAAGTATTATCTGTATATGCGTATATATGTTAAGATAGAAATGCATGGGATGTACATGAGACGATGTTACTAACATTCGAGGATGAATGTTTCTAAGGGGGTAAGAATGTAATACCCCGTACCTTCCCAACCCTACTTGATGACGTTGAATAATGTTTACTTAGGTGTCGAGAGCCACAAGTATGTCTTTGGTAATGTTAATGATGAGAAAATTGAAATTGGGCCTCGTACATGTGATTAGCCCTTCGTAGGAGGTGTTTTGTGATTTTCGTGGAGCATTTGTGGGGTTCAAAATGAGGCTAAGAGGACCTCCAAACAAAGGATATTAAAGGTAAGAAGTAAGTTAAAGAATAGCACTTGAAGTATCTAACCAAATCCGCGAAGAAAAGTCGAAAAGTGGAATTTTTTGAAAAACTAAGTGTGGGGCGCGCTAGAGGGCATGACAAGCCGCTCTGGGATAAACTTTTTATCCCACAGGAAGCAAGCTGGCGCACCCAAGTGCGTGCCAGGCTGGTTTTGTTCACCTTTTAATGTTGGAAATTTTTCTTAAGTCCCAAGGGTGCCCGGGGACGTACCGGGCCGATTTTTGCCACGTTTCTTCTACAACCACGAGAATATACATGGGATGAGTGAATTATTATATTGGTATGGTAAAATTACTCGTGAACGAATTTGGCATCAAAATGACGGTTTTACCCTTGTGGTCAAAATAAGCTATACGTGGCTAGAATCACTTGTTTTTGGGATTGAGGCTACAAATATAAATCCCATGAGTGGTAATATCATAGTAACATGTATGAAATGATTTAAAAATGAGAAATTATTGATTTTATTGGGTTAAGTGAATTGGGCCCAAAATGAGAAAGAAGACATGGGCCAAAAATGGGTCAAATGACCCATTCTTCCCTTGACCTTCTAGACCAAGCATTTAATACTATAAGAGTGTCTAAGGATGGAATTGGGGGATTATATAAAGGGCCAAAAATCTGATTTATTATTCATTACAAACACAGATGCTTTTCCATCTTTTTCTAGACAATTCCAAGAAAACCTCTTTTGCTCTCAAAACCCTAAGGCACTTCTTGGAGCAAGATCATCATCTTACAAGCTTGGGTAAGTGATTATTATTATGTATTAATATATTATATGTATGGGAGAGTAGGTATATCATTTTGGTTATGCTTGGAAGTGTTGAACATGGCACTTTATGTGTTTGTAAAAGATGTGTTATCCATGGGATTTAAACTTGAATATGACTTGTGGTTTTGATGAAAGAGCATGGTATGGATGAAATATCAACTTGTATGGTGTTATTATGTTATTAAACATGTTATTTTGTTATAAGTGTAAATTATGGGATTTTGGCCGATTAGTTGTTGTGAGGTATATTGAAGTGAATTGGTGGAATAATTGTGATGTCGTGATGATGGAGAGTGGAAAGCATGAACTTGGTGTGACATGCTATTGGTTATCATGTATTGGTCAATGTATGGAATATTGTGGAATTATTGGTATGATAATTGCATCAATGGTATTGTAGAGAAGGAAATGACATTTTAAAGGCAAACATGTAACTCATTGACGTCATACGCATTTGTAAGGTATTTGATGGTTAATGTAAATTTTGTTATGTACTTGTGTTGTAGAGTGAAACATAAGGATGGAGTGGTACTATTGTATGCACATTCAATATTGTATAATCATATTGATAATACAAGGTATGTAGGGTTACTCTTTACGTATTCTATTCTTCTACACCATATTGTTCGCATTAACGTTGGACTTGTTTTAGTTCCAAAGCTGTCATAACATTGTCAATTCTAAAAGAACTATCTCAAAGGGGGTAAGATGTAAGAAGAATCTAGTTATTCTAGAAAAGTATTTTTCCAATCATGTCATGTTCCAAAGTCTAATATTATTGTGATTATCTTTTTACCAAACTTTCACAAGTCAAAAGTTCCAATAATGTTGTGACTACTAAAAGAAACTGTTTCACGAAAAGTGACGACGTAAGGAGAATCTATTCATTCTTAAGTCACATATTCCCCATTCATTAGTCATTGTTGTTCATGAGTTACATAATTATGGACATGTTCCAAAAGTCCCAATAATGTTATGTTCTTAAGCTTCCAATAATATGGTGACTATATACATCAATCTCTCATAAGAGGATGAATCAATCTCTTACAAGTACATCTCTTAAAAGTAAGAAATAAAGTAATTCATATTTGTTGGTGGTTAATGATTGAGTATGGGTGGTAGCTTTGGGGGCAAAATGCCTAGCTCAAGCCGATCCCGGGATTATTGGATCAGGGAGCAGTACTAGAGGTATAAGCCTAGCTCAGACCGATCCTGATAGGGGGTAGATCTAGAGGTAAAAAACTAGCTCGAGACGAACCTGATGAGTTGATTTATGGGTGGCAGTTCTAAAGGTAATAACCTAGCTCGAGCTGATCCCAACATAACATTATGTTATGTTAATACCCACTGATCAGTTGGGGCCCCGGTACGATATGATATAAGCGATGAGGAATAAACAACAAAGCGAAGAAAATCATTTATGTAAGGTACATGGTTCCACATATGCAGATCGATGGGTTATTCATATTGACTATCCTATTACATTCTGATTCTATTGACGTATTTGCGACAGTTTCTTATGGCCTTACATACTCAGTACATTCTCTGTACTGACCCCTCTTGGGGGATTTACCTTACTTGCTGCAGGCGCAGGTACTAGTAGACCTCCATAGTAGGTTGTGGATCTTTTGCGGATTTTTGGTGAGCTCCAGTTGGTTCGGGGATTTCTGAGTTGCTATGTACATTTATTTTTGTATTGTATATGAGTATAGATCGGGGTGTTGTCCCGACTCTAGGATTGTCCTAGACATGTATCTGTAGAGGCTTTGTAGACTTATGTGGGAACAGAATGTAAGATATGTATGTTCATTTTGACTTGATGGACCTAACGGCCAAGTCTCTTATGTATATATATCTAATGCTCCATGATTTCCGCACTTAGCATCTTATGTCTTTATGAGGTGGTGATGATTCTTATGGTACGCATATGATTGGGCATGATTAAAGATTGGTTCTCTCGGGCCTTATCGGCTTCAAGTGCCAGTCCACCCCATTGGGATACGGGGCGTGAAACGAGTATTCATATGGCACCATTCGAGGCATTATATGACAGGCGTTATCTATCTCTGGTTGGTAGTCTGATACTCAAAGGTTAGGGCCTGTGGTACTGATTTGCTTCATGAGTCTTTGGACAGGAATTAGGTGATTCATGATAGGCTATGGGTAACTCAAAGCAGGCAGAAGAGTTATGCTGACCGTAGGCTTCATGCCTTGAGATTTAGAGTTGGTGATCGAGTGTTCCTATGAGTATCGCCCATGAAGGATGTGAGAGGTTTGAGAGAAGGGGAAAGCTCAGCCCTAGGTATACTGAACCATTTGAGATACTTCGGATAGTTGGGAAGGTAGCTTATGAATTGGCTTTACCTCCAGCCTTTTTATCTATCCATCCATTTTTCCATGTATCTATGTAGCGCGTTATATTTCAGATGAGTCTCACGTGCTTCGGTAAGACTCAGTTCAGTTAGATGAGAGGTTGACCTTTGTTGAGGAACCAATATCTATCCTAGCTAGAGATGTCAGACGATTGCATTCCAGAGATATTCCTATGGTTAAGGTTCAGTGGAGACACCATCTAGTCGAGGAGTATACCTGGGAGACCGAGCGTGATATATAAACTCAGTACCCTTACCTGTTCGACCCTTCAGGTACTTCTTAATCCTTTACTTTTGTGGATGAAAGTCCTTTTAATAGTAGATATTGTAATGACCCTCCAGGTCATTTTCTAGGTTTTCATATTTTTTTGTATTTAGGGAATTCCTATAGCTGCCCCAAGTCATTTATGGATTTCTTGGATTGACAGTCCGATTATTGGGCAGTTCGTTTGGTTATTAGAGCCATTTCCTTGTTTTAGAGATTTTGAAGTTAAGAAATGGGTCTCGGGTCAAAAATTCAGGTAAACATCCTCGAATACTCTTTCTTATTGTCTCAACAGCTCCAAAATGTAGATTTTAGGCTAGTAGGACTCTTGGTTTGGGTCCTGATACTTTTGGACTCATTTTGGGCTATCGGGTGGATTTTGGTAAAAATGGACCATTGGTTATGGGACCCACTTATTTTGAAGTGACCTCAGATGGAAATTTTAATGGTTTCTTGAGTTTGGAATGTCGAATTTAGTTGGGTATCATAGTTTGTTTGCATGCACCGGGTTCCGAATGAATTTCGAGCACCTGATCGGAGCCCATTGGGACTTGGCAAACCTGGCTGGTGCCAAGTTTCTGGTACAGCCGCTTTAGTGGTTGATGACTGTTGAAGCAGTAGTTGATTAAGTGAAGGCTAGAAAGCTTGGCAGGGTCCCCTATAGTCATCCTCTTGGATCCTTAACGATGGTCGCTAAAGAGATCATTTAGCCACTTAAGCATCCACTGCTAAGCTATATATATGTCATTCTCCATGATTTCAGCTCAAAGACTAAGTAAAACTCCATTAAAAGGGCCTTGAGAGCTTAGAAAACTATGGGGAATCGATTTTTGGAGTTGGGATTAGCTAGAGCACATTGTAGTGATCATTGCCTCGTCCTTAATCTTGTAAGTTTTTATTTATTTCTCTATTTAATTCTTTGATTTACTCGTATCTTTCTCATTGATGTTGGAATTTTTTTGGGACTGATTTGGGCTCGTATTATGCCTAATTTTAGGGCAAACGATCCTTGAGCTGAGAGGAATATTGTGACAATTTCAATTTTGTGATACAACAAGTATGCCCCACATAGGATTTTAGTCTGATTTTTGACTCAGAGCATTCATATGCAATATGGCTATCAATATTCTTATCTTGACATTTAGAACCTTATTTTGATAGCTTGGCAGTGGTCGGAGGCTTCTCAAAAGGGGAAAGCTCCAGAGTAAAGGATTCTACATGCTTTCAGCGAAGTCCAGGTAGGCTAAGCTTACCTTTCTCCTAGACTGTTCATATTTATGGTATTATTGTGATAGCTATGGTTGGGTACTTATGGTTCGGTTGTTATTTTAGCATTTATTGTTTAAATTAGCCGATTAGGCCCCTTTTTCGATAGAATTTGACCTCACCCTCTCTTATATTAGTTTATGATTATCCCTTAGGATTAGTCTTAGTTTAGTTAGCGCCTTGGGATGGGATTGAGAATCCTTAGCCTAGATTTGGGTAGGTGCTTACCTTAGATTGGGTTTTTAGGATTAGCAGTGGTGCCTACCAGCTCTTTTTAGAGTAGATTACCTAGAATAGCTCCTTGTTGACCTTAATGACCTCCATGTGCTTCCTAAGGTTGATTCTTGAGGTTTAGGATGACTTAGTCATTTTAATGAGCCCTATTTAGCTTTGTTACCCAGGGTGGGTTAGTATTTGGCCTTAAACCACTTCCTTTGGCTTAGTGATTAGGACGTGTATCGCCTAGAGACATGCCCGCCTGACTTCGAAGTTTATGACAAGTTGTACTTAAGTAAAGCTATAATCCTAGATTGTTACTACTTTTAGCATATTTATTAGTTCTGATTCGAATCCGGCGCCTAGCAGCTTTATTATTATTTATCAATTACTGTTCGAGTTCAGCATTTTACTATGTATGATATAATTCTCTAGCTCCGATTTGAGTCCGACATTTATGACCTGCTTGGATACTAATTTGGGATTGGAAATTCGGTAACAACTAGTAAGATATGGGGATATGATCGAAAAGGAGTATCTTGTACGCTTATCACAGGTTGGCTCATCCTACGTTAATTATTGTCGTTATTCTATCTTCACATTAGTGTTACTCTTTCTTGTACCCACCATGCTTATGGGGGTTCGGTTGGATTTTTTCTTCTTATTTGTGCCTTCTGGGCTTATGTGGCCCCAGTTAGGTTATAGTTAGACTTTATTTCTGCTTTCGAGTTACTTATCTTATATATCTATCACATTCGTCCAGCTTGATCTACTATTTCAGTTTTTGTTCCTTTATTTCTGACTTTAGTTTACATTCTCATACTTTATTTATGCTTTTATTGTAATTTACCTCAGTCGACCTATGATGCCTACTGAGTACCCATTGTTTTGGTACTCGTACTGCACTTTTGCATCTTTTTCCTGATGCAGATCTGAGTATGAGTTGTCGCAGCTGACGATATCCTAGGGTTTTGTTGTTGGTTGGAGTTAGATTAAACTTTTAATGTCCTAATCCTCCTCCTTCTACTACTTTGATAGTGTTGTTTGTATATTTGAGACTATGATGTATATTTGACATTGTCTCATACTCTCTTCTGGTATAGTGGCTCTTGTACTGACCTTCCTGGTTGGGGGGGAAACTCATTATGTATATTTTTGTCCTCCTCCCTCTATTGTACAGCATGTTCATATTTATATATCGCTTCTTTTCACTGCTTAGTATTTCCATCGTATGCCTATTTCCTTCACCCATTACTTTTCATTATGAGCTATGGTTTGGCTTACCTACTGGTGGGTTAAAGTAAGTGCTATCATGACTCGAGAAATTGGGTCGTCAGACATAAATCTAGTCTTAAAGGGACAAGAAAGGAGAGTGTTTTATTTTTTGGATAATGAGGAGGTTATTTTGTATAAGAAATTACAGAGGAGGGCTAATTGGTTTTTCCAAGTTTTGAACACACACAAAACTTTTAGATTTTTATCATCTCTTTTACTCCCTCCTCCTCCTCTCTTTCTCTCTCTCTCTCTCCTCTTCCCCCTTTTTCCATCGTTGCCTCTCCGGATGTGATGACAGGATAGCCACCACCAATGCCATGCTCTTCCTTTTTCCCCACGATAATACTCGTTCTCTTCTCCATTTACATCGAGAATGAGCTCGCCATAAAAAATGGACAGATCTGTCCAAACCTTTGTGTTTTATGTTGATATTGAATCTTGGGCGTTGCTCTGGTGTTTATTGCTGTTGAACAAACACATCCATTGTTTCTATCACCCCTTCTACATTGTTATAGGCATTGTTACACAGATCTGGACATAGTCGGACAAACCTGATTGGGAAATTTTTTTCCGCTGACCTCCATTCATCCATGGCTCCCGTTTGCTCACTGTTTATTGCTTTGTTATTTTGTACTATCAATTATTATAATTCTGATATTGTTATAGCTGCTACCAATCATAGTAACTCGTGGACTGATTTTTTCACTCTTTTGTTGCTATGTTTCTGTTCATACTCTGCTGCTCTTGATTTATCGAACTGATTTTTATGTGTTTCTAAGTTCCTCCGGTGGCTAGTTTGGCCTCTTTCATGACCTGCTTCACTGTGGCTACTTGTGGACTATATTTTTATACATTTGCTCTTTCAATCTTTTATTACACTGATAAAAAAAATACTACACATAAATTGTCCAATGATAAAATCTTTCCGTCGAATTTTTTAGGCATCCCCATAACAAAGGTTGGATTTTATTTTTTTAAGTTTAGTTATTTTATATAAATTATCAATACCTAGCCAATGAAAAATTCTCGTTGGTTTTTTAGGCTTCCACAAATAAAAAGATGAATACACGTATACAAATACATAACCAAAAAATAAAAGAATTTGGGCAATGACGAATTCATTACATTATTAGGATAAGACAAAAGTCTTATGATTCATATCTTGGAAAGTCAATTTCGGACGGTAGACAATTCGAGCAACTACTTCGCAGTCATGTCAATCTAAAACTTAATACAATTACAGATCTGAGTTCACTCTCTAACCAAAATTCTATTATATATATATATATATATATATATATATATATATATTTGTATACATAAAATGCACACATATTTTTAATTCAATTTGATGATTATTTATTCATTACGAACATTTCTATCAAGTGTTTATATAGGTATTCGGAGACATCTCTTGAAAATGGCATTTAAAAAGGAGTTTGAACTCCATATTTATATTCTTATTCCCACAATTGTACACAAATAAAGTATAGTGAATTGTACACAAATAAAGTATAGTGAAAACTTTACTTTTGAGGCATCGGGCGGGTATTCCCTTTACTTACATAATTATCACCATGCACTTAGGCAAAACTTAGGACGTTAATACTCACATAAAAGATTTTATACATTGTTTATATATCTTTACACATATTTCTATACACACATTTTATAGTGATTAACTTTATTTATAAACTTGATACATATTCTTTATATATACATTGTTACATTATTTTTACTACATAATCTTACTTTCAAATAATGATTTTTACTTCTTCCCTCTTTTGATAAATTTAGTCTAGTCTGGGTACCACATTTTCTGGATTCTGAAGGATGCCTAACCCCTCCCTTCGAAATAATTTGAATCCTTACCTAGAATCTAAATTGGTTTTCATAGATTTAAACACAACTCATACATATCAATAATCGAATAGGTTTCCTTATTTTCCTTTAAAATCTGGTGGCGACGCTGTACAAAAATCAATTCTTTTCACAGATTGAACAAACGATTTGTGTTTTGCACTTCTCTGAAATTCTTTTCAAAACTCCTTAATTTCAGAGTTGGAGAATTTAGATTACTACGCATCTTCTCGCAGCTGTTTGAATCTTTTTTACCAGCCTAGTAAATCTACTCTTAGAATTCTTAAGTCGTTGTATACACAATTTTAATCATCAATTCAACTGGATGAATTTCTATTCTTTATTTGTTACACATTTGTTATTTGATACATGTTCTTTGTTCATCACATAGTATGCTTTTTTTTATTCATTGCACATTCTTTAGCTACACATATATACTTTACACATCATGTTCAATATTGTCCATTCTGTCTGATAATTTTGGTTGTCTTGTGTTGAGCTTAGAACATTTCCAATATCCCACACCCATTTTTGGTCCTTACATGTAACTACCTATTGAACCTCGTCTATGGGCATGGGGTACGAAGATTTTTGAAAATACTGTCTCAAACTAACATGGAATAACTTAGCTAAAACTTTTGAAATTTGAAATTTTGGATCGGGCTGACGTCATCCCGCAATAGCAAAAAATTTCCTTCTATAGCAGCATCGTGGTAGAGACCGACCGGCTGTTATAGCGGGATGCCGAAGGCAGAAACCAGGCCCTATTTTCATTAATTTTCTTTCTCCTCTTCAGTTGCAAAAAGGATGAAGGGGGCTTCTAAAACCCCTCTAGGGTTGCCTCATGGCCATAGAGCAATAGAGAAGGGGAAATACGCTTGAATGGGGTAAACCCATGGTTTTTCTCATGGACTTCACGTCAGAAATCACTAGCACGGAGTGAAAAGCTCATGTTCATGCCTTTATAGCAGCTACTTGGCATCCAGGTAGGCTAGGTTTAACTAAGCAGTTTAGACCTGGGTTAGAAAGCATAGGCATGACATAGATGGATGGGAAATTTCATGCTTAGGCTTGTGGGCACAGTGTTGGGATGGATAAAAATGGTAAATTCTGGTTGTTTGGATGTAAATTTGATGTTACTTGTGATATATAATTTGTCAATTAATTAATGTGTATTGTTATTGATGTTGATCACTCTTGAATGTTTTAAATGGTATTGTACCCGAAAAATGGTATAGAACTTAATAAATGCCTAATTAGAGGTGGTTGGTGGTTGGTGTTGGTGGATTTTGAGGAATCTATGGTGGTTGGTGTTGGTGGTTTATGATGAATCTATGGTGGTAACCAGAGGAATGTCAGTTTTGTTAGGTATTAGTGCTATAATAGAAGTCCAAAAAACACTATAGCTTGAACCATAGGTAAGGAGAGGTACCTTAGGCCCAGAAAGTCCTAGCCAAGCCCTAAATTGACGTACAAATTATAGGTGATGGTTTAATGTAGTTGAAACCCAACTTTATTTATGTGTGCATGTTAACTATTTCTTCATATGCTTGTTACAATACATGTTCAAAAAAAGTAAATGATTAAATGATATCCTAAGTGTTAATCACATGCAATGAGGTTATATTGAAAGCTTGTTGATTTTATACGTGTGATTTTTATTTTCATTGTGCTTATGATTGTGGTGATATATGTTGATTATTGTGGGATGTACCGATATTTTGACATCTTCACGGGATTGGTGATACAAGGTTGGCAGACACTAGATGTCTAGGATTTTTGGTACATGGGCAAGAGCTCATCCCCTACAGGTCATGGATAGTGGGCGACCATAAGACCCTTAGCATGTGTGTACAGGTATTGGTGAGAGTGACGGTTCCTTGAGTGGACTGGATTTATCTGTTTACTTGTTATATATATTGGTTCTTTCAGTGAGCTGGGTTTATCTGTTTACTTGTAATATATTGGTTCATTGAGTTAACCAGGTTTATTCATTTTATGTTATGTATATTGGTTCCTTGAGTGGACTGGGATATGATTACTAACTTTTTGGTTGAATTGGATCCTTGAGTTGTCTGGCTAAATTGAAATGATTGGTATATCTCTTAATTGTCTATTTACATATGTAACTGAGACATGATTAGCATATTGTTGTTGAGTCATGGTTTGTTGACTTGGATTTTTGCTGGTAGCCATGGTCTTGACTTGAGTTGTTGTCATTTTAACTTGTACTTGATTAAACTATGTGGCTTGTTTAAATGGCTATGTGTTCTTAATAGATAGAATTTACTTGAAAGGTGTTGGTTGTACTTGTTGGATGGTTATGGTCATTAGACTACTGGTTGATATTGTGGAGATCGAGTAGGCGGGATGTGGCTGTATTGTTATTTAATTTATCATAGCCTTATTTGAAATCTCCAACTAAGCGGGTGTTAATGCATTACCAAGGTATTGGATTATGGGTAAATGTTACGTAAGAGTTTGAAATGATGGGTTGATAAGGGTTGGAAGGTTGAGTTCATATTAGATAAGTGTTTTAAGGCCTAACTTGATGGCATTGCGGAAAGGTGGTTCTTAGAGTTGAATCTGGTGTGGCAATTGATTTTGGATTAGTAAAAATAATAAAAGATAAGAGAGGTAAAGAATTAAAGGATGAAGGGACTTTGACTAAATAAACCCTTAAGTTACATGTTTCTTGTTGAATATTTATGTGATTTAATTTGGGTCGACCGATGATGCATACCAGTATGTGTTGTTTGTACTGATACTACTCTTGCTATACCCTTTTTGGGGTGTATTCTGGTTGTAGGATCAGTCAATGTTTCATACCTGAGGCGGTAGATATCTCCAGCAGCTTCTATCATTGTTCTTACGATGGAAACTGGGTTATTTTGTACTAGGTCCTGTTTAGACTAGGTCCTTAGGTAAAGTATTTATTTTGTACTTAAAGGTTTGTAAACAAGTTGTAATAAGTAAAGAATTTTATTGTTTCTTAATGACTTTTGCATATATTTCAAATTGGGTGGTAAGAATTCTCCTATCTAGATAGATTAGAGTAGGTGCCCGCACGATTCGATTAGTTGGGTCATGACAATTGGTATCAGAGCCTAGGTTACCAGTCTTCCAATACAAGAGCAAATATCGAATAGAGTCCTGTTGATTAGTGTGTTGATGTCCACATCTAATCTTCAGGGAGCTAGGGGGTATTTTAGAAAATTATTTCACTTCTTTCTCTCTTTTTCGTGTGGTTTGTATGCTTGCTTGTATGAGTCGAGTCCAATTGGTATCTCTTTATTCCAATTGGTATCTTAACGAGGTAAATGGATGTCGTTAGACTCTATTTAGAATGAAATAAGCAATGGAATTGGAATTGGGAAGGTTCCAACTAGTATCTGGCCATAAAGACGATGTAAATTTCTGGATAATCAGCTAGTAGTTATTCACGAAGTGAGTAAAGTAATAATAAAACTAAGTGTGAGTTTCGACTGACTTTTGAGTCCTTTTGGGGGGCATGTGGTTTCAAAAGAAGGAATTATGGTTGATCCGTAGATAATAGAGATAGTTAAGAGTTGGGCAAGGCTACTATAGTGATTGAGATACACAGCTTAGTAGGGTTGGCTAGCTACTAACACCAATTTGTTAAGTGGTTTGACTCTATTTCTTCCTAGCTGATTCAATTGACTAATAATGATGTGTCATTTTAGTGGTCTGATGAGTGAGTGCGAGAGCTTTTAAAATCTCAAAAGTTTATTGACTATACTCTCATCCTTGCATTGCCTGTGGAGGGTAAGTACTTTGTTGTTTATTGTGATGCCTCACGTTCTGGATTGGGTGCTATTTTGATGCAGGATAAGAAAGTCATTGCATATGCTTCTAGGCAGTTGAAGGTGCATGAAAAGAACTATCCTTCGTATGACTTGGAGTTTGCAGTGGTAGTGTTTGCTCTTAAGATTTGGTGGCACTATCTTTATGGTGTCCGGTGTGAGGTGTTTACTGATCACCATAGTCTACAAGATGTGTTACACAGAGGGATCTGAATTTGAGGTAGCACAAATGGAAGGAGATGCTCAAATACAATGATATTTTGATCTTATATTATCCAGGTAAGGCGAATATGGTAACTGATGCTTCATGTAGAAAGTCTAGGAGTGTGGGTAGCCCGGCTTATTTGGAGGCTACAAGGTATCTGCTAGTTAGAGAAATTCAAACTCTAGCTAACAATTTTAAGTAGCTTCAGGTATCTGAATAAGGTAGAGTGTTAGCTTGTGTAGAGGCAAGATCTTAGTTTCTAGAGCAAATCAAGGCTAGACAGTTTGAGGATACTAAGTTAAACAAGATTCTTGATAAGATCTTGTAGGGAGAATCCAAGGAGGTCGTGATTGATGATGAGGCTGTCCTGAGGATTAAGGGTCATGTATGTGTTTCCTATGTTGATGATCTGATTTAGACTATCCTTATAGAGGCTTATAGTTTGAGGTACGCTATAGATTATAGTACGAACAAGATGTATCATGATCTGAGATAATAGTTTAGTGGGGTAGGATAAAGCGTGATATTATTGATTTTGTTACCGAGTGTCCAAATTGTCAGCAAGTAAATTATGAGCACCAGAGACCTAGAGGGACACTTCAAAAAATGTCCATTCCTAAATGGAAGTGGGAAAGGATTGCAACGGACTTTGTGGTTAGTCGTCCAAATACCTTTGGAAAGTTTGATTTGATATGGGTGATTTTATATAGGTTGACTAAGTCTGCACACTTTATTCTAGTTCAAGTAAGAGAAGTGTCACACCTAAAATCCCATTGAGATGGACAGGCACCCGGCGCCCTAAAGACTCAAGAGAACCAACTTTAACCTATGCTTACCATGCATATAACTATGAGAATCATGCAACTTTGACATATATATATAAGCTATAGTAATGAAAGACCAACATAGATAGACCCAAACCATATATACATGACTTGACTATTGGGCCACAACTGTTACGAGACTAAACATATTTGAACTTCATACATTAGTCTACAAAGCCTCTATAGGATAGAAAACATAGTCTAGGTCGGGACAGACCCGACCTTACAAAACTACTGCACAATACAAAAATACACATATCAAAGACTCGGTAAAGCCCCAAATCAACTTGGAGCTCACCAATCACAGCTGAGTTTCCTTTGCTCCTATTAAGGAGGTCTACTAGCTGGAGTACCTGTACCTGTGGCATGAAACACAGTGTCCCAATGAGGGATGTCAGTACGAAAGAATGTACTAAGTCTGTAAGGCATAAAGTGACCATAGGTAAGACAAGATCTTAGTAAAATCAGATATCGTTATATAACTGTATAGATAAAAATAAAAGACCACCTTTGCTTATATTTATGGAATCAAATACATTACATCTTTTATTTTATTTTATCCTTCGTTGCATTATGAAATTGTAAAGCATATGATACAAATGACCAGCTGATCAGTGGTAAAAGAGGATGACCCATGCTAGGTATTTTAACCCCTGGGATACGATCCTCATAAATACACAAATCGGGATCGACCCATGCTAGGCTTTCCTTTTACCTCTGGAATACTACCCGTGATACTAGGATCGACCCATGCTAGGTGTTCCTTCCACCCCTGGGATACCACCCAAAATTATACAAATTCTATTTACATCATTTCTGTAATCATTGAGATAGTTCTTTTGGTGGTTATAACATTATTGAGTTTTAAACTATGGACCAGTAGTGAGAGACATATGAATACGCATTAAGGCGGTAACAATGACATAGGGAGTGAATGTAACATCAATGTATTAGATTTCATGCCAAAGAATATAGAATCGAATAGCCTTACATACCTTGTTGTACAACTCCGATATTACCCCAAATTAACCTCCTGTCCCTCGAACTACTTATCTATAATAAAGTAAGTGGTAAAACTAGTATTAGTAGCTAATTAACACATTTAAGCCACTTAACCTCACCAAAGCAGAAGCTGAAAAGTAAGCCCGTAATTAATTTATTCAAGGGTGTTCATTCAACCCTTACTCCTCCAATTACATTCACATACCATACAAATCCTTATAACGTCCCCTGAAACAACTTTAGCCTCATTACACCCTCAAAACAGTATACAAAGTGGAGTGGGCAGTAGGCTCACATAATATTCAGTTTGGTGGTGTATCACCACATCCTCCGTCTATAATTCAATACAAATTAGTTACATCCTTTCCCAACATCAACCAAGATGTCCCCAATATATACACATAACACAATTCCTAAAACAGCCCCAATATCCTTTATCATAGCAAACAAATATTGAACTCATCATCCATTGAGTTCTTGACAACAATATCTACACAATTCTCCACCAAAACATATATATAGGAAGGGGGCAAAAATGGGCAGTAGCCTTACCTTAATTTTGTGATAGTTTATTCTCTTAACTTGTATTTCTTCAATATCTTGGTTCCTTCACACACAAACCAATGGAGAAGAGAAAAATCTCTTAATAACTAAGAAAAATGGGATTGCCAAACTTATAGAGGGTTGTCTTATAATTTAAACATGAAGAACATAATTTCCATAGTCTTTTTGAGATAAGCTCATGATTTGTTCACTTACCTTTAGCTTGGAAGGAAGGTAAATCCCAAGAACCGTAATGGAAACTTAGGGTTGTTGTAGAAGCTAAGAGAGAGCAAGAGAGAAAACTCTAGAAAGCTGAATTTTTGTGTAAGTTAAAATGGGTCAAATAAGTTAAAATGAGATGCTCTTGGCCGATTTTCTTGGCTAATTTGGGCCATATTTTATCAAGTATGTGGTGCACCTACTTTCCCATTATACTTGGGCTTTTGTGGATCTAAAATTGTTGGGCCTTGGCTGCCCATTCTTCTTGTTTTCTCACTTTTAACTTGGGCCAAAATTAATTCAAGTAGGTGGTATTGTACTTGGCCCAATAAGCTGGTCAAAGTAGTCTTAGTAGGTGATGCACCTACTTGGTTCTTAGATTGGTCAATGAGTCAAAGTAGGTGATGCACCTACTTGTCACCTACTAGCTTAATTTAAGTCAAGCAAGTAGCCCACTTATTTTATTCCATATTCTAATTCTTAACCCCTTATGTTAACTTAATACTTATATACAATTGGACACTTTAATCCTTAATGTAGAATACCACCTTACTATCTCGCATTTAAGCACTTCCGTTTGGGTTAACTTGGCGTATACATGCTGAAATATTTAGGCCATTATAATATCCTTTAAATCCTCTTTAAACCACCGCTAATCACTTAAGAAACATGGATCGTTACCTATACAACAAGGTTACCTCAAGTCCCATATCAATAAAAAAAGTACACCCAAAATACAGGGTGTTACATCCTCCGTCTCTAGGAACATTCATCCTCAAATGCTAGCATAATTAGCCTACTTAAACAAGTTCAAGACCTATTTCAATCCTCATGTTTCCACATAACACTTACACATTTATACTTACTTGTCAATGCTCCAATTCAGCATCTTGGACTTTTACTTCAGATTCAAATAAATGAGGGTACTTGGATTTCATTGCTTCCTCGGCTTCTCGTGTGATCTCTTCTATTTGTTGGTTCCTCCAAAGTACTTTTACAGAAGCTACTTCTTTATTTCTTAACTTCTTGACTTGCCGATCTAAGATAGCAATAGGCACTTCTTCATAAGTAAGTTCTTCTGTAACTTGTACATCTTCAGTAGGAGTAATATGAGATGGATCTCCTATGCATTTTCGGAGCATTGAGACATGAAACACTGGATATACTATTGAAAGATCTTGGGGAATCTCTAACTCATATGCAACTTGGCCAAATCTTTGAATAATCTTATATGGCTCTATATAGCGTGGACTTAGTTTTCCCTTTTTACCGAACCTCATTACCCTTTTCATTGGTGACACCTTTAAGAATACCCAATCTCCTATGGAAAACTCTAGCCCTCTTCTTCTAACATCTGCATATGATTTATGTCGACTTTGAGCTATTTTTAGCCGTTGTTGTATCACCTTAACTTTTTCCATAGCTTGATGAACAAGATCTGGCCCATATAAAGCAGTTTCAACTGCTTCAAACCACCCAATTGGTGATCTACACTTTCCCCTATATAAAGCTTCATAAGGTGCCATTTTGATACTTGAGTGATAGCTATTATTATGTACAAACTCAATAAGTGACAAATGATCATCCCAACTACTTTTGAAGTCCAATACACAAGCTCGCAGCATATCCTCAAGTATTTGAATCACACATTCTGCCTGACCATCCGTTTAGGGGTGAAAAGTTGTACTTAAACTCACTTTCTTTCCTAAACTCTTTTGAAATAACTTCCAAAAGTTTGTAGTCAATTGAGCTCCCCTATCAGATATAATAGAAATTGGGACTCCATGTAGCCGAACTATCTCTTTAATATATAACCTTGCATACTCTTCAGCTGTGTAAGTGGTCTTAACTGGTAGGAAATGTGTTGATTTGGTGAGTCTATCAACTATTACCCGTATGGAATCAAACTTTCAAGAGAAGTGAGGCAAACCAGTGATGAAATCCATGTTGATCACGTCCCACTTCTAAATTGGGAGCTGCATGCACTGCATGTAACCTCCTGGCTTTTGATGCTCTACTTTAACTTGTTGACAATTTGGACATTGGGCTATGAATTTTGTAATGTTCTTCTTCATGTCTCCCCACCAATACACTTCTTTCAAGTCATGATACATTTTGGTTGACCCTGGATGGACAAAATAACTTGAATGGTGTGCTTCCGCCATAATCCTCTTCCTTAGTCCATCAATATTAGGTACACACAATCTGTTTTGGCACCGAAGTACTCCCTCTTGCATAATCTCAAATGCCTTTGTCATACCTTGTTGTACGCTCTCCTTAAGTTGTAATAGAATAGGATCCGCATACTGCTTTTCTTTCACTTCAGTTATCAATAAGGATTCTGTCGCATTTTGCACAATAACTCCTTTATCTAGAGATTCAAGAAGGCGAACCCCCAAGCTAGCTAGTTGGTGTAGATCTTTAGTTATCCATTGTCTTTCCATGGACTGCCCATAAGTGCTTTCCATTGTATTACGACTTAAAACATCAGCTACCACATTTGCTTTCCCCGGATGATACAAGATATCAATGTCATAGTCCTTTAATAGCTCAAGTCATCTTTGTTGCCTTAAATTTAAGTCCTTATGCTTAAAGATATATTGTAAACTCTTATGGTCAGTATATGTATCAACATGGACCCCATACAAGTAATGGTACCATATCTTTAAAGCAAATATAACCGCGACTAGCTCAAGATCATGTGTTGGATAGTTCTTCTCATGTGGACACAACTGTCTTGAGGCGTAGGCTATTACCTTACCATGCTGCATTAATACACATCCTAGACCCACTCCTGAAGCATCACAATACACTATATACCCCTCTGTACCTTCTAGAAGTACCAATACAGGTGTGGAAGTTAACTTATTCTTCATCTCTTGAAAGTTTCTTTCACAGGCATCATTCCATTGAAACTTGGCTGCTTTGTGTGTTAGCTTGGTTATTGGTGCAGAAATGGAAGAAAATCCCTCGACAAACCTTCTATAATAACCTGCCAAGCCTAGGAAACTACGAACCTCCGTAGGTGTTGTGGGTCTTGGCCAGTTTTTCACGGCTTCTATCTTTTGAGAATCAACCCTTATCCCTTCATCGGATACAATATACCCCAAGAATGCCACTGATTTTAACCAAAACTCACATTTAGAGAACTTTGCATATAATTACGATCACGAAGAATTTATAACACCTGTCACAAATGATTAGCATGGTCCTCTTTTGACCTTGAATACACTAAAATATTGTCTATAAATACTATCACAAACACATCCAAGAATGGCTTGAACACTCTATTCATCAGATCTATGAAAGTTGCTGGTGTATTGGTTAGGCCGAATGACATAAGTAAAAACTCAAAATGACCATACCATGTTCAAAAAGCATTTTTGGGTATATCTTTCTCCTTCACTTTCACTTGGTGATAACCTGACCTCAAGTCGATTTTTGAGAAACACTTAGCACCTTGAAACTGATCAAACAAATCATCAATTCTAGGGAGGGGATATTTGTTCTTAATTATCACCTTATTCAGTTGTCGGTAGTCAATACACATTCTTAATGTGCCATCCTTCTTACATACAAATAACACGGGTGCGCCCCAAGGAGACATACTAGGCTTTATGAATCCCTTTTCTAACAAATCTTTTAATTATTCCTTCAATTCATGTAATTCTACCAAGGCCATTCTATACGGAGGAATATAAATAGGTTGAGGACCTGGGATCACATCAATACCAAACTCTACTTCTCGTTCTGGAGGTAAACCAGGAAGTTCTTCAGGAAACACATCAGAAAATTCATTTACCACTAGAATGGATTGAAAAGTCTGTGACTCCACATATGTATCTTTCACCCTCACTAAATGACATATGTATCCTTTGGACATCATCTTTTTTTCCTTAACATAAGAAATAAACTTACCTCTTGGTGCTCCAATATTACCTCTCCATTCAAGAACTGTCTCTTTTGGAAAATGGAAATGCTCCTTCTTAGCTCGGCAATCTACTGTCGCATGTCGCATAACAAGAAGCCAACCAATCCATACCCATTATAACATCAAATTCCACCATTTGTACCTCAACAAGGTCGTCCAATGTGTCATGATCACAAACAGTAACTATGCAATTACGATAAACTCTTCTAGCTATAATAGATTCACCAACTGGTGTAGACACTTCAAATGGCTTAACCAGTGACTTCGGTGTTCTTTTAAACTTTCCAGCAATTAATGGAGTAACATATGATAGCGTAGAGCCCAGATCAATTAATGCATATACATTATGTGAAAAGATGGACAATTTACCTGTAACCACATCAGGAGAAGCCTCCAAAATTTTGTCGACCCGCTAAAGCATATGTACAATTTTGGACTCCGCTAGAACTAGATGCTCCTCTACCACCTCTCCCATGACCAGCAGGCATTTATTGACCTCTACATAAATGAGGCACCGATGATGATGATGCAATAGATGATCCAGTAGTTTGTGCCACACCACTCATTCTCCTTTGAGGGAAATTTTATATCATATGGCCCGGTGTACTGCACCAATAACAAGCATCTATCCCAAACCAGCATCCACCTAGATGATGTCTCCCACATTGTTTACAAGTCTGTCTAGGAGATATTAATTGGCTCATGCCTCCATGCTCTTGGTTCTGTGCTACTGAACCTTGGCTCTTACTTCTTTTCCTAAATTGATTGCCTCTAAATCCTTAAAACCCAGGTGGAGCACTTGCTGTAAAGTAGGAAGATGGTGTACTAGGAGGTCTATTTAAAAATTGAGGCCTAAACTCACTTTAGGATGGCATAAACTGCCCCATAGACCTAGCCCTCTAGGAGTACCCTCTTTCTGGCTCTTGTGTCCTTCTTCTTTGTCTTTGATCTTTCATTTTCAGTGTAAAAGCTTGTATTCTTGCTATATCCATGTCTTTATTCAAGGCAGCAATAGTATAATCTTTAACCATATATGGATCCAATCTATCCACATATCGATGAACTCTATCTTCCATAGTAGCTACTACATTAGGAGCATACCTGGCCAAAGAGTTAAACTGAAGACTGTACTCCCTCATGCTCATATTTCCTTGGCGAAGATTCAAAAACTGATTTTCATGGGCCTCTCGGATCTCAAATGTAAGATAATGATCAAGAAATGTTTCTTTGAACACTTCCCAATTACCTAAAGGTGCACCTGTACCCCTAGATCATTTAGAGTCTTCATACTATAATATAGCCTCCCCTTTTAATCTATACGCTGTTATCTCAACCGTCTCTTTACCAGATACATGCATGACATCCAAATCCCTTTGGATTTGATCAATAAAGTCTTGTGGGTCTTCATTAAGATCTGACCCGGTGAATGTGGGAGGGTCCAATTTAAGGAAATCCTGTGTCTGTAGTCTAGCTGCCCTATCCGCACCACTAGTACCATAGTTGGACCAGCTTGTCCTTGTCCTTGACCTTGTCCAGTATTTCTTCTGGATATGGTGGAGTAGAAGAAGTCCTTGATGCAAACTCATCAAAAGCTTCAATTTGATTAGCTTGTCTAGGTGGGGACTTGCTGGTCCCTTCTCTGATAGCCATATCCATTTGCTTACTTTTATTCTTACTCCTTCTTGTAATTGGCATCTTCACTATATAGAGAAAAAAATTATTCAAGGTTAAATACAAATCAACCTACTTCATTGGCTCTATCGTACTATCTAAGAAATGAAGAAAAAGAAACAAATCCTAAATGTACCGTAGCCCCTTACTTATAGACGTGACACACAGCATACCCATAATCAAGACTCTATATAGACACGGCATTGTAGACTCCCTAGGATGACCTGCTCTGATACCACTTTTGTCACACCTCAAATCCCATTGAGATGGATAGGCACCTGACGCCCTAAAGACTCGAGAGAACCAAATTTAACCTGTGCTTACCATGTATATAACTATGAGAACCATGCAACTTTGACATATATATATAAGCTATAGTAATGCAAGACCAACATAAATATACCCAAACCATATATACATGACTTGAATATTGGGGCCACAACTGTTACGAGACTAAACATATTTGAACTTCATACATTATCTACCAAGCATTAACCAGGTTGTCCCCAACATAATTCAATACAGGTTAATTACATCTTTTACCAGCATCAACCAAGTTGTCCCCAACATATACACATAACACAATTCCTAAAACAGCCCTAATATCCTTTATCATAGCAACCAAATATTGAACTCATCATCCATTGAGTTCTTGACAACAATATCTACACAATTCTCCACCAAAACATGTATATAGGAAGGGGACAAAAATGGGCAGTAGCCTTACCTTAATTTTGTGATAGTTTATTCTCTTAACTTGTATTTCTTCAATAACTTGGTTCCTTCACACACAAACCAAAGGAGAAGAGAAAAATCTCTTAATAACCAAGAAATATGGGACTGCCAAACTTATAGAGGGTTGTCTTAAAACTTAAATATGAAGAACATAATTTCCATAGTATTTTTGAGATAAGCTCATGATTTGTTCACTTACCTTTAGCTTGGAATGAAGTTAAATCCCAAGAACCCTAATGGAAACTTAGGGTTGTTGTAGAAGCTAAGAGAGAGCAAGAGAGAAAACTCTAGAAAGCTGAATTTTTGTGTAAGTTAAAATGGGTCAAATGAGCTAGTTTAAATCCCTTTAAAGGGAGCTGCTCTTGGCCGATTTTCTTGGTTAATTTGGGCCATATTTTATCAAGTATGTGGTGCACCTACTTTACCATTATACTTGGGCCTTTGTGGATCTGAAACTGTAGGGCCTTGGCTGCCCATTCTTCTCCTTTTCTCACTTTTAACTTGGGCCAAAATTAATTCAAGTAGGTGGTAGTGTAGTTGGCCCAATAAGCTGGTAAAAGGAGTATTAGTAGGTGATGCACCTACTTGGTTCGTAGATTGTTCAAGGAGTCAAAGTAGGTGATGCACCTACTTGTCACCTACTAGCTTAATTTAAGTCAAGCAAGAAGCTCACTTATTTTATTCCATATTCTAAGTCTTAACCCCTTATGTTAACTTAATACTTATATACACTTGGAAACTTTAATCCTTAAGGTAGAATACCACCTTACTATCTCGCGTTTAAGCACTTTCGTTTGGGTTAACTTGGCGTATACATGTTGAAATATTTAGGCCATTATAATATTCTTTAAATCCTCTTTAAACCACTGCTAATCACTTAAGAAACTTAGTTCATTACCTATACAACAAGGTTACCTCAAGTCCCATATAAATAGAACAAGTACACGCAAAATACGGGGTGTTACAAGAAGTTAGCCAAGATTTATATTCGTGAGATTGTTCGATTGGATGAAGTTTCATTCTCCATCATCTTAAATAGAGGTAAATAGTTTACTTCTAACTTTTGGAGCAAATTTTTGGTATTGTTGGGTACTAGGTGGGACCTTAGTATAATATTTCACCCTCAGATCGATGGGTAGTTTGAGCAGATGATTCAGGTTTTGTAAGATATGTTTTACATGCGTGTGACAGACTTTGGTAGTCATTAGGACCAGTTTTTACCATTGGCGGAGTTTATATACAATAATAGTTATCACTCGAGTATTGAAATTTCTCTGTTAGAGGCATTGTATAGGAGGAAATATAGATCCCCCATCGATTGGTTTGATGCTTTTGAGATGAGGCCATGGGGTACTTATCTTTTGAGGGAATTGTTAGAGGAGGTGAAACTCATTCAAGAGAAGCTCTTCGCAACCTCGAGTAGGAAGAAAGAGTATACATACCGAAAGGTCAGGGACATGGAATTTGAGGTATAAGAGAAAGTGTTGCTCAAGGTTTCACCCATGACAGGGGTGATCAGGTTTGGCAAGATAGGCAAGCTCAGTTTGAGGTTCATTGGGCCATTTAAGATTCTTAAGCATATGGGGGAGGTAGCTTATGTATTTGTTTTACCTCTAGGTTATTCAGGAGTTCACTTGGTGTTTTATGTGTCTATGTTGAAGGAATATCATGGTGATGGTAATTATATTATAAGTTGGGATTTGGTCATGTTTGATGATAATCTAACATATGAAGAGGAATTTGTGGCTATCTTAGATAGAGAGGTCCACAATTTGACATCAAAAGAGATTAAATCTGTGAAGGTCCAGCAAAAGAATCGTCATAATACTGAGGCCACTTGAGAGACCAAATCAGACAAGCATAGCAAGTTTCCCCAGCTTTTTGTTGAGTCGGGTAATCTTCCAATGTTTCTTTCTAGTTCATTCATGGATGAATGGTTGTTTAATTGGTATTTAATGTAATGATACACCCAGTTGTTATAGAGTGTTTATGGCCTAAGTACCCTATTATAGTTCCCCTAGTGAGTTGAGCTAATAAAATCTTAAGGTGGAGTGGTTTAAAACTGAAATTTGGTGTTGTGTTTATTCATGGTGAATTATGATTCATGGTGTGATGTTTTGTGGTGTTATGTTCTGTTAGGGTGACCTAGTTATCTAGACTTTCGTAGGAGATTCTAAGACTATGAGTGAATTCATAGAATATAATTTTAGTGGTTTCCGTATTAGAATTTCTTCGTGATATCTAAGTATAAAATTTGTGTTGTGAAATAGGGATAAAGTATAGTTCTCCCAAGCTAATGATTAAGTAATGCTAAAGCAGTAGGATATCCACTGTAGCAAGACTATAGTAGTGGTCAGAGTCCTGCCATAGCGAGTCCTATTTCACCATAGCAGATCCACTGCAGTGGATGATGTGAGGTAGAATGCATGTTTATGTCTCGTATTCTGAGTTTTATATCATAAACTCCAAAACTTTATCCCAGAGCTCCAGAGAGGTGATTTTTCCCAATGATAGGGTAGATTCTCTCATTAAGGTAAGTTATTACATCAATCTTTTTGCCTAGTAATCAGTTAACATCATAGAATTGTTAGGGAGATTTTAATGGTAAAATTATGGGTTAGAACCCTGGGTTCATGAAAGGTGTGGAAAAACATATGGGTAGATGTAATAATAATCTATAATGCTTCTTGATTGTAGAATAACACTCCTAGCATGAAATTGTTGCCCGTAAACATAAATTGTGGTGATTGGGAACCTCGAGTTCAATAAAAATAGCACCTTGATCATAAAAACTACTTTAAAAGGGGTAATTAGAGTCGAAACTCCATGAATTGAGATAATGTGAGTATTGTGGAACTAGTTGATGGTTGATTGTCCCTTGGTAATATAATTGATCGTGAATAAGGGCAGAATTAGTGGGTTTTAATTCCCAAAGAGTATATTTAAATATTAAATGATTAATTTATCTTGTAATTGTTTCTTTTAGACTTTGAAGATTCTGAGGTGATAAGGAGAGGAAAAGCTCCTATGATATAGCTTTGTCAATTTGGGTTAGTGTTGAGGTAGGTTATAGTTTATGTAGAGTTACACTTAATTTAGCCTCTTGTATGTGTTTTGAATTGATAAGCATGCTAGTTGGTCTTCGGACATAAACTGTGGTTGATATATATTTGGTTTGACAATGCTTGTGTGAATAAGCTTATAACTGTTTAAGACTATCTTTGAATGACTTGTGTACTTGCCAATAATATCTTGAGAAGTAGCTAAATATGAGAACATACTAAGATAGGTTTAAAGATGTTGAAATTATACCTATTATTATGTTGTTGAGTGGATTGAGTTTGACTTGAGCTTATGGATAAGCGGTTATGTTATGGAGCAGGTACCACACCAGTGCGGTACATGGACCTTTGGTTGTTCCTAGAAAGTCATGAGTAGTTGGGTAAAAATAATATCCTTTAGCATGTGTGTACAGATGAGTGATTATTTTGAGTTCTGATATGATACAGAGTGAGATTGATGAGATACATAAACTATATACCTGTAAGATCAGTATGGATACAAATCCATGTTTGTGATGTAATTACATTATATTTGTAGAGTTCATAATGTTTTATTATATTGTAGGGTGACCTATATGTCCTTGATTTATTGACATTGATGTGTCTGGATTTGGGTGATTTACCTAGCTTATGTAACTACATGATTATGTTTTGGTGTACCTATCTATTTGCATTACTTGATTCATGAGATATACTTGCTACTATTTTCAGTCAGCCTATGATACCTACCAATACATAGTGTTTATATTGATACTACTCCTACACTTTTTTTAGAGTAAAGACTGTTTTCCAGAAACTTTGATGCCACCTTGCATCTAGCATTATTCAATTAAATGATTCGAGGGTGAGCTACCCCATTCAGGCTACCGTGGATCTTTTTAGTTTCATACGTCTCTTTCTTCAGAGTATTTTTATTTATTAGTGATTTTGGACTACTCATAGACATTGTTTTGTTAGCGTCCTTTGTACAATGACTTTTGGATCTTGGGGATTTAATAGCTAGAATTCTACATGTTATTCAATTAAGTTTGAGATTATTAATGCGCCTTGCAAATTGTCTATTTACTAAATGAATAGGCTAAGGCTTGGGTTAGATGGTAATGTATGGTTCACCCATCGGAGGGTTAGTGTGGGTGCCACTCCTGGCCATTTGAGTCATGAAAAAGTTAGTATCAGAGCTTGTGGTTCATCGATCTGGTTGTACAAGGACATGTCTAGTAGAATCCTTTGGAATTGTACAGAGATGTTTGTACTTTTGTTTGAGAGGCGACGGGACACTAGGAAAACTCAATTCTTTCCTTCTATTATGTTATTAGTTGATTCTAACAAGTATTTGGCATTCCAAATTAGTATCTGACCTTTTTAAATCTTTTTTCTTAGAGAAGGTGAAGATACATGTAGCATAGGCAAGAACAAAGGCACCTGGACTGTCTTTTGAGGTTGTGACTCTTGGCAGAGGACGCGTGAGAGGAGATGGTAGAGGCAGGGAAAGAGGAGCAATGCCCACCAGGGGCAGGGCTCAGGCTGCTGGGCTGGTTCTTGATAAGTTAGAATCCCTTCCCCCACCAAAATATTAAGTTGGGGTAGCAGTAGATGAGGGAACAGCACCAATTCAGGAAGGTGTTACACCTACTCCAGCTTTTATAGATGTGAAATAGTAGGTTTTGACTCTACTAAGTAGTTTGTTAGGGATTTGGGTGGCACCCACATCTCTCACAGGTCAGCATCCAAGAATTCAGCATGTTGCTACTCTGGCTCCGTGGATGGATGAGGCTTCTGAGATAGAGATCTTTCCAAGACCAGTGCCAGGGCTGGTGATGACTGTAGAGAAGCATGTTTTATTTGGTAGGTTCACTAAAATGATGCCTCTGACTTCAATGGTTCCAAAACTAAGAATGCTTATGAGTTTATTAGTGATTGTCATATGAGGCTCCATAAGATGGGGCAGTAGAGTAATATAGGATGGATTTTGTTATTTTCCATCTTCATGTGGATGCAAAGTTATAGTGGAAAGATTTTATGGAGTGTAGGCCAGTTGGGTCGCCTCCATTGACTTGGACATAGTTTTACTCCATCTTCTTAGAAAAGTATATTCCTCGTACTTTATGAGATAAGAGGCAAGATGAGTTTACTAGTATTGAGTAGGGCAGTTTGTATGTTGCAGCCTATTAGGCCTGATTCCACTCACTCTTTAAGTATTTACTATAGTTGTTGCATATAAAGAAGGAAAGGATATGTTGGTTTATCAAAGGATTGAATACAGGACTTCAACTATCAATGCTTCAAATAGTGTCTTCTAATAAAACCTTTTAGGAAGTAATTGAGTATTTTAGGAATCTAAAAAGGTTAAAAATAGATGGTTACGTAAAGTCTATAAAAAAGAAGGCCCGAAAGGGTGGTAGCTATAGTGGCTCTTTCACTAAGGATTTGATTTCTTAGAGGTATTCTAGGTGCCCCATTTAGCTAGCCATGCAGGTATCAATTTGGGGTCCATCAGGTGCCAACCAACCTTCTTCAGATCATAGTGGGTATCTCACTTCTTTAGCTTTGTCTCAGATGCCCACTTTAGATAGGGCATGTTATGAGTGAGGTGAGGTTGAGGACATTCGAAGAACATGTTCCTGATTTAGATAGACTAGTCAGTTAGCTCAGCAATAGGCTCCTCAAACTCCAGCTCTAGTAGGTAAGACAGGTCATGCACATAGTAGATTTCATTCTCAGGGTGGACGTGGTGTCCATACGGCCAGGTAGAGGTAGTACCCAGCCTAACCTATGCAGTGAACATACTAGTAGAAGTGGTATTCAGCCCAGCAAAAGCAGTATTTTGGCAGGTGGTCAGACTCATTTCTATGTTTTCCTAGGCAGACCCAAGGTACATGTGTCTAACGCAGTGATCATAAGTACTATTCTAGTTTGTGACCAGATGGATGCAATCTTATTCAATCCCACTTCTATATTTTTTATGAGTCTACCTATTTTGTTGTGGGGTTGAATATGATTTGTGATTTTTTTGATGCTCCTTTCCATGTTTCTACCCCTATTGGTGATTATATGATTGTAGATAGAGTCTACCATTCCTATTTTGTTACATTCATGAGGTATAAAACCTGGGTAGACTTGGTAATCCTTGACATGGTTTAATTTGATGTTATTTTTGGGATGAGTTGGTTGTCTCCTTACCATGCGATATTAGACTGTCATGCTAAGACAGTGACTGTAGCAATGCCGAGTATCTCTAGGCTTGAGTAGAAGGGTGATCATAAACTTGTTCCTAAAAATATTATATCCTTTATTCATTCTAAGAAGTTGATAGAGAGGGAGTGTTAAGCATTTTTAGCGCATTTTTGGGACACTAGTGCAAAGGTTCCACCTCTTGGGTCAGTTCCTATGGTCTGAAATTTCTTAGAGGTGTTTCCCATGGATTTACCTAGCATGCCATGAGATCATGATATCTTTTTTGTATTGATTTAGAGCCTAGTACTCATCTTATTTCTATTACTCCATATAGGATGGCACCGACTGAGTTGAGAGAGTTGAAAGTTCAGTTACAAGACCTGCTTAGTAAGGAGTTTGTTCGTCTGAATGCCTCCCCATGGGGTGCTGATGTGTTGTTTGTGAAGAAGAAATATGGAAGTATGTGTTTGTACATTGATTACTATCGGCTAAATAAGGTCACTATCCAGAATAAATACCCTATTTCCTGCATAGATGACTTGTTCGACCTACTTAAGGATGCGTCAGTCTTCTCTAAGATTGACTTGAGGTCTGGGTATCATTAGTTAAAGATTCAGGCTAAAATTATTCCTAAAACTACTTTTCAAACTAGGTACGGGTATTATGAGTTTTTGGTGATGTATTTTGGGCTTACTAATGCCCCAGCTACTTTTATGAGTTTGATAAAAGGAATTTTTAATCTCTATTTAGGTTCTATTGTAATTTTGTTTGTTTATATCATTCTGGTGTTTTCGAAGGGTAAGGAAAAGTGCAAGAACTACTTGAGAGTTGTGCTGAGTTATTAAAATAGAAGCAACTATATGCTAAATTTTTTAAGTGTGAGTTTTGGGTGACTTTTATGTCCTTCTTAGGGAATTTGTTTTTAAAGGAAGAAACTTGTCACACCCCGAATCCCAACGAGGTTTGATTGGCACCCGTAGCCGATAAGGCCCGAGAGAACCAAGTTATGCTTCTATACATTCATACGCATGCCATAGGAAACACCACTATCACATAAGAACATGAATGGCTAATATCGGAAATCATGGAACATGTGACATATATATATATACACATTTGAGAAACTTGGACGTTGAGGCCATCAAAACAAGACTTCAAGAGTCATCTTATATACATATACCCACATGCGTCTACAAAAGCCTCTAACAGATGTATTGACCAAAACAACTAAGAGTCGGGACAAGTCCCCTCTTTATACAACATGTACATTACCAAAACATATATACAACTCTGACTCGGAGAAGCCCCGAATTAGCTGGAGCTCACCAATGAACCGCTAACAACTGGCAATCTACTGAGGAGGCTTACTGGTACCTGCGCCTGCAGCAAGTAAGGTAAATTCCCCAAGAGGGGTCAGTACGGAGTAAGTACTGAGTATGTAAGGCTCAAATGAAAATATACAATATATGAATATTTCAATGAACTCAAAACAAATGAATAATCAATGTGAATAATTCACCATTTTGCATTTTGGAAGCCATGTGTATTGCTTTCATTACTTTCTTTGCTTTCTTTACCTCAATGCTTACTTGTCAATACATGTGCCACAATGTACCCGGGCCCCGACTGATCAGTGGGTCTTTACATAACATATCATTATGTTGGGATCGGCTCGAGCTAGGCTTATTCCCCTAGAGCTGCCACCCATAAATCAATGCATCGGGATCGGCTTGAGCTAGGCTTATGCCCCTATAGCTTCCACCTATAAATCAACATGTCAGGTTCAGCTCGAGCTAGGTTTTCACCCCTAGAGCTGCCCTCTGTCAGGTTCGGCTTGAGCTAGGATTTCGCCTCCAAAGCTTCCCCCTGATCCAATAGTCTCGGGATCGGCTTGAGCTAGGCTTTTCGCCCCCAAAGCTGCCACCCGTACTCAAACATTAACCACATTTGCATTACTTTGTCCATTACTTTGAGATTGATACAATGATGGTCATAACTTTACTTGAAGCTTTGGATCATTAACCAATGAGTGAGAGACATGTGAATAGCATTATTGGAAACATTACCTCATTGGAAACATAACATTATTGGAACTATTGGACGATAATCAATGGATAAGATACATGAGTATAATCACTATTGGAACTTTGGAACACAACCTTATTGGGCTTTTGGAATACTATTCATGGACATGAGACATGAGACATGAGATTCACAATTGATCAATAAGTAGGAAGCATGTAGTAGAGATAATTGATAACCGGATATAGGATACCTTAGTACATTTCGGGAATGAGTAGGTGCCATAACAAAGTGTACACTATATGCTGCAGAAGGATACAGAAAGAGGAACCTTACATACCTTTGCGTCTCACTATGAATACACAAGCTTATATGGAAATACAATAGTCCAGCTTCTTCTTTACGTTTCACTCTACAATACAAGTACATAATGAAGCTTATATTAGCAACCCACTACCTTACAAGTGTACAAGATGACCATGAATCACAGAGTTACTTTAGAACGTCATTTTTCCTTCCTACAATGTCATTTATCGCATCAACATGCCAACACTACCATAACATTCCACTCATTGACCAAGATTTCATACAACAATAGCATTTCGCATCACACTTACCCTTTATGCTTCCTCATTATCATTCCGTCACAATTACCCTATCAACTTGCCTCATAACAACTGATGAACAATCATACATACTTAACATAGTCCAACATGCCTCCATACGACACTTTAAAGTCATTAAAACGACATCACAAGTTGATAATTACATCCATGAAGGGTATAGGGGTTCCGGGGGCCCAAAAGGATGCAAAAACAAGCAATTCGGAGTGTTGGGATGATACTATAAGCCACCTGCACCTGAATATGGATGACCTCCATCCACAGGTGACCTTTGGCAGTAGCCAGAGGCACCTGCGCCGGCAGGTGCTTCATCTGCGAGGGCGGGTGCCCGTTTTGGTCCGAAATGGTCTTTTTGGGGTCTTTTTATGCAATGAACGGTACATGATCATAAACAAACTTATTTTAACATATTTTTGATCATATTGAACCCCAACCATCAGCCATGGTCTCACAACACACATACAACACTCAAAACTACACTTTACGGCCAAAACGCCACCAAAACCATAACCAATTTCACAATAGAAATTCCAAATATTATACACCATGAAAAGACAAGGTAAGACTATAATAACATATCACATGTCAATATTGAATCCATCAATTCCACTTCCTTCAAAATCACAAGTCCATGTTCAAGTTTACAAGACAAAACCACCCTCCGATTTAGCAAACACAAATTGTTTTACACATAGTGACCTTTTCATACTTCACCAACATAACCATCATGATATAAACCATATTCCATGAATAAAATCTATTAAACCATGATAATAAACACTTACCAAGTCTTACCAATTGATTATCTTGGCCCAAAGGACAACTTAGGGTTCTTGAGAGCAAAGGAGATATTTTTTTTGGAAAAGTCTAGAAAAACATGAGAGATTAATGAAATAAAAACATGATTTTCCCCTTTATATAGTCCCTCATGTCTCCCTTATCTTTTCCTTAGCATTTAATGCAATGTTGATTGGTCAAATGGACCAAATTTGGAAGAATGGGTCAAAAAAACCCATGTTGGGCCATGTCTTCTTGCTATTTTGGGCTTCATTTTTGGGCCCAATTATACAAGACTTATTAGATGCCCACAATTCAATATAAAATTCATCAATTCTCTCATGTTTTCATTTTTCCCTAAATGTTACGGTTATCAACTAAACTCAGAAACTTATGGGGTGTTACAAAACTATCGTCGATACACGAAAAATAGAGGTAGATAATACTTGGGATAGGCCTACTTCAGTGAATGAGATTTGCAGCTTTGTACGGTTGGCTAGCTACAACTGCCAATTTATGAAGGGAATTTATAGAATATAGCTCCTATCTTTGCATTGCCTATGGAGGGTAAGTACTTTGTTTTTTATTGCAATACCTCAAATTTTGGTTTAGGTGTTTTTGTATGCAGGATAAGAAAGTCATTGCTTATGCTTCTAGGCAATTGAAGGCGAATGAAAAGCACTATCATGCGCATGATTTAGAGTTGGCAGCAGCAGTGTTTGCTCTTAAGATTTGGAGGCATTATCTTAATGGTGTCCGGTGTGAAATATTTACTGATCACCACAGTCTGTAGCATGTGCTACGTATATGTATCTAAACTTGAGGCAGAATAGATGGATGGAAATGCTCAAGAACTATGATGCTACTATATTATATCATTTGGGTAAGAAAAATATGGTAGTTTTGAGTAGGAAGTCTAGGAATATGGATAGTTTGGATTGTTTGGAGTCTACAGGGCATTCGTTGGCTAGAGAAATTCAGACTCTAGCTATCAATTTTATGCAGCTTCAAGTGTCTGTAAAAAGTGGAGAATTAGCTTTTGTAGTGGCAAGATTTTTGTTTCTAGAGGAGATCAATGCCAGACAGTTTAAGGATGCTAATTTAAATATGATTCGTGGTAAGGTATTGCAGGGAGAGGCCAAGGAGGCCATGATTGATGATGAAGGTGTCCTAAGGATCAAGGGGTGTGTATGTGTTCCCCGTGTTGATGATCTAATTCAGACTATTCTTATAGAGGCTCGTAGTTTGAAGTACTCTATACATCTTGGTGAAACCAAAATGTATCGTGATCTGAGATAACATTATTGGTGGGGTAGGATGAAGCGCGATATTGTTGATTTTGTTGCATAGTGATCAAATTTTCAACAAGTAAAGTATGAGAACTAGAGAGTTAGAGGGATACTTTAGAGATTGTCCATTCCTGAATGGAAGTGGGAAAGGATTGGAATGGACTTTGTGGTTGGTCTTCTAAAGACCTTGGGAAAGTTTGATTCGATATGGGTGATTGTTGATAGGCTGACTAAGTCTGCATACTTTATTCCAATTCAGGTAAATTATAATGCAGTGAAGCTAGAAAAGATTTATATCTTGCGAGATTATTTGATTGCATGGAGTTCCATTCTTCATCATCTTAGATAGAGGTATGTAGTTTACTTCTAACTTTTAGAGAAAATTATGGGTTTGGTTAAGTACTAGGTTGGACCTTAGTACAACATTTCACCCTCCAACCGATAGGCAGTCTAAGTAGACAATTCAGGCCTTGGAATATATGTTTTGTGTGTGTGTGATACACTTTAGTGGTCATTAGGACTAGTTTTTCCCATTGGCAGAGTTTGCTTACAACATTAGTTATCACTAGAGTATTGATCTGTCTCCATTAGAGGCGTTGTAGGGGAGGAAATGTAGATCCCCCATCGGTTGGTTTGATGCTTTTAAGGTGAGACCATAGGGTACTAATCTTTTGAGGGAATTGTTAGAGAAGGTGAATGTAACGGCCTTTCAGGTCACTTTTTGAATTTTATGCATTATTCGACGTTTCAAGCATTCCAATAGTTACTACCAGACAATCATGACCTGTGGGGATAGGTGGTTCACTCTTGGGTAGTTCATTTGAGTCTAAGTCAATTTCCATATTTTGGAGCTTTTGAAGTTGAGAAATTAGTCTTCGGCCAAAACTTCTAGTAAACAGTCTATGATGAGAGTTCTGAGAATTTTGTTAGCTTTGGAACATGCATTTTAGGCTGGGGGGGACCTTTGGTTCGGGTCCCGAGGCTTTTGGGTTTGTTTTAGGTTATTGCTAGAATTTTATTTAAAATGGAAAGAGTGGGTGTGGGTCCCACATTTCATCAATTCCATTGAGTCTAGAATGTTGTTTTCAATAAGGTAGCATATTTGGTTTATGTTAACGGGGTTTGAAACAAATCTTGACAGCCCATTTAGAGAAAATTCAACTTAGAGCTTGTTCTGGTGTCTGGTGCACCATTTTTGCGGACAAGGGCCACTTTTGTAGTGACCATTTTTACGGTCATTGGTTGCTTTTAGGGCGACCACTTTTGGATTAATTGGCCATTTTTGCAATGATCAGATTTTTGGCCATTGGTTGCTTTTGCGGGACCTGGTAATATATGTATGGAAGACTTCATCCTTCTCACCATTTTTCTCAAACTTTAACGCCATAGCTGATCTTAGGAGCTAGATTATTGGGGGAAATCATCCAATTAAGCTTAGGTATGTGGATTCTACCCTCATGGTGTAATTCCCCTTTCTTTTTTTGCCATAATTCGTCCTAAATTTTGATAAATTTCTACATTGGGTTGTTGATTTCTTTGATCTTTTGGGGCTATTTTGAGCCCCAATTTGGTCTCTAATCATGCTCAATTTTTGAGCATGTGATCCTTATTCTATGAGGAAGGTGTTTGCGGGTTCAATTTTCAAATTCTGATCAAGCCCTATGGGTTAATTTTTGACCCAATTTTCAGCTTGAAATGTAAAATTGTAATATGGATCTTGTTTTACTCGTATTGACTTATAGATTGTGTCTGTGATAGAGCAGCGGCTTTTTGAGGTCGAGTAGAGGGGATGAGCATCTGGTGGTTGGTCTGAGACTGCTGTTTTTCTTTGAGGTTGGCTATGGTCTACTTTCTTATAGACTTTTCTCTATGAGATTGTGTATGGTATAAATTTCATGGGGGGTAGGGGTTTATAGGATAGGCATAAGATTATTTTATCCTTTACACCATTCTTGGCCTTCTTTGTGGGATCTTAGAGTAGAGTATTAACTTCGGCCTTAGTTTAGAATGCCTGATGTAGTGTTAAGATTAGGTTAGGAATACTTGTATGCATGTTATGGTTTTAGGATTTGGTTAGGGATCCTTAGTATATGTTTGGGGTAGTATCTCGTGATAAGACTGGTATTCCTCGGTCGCTTTTTATTAATATCATGTTTACTCTGATTTACTCTTGTTTTCCTTATTTATTTTATATATTGTATAGTATGTTGGTGGGCCTGAGGCCAATGATATGACTCAATTGGATTTCAGGTTAGTGTTACCTTGCTCTGACAGGTGGTGATACGTTTTTATGTATACTTGTATGATTATGTCCTTATTAATTGTATACTGGTGATGGCATGCATACATTCACACATACATAGCATGCATTGTGGTATGATTCCAAGGAAAAACATTGATTTTGGCTTTTAAATAAAAATAGGGAAATCGTACCACCCTTACTACTAATTGAAAGCTTTTTACGACTAAAATGTACCACATTTACTACAGATTTCTAGGATCTTTAAAGGCTTTGTAACATATTTATTACTAACTTTCCCCACTACTTTCAACACTTTTAACACTGATTTTTCCAACTACTTTCTACACTTTATCACTGGTTATTGGTATGCCTAAATTACAACTCCTTTAAGAAACATAAGCGATCGTCGTCAAATATATAACCCAACAAGATTGGGTCGAATCCCATAGGGAATATGGTCATAACTAAGTCATATGCGATTTAAGTGACTATTAGTCGTCCATTTCCATGAAATAGGGGGTTGTAGTAAGTTAATTCAACTCAATGTCTAATTTGTTTCAAGCAATGAGCATTAAAATTATGAAATGATAATTACTATAGAAGATGGACTAGGATTGTCTTCACCATGGCACTTTATTACTTCTGGGCTAATGTAGATCATGAATTTGTTTCACTACAAGTAAATGTCGGGCAATTGAACTCGAATGTTTACCTAAATGTTTTTCAACCTAATTAGGCAACTATCCATTTAATTCTTTCGAACTTAAAGTGATGGAAATCAAAAACTCAATTTAAATCCCAAGTTGGTTAATCTCGTTAGAGCATTACTCATAAGACGGAGGTTAGAAACTCCGAATCCTCGTTGTTAAACCTTTTTCCTAATTTTAGCTTCTTATTTCAAGAAATTTAAACCTCTAGCATTTTCTAATGTTTGAAACCATTAGAAATCTATTAAGATAAAGAGAAAATAACACATTCACAAGTATAATACGAATTCATACCAACATTAACCCTAGAATAATTTTTTAGCCATGGATTCCACAACCCCAGTTATAGGGTTTTTAGCCAATCATAATGATTAAGAATATGAAAGAAATATATTTCATAATTAGAATATAAAGTCTTACAAAGATGAAATTCAAGCCTTCGATTCTTGACAAAATCCCAAAAGTAGCATTTGAAAACCCCAAATGTGTGTCTCCATAGAAAACAAAATGTAAAAATATTCTAAGTGTCAAAAGATTCCTATTCTAAACTCTAGACTAGGTATTTATAGGATCTAAGAAATTTGTAATTTGAATTTTAAAATTGAACCGTTGCCTTCTCTTGGATGGCTCGCTTGACAGCTCGCCAGGGACTTGACGGTTCGCCACATGAACCATCAACTGGCTTGATCTTGAGCCCAGTTCTATTTAGCTCTGACAAAAGGACTGATGGTTCATCAATCTTCTTATGGTTTGTTGTGTTGTTCTATCACATGCAAGGTGTACTCACCATAAACTGTTTTGGACTGGCGGTTGGGATTGACGGCTCACCGCATCCTTGACGGATAGTCAGGTTGAGCCATCACATGGATCACTTCTCTGGTTGGTTCTGTTTCTATCTGACGGCTGGCTTGGCGGCTCGTCAAATGAAGTGTTACTTAGTATTTTAAGCATAGATCCACTCCTTTTTTGTCTTTTGTTTGATTTCCTGCAATTAAACACAAAAAGACATCAGAACTAACAACGGTTACTTAAAATTGGTTAAAAGCATAAAATGTGTCGTTAATAGCCGTCATATAAACACCTTCAACATAGAATGTCCGCTTGTCCTCAAGCAACCTAACAAAACTATACTAGATAAATGCTTTAAACACAAGACAACTAAGCCAAAAAGTAGCAATCAATTTACAATTTACAATTTCCAATTCTTTCCAAAATCTACCTCGTTTTCATTATTTTTCAATCAAGCATATATCAATCATCCAACATGTCAACAATTATGGATCTAAGCATGTCATTATGATATCAATGAACAATTTGCATACATAATAACCGTTATCCTAACAATTTGTAATCAACAGTTCCTTTATGGTTCCCTCTCTACAAAGAAGTCCCATACACACATAAAAAAATTTAACTAGGGACTACAAAAAATTACACTAGCACTCACAAGAAATTTCTAACGATGCACATATGAACCCATAGGCTTGCCCTTACTATCCTAATTCAGTTTTTTAGAACATTGACCAGGATCACTACTGCACTTTTCTAGGATTGTAATGAAGGCTTGGGTGCTGGTAGGATACATTTGGAGATCAGTTACCCAGCCCTCCTTGACATAAATAAACTTTATTTCCACTTAACTTAAGATTCCGCCATTATTCACCTTTTTCTATCAATCATTCTTATTCTCTAGTGCAGCAACTCTTTTGGATTATCATTTCTTTTTATTTTTCTCTCTTTTTCATTCTTTTTCTTTCTATTTATTTTTGGTCACACTCATAGGACCTTCTTTATCCATACTCGCTCTTTTCATACCCTATTTCACTTATCATGTACTTCTATAGTAGCCACTCTCAACTTAGGCAATTTACCTAAGTTGAGGTGCACGATGTCCAAGAAAGGACTAGGGCCAAAATAGAGGTTCAAAGCTAAAAAAGGAAAAGTGAACAGTTATAAAATAAAAAAGTCTTAACAACTCAAAATGGGGATCAGGGGAGTTATCAACATCATTTGGACAGTCTCTTTAGGATAAGTGAACTATATTCAAATAGGTCTTGTGATCCTTTCCTAATCAATGACTTACAACTTAAACAAAATAACCAGGCAAGTTCTAGATATACGCACAAAGTCAGAAAAATGCAAAATAGGCTCACACACACTTGGTATAAAAGAACACTTGTCAATACTCACTATCACGATGGCAATTAAGCATAAGCAGTATTATTCCATTCATATACACTAATGACATTCAGAGATCCAAAAGGTCAATAATATGAAATCATACCATCAGTGCTAAAAATAAGTTAATTATGGAGGGGTCTCTATTTTTCATAGAATCCACAAAAAATCACAAAAATCAATCCACTGATTGCTAACAGTTTAACTTAATATCACACAAAAGCAATAAACCTAAAAACGACAGTTCTAGTAGATAGCACACCCAAGGAAAAAGAAACACGACAACAAAAACCCTCGGGTGGTGACAGACTCATAGGTACCCCCACCCCCATCTAAAGAAATATTCAGTGTCCCTAATGCATAAATATGATAAGAAAATTATTAGAAAAGGAAGACATGTGAAGCCCTTAGGCCGCTGAGTCTGGCAAATCTTTGGAGGCCTTTGCGGCCTCAGAATCTGGAATGGCAACACTTGTATGGACCGGACTACTCATATCATCACAATGCCCTTATTCTCTAGAGTGGAAGTAGTTAATACCTATAGTGTGGGCCTAAATCCAGGTGCTGAGATGGGAGAAAATCTTGCTAGCCGGTCTCGCTCATGCTTCTACCTTAATTCCTTATCTTTTTTAGACACTTTCGCGGCCTTCTTCAAATCTTTATTTTCTTGGGTTCGGTGGTTTTTTCTTTTATTTGACTTCTTCTCTTCACCGCCCTCAATTGACCTCTTGCCATTAGCATTGAAAAGTCTCCCCATCAAATCAAGCATGGGGTCATCCTACTTCAACTCCACTATTGCCGGATCAGGAACCTAAAAGTGGGGGCCTTTTATAGTATGGCGATATCATCTTGGTCCTTTTTTAATTCAGTCGTGAACTTAGCCAAATCTTGGATCAATACTTCCCTCAATCTGTTATTAACCCATAACTCTATGTCATCCATGTGGCATCCAAATTTCTATACGGCCTCAATGCTTCTTTGATTGTTTAATTCATGAAGGGCTTGAACTGCTTAGCCTATTTTTGTAATTACTTCTCAAACTTTTTTTGTTTCTTTACCACCTTGATATAATTTTATTGATTGAACCAAAACTCCGAATGTGCAGGTGGAATAGATGTTGTGTTATTAGTCTTAGTAGTTAGGGCAGCAGCCTCAGCCTCAAATGCAGTAGACGTACCCTATGGATCAATAGCAATAATGGCTAAAGGTGTACCTAAAGGAGTGTTGGACACCCCTGTAGTAGTCTGCGACTGAGTTCCAAATGATGGAGGTTTGTGGACCCTCAACTCAAACTTCATATCATCTCATGTCTTATCAATGTCCTGAGTCTTGGTGGCTATCACCTCATCATCGACCCCACTCAGAATCGGTACCTTCATAAGTCTACATATTTCAGTCACCAGGCAAGGGAATGGCAGTGATGTAGCAGTCTTTGTAGCCCTTGTATGCATTTCATCCGCAAGTACTTGTCTGAAATTTTCCTTAAACCCCTCCTTCAAACTAGCAGTCAGCACAACCCTTGTCTCACCCAAGTTGGCATCACCACCTGTACACATCATTGTAACTGTACCACAGCTGACTAAAATTTCACCACGAAGCTCAATAATGACTTAGATATCCATTTTTTTATGTTCTGTAACCACAAAGGCTGACCATTCATTGTTAATATTTATGCTAGCCAAGGTTACTGCCTAGATACCGATATAATTTAGTGGTCAAACTCTGGGGTGATAGTTGGAGATTTATATAGTTGGACAAAAAGAATTTGGTTGATTGTATGCTCAGAAATATCCATAGAAACCCCTCGAACTAGGAGACTGACCAACAAGGGTTTGTCAGATGATTTCTGCCCTTCTTACATTCTTTCTCAAGGATATCTAACTATTTTATAAAGAATTCGTGAACTATGGCAGGGTAGTACCTCCCCGATGGTGTACTCATCTAAACCAAACTATGCTTATTGAACCACCACTCAATGTTTGGGTACTCTGGTAGCTCTGTTATTATAATTTGACACTCCTATGTAAAGGGTCTCTTTAGACTTCTTGTTTAGGTTGGAAAGAGTCCGTCTTGGTATTATTTTTCTTCTATCTTGACTTTCTATTGAGTAAACTCACTAACCCCTGGTACTTTACTTCTGATGACCTTACCCCTCTCTGGCTTGGGTTCTTTTTCTAGACTTTTGGTAGCCTCAGTACCACCTTTTACATTTGGATTCGAGCTTGAGCTATCACTGTCCTTCCCATCACTATTGGAATCTCTACATGATGACTCATCCTCCTCATCAGACTAGGAGGCATGAGCTAGTTGCCTTGCGATTTGCCTGGTGTAGTAACTTGGTGTTTCAGTCTCCTCGAACATATTCTCTGGTTTATCTCATAATCTTAGGGTTAGGGATACCTGTCTTGCCTTCTTCATGTTCCACCAATGATATGGGAAGTTTTGGAGTCATTGTACCTGTAGAGGAAACAAATCAGTAATTGTACAAAATAAAGCATAAAGCAAAATGGCTTAAAATTAAAAAATATTTGCTCATGACAGGTTGGGATGACAGTTCATCACATTCGTGATAGCTTGTCAACCTCAATTGTCATCTCTTTCCAGTTTATCAGTCACTATGTAACAGCTTGCCCTGATAGTTTGTCAAAGGCCTGACGGAATGTCAGATGAACTATTAGACTGAGACAGAAAACGCCAATCATTTTTTTCTTGTGATGGCTTAGCTTAGTAGTTTGTCACCCTTGTGGCATTTCATCACTTACTCCATCAGGGCTATCTATTCAACATTTTTTTCATTGAGGCATTTTTCCAAACACCTAACTTGCAACTCTTTGTTCTTGATTATTCGTTTGAATTTCCCTTCACTTAAGTAAATTCAACTCACACGTGATCATTTTGGTGCAATTGGGTTACTCAACATTTCACCCATTGGGTTGCCCCACAAGTCAAAGTTGAGCATAATACAACCTTCTTCGAATTTAAGAAATAAAGAATCAAAGATTGTGTTGTGTCTAGTTCATTAGAAAATAACAATAGAAATTAAACTAAAATTAATGTGGTTTGTATATGAGCAAACCTAGATTGCAGATGATGAATGGAAATGGTGCTAGTATTGGACTCGAGTGAGTAATTACAATAATGGAGTTGAGAGTTGGGTGTTTGTGAGGTTTTGAGGTGTTGGGCAATGAGGTTTAAGTAGTGGTTGAGTGTGGGTGATGGTGATAATTGATTTAGGACATGGGTGATTGATGATGAAAGGGAGTTATGGGTTTTAGTAGTGGTTATTTTGTTTAAAGATGGAGAGAAGATGAAAAGAAACCATTTTGATCTTTTGAAACGGTTCTCTTAAATCAGCTTTGAAGTGGATGCGGGTTGGGGTGTTGGGTAGGTTTAGGGTTTGGTTCATATCTCGGGTCGACTGAGATTTAAAATAAAAAGTGTACTTACCTATGACGCCAAGGTGTGATAGACCATCAAGCTCGTGATGGTTTGCCAAGCATACTGTCGTTATTAAGTAAAATGGACCCCCAATGGGTTAGGTCAGACATTAGGCTTTGATGGTCCAGAAAAATTGTGATGGGTCGCCATGTGAACCATCAGCCTTAACCATATTGTCATCTTTCTTTCCTTCTTATGATGAGTCAGGGTGATGGCTCGTCAGTGAGGTAACGATTTGTCATATGAGCCATCAGCCCTTTCCCTATATGTACCTTTTCCTTTCTTCTCTTGACGGTTTGAGTTAATGGTTCGTCAGAGGACTAGCGTTTCATCAGGCAAACCGTCACTCTCAAATAGAATGTCCTCCTTATTGCCTTCACTTGTATTTTCTTTTCCTGCATATTTCACACACAAATTGACCATAATCAAATAGAAACACTAAGCTAAAAGTAATTTTACAACAACAAGATAAGGGTTGCCTCCCACTAGCGCTTGATTTAATTTCGCGGCATGACTCAGGTATCTTGATTACTCATACCATCAAGATACACCAGTGATAATAACTTTACCTCCTCCGACACTCCAACGTATTATTTGAATGGTTGACCATTTACCTTAAACAGCTTCCCATCTTTGTTTTCTACCTCCACCACTCTGGATGGAAACACTTTAGTAACTTTGAATGGTCCAGACTATTTTGATTTTAGTTTGCCCGAAAACAATTTGAACCTTGAGTTGAACAACGACACCAAATCACCCACCGTGAACTCTCTTTTTTCAATTCTCCTATCGTGGTATAATTTTATTTTCTCCTTATAGAGGGCAGCCCTCTCATAAGATCGAAGTCAATATTCATCCATCTCATTCAGTTGGTCCAACCTTAAATCAGCAGCCTCAATCAAACTCACGTTCAGCTTTTTGAGAGCCCAAAAGCCTTGTGCTCAAGCTTTACCGGCAAATGACAAGCTTTACCAAAAATGAGTTGGTAAGGAAACATACCTATTGGCATTTTGAAAGCAGTGCGATAAGCCCATAGTGCATCATCAAGTTTATGGGACAAATCACTACGGTTAGCATTCACAGACTTTGCCAATATCATCTAATTTCTCATTTTGACACCTCCATTTGCCTACTATTTTGTGGGTGATAGGGAGTATCCACCTTATGTTGTTTTACTCCATACTTAGCTAGGGTTACATGAAACACCTTGTTACGGAAATGGGTTCCCCTCATCACTTATGATAGTGAGAGGGGTGACAAACCAAGAGGAAATGTTCTTTTTCAAGAAAATCAGCACACTTTTACCTTCGTTGTTTGCTAAGGCCACTGCTTCTACCCATTCGGATACATAATCCACTGCTACCAAGATGTACTTATGACCATATTGACTCACAAACAGACCCATAAAATTGATGCCCTACACATCAAACAACTCTACTTCCAGTATTTTGGACATAGGCATTTCCTAATTTTGGGAGATAAAACCCTGCATTTGACATTGATCACAAGACTTGGAAAGTCTTGGACGTCTTTGTGGATGGTGGGCTAATAATATCCACATTTCAGTATCTTTCTTTTCATACGATCACCCACATGATGTCCCCCTATTGGGGATGAGTGACAAGCCTATAAAATACCTAGCATTTTCACCTCTGGCACACATTTTCTGATAATATTATCAGCACATAGTCTAACAGATAGGGCCCATCCCAGAATTAATTGCTCACATCATGAAAAAATTTCTTTCTTTGATGGAAACTTAAATCTTTAGATATCATGTCACTAACCAAATAGTTAGCAAAATCGACGTACCATGGTACAAGATTAAGAGTGGCAGCGAGTACCTGTTCGTCCATAAATAAATCATCAATCTCTAATTCATCTGGTATCTTTCCTTTGTTCTCGAGTTTAGACAGATGGTCTGCTACCTGATTCTCACACTATTTTTGGTCTTTGACTTTAAAATCAAATTCTTACATCAGCATCACCTATCTAATCAATCGAGGCTTGGTATCTTTCTTTGACATGAAATACCTTAATGCAACATAATCAGTGTGCACAACAACTTTAGTTCCAAGTAAATACACCTGAAACTTCTAAAAGGCATAGACGAGTGCAAGTAATTTCTATTTCATAACTGTTGTCACTCCCCGAATCCCAACGAGGCATGATAGGCACTCGTAACCGATAAGGCCAGAGAGAACCAAGCTTTGCTTCTATTCGTTCATATGCATGTCATAAGAAACACCATTACCAAGTAAGGACTTTAAAATGCTAGTAACTGAACTCATGGGACATGTGATATATATAAATATATACATATGTGAAACTTGGCCGTTGAGGCCATCAAGTCAATACATCATGTGTCACCTTACATCCATACACCCACATACGTCTACAAAAGCCTCTAACAAATACATTTACCAAAACCAACTGAAAGTCGGGACAAGTCCCCACTTTATACACTATGTACAATACCAAAACATATGAATAACTGTGACTCGGATAAGCCCCGAACTAACTGGAGCTCACCAATGATCCACACACAACTGGCAACTTACTGGGGAGGCCTACTAGTACCTGCGCCTGCAGCAAGTAAGGTAAATCCCCCAAGAGGGATCAGTACGAAGAAAGTACTGAGTATGTAAGGCTCATATGAAACTATATAATACATAAATATTTCAATGAACTCAAATGCAAATGAATAATCAATATGAATAAGTCAACGTTCTACACTTTTGGAACCATGTGTATTGCTTTCTTTACTTTCTTTGCTTTTTCACCTCAATGCTTATGCTTATGCTTATTCATCTTTGACTGTGATATACTGTACCCAGACCCCAACTGATCAGTGGGTCTTTACATAACGTAACGTTATGTTGGGATCGGATTGAGCTAGGCTTATGCCCCTAGAGCTGCCACCCTATGAATCAATATATCGGGATTGGCTCGAGCTAGGCTTATGCCTCTAAATCTGCCACCCATTCCAACATATTAGGTTCGGCTCGAGCTAGGTTATTACCTCTAGAGCTGCCCCCTGTCAAGATCGGTCCGAGCTAGGCTTATGCCTCTAGGACTGCCCCCTGATCCAACAATCTCGGGATCAGCTTGAGTTAGGCATTTCGCCCCCAAAGCTGCCACCCATACTTGATCATTAACCACATATGAATTACTTTGTTCTTTACTTTGAGGTTGATATCTTTACTTGTGAGAGATTGGTACATTCACTTGTACATTACTTCTTTCATTACTTTTGAGAGATTGGTACTATGATAGGCATAACTTTATATGAAACTTTGGATCAATAATCAATGAGTGAGAGACATATTAATAGACATTTTTGGAAACATAGCCTTATTGGAAACATAACACCATTGGAACCATTGAACAATAATCGATGAACAAGATACATGAGTATAACCACTATTGGAACTTTGGAACACAACCTTATTGGACTTTTGTAATACTATCAATGAATATGAGACATGTGGTTCACAACTGCTCAATGAATAGGAGACATATGAGTAACACTAGTCAACTACCGGATACGGAATACCTTAGAGCATTTCGGAATCAAATGAGTACTATGACAATGTGAACACCATATGCTGCAGAAGGATATAGAAGAGTAACCTTACATACCTTGTATTCTCAATATGAATATACAATCCTAGAGGTGCATACAATAGTCCCGCTCCTTCTTTATGCGTCACTCTACAACACAAACATATAACGGGATTCACATTAACCACCAACTATTTTACAAATGCATATAACATCAATGAGTTACATGTTTGCCTTTAAACATGCCATTTCCCCTTGACAAAACCATTGCTGAAATTATTATTCCAAAAATCCCCCAATATTCCATACATTGACCAATACATGAGAATCAATACATTTCACCACAACACTTCTCCTTTACACTTTCTTATCCAGACCACATCACAAATAATCCATCAAATTACCTTAATACACCTCATAGCACATATCGGCCAAAATCCCACAATTTACACTTTTAGAAAAATAACAAGTTTAATAACAAATTCACACCATACATGTTCATATTTTATCCATACCATGCTTCTCCATCAAAGTCACAAGTCATAATTCAAGCTTGAATCTCATAGATCACAAATCTTATATAAAAACACAAAGTACCATGTCCACCATTTCCAAGCATAACCAACATGATATACATAATATCCCATGCATATAATATGTTAATCCATGAGAATAAATACTTACCAAGTCTTGGAATAGGATGATCTTCTCCAAAGAGAAGGGCTTAAGGTTCTTAGGGTTTGAGAGAACCAAAAGGAAATGTCTTGTAAATTCTCAAAATGTGTTGTGTGTGTTTAGGAATAAAAATCTGATTTGGGGGACTTTATATAGTACTAAATTCATCCTTAGCCATTTTCTTGCATTAAATGCAATGGTTGTTTGGTCAAAGTGGAAGAATGGGTCATTTTCCCCATTGGGCCTTGCCTTCTTGGCTTCATTTTGGGCCTTAAGTGAGCCCAATGACACATATCCATTTAAACCATCAAATTTAATATGTAATCCATCATATATCTCATGTTTAAATAATTCCATAATGTCACGACAATATTCGTTTATGAGATTCTCATTCGTCGTCTCACTCGCAAAAATAGAAATTCTAGTCGCCCATGGCTTCACTGAACATTTTTGATAATTACTTGTGTTTCATGGTTTGATCATGTAGAAGTATTTAGGAGTGTATTGAGGTATTTTAATCTTTAACAACACTCAAATAACTCCAAGGAACCAAAAGAAACCATATAAAAAGCGACGTAGCATTGCGTTGCAAAACGGGCGCGGAATAGTCATGCTATTTGTGCCTTGCGCCACTGCTGCAAAGCAAGGCAGTGGCGCAAGAATGGGAAGCCCTCTGAATCAGGGGCTTGCGCCACACCCCCTAAAATAGGGAGTGGCGCAAGTCTTGGTACTTTGCTGAATTTTTCGGCCATTTTTCCAACACCTGCATATCATCCAATGCCCCATCCAAACACTACAAAATACGTACTTAGTGATATTAATCATCAAGTAAACATGACTCCAAGTCACCAAATGAGGTTGTAATGTGTACGGGGTATTACACAAATGCTCTACGAAATCACAAAACACCTCCTACGAAAGTCTAGTCGCACATATTAGGTCCGATATCAAATATATCACCAATGACACTATAAATCACATACTCATGGAATATCAACACCTAGGTAGATATGACCCCAAGGTATCAAATGAGGTTAGAAAAGTACGGGGTGTTACAACTGTGTAATTCTTTTGTGCCCCATTTAAGTCCTTGCTAGCATAATAAATAGAATGAAAAAGCTTCTCTCCTTTCTGTCCTAGAATAGTCCCAAGTGCAACTCCACTCGCATCACACATCGTTTCAAAAGGTTGAGACCGATTCGGAGCTAAAATAATAGGGGCAGCCACAAACTTTTCTTTAAGGCATTTAATGCCTTTAAACAATCACCATCAAAAACAAACTTAGCTTCCTTCTCCAATAATTTACACAATGGATTAGCAATTTTGGAGAAATCCTTAATGAACCTCCGATTGAAAACTGCATGACCGAGAAAACTTCTAACTCCCTTCACCAATATTGGTTGAGGTAGTTTTTCTATCACCTCTATTTTGGCTTGGTATACTATAATTCCTTTTGCTGAAATCTTATACCCCAACACAATGCCTTCTTTGACCATAAAATGGCACTTTTCCCAATTGAGCACAAGATTGAACTCTTCACATCGTTGCAAGGCATTGCTAAGATTTGCCAAGCAGTCTTCAAAAACATCGCCTACAACAGAGAAGTCATCCATAAATACTTCCAAAGTGTCTTCCACCATATCAGAAAAAATTGATATCATACACTTTTGGAAAGTTGTAGGAGCATTACTTAGCCCAAATGGCATAAGCTTGAAAGCGAAGGTCCCATAAAGGCATCTAAAAGTAGTGTTCTCCTGATCTTCGGGTGCAATAGAGATTTGGTTGCAACCCAAATAACCATTAAAGAAGCAATAACAACCTTTCCCTGCTCATTAAAGAAGCAATAACAACCTTTCCCTGCTAATCTATCAAGCATTTGATCCATAAAGGGCATTGGTAAATGATCCCTCAGAGTCCACGAATTGAGCTTTCTATAATCCATGAAAACCCGCCATCCCATGACTGACCTTAGTGGAATTAACTCACTCTTCTCATTAGACACCACTGTCATGGTGCCCTTTTTTGGAACACACTGCACTGGGCTTACCTATTTACTATCTAAGATTGGGCACACAACACCCATATCAAGCTATTTGATTATTTCTTTCTTTACCACCGCTTGCATTGATGGGTTAAGTCATGTCTGGTGCTCAATGGTGGGTGTGCACTCTTCTTCTAGCTGAATCTTGTGTGTACAAATGCCTGTTAGGATTCTAATAATATCTGCAATCATCCAACTAATTGCCCTTTTATATCTCCATAACACAGAGACAAGTTCTTCCACTTGCCATTCTATCAAATCAGCAGCTATAATTACAGGAAATGTATTATTCTCACCCAAAAATACATATCTAAGATGACCAAGTAATTCCTTGAGCTCCAACACATGTGGTTCTTTAATTGATGGTTTTGCTGAAAGAGTTGGCCTATTTTTCAAATCCACGCCCAACTTCTTTGGGGCATAAGAATACGACCCCATTCCAGCCAAAGCACTAATTGTCTCCTCATAATCTTTGATGTCTTCACCATCTAAATTCATCATCACAGCAGCTAGTGTTTCCACCATAAATATTTTTTCAATAGGTTCCTCAATATCAACTTCATCAATAACATTACTGACCGAGACAACACTCATGTCTCTTAGTTACTTCATCAACTAACATATCTTGAACTTTACCTCTTCATTGTTCAACCTGAATTTTAACTTATTGTACTCCATGTCGTTTAACACTCTTTCGGTGGCTAAGAACGGTCTACCCAAGATTATGGGTACTTCAAAATCCACTTCGCAATCAAGAATCACAAAATCCTCCAGAATTATAAAGTTCTCAACTTTTACTAACACATCATATAGTATCCCCACTGGCCTTTTGACCAAATGGTCAACCATTAATATCTGCATAGTCGTTGATTTGGGGGCTCCTAAACCTAACTATTGGTAGATTCCTAAAGGCATCAAATTGATGCTACCACCAATATCACATAAATCCTTCGCAAAAGTAACTGCACTAATTATGCAAGAAATGGTAAATGTTCTCGGATCTGCCTTGTTTTGTACTAATGATCATGAAGCAATCATGTTGCAGTGATGAATGTTGCCTTCTAGCTCAAAACTCACCATCTTCTTTTTTGTGACTAAGTCCTTCATAAACTTAGCATATCATGGCATTTTCTCAAGAGATTCCACGAATGGGATCTTCACTGACAACTGCTTTAACATAGAGAGGAACTTGTGAAATTTCCCATCCACCATTTTTTTCTTCACTTTGTGTGGGAACTAATGAGGAGGGCTAGGGATTTTAGTTAGAGGTTTTGCAACCTCTTTTCCCTTCCCCTTACTAATCTCAACATCATTATTCAAAATAGTCAATTTTTCAGCATCTACTTTTTGGTCACCAATATTTTCCAGCTTTTCAGACTCAGTCAAATTCTCATCAACACTAAAATCATCGGCCACCATCTCATATTCGGAAGCAACATCCTCCACATATGTCTAAACCATAGGTTGCGATTCAAGTAGAACTTTACCACATCTTGTGGTGGTAGCTAAACAACTCCTATCATTCCTAGGGTTCTACAATGTATCACTAGGCAAAGTAAGACAATTGACCTATTTGGTACTCCAATTGCTTGATGGAAGTCAAATGTGAATCTACCAGCTGAATCATAGAAGATAAGTCATTTTTCATTTCTTTCACTTCTGTATCTGTAGACTCAACACTTTTCAGCATTTTTTTCATCATCTCTTCCATAGGGGACTTCCCTGATTCATTGCTATGCCTATCATGATTACCTGGAGGTACATATAAACCACCTCTATCGTTCTTTCTTCTCTAATTCCCTTGGTCATGATCCTTATAACCATCCTTGTCATAGTAGTTGTTTTTTTATAGTTTCTACCTTGGTTTCCTTAGTTATTGGCTTGAAAATCCCCCACCTAGTTATTTAGATAATTCAAATCTTCTTCAAAATAAGACTTGACTGTTTTTCCCTGAGAACCAATAGCTTTTACCTTCTCAACAGCGCCTACCAATAAATGTTTTTTCAGAAAATCCATTTGAGTCTTCATGTGATCCATGTCTTGGTCACGCTCTTCTTTTCTAGGATGTTTTTCGGCCGACATACCCATAGCGTAAGTACTACTTGCTACCTCAGAATTCTTGGTATTCCAAGCTCTATAGGTTTTAGTCAGCCTATCCAGAATCACGGTTGCACCTGCTAAAGTCAATCCCATGAATGCTCCACCTGCTGCATTATCAATCTTCGGCTTAGTATTTGAGTTTAGAGATCTATAGAAAGTCTCCATCAAGTGCTCACCTGTCCGTTTATGATTGGGACATTGTGTAACATCTTGGAAGGTGGAAAGAACCTTTCCAGGAAAGCTCCTTTGATTTGCCTCTAGTTTGTTATAGAATCAGGCGCCAGCTCAGTTAACCTCAATGTTTCCTCCCCAGACAAAGACAACAAAAACAACCTCAACTGAATAGCATTGTGACTAACTCCCAAAAAATCAAAGGACTTGCAGATTCCTATAAAATTCATCAAGTGCATATTTGTATCATCACCAGTTATCCCTCGAATAAACCTTTGAGATTCAGCAGTTGGATCATTATGCTAGTGATATTAAACTTAGCTTCTAGAGCTAGCGATGGTAGAACAATAGCTCCAGTGGAACCAAACCCATCTAAATCGGCCTCATCTTCCTCATTAAGGTTAAAGTGCATAGCAGGTTGTTGTCGCCTTCTACCTCTTTGTTGTTGACACTGGTTGGATGGAGCAATATTGTCATCAAGTAGTGCATCATTATCATCACCCAAATCATCATTGTTTGTCACATTACCGGGTGCATTCAGATTTTGTTGATGCACCTGATTAACAGCAAGTATTGCAAGCCTTGCTTATTCACGTTGTTGTGCATCCATGTTTCTTCTAAAAGTTCTTCATAGTTTGGGGTCATAAGGTGATAACGGATCACCCGAATGTTGAGTACTTGGCATGCACAATGAATAACCTGCAAATTACAGAAACAACAAACAAAAGTAAAATTAGGAAATAGGACTAAGAGTCAAATAAACACAACAACTTAATAGACAACCATATTCCCCAACCATGGCACCAAAATTTGGTACCCCCAAATTACAACTCCTTTAAGAAGCGTAAGCAGTCGTTGTCAAATATACAACTCAACAAAGGTTGAGGTCAAATCCCCCAGGGAATATGGTGATAACTAAATCGTATGTGATTTAAGTGACTATTAGTCATCAATTTCCATGAAATAGGGGGATTTTGTAGTAAGTTAACTCGACTCAATATCTAATTTGTTTCAAGTAATGAGCATTAAAATTACAAAATGATAATCAATAGAGAAGATGAACTAGAATTGTGTTCACCATGGCTCTTTATTACTTCTGGGCTAATGTCGATCGTGAATTTGTTTCACTACAAGTGAATGTCAGGCAATTGAACTCAAATGTTTACCTAAATGTTTTAAAAACTAATTAGGTAACTATCCCTTTAGTTCTTTTGAACTTAAAGTGATGGAAATCAAAAACTCAATTTAAACCCCAAGTTGGTTAATCTCGTTAGAACATTACTCATTAAATGGAGGTTAGAAACTCCAAATCCTCATTGTTAAACCTTTTTCCTAATTTTAACTTCTTATTTTAAGCAATTTAAACCTATTGCATGTTCTAATTTTTGCAATTATTAGAAATATGTTAAGATGAAGAGAAAACAAAACATTCACAAGTATAATACGAATTCATACCAACATTAACCCTAGAATAATTATTTAGCCATGGATTTCACAACCCTAGTTATAGGGTTTTAACCACTCATAGTGATTAAGAATATGAAAAAAATATATTTTATAATTAAAAGACAAAGTCTTACAAAGATGAAATTCAAGCCTTCGATTCTTGACAAAAGCCCAAAAGTAGCATTTGAAAACCCCAAACTTGTTTATTTTAAGAATCAAAAGATGCCTATTCTAAACCCTAGACTAGGTATTTATAGGCTCTATGAAATTTGGAATTTGAATTTTAAAATTGGACTGTCGCCTCCTCTTCGACAGCTTGCTTGGAGACTCACCAAGGACTTGACGGTTCACCACATGAACTGTTAACTGATTCATCTTAGGCCCAGTTATGTTTAGCTCTGATTAGAGGACTGACAATTTGTTAAACTTCTGGCGATTCATCGCGGTATTCCATCACAGGCGAGGTGTACTCAGCATAAACTATTTTGGACTGGCAGTTGGGAGTGACGACTTATCATATCCTTGATGGATCGTCAGGTTGAGCCATCACACAGCTCACTTCTCCAGTTGGTTCTGTTTCTATCTGACAGCTAGCTTGGTAGTTCATTGCCCTTCTGGCGATTTGTCAATTGAATCGTAACTTAGCATTTCAAGCACAGATTCACTCCTTTTTTTTCCTTGGTTTGATTTCCTACATTAAACACAAAAAGACATTAAAACTAATAACGGTTGCTTAAAAACTCACGATTCTTCTTGGTTAAAAGTGCAAAATGTGTTTTCAATATCCGGTACATCAGTTTTCTCTACTATTTTTCTTAGCAAAAAGATTCGTTCTGATTTCCAGTCACTAATTTCACCTTAAAAATGGAAGTAATAGAGATTTTTTCAGTACATTGGTTTTCAAAAAGGGGAAATGCATCATTTTAGTCCCAATTTGATACTGAGCACCTATTATACTCATGCTACTTCTGGTTTGAGATCGGAAGGTACTGATTACTAATTATTACTTGGAATTCTTATTCCAGGATTGGGCAGTGTATACATATATCACGAGTCCTCCATGGATCATGCCTTTATGAGCCACAGGTACTGGAGAAGGATTACTCTATGGGTCCTTTCTTTACGAGCCACAGATATTGGAGAAGGAGTATACGCTATTATTGGACATGGAATTTATCTCACATTTTATTAAATGATTTCCATTTGCACTCATTTATTCATATGCATTGTCTATTGCCATTATTGCATACAATTTGTACGTATCATGCTTATGGGGGATGAACAGTTATTGTTTGCTTCTTGTACCTGATGTGCTTATAAGAGCCGATTGGGTTATTATTTGTTGTTTGTACCTTTCGGGCTTATAAGGGTCTGGTTAGGTTATTGTTAATTATTACTGCATAGCCTATGGTGGGATAGTTACCTATAATTTCACTCACTGTCTAGATATTCCTTATGGACTCTCTTTTTAGTATTTTCATATTTAGTGTTAGATTATCCTGCTTGTTTCTTCTATTTGGTTAGGTACTCTTTGTATATAACTATTATTATTTTTAGCTTTATTCTTTCCCTGTTAGATTTTTAGGTTAGTTATTAGGTGCTATTATCCTTTTTCATGTTATTTGTACTTTATATTATCTATTGAGCTCAGTTGACCTATGATGCCTACTAGATACCACGTGTTTTGTTACTCATACTACACTTCTGTATCTTTTTCCCTGATATAGGTCCTAGTAAGAGTTCTCACCACTAATGTGTACCTCATACAAAGCTGCCTTGGACAGGAGACTTGAGGTGAGCTCCTTATAACTGGAGTTGTTCCTTCTCTCCCGATTTTGTTGGACTGATCTTTATTTTACATATTAAAGACAATTCTATACATATTATGTCTATTCAGTACTCTTGTTGTGTTTAGTAGCTCCTATACCAAGTGATACCAAGTTTTGGGGTCATTTTATATAATTTTTATTTCCTTACTCTCTTCGTATATTTATGTGGGCCCAATCACTTGTATTTAATTTCATTCGTGTCCCAATTTCTTTATAAATTATTCTTACTCTTTATTAACCCGTTACTTATCATTTTGGGCTAAGGGGATTGGTTTACCTACTGATGGGTTTTAGTAGGTGATATCATGACTTGAAATTTTTAGTTATGATAGTTAAACTCATTCAAGAGAAACTCCTGGCAGCCCAGAGTAGGCAAAAAGAGTATGCATACTAGAAGGTCAGGGAAATGGAAATTAAGGTAGGATAGGAAGTGTTGCTCAAGGTTTCACCCATGGAGGATGTGATAAGTTTTAATAAGTGAGAAAAGCTCAGTCTGAGGTTCATTGTGCCATTTGAGATTCTTAAGCGTGTGGGGGAGGCAGCCTATGTATTGTCTTTGCCTCCAGGTTTTTTAGGAATTCACCCAATGTTTCATGTGTCTATATTGAAGAAATACAATGGTGATGGGAATTGTATTAATTGTTTGGATTTGGTCTTATTTGATGAGAATCAATCGTATGAAGAGGAAGCTGTGGATATCTTAGATAGAAAGGTCCACAAGTTGAGGTCAAGAGAGATTGAATCTGTGAAGGTCCAATGGAAGAACCACCCTGTTACGGAGGCAATTTAGGAGACAGAATCAGACATGCATAGTAAGTTTCCCCAGATTTTTGTTGAGCCATGTAATCCTCCCTTGTTTACTTCTTATCCATTCAGGGACTAATGGTTGTTTAATTATTATCTAACACAATGACCCTCCCAGTTGTTATACAGTGGTTAGGGCTTAAGTACTACCCTGTTAGAGTTCCCCTAGTTAGTTGAGCTAATAAAATCTCAAGATGGGGTGGGGTGGTTTAAAATTGAAAACTGGTGTTCTATTTATTCATGGTGAATTATGAATCACGGTGTGGTGTTTTGTGGTGTCGTGTTCTGTTAGAGGTGACTAGTGATCTAGACTTCCATAAAAGATCCTAAGACTACGAGTAAATTAGTAGCATGTAGTTTTAGTGGTTGCCACATTAGGATTGCTTCGTGATTTCTTAAGTATAAAATTTGTGTTGTAAAATGGGGCTAAAATTCAGTTTTTCTGAGCTACTAGTTAAGGACCACTGCACTTGTGGGATATCCATTGCAGCAGTGGGATATCCGCTGCAGTGAGACCACAGTAGTGGTCAAAGTCCCGCAATAGCAGAGCTAGATAGAATCTCTAGTGCCTCTATAGCGAGGCCTATTTCTCCATAATAGATCCAATGCAGTGAGAAAAGGTCCACTGCAATGACGTGAGGCAGAATGCCTATTTAATTCACTTACTCTGAGTTTTATATCATAAACTCCAAAACTTCATCTTAGAGCTTAAAATAGGTTATTTTCCCCAAGGCTGGGGTGGATTTTCTTGTTGAGATAAGTTATTCCATCAATCTATTTGCCTAGTAATCCGTGCAGATCATAGAATCATTAGGGAGATTGTAATTGTGGAATTATGGATTAAAACCCTAGGTTCATAAAAGGTATGGGAAAACCTATGGGTAAATGTAATAATTATCTAGAATGTTTCTAGGTTGTAAAATAACACTCCTAGCATGAAATTATAGTCCTTAAACATGAATTGTGGTGATTGGGAACCTCAAGTTCAATAAAAATGAGACTTTTAACTTAAAAACTACTTTAAATGGGGTAATGGGAATAGAAACTCCATGAATTGAGATAAAGTGAGTATTGTGGAACTAGTTGGTGGTTGACTGGCCCTTGGGTAATGTTATAGACTATGAATAAGGGCAGAATTAGTGGGTTCAAATTCCCAAAGTGTATATTTAAAGAGTAAATGATTGATTACTATATTTAAAGAGTAAATGATTGATTACTCTTATAATTGTTTGTTTTAAACTTTGAAAGTTCTGAGGCATTGAGGAGTGGAAAAGCTCCTATGATTTAGCTTGCTTGATTTGGGTTCTTTGGTTGATATAGGTTACGATTTAAGTGGAGTTAGACTCAATTTGGTCTCTTGCATATGTTTTGAATTGATAAGCATGTTATTTGGTCTTCATACATAAATTATGGTTGATATTTGTTTGATTTGACAATGTGATGAGAGGCTAAAAACCATGTTATTTTACTATCATTCGCCTCACATTTATTCTATTTTTAGTATAGTTTTAAGCTTAAATGATGTGATTTACACTTATGTTTCATGTTTTGTTTATATAGGAGTGTCTTGAGGCATTTGAAGCTTAAATAAAAAGAAAAACAGCACCAATAAACCAAAAGGAACCAAGGAAAGATCAATGTCGCAATGCATAGCAAAATGAGTGAAAAAGGGTCAGGGAAATTGTGACTTGCACCACTGCTGCAAAGCAAGAAGTGTTGCAGATTGGTGAAGCTATCAAGACCTCTTGCACCACTCCCCCAAAGCAAGAATGGGCGTAACTTTGAACCATTCTAATTTTTTACTTGTTCTTCGCGCGACAGCTCTGCTTTTGGGTTGTGGGGTGAGTCGGGACTGATGTGCCATGGTTACATGGCACTTTCGATGCTTAAACAAAGAAAATATGCAATAAACTGGGTATGTTTGGTGGGTATGATGTGTTTTCTATTCTATATTGCAGGAGAATAGGTTTTTCGAGGAAAAATGATCAATAAGGAAGAATCATGCTTGAAAAATCTGAAGATGAAAGAACCAGATCATGTACCAGAGATGTGACTCACAACAGGACTCACGTGCCGTGAGTCCACCCACGTGATGTGAGTGGGTGTCATGAGTCAACTTCAGAGATGTCCAATGTTGTCTGATTTCCACGGAACTGACTTACGTGGCATGACTGGGTTCTACGTCACTAAGTCACGATACCATGGAAAGTTGTCGACTCTGTTTTCTTGTTTTGTTTAGGATAGGATTCATCTTGTATCTATAAATACCCTTGTATTGTCCTATGTTCAGGAGTTATTCAGTACATTATTTTGAGACATATTTCCAGTAGTTTGACGCATTATTGATTTTGTAATCTTGGATCACCAGTTCTAGGATTTTTATTAATATTGAGATTTCAGAGTTTTCTCCATTATCGTGAGTTTACAATTATGTTTTCATCTTCGAATTCTTCTTATGTTCTTGCAATAATGAGTAGCTAAACCCATTAACTAGGGTTGTGTGAACCATGATAAATTAACAAAATAGGTTACGTACGAAGCAAATTCTGAATCGGTATGACTGCATGTATTGTTATTACCTTCATCATAATTGATCTTCTAATGATTGCAAATGTTAGATACTCGCCTGTATTCTAGACATGCTCAAGAGAGAGGTAAAGATTGGGAAAAGGGAATAACAACAGAGATTTGAAGCTATCAACCTTTATCTAATAACTTGAGTCGTAACAGGGATAGTTATCTGAGATCCAGGACAAGGGTTAGTAGTGCGACATTCGGAGACCGAGAGGAGAAGAGTGAAATTCGTCTAACCAAGGTCGAGAGTCATTTAGATGAACATATCTTATTAGATTTTGCATGCAACACAGCGGGATAGTTTTACCAAGCATAAATAACCGGTGAAGTTAAGGAATCATTGGGAATCACAGTCCTAGTGTATTTCTCATATTGTTTACAAATCCAAAAATCAGCAATTGTTATTATTACCATTTATTCACAAAAAAACCCTAGTTTCATGTATTTGCCAATTAATCAGACTAGCATTCTACATAATTTTGCCCTATTCCCTGTGGGATCGACCCCAACCTAGTTGGGTTCTATATTTGATACAGCAACCGCATTATACTTTTATGAGTATATTTTGGGCGACATCAAATTTTGGCGCCGTTGTCGGGGAGTACAGTTACGGAGTCACGTATTTTGCTTGTTGGAGTTGATTGGTTTTATTTCATTATGCCCAATAATAGAAGTCAAGGCAATCCCCTGTTCCACTTGATCCTGAAATAGAAAGAACTCTGAGAGCTAATCTAAGAATGGTGAATACCGACGGAGTTCAGGATCCTACAGACGCAGGAGACATTCATAACCAACCAATTCAGCCAGTAGGTCATGAAACAGCGGACCAAACTATTGCTTGGTTGACACGGGAAGAGCAAGCTATACAAGCTGCTCTTAGGAAAGAAGATAGAGATAATCGAGTTATACAAGAAGCAGCACAACATCTGACTAATGCTGAAGAAAGACAAAGAAGACTGAGGGCACACCAAACACCTCAAAGACCACATGTGCCAGTTTATGATGATCCTGAAGAAGAAGATGTGGCTTATTTTAAGCCGATTGAGACTGGTGCCATTATTCCACCAGAGTTACCTCAAGGCACCAAGTTTGACATTACAAGTGCCATGATCCACCTACTTAACTTGAAAGGTGTATTCGTCGGTCTTTCTACAGATGATCCAAACATGTATGTGATGAACTTTGTGGGGGTTTGCACTTCGTATAATTTTCCTGGAGTGGACCAAGAGGCTATTCGATTAAGGTTGTTTCTGTTCTCATTAATAGGAGAAGCTACTTTGTGGTTGGCAGAGTTACCACGGGACTCCATTACTACTTGGCAAGAGTTAAGAAATCAATTTCTGGAAAGATTTTTTCCATCCTCCAAGATGCGACAGTTGAAGGATGAGATTTACCACTTCATACAACTACATTCTGAAGCACTTTACGAAACATGGCTAAGGTTCAAGAAGAAGCTTCAGAATGTGCCAAATCATAGGATGACTGGTAGGAGTCTACTTAAAATCTTCTACAGGGCTTTGAACGCAAATACTAAGGTTGTAGAAGATACTATCACTGGAGGAGCATTTATGAGTCTGAGGTGGGAACTAACTTCAGAGATCTTGGATCATATTACTAAGACTAACCAAGGATGGCATACTTAGGAGGAAGAGACACCAGCTGGTACATACACTATTGGATCATCAGTAGCACAACGGTCTTTGGATGAATCTGTAGCTCAAGAGTTGCACAACTGAGAACAGAAATTGGTTTGCTAGCCAAACAGATTGCAGCTAGAGATGTTGAAAAGGTGCATGCCATAAGTGCACAGGGTAAAGCACCTAAGCATGATGATTATGAATCTGATAAGGAAGCTAAGTACTTGGATCGAGAAGTGGAGGGTTTTTGATCCAAGGTCCAAGGGTCTAATCAAGACTCTTGGAACTCAAGGCAAGGAAACCAAGGTCGAAACTATTATGGAGACAATTACAACAGGCCAGGATATAGAGACAGAGAGCGAGATCATGATGGAGATTGGAGACGAAAAGATGATTACAAGGAGAAGAGCGGTGCTTATGTTCCACTAGGGAACCGTGATACTGACTACGAAAATTCACGAATGGAAACCCTTTTTACCAAATTGGTTAAGGGATCAAAAAACCAAGAAAATTGCTTAAAGGAAATTAGGGTGGATATTTCGAGAATAAGTCAGAAAGTTAAACCATACTCAATTGCCATAAAATAGCTGGAGCAACAGTTTGGGCAGATATCGGTGGCATTAAACCAACGCCAACCAGGCACTCTTCCAAGTAACACCATCCAAAATCCTAAAAATGACGGTCATTGTTTAGCCATTACTACAAGAAGCGAAAAAGTATGACTGACCATCTATGCATGCAGATAATGGTAAGAGAGATGATCCAGTGGTGGTTGAAGAAGAGGTTGATATGGAGCCAAAAAATTTAGCAGCGGATAACAGTAATAATTTGAAAGTAGAATCTGAAAAGAGGCAGGAAAAGGAGGTTCCACAAGTTTTGAAAACTATCCCACGACCTTCTCCTCCTTCCTTTCCTCAAAGGTTGAAAAAGAAGGATGAGGAAGGTAAGTACCAAAATTTTATTACGATGTTGAAAGAGCTATCGATAGATATCCCTCTTGTTGAGGCTTTGGAGCAGATGCCCGGTTACACGAAGTTTATGAAAGACTTAGTGACGAAGAAGAGAACTATCAGTTTTGAGCAGATAACTTGCATCATTGTAGTGTAGTTGATTTACGTTCCCTAGTTAAAAAGAAGGAGGATTCAGGAGCTTTCACAATCCCTTTTACTATCGGGTCTTATAACTTTGCAAAGGCACTGTGTGATTTGGGTGCTAGCATCAACTTAATGCCGCTAGCTGTGTTCAAGCAGTTGGGGTTGGGAGTACCAAAACCGACTTCTATGAGGCTTCTTATGGAAGATAGAACTATGAAAAAGTCGATGGGCATTCTGTATGATGTTTTGGTAAAAGTTGCATCTTTTATCTTTCTAGCTGACTTTGTAATTCTAGATTGTGAAGTTAACTTTGATGTTCCTATCATCCTGGGGAGACCATTCCTTGCCACTGGCCGTGCTTTGGTTGTCATGAAAACTGGACAGATAAAATTCAGGTTAAATGATAAACAAGTTACTTTCAATGTTTGTCATTCCATGAATTAACCGAAAGATATATAGGTGATTTCTGTAATTGATACGCTTGATGAGAGTGACATAGTCGTTCCGATTGAAGAAAGGTTGGGGGTAGAAGCTCTTGCGGCTGTGGTTATGAATTTTGACAATGATGGTATTAAATAATATGATGAGATGGTAGGAGCGCTTGCTAGTAGGGGATCCTACACTTATGCTCCGAAGAAACTTGATCTAAATTTAAAGAATAGGGTAACCCCACCGGCTCGCCCTTCTGTTGAGGAGCCTCCAGTCTTAGAGCTTAAAGGTCATCCTTTTCATCTTCGCTACACTTTTTTGGGAGCCAATAACACCTGGCCCGTAATCATTTCTGCTGAGTTTGCAGGATGGCAGGTAGAAGCTCCTGTTTTGATATTGAAGAAATTTAAGAGGGCCATTGTTTGGTTTATTGCTGATATTATAGGGATTCCACCTGGTATTTGCACTCATAAGATCCAACTTGTTCCTGAGTGTATACCAAGCATTGAGCACCAACGTCGTCTAAACCAACCTATGCAGGAAGTTGTGAAGAAGGAAATCATCAAGTGGTTAGATGCAGGTGTGGTTTACCCCATTACAGATAGCAAGTGGGTAAGCCCAGTTTGGTGTTTACCAAAGAAGGGAGGAATCACTGTAGTTCCAAATGATAAAAATGAATTGATCCCAATGAGGACAGTAACCGAATGGAGGGCTTGTATGGATTATCTGAAGCTGAATTATTAGACCGAGAAAGACCATTTTTCCATGCCCTTCATGGACCAGATGTTAGACCGCCTTGATGGGAGAGGATGGTATTGTTTCCTAGATGGTTATTCGGGTTATAATCAGATTTTCATCGCTCCTAAAGACCAAGAGAAGACCACTTTCACTTGTCCATATGGGACGTTTGTATTCAAGAGGATGCCTTTCGGATTATGTAATGCATTGGTAACTTTTCAATGTTGCATGATGTCCATTTTTTCTGACATGGTGGAAGACACTATTGAGGTATTTATGGATGATTTTTTGGTTGTAGGAGACTCTTTTAATGATTGCTTGGCCCACCTTGCTAAGGTATTGCAAAGATGCGAGGAGTGCAACTTGGTGCTAAATTAGGAGAAATGTCACTTTATGGTCAAAGAAGGTATTGTGTTGGGTCATCGAATCTCGAAGAAGGGTATCGAAGTAGACAAAGCAAAGATTGAGGTGATTGAAAAATTACCCCCACCCATTTTTGTGAAAGGGATTCGAAGTTTTTTTGGTCATGTTGGCTTTTATAGAAGATTCATCAAGGATTTCTCTAAGATTGCACATCCATTATGTAAACTTTGGAGAAATAGGTAAAGTTCATGTTTGATGAGGCATGCCTAAAAGCTTTCGAGTGTCTAAAAGGGAAATTGACTTCAGCCCTCATTATTGTCTCACCAGACTGGATGATGCCATTTGAGGTTATGTGTGATGCTAGTTGAGTAGATTTAGGTACAGTCCTTGGCCAAAGATATGAAATGTTTTACATCCAATTTACTACGCTAGCAAAGCACTTAATCCAGCTCAAAAGAACTACATTGTGATTGAACAAGAGTTGTTGGCAGTGGTCTTTGGTTTTGAGAAATTTTGTTCTTACTTGATTGGCACAAAGTTAATTGTGCATACACACCATGCAGCACTTTGGTATCTTATGTTGAAGAAGGATGCTAAGCCAAGATTGATTCGGTGGTTGCTTCTACTACAAGAATTTGATTTTGAAGTCAAGGACCGAAAGGGAATCAAGAATCAAGTCGCTGACCATCTATCACGCCCTGAGGAAGAGCCCATGCTTAAATTAAGGGATGATCTTGATATTGATGATACTTTTCCAGATGAGCAAGTGTTGGCAGCATCACAAGACTTAATCCCTTGGTTTGCAGATTTTACCAACGTTTTGGTAAGTGACCTAGTCCCAGAAGATATGTCGTACCAGCAACAGAGGAGATTCATGCATGAGGTGAGAAAATTCTTTTGGGATGAGCCTTACCTATTTAGAGTATGTGCAAACGGTATAATTCGAAGGTGTATCCCAGAGGCTGAAATGATGAGTATCTTGGAAGCATGTCATTCATCTCCAGTTGGGGGTCATCATAGTGGTACGTAGACTGTGTACAAGATCTTACAATGCGGTTATTATAGGCCTACCATCTATAAAGATGATCATGACTATGCTCGGGCCTGCGTCCAATGTCAAAGTCAAGGGAATATCTCACGTAGACATGAACTTCCTATGACAACTATCATTGAGCTCGAATTGTTTGATGTATGAGGAATTGATTTTATGGGCCCATTTGTGAGCTCACATGGGATGAAATACATTTTGGTAGTTGTCGACTATGTTTCTAAGTGGGTGGAGGCGATTGCACTTCCCAATAATGAAGGAAGAAGTGTCACGGCATTCTTGAAAAAGAACATATTTTCACGATTTGGTACACCCCGAGTAATCATTAGTGATGGAGAATCTCACTTCTGCAATAGGCTTTTCAAAATCCTGCTTGAAAAATATGGTGTCAAACATAGGGTGGCCACACCTTACCACCCTCAGACAAGCAAACAAGTGGAGGTGTCAAATTATGAGATTAAGTCTATTTTGGCAAAGATAGTGAACGCCAATAGAATTGATTGGGTGAGAAGATTGGATGATACTTTATGGGTTCATCGAACTGCATTCAAGACCCCTATTAGTGCGTCTCCATTTCATCTGGTTTTTGGTAAATCATGCCATTTGCCGGTTGAACTTGAACATAAAGCATTATGGGCATTGAAGAGGTTGAATCTAGAATGGAGTGACACGGCTAAATTTAGGCTAGATCAGATGAATGAGATGGATGAATTTCATCTACAGGCTTGTGAAATTTCAGCACTTCATAAAGAAAAGATGAAACTATATCATGACTAGAAGATTGAACAACGAGAGTTTCATTCGGGAGATTTAGTGATACTGTATAAATCCAAGTTTTGCCTTTTTCCTGGAAAATTGAGGTCTAAATGGCCTGGACTATTCACAGTTATAAGAGTGTTCCCGCATGGGGAAATTGAGCTAAAAGGTGATAATGATACCCTTTTTAAGGTTAATGGTCAGCGTGTAAAGCTTTATTTGGAAACTGTGGGAGAAGGAAAAAAGAGTGAAGAGCTTAGTGTTGATGAAGTCTGAGTAGTCAAGCTATCCAGGTTGTGCCACGACGTTAAATCAGGCGCTTCATGGGAGGCAACCCATGGGCTGGTTGGTAAAGTCTAAATAGTCAACCTAGCCATGTCGTGCCGCGACGTTAAATCAGGCGCTGCTTGGGAGGCAACCCAAGGTCTGAGTTGGTTGTGATCTGATCATTGGAGGATAAGTTAGTTAGAACTTACAATATTGAAACTAAATATGTTCAATACAACCCACGACACTGTTTCACACAACGTAAGTTCATCCATGTAACGTGGGTTGGTACCGTAGAAGTCAGAGGAAATTATATGCTTGCTGAACTCAACCTACGCCAGTGACCCACGTGACGTAGGTCAACCCATGTCACGTGGGTGGTGCCATGAAAATCAGAGACCATTTGAAACCTGCAAAACCCTACCCACGTCAGGGGACCCACGTGACGTAGGTCAACCCATGTCACGTGGGTGGTGCCATGAGAATCAGGAAATTAAAATTACCCAAGACCTGACCCGACCCGACCCAACTCGGCCCAAACTATATATATATATCGGTATACTCCTCAAATCCGACCCAATTTCAAATCCAAACTCAACCTTCTTAAATCCAAATCCTAACATAAACCCTATTTTTCAAAAATTCATCAAATTCCACATAACCAAATCCCACATACCAAATCCAAAATTGATCAAATCCCAACCACTATTTAGCCAAAAATCTCAAAATTTTTGTAACACCCCGTAATTTGCTAACCTCATTTGATACCTTGGGGTCATATCTACCTAGGTGTTGAGATTCCATGGGTATGTGTTTTATAGTGTCATTGGTGAAACATTTGATATCGAACCTAATATGTGCGATTAGACCTTCGTAGGAGGTGTTTTGTGATTTCGTGGAGCATTTGTGTAATACCCCGTACACATTCTAACATAATTTGGTGACTTGGATTCATGTTTACTTGACGATTAAGATCACTAAGTAAGTATTTTGTAGTGTTTTGATAAGGTATTGGATGATATGCAAGTATTGAAGAAGTGGCCGAAAAATTCAGCAAAGTGTTGAAACTTGCGCCACTCCCTGTTTCAGGGGGTGTGGCGCAAGCCACCTGATTTATAGGGGGTGCATTTCTTCTTCCACTGCCTTTCTTTGCAGCAGTGGCGCAAGGCACAAAGATTTTGCTCTTCCGGGCTCGTTTCAATGCAATTCCACGTCGATTCTTATATGGTTTCTTTTTGTTCTTTGGAGTTATTTGAGCATTATTAAAGCTTCAAATACTTCAATACACTCCTACATACTCCTACATTATCAAATCATGAAACATAAATAGTTATCCAAAATGTTCAATGAAGCCATGGGCGACTAGAATTCCTATTTTTACGATTGAGACTACGAATGAGAATCTCGTAAGAGAATATTGTCGTGACATTATGAAATTATTTAAACATGATATATATGGTGAATTATACATTAAAGTTTATGGTCTAATCTAACATGTGCAATTGGGCCCAAAATTAAGGCCCAAAATGGAATAAAAGACATGGCCCAAAAGGGCAAAATGATCCATTCTTCCACTTTGACCAAGGGACCATGGCATTTAATGCCAAGGAATGGATAAGGATGACTTGAGAGTGTATTTAAAGGCAAAAAATCAGATTTTATTCATATAACACTCTCATGCCTTTTAAGATATTTCTCAAACATTTCTCTAGTTTCCAAACCCTAAGGCAACTATTTCCTTTGGACTCTTTCGTAAAGATAATCACTTTGCAAGCCTTGGTAAGTGCCTACTCTCATGGATTAATATCTTATATGCTTAAGATGGTATGTATATCATGATAGTTATGTTGTCAAGGTGGTGAATAGTGTATTTTTGCTTTTGGTGAAAGATGTGCCATCTTTGTGATTTGAACTTGAAAAGAGACTTGATGTCTTGATGGAAGAGTATGGTATGGATAAAATATGAACATGTATGGTGTGATTTTGTTATTAAACTTGTTATGTTTCTAAAAGTGTAAATTGTGGGATTTTGGCCGATATGTGCTATGAGGTGTATTAAGGTAATTTGATGGTTTATTTGTGATATGGTGTGGATAAGAAAGTGTAAAGGAGAAGTGTTGTGGTGAAATGTATTGATTATCATGTATTGGTCAATGTATGGAATATTGGGGAATTTTTGGAATAATAATTTCATCAATGGTTTTGTCAAGGGGAAATGGCATGTTTAAAGGCAAACATGTAACTCATTGATGTTATATGCATTTGTAAAGTAGTTGATGGTTAATGTGAATCCCATTATATATTTGTGTTGTAGAGTGACACATAAAGAAGGAGCGGGACTATTGTATGCACCTCTAGGATTGTATATTCGTATTGAGAATACAAGGTATGTAAGGTTACTCTGTCCGTATCTTTCTGCGGCAAATAGTATTCACATTGACATTACGCTTGTTCCATCCCGAAATGTGCTAAGGTATCTTATATCCGGTTATCAATGGTCATTATCATATGTTTCCTACTCATTGATCAATTGTGAATCACATGTCTCATATTCATGGTTAATGTTCCAAAAGCTCAATAAGGTTATGTTCCAATGTTCCAATAGTGATTATACTCATGTCTCTTGTTCAAGAATTATTGTCAAATGGTGTTATGGTTCTAATAATGTTATGTTTCTCACACTGTTTATTCACATGTCCCTCACTCATTGGTTAATGATCCAAAGCTTCAAGTAAAGTTGTGACTATCATGGTATCAATCTCAAAGTAATAAACAAAGTAATGCATATGTGGTCAATGATCAAGTATGGGTGGCAGCTTTGGGGGCAAAATGCCTATCTCAAGCTGATCCCGAGGTTGTTGGATCAGGGGGCAGACCTAGGGGCATACGTCTAGCTCGGACCAATCCTAACAGGGGGTAGCTCTAGGGGTAATAACCTAGCTCGAGCCGAACCTGAAATATTGTATGGGTGGCTGCTCTATAGGTACTAACCTAGCTCTAGTCGATCTCGATATATACATTGATTCATAGGGTGGCAGCTCTAGGGGCATAAGCCTAGCTCGAGCCGATCCCAACATAACTCTATGTTATGATTAAAACCCACTGTTCAGTCGGGGCTCGGGTATCACAGGTCAAAGGCAAAGGTGAATAATCATGGAAGTAAAGATACAAAGAATGTAATGAAAGCAACATACATGGTTTCCAAAGTACAAAATAGTGACTCATCTACATTGTGACTTATCTATATTGGTTATGCATTTGAACTTGAGTTCTTGACATATTTTCATATCTTACCAGTTTTATATGACCTTACATACTCAGTACATTCTTCGTACTGACCCCTCTTGGGGAATTTACCTTACTTGCTGGAGGCGCAGGTACTAGTAGGCCTCCACAGTAGGTTGCCAGTGTTGCAGATCTTTGGTGAGTTCTAGTTAGTTCGGGGCTTCTCCGAGTCACAGTTGGACATATGTTTTGGTGTTGTACATGTTGTATAAAGCGGGGACTTGTCCCTACTTTTAGTTTATTTTGGTCAATGCATTTGTTAGAGGCTTTTGTAGACGGATGTGGGTGTATAAATGTATTATTGACTTGGTGGCCTCAACGGCCAAGTTTCGCATATGTATATACATATATCATGTTCCATGAATTCCATTGTTGGTATCTATAGCTATTATGTGATTATGGGTTCCTTATGGCATGCGTATGATTGAATAGAGACAAAGCTTGGTTCTCTCGGGCCTTGTTGGCTACGAGTGCCAATCCATCCCGATGGGATTCGGGGCGTGATAATTTTTGAACCCCAAAATCTGGCCTAACCCAAATCCGACCCAAAACCAACCCAAACCCGAAACAAAACTGATCCATTTGTTTCAAAAATGCTGCCCAAATCAAACCCAAATTGTAGAGACATGGCTTCTTCTTTCTCGAGAATCCGAACTAAAAATATCAAATTTACAACTATGTTATGTGATGAACCTTCGGTGTCAGATAAAAGTGGATCCAAAGAAGTATACAAGTTGGATACCGATGATGCTGCATAGGTACCTTGTACTAAGAGGTTACAAACTAGGTCACAAGCTGCTGGGGCCGTACTTCAGCCTATCCCGCAACCAGCCAAGCTGGCTACTCCTGATCAGTCTTCTGATTTTGCCCCCGAGTCTGAAAAGAGGGAGGATATTTCGATAACCAATGATAAATAGGAGGTTGATGAATTTGGATCTGAGAAAAATGTTGAAGGACCTGATGATTCTACGGTTGAGGCAACAGCATCTATTTCTTGCACTGGGGGGGCAAAATTCCACGACTTTCTCCCAGAGAATGGAAAATAAGCGATGGTGTTTTCAAGGTATGAGGGACTTTTATGTCACTCCCCGTATCCCAATGGGGTGGACTGGCACCCGGACTCGCCAAGGCCCGGGAGAACCAATCTTTGCTCAAGTTCATTCATATTCATGCCATAAGGAATATCACCATCACGTGAGAACATAAAAGGCTAATAATGGAAATCATGGAACATGTAATCTATATATATATACGTGAAACTTGGCCATTGGGGCCATCAAGTCAAAAGGACATGCATCTCTTACGTTCATGTACCCATATATGCCTACAAAAACCTCTAACAGATGCATTTACAAGACCAACCGAAAGTCGGGACAAGTCCCCGCTTTATACAATATGTACAATACCAAAACACATATACAACTGTGACTCGAAAAGCCCCGAACCAACTGTAGCTCACCAAAGATCCACATATAACTGGCAACCTACTGTGGAGGTCTACTGGCACCTGCGCCTGCAGCAAATAAGGTAAGTCCCCCAAGGGACGTCAGTACGAAAAATGTACTGAGTATGTAAGGCTCATAAGAAACTGTATGATACATAAATACGTCAATGAACTCAAATACAAATGAATAACCAATATGGATAAGTCACTATGTTGTATGTTGGGAACCATGTATATTACTTTCATTACTTTCTTTGCTTCTTTACTTCTATACTTATTCATCATCACTTGTGTCACAATGTACCCGGGCCCCGACTGATCAGTGGATCTTTACATAACATAATGTTATGTTGGGATCAACTTGAGCTAGGCTTTTGCCTCTAAAGCTAGCACCCATAAGACGTCAGTACGAAAAATGTACTGAGTATGTAAGGCTCATAAGAAACTGTATGATACATAAATACGTCAATGAACTCAAATACAAATGAATAACCAATATGGATAAGTCACTATGTTGTATGTTGGGAACCATGTATATTACTTTCATTACTTTCTTTGCTTCTTTACTTCTATACTTATTCATCATCACTTGTGTCACAATGTACCCGGGCCCCGACTGATCAGTGGATCTTTACATAACATAAAGTTATGTTGGGATCATCTTGAGCTAGGATTTTGCCTCTAAAGCTAGCACCCATAAATCAATACATCGGATTCGGCTCGAGCTAGGTTATTACCTCTAGAGCTGCCACCCATAAACCAATATATCAACTTCGGCTCAAGCTAGGTTATTACCTCTAGAGCTACCCCCTGTCAGGTTTGGTCTGAGCTAGACTTATGCCTCTAGGACTAACCCCTGATCCAATAATCTTGGGATCAGCTTGAGCTAGGCTTACGCCCCCAAAGCTACCACCCATACTCAATCATTAACCACATACGGATTACTTCATTCATTACTTTTGAGATTGATACAATGATAGTCATACATTATTGGAAACATAACATTATTGGAACCATGGGACCTTTGGGAAATTTTTCAATGCATGTGAGACATGTGAATCACAATTGATCAATGAGTAGGAAATATGTGATAAACAATAATGGATACCTGAAATAGGATACCTTAGAACATGTCGGAATGGAACATGTACAATGTCAATGTGAATACTATGTGTTGTAGAAGGATAAGGATAGAGTAACCTTACATACCTTCACTTCCAAGTATGAATACACAAGCCTATATATGAACACATTAGTCCAGCTCCTTCCTTACATTTCACACTACAATACAAGTACATAACGGAGCTTACATTAGCAACTAGTTACTATACAAGTGTACAAGACGACAATGAGCTATATGACTGTCGTATAACATCATGTCAACCTTCACAATACAATCTACTTCATTCTCATACCAACAACACCATAACATTCCACACATTGACCAAGACATCATACATCAATAGCATTTCACACCACGTTTACCCTTTATGTCTCCTCATTATCATTCCGTCACAATTACTCCTTCATAACCACATATGAACAACAATTCATACTTAATATAGTCTAACATGCCTCCATACGCCCCTTTAAAGTCATTAAAACGGTATCATAAGTTGATAATTACATCCAAAAAGGGTATAGGGGCCTTCGGGGATCAAAGAGAGACGAAAACATGCAAAACCGAATCCTGGGAAGACCTGCGAAGAGACCTACACCATAAGGTGGCTGAGGTTCACCCTCAGGAGACCTTTGGCAGAAGCCATAGGCACCTGCATTGGCATTTGCGCCCGCAGGTGACTTCGTCTGAGGGGCGGATGCCCGTTTTGGTCAAAATGGGTCTCTTTTGGGTCTTTTTATGCAATGAATGGTATATGATCATAAATAAAATTCTCTTGACATATTTTAGATCATTTTGTATGCCAAAAATCATCCATGGTTCCACAACACACATGAACATCACCAAAACCACACTTTTCCTTCAATACACCACCAACTCCATGCACAAATTTGCAATAATAATTCCAAACATTATGTACAAGAATAAAATAAGTTAAGGATATAATCACATCTCACATGTCAATATTGAATCCATAAAGTTCACTTCCTTCAATACCACAAGTCCATTCTCAAGTTTATAAGGCATAACCCTTCTCCGATAGCAAAAATAGACAGTTTTACACATAGCACACTGTCCAACACTTTGCCAACACAACCAACATGATTAATAAAACATATTAAACATATAATATACTAAACCATGAGAATAAATACTTACCAAAGTTTACCAAGGATTGATCTCCCAACAAGTGTATTTGCCATAGGGTTTGTATGTAGAGAAAAGGTTTGGATAATTCTAGAAAATGGCATGTGTAATGTGTTGAATAAAAATTTGATTTTTATCTTGCTTTATATGGTCCCCTTAATTCATACTTAGATACATATACCACATTAAATGAGGGCCTCACTTGGTCAATTGAAAGAATGGGTCAAATACCCTTTGGGCCATGTCTTTTGCTCCACCTTTGGGCTTCAATTGGGCCCAATGGCACAAGACTTATTTAATGCCCAACAAATTAATGTATAATTCATAAAATCTCTCATGTTTAAATATTTCCATGAATGTTACGGTAATCAACTAGACTGAAAAACCTACAGGGTGTTACATTCTTCCCCCTCCCCCCCCCCCCTTAGAAACATTCGTCCTCGAATGTTAGTGACATTATTCAAAGTAAACAATTACAAATCTAGGAGCATTCTTCGAGTTATCATATATATACATATACTCAATGCTTATAAGTACTTACTTGTCATTGTTCCGATCTTATATCATGAGTTTGTTCTTCCCTTTGGAATAAAAATGGGTACTTGGATTTCATCATTTCTTCAGCTTCCCATGTGACTTCTTCTATTTGCTGATTTCTCCAAAGTACCTTTACGGAAGCGACGTCTTTATTCCTCAACCTCTTTACTTGTCTATCCAGAATGGCAATAGGTATCTCCTCATAGGTAAGATCCTCTGTAACCTGTACATCGTCAATAGGAGTAAAACGAGATGGATCCCCTATGCACTTTTGAAGCATCGAAACATGAAATACTGGATGAACTGTGGAGAGTTCTTGGGGTAATGCCAACTCATACGTAACTTTCCCAAATCTTCTAATAATTTCATATGGGCCTATATAACGTGGACTCAATTTTCCTTTCTTTTCGAACCGCATTACCCCTTTTATCGGTGACACCTTTAAAAATACCCAATAATCTATGGCGAATTCAAGCCCTCTTCTTCTAACATCAGTATAGGACTTCTGTCCACTTTGGGCCATTTGTAATCGTTGTTGAATCACTTTAACTTTCTCCATAGCCTGATGAAAAAGATCTGGCCCAAGTAAAGAAGTTTCACCCGATTCAAACCATCCAATTGGTGATCTACATTTCCTTCCATACAAAGCTTCACAAGGTGCCATTTTAATACTTGAATGATATCTATTATTGTAAGCAAATTCAATAAGAGGCAAATGGTCATCCCAACTGCCTTGAAAATATAACGTGCAAGCTTGTAGCATATCTTCAAGCATTTGGATAGTACGTTCTGCTTGTCCATCAGTCTGAGGATGGAAAGCCATACTCAGATTCACCTGTGTACCCAGACTCTGCTGAAAAGATCTCCAAAAATGCGCAGTAAATTGTGCTCCCCTATCTGATATAATGGAGATCGAAATCCCATGTAATCGCACTATTTCTTTAACATACAACCTTGCATAATCTTCTGTTGTATAAGTGGTCTTGACTGGCAGGAAATGCGCTGACTTGGTAAGCCTGACAACTATAACCCATATAGAATCAAATTTTCACAATGTACGAGGCAAACCTGTGATGAAATTCATATTAATCATATCCCATTTCTAGACTGGAAGATTGATACATTGCATGTAACCTGCTGGTTTCTGATGCTCTACCTTTATTTGCTGACAATTCGGGCATTGACCGACAAATTCTGCAATGTTCTTCTTCATATTTCCCCACCAATACACTTCTTTTAAAGCATGGTACATTTTAGTAGCTTTCGGATGAATAGAATAGCGCGAATGATGTGCCTCTGTCATAATTCATTTCCTCAGCTCATCTACATCCGGTACACATAACCTACCTTGGCATTGAAGCACCCCTTCTTGTGTAAGATCAAATGCCTTTGTCAAATTCTATTGTACATTCTCTTTTAGTTGCAATAATTTAGGATCTGCAAACTGCTTCTCTTTCACTTCAGCTATCAATAAAGATTCAGCAGCATTTTGTACAATAACCCCTTCTTCTGAGGATTCGAGAAGACGAACCCCCAAGCTGGCTAATTGATGTAGATATTTGACTAACTCTTTCTTTTCCGTCAATTGGCCACTAGTGCCTCCTATTGCCTTGCGGCTCAATGCATCAGCTACCACGTTTGCTTTTCCTGGATGGTATAGAATATCAATGTCATAATCTTTCAATAGCTCAAGCCACCTTCGTTGCCTCAAATTGAGCTCCTTTTACTTAAAGATATACTGTAAACTTTTGTGATCAGTATAGATATCAACATGAACTCCATACAAATAATGACGCCATATCTTTAAAGCAAAAACCACCGCTGCTAACTCAAGATCATGTGTGGGATAGTTTCTCTCGTGTGGCCGCAACTGTCATGAAGCATATGCTAGTACATTATTGTGCTGCATCAATACACACCCTAGGCCAATTTCGAAAGCATCACAGTATACTGCATAACCTTCGGTGCCTTCCGAAAGTACTAACACAGGTGTAAGAGTCAATTTATCTTTAAGCTCTTGAAAACTCTTCTCACATGCATCATTCCATTGAAATTTGACTGCCTTGTGTGTAAGCTTCGTTAAAGGTGCAGCAATGGAAGAAAAACCTTCCACAAATCTTCAATAGTAACCTGCTAACCCCAGGAAGTAACGAATTTCCGTGGGCGTCGTAGTCTTTGGCCAATTTTTCACCGCCTCAATCTTTTGTGTATCTACTCGAATCCCTTCATCTGACACAATGTGACCCAAGAATGCTACGGATTTCAACCAAAACTCACATTTACAGAACTTCGCATACAACTTACGCTCACGGAGAATTTGTAACACTTTCCGTAAGTGCTTAGCATGGTCCTCTTGTGACTTTGAATAAACCAGGATGTCATCTATAAATACCATCACGAACACGTCTAGAAATGGCTTAAACACCCTATTCATCAAATCCATGAACACAGCTGGGGTATTTGTTAGTCCAAATGACATAACTAAAAATTCATAATGGTCATACCATGTTCGAAAGGTTGTCTTGGGTACATCTTCTTCTCTAACCCTGACTTGATGGTAACCCGACCTCAAGTCAATCTTTGAAAAACACTTGGCGCCCTGTAACTGATCAAAAAAATTATCAATTCGAGGGAGGGGATATTTGTTCTTGATAGTTACCTTATTAAATTGCCGATAGTCAATGGACATTCTCAATGTGCCATCTTTCTTCCGTACAAATAATACCGATGCACCCCACGGGGATATACTAGCCCTGATGAAGCCCTTGTCCAGCAAATCTTTCAACTGCTCCTTCAATTGACGCAATTTTGTGGGAGCCATTCTATACGGGGGAATAGAGATAGGCTGAGTGCCTGGAATCACATCAATGCCAAATTCTACTTCCCATTCTGGGGGCAAACCTATAAGATCCTCTGGAAATACATCAAGAAATTCGTTAACCACTGGAACCGACTGAGGAGTTAGTGGTTCCACTTACGTATCTTTCACTCGTACTAAGTGACATATGTAACCCTTAGCAATCATTTTCCTGGCTTCAGATAAGAAATAAATCTTCCCCTTGGTGCCCCTACATCACCTTTCCATTCAAGAACCTTCATTTGTGGAAAATAAAAATGTACCTTCTTGGCCCGGCAATCTACCGTGGCATAACAAGAAGCCAACCAATCCATTCCTATTATCAAATCAAAATCCACCATGTCTAGTTCGATGAGATCAGCTAATGTTGCATGACCACACACGATTACCACACAATTACGATATACTCTTTTTGCAACAATATATTCACCAACCGGTGTAGATACTTCAATTGACTTAGTTAATAATTCTTGTGATTTTGCAAATTTCATAGTAATCAATGGAGTAACATAGGACAATGTAGAACCCAGGTCAATCAATGCATATACATTATATGAAAATATGGATAATGTACCTGTGACGAGATCAGGAGAAGCATCTGAATTCTGTCGGTCCACTAGAGCATAAGTGCGATTCTGGACCCCACTAGTACTGGCTGCTCCTCTGGCACCTCTACCACGACCAACCGACTGTACACCTCGGCCTAAAGAAGGAACCGATGATGATGACGCAATGGTCGATCCCGCCGGTCGTGCTATACCACCCATACTCCTCTGGGGACACTCTTTCATCATGTGTCCCGTCATACAGCACCAAAAGCAAGCATTTGTCCCCAATCAGCATATACCTAAATGAATACGTCCATAGTGCTGACACTGTTGATGAGGAAATCCTGCTGCCTGTGATTCGTGAACTCCACTACTCTATCTAGATTGGCCACCTCTAAACCCTCGAAATTGAGAGTGAGCACCTGCTGTGGAATAAGAGAATGATGGTCTAGGCGGTCTAGGAAACATCCGAGGCCTAGATTCTCCTTGGGACATCATAGACTGTCCCATAGGTCTAGCTCTTTTGGACTGTCCTCTGTCAGATTCATGTACCCTTCTTCTCTGTCTTTGATCTTCCATTTTCTGGACGAAGGCCTATATTCTGGCTATGTCCATGTATTTGTACAAGGAAGCAATGGTGCAGTCCCTTACCAAATATGTTACTAATCTGTCCACATATCGATGGACTCTGTCTGTCATTGTGGCTAACACATTCGGAGCATATCGAGCCAGGGAATTAAACTGCAAATTGTATTCTCTAACGCTCAGATTTCCTTGACAGAGATTTAGAAACTGATCTGCACGTGCCTCCCGGATCTCATAGGGAAGGTAGTGATCAAGAAATGTCGCTTTAAATTCTTCCCAATTAGGTGGAATTGCACCGATACCACGAGACTTCTTCCAATCTTCATACCACAATATCGCCTCTCCTTTCAATCTATATGCTGCAAGTTCAACTATTTCAATACCTATTTCATGCATAACCTCTAAAGCCCTCGGGATTTGATCCACGAAGTCCTGTGGATCTGCTTTCGAATCTGACCCAGTGAATATAGGAGGGTCCAATTTTAGAAAATCCTGTGTTCTGCGACTCGCCACACTAGCCGCATCATCCTCATTTGTCGTTGGACCAGCTCGTCCTTGACTTTGTGCCGCAACTAACTGAGTCAACATATGCACTACATTTCTTAGATCCTGGTTAGTGGCGTTCATTGGTGGTTCTGCGGGTACTTCTCTACTGATTGGCTCTTCCGGAGCTAGAAAAGTTGAAGAAGACCGCGGCGCAATTTCAGTATTTACTCCACCTTGATTAGCTTGGTCAGGTGGTGATTTACTCATTCCTTCACCGGAAAGTATATCTACTTGCTTACCCTTGCCTCTACCTCTTCTAGTCATCGGCATTTTTACTATATCAAAAAAAATCAATTCCAATGGTTAGATACGATTCCACTTACCACATTGGCTCTATTGCACGATCCAGAAGTGAAGAAAAGAAAAAACATCTTAAATGTCCCATAGCCTCCTACTTATAAATGTGGTGCACAACACATCGAAAAGTAAGACTATACACAGACACGGCTTTGTAGACACCCTTAGAACAACCTGCTCTGATACCACTTTTGTCACGCCCCGTATCCCAATGGGGTGGACTGGCACCCGGAGCCGACAAGGCCCGGGAGAACCAATCTTTGCTCAAGTCCATTCATATGCATGCCATAAGGAATATCACCATCACGTGAGAACATAAAAGACTAATAATGAAAATCATGGAACATGTGATCTATATATATATACGTGAAACTTGGACGTTGGGGCCATCAAGTCAAAAGGACATACATCTCTTACGTTCATGTACCCATATATGCCTACAAAAGCCTCTAACAGATGCATTTATAAGACCAACCAAAAGTAGGGAAAAGTCCCCGCTTTATACAATATGTAAAATACCAAAACACATATACAACTGTGACTCGGAAAGCCCCAAACCAACTGGAGCTCACCAAAGATCCGCAAATAACTGGCAACCTACTATGGAGGTCTATTGGCACCTGCGCCTGCAGCAAGTAAGGTAAGTCCCCCAAGGGACGTCAGTACGAAGAATGTACTGAGTATGTAAGGCTCATAAGAAACTGTATGATACATAAATACGTCAATAAACTCAAATACAAATGAATAACCAATATGGATAAGTCACTATGTTGTATGTTGGGAACCATGTATATTACTTTCATTACTTTCTTTGCTTCTTTACTTCTATACTTATTCATCATCACTTGTGTCACAATGTACCCCCGCCCCAACTGATCAGTGGATCTTTACATAACATAAAGTTATGTTGGGATCGTCTTGAGCTAGGCTTATGCCTCTAGAGATACCACCCAAAAATCAATACATCGGGTTCGTCTTGAGCTAGGTTATTACCTCTAGAGCTGCCACCCATAAACCAACATATCAGGTTCGGCTCGAGCTAGGTTATTACCTCAAGAGCTACCCCTTGTCAGGTTCGGTCCGAGCTAGGCTTATGCCTCTAGGACTACCCCCTGATCCAATAATCTCGGGATCGGCTTGAGATAGGCTTACGCCCCCAAAGCTACCACCCATACTCAATCATTAACCACATACGGATTACTTCATTCATTACTTTTGAGATTGATACAATGATAGTCATACATTATTGGAAACATAACATTATTGGAACCATGGGACCTTTGGGAAATTTGCCAATGCATGTGAGACATGTGAATCACAATTGATCAATGAGTAGGAAACATGTGATAAACAATAATGGATACCCGAAATAGGATACCTTAGAACATGTCGGAATGGAACATGTACAATGTCAATGTGAATACTATGTGCTGCAGAAGGATAAGGATAGAGTAACCTTACATACCTTCACTTCCAAGTATGAATACACAAGCCTATATATGAACACATTAGTCCAGCTCCTTCCTTACGTTTCACACTATAATACAAGTACATAACGGAGCTTACATTAGCAACTAGTTACTATACAAGTGTGCAAGACGAAAATAAGCTATATGACTGCCGTATAACATCATGTCAACCTTCACAATACAATACACTTCATTCTAATACCAAAAACACCATAACATTCCACACATTGACCAAGACATCATACATCAATAGCATTTCACACCACAGTTACCCTTTACGCTTCCGCATTATCATTCCGTCATAATTACTCAATCAAATTGCCTCATAAAAACATATGGACAACAATACATAATTAATATAATCCAACATGCCTCCATACAACCCCTTAAAGTCATTTAAAAGGTATCATAAGTTGATAATTACATCCAAAAAGGGTATAGGGGCCTTCGGGGATCAAAGAGAGACAAAACCATACAAAATGACATTCTGGGGTGACCTGCGAAGACACCTGCGCCCGTAGGTTGAATACATGCATCTGAAGGTGACCTTTGGCAGTGTCCAGGGGCACCTACAAAGTCACCTATGCCCGCAGGTGCCTTCGTCTGCGAGGGCGGGTGCCCGTTTTGGCCAAAATGGGTCTCTGTAGGGTCTTTTTTTGTAATGAATGGTACATGGCCATGAATAAACTTCACTTAACATAATTTAGGTCAATTTGGATGCCAAAAATCAACCATGGTTTCACAACACACATGAACATCACCAAAACCACATTTTTCCTTCAATACACCACCAAGTCCATGCACAATTTTGCAATAACAATTCCAAACATTATGTACAAGTATAAAACAAGTTAAGGCTATAATCACATATCAAATGTAAATATTGAATCCATCAAGTTCACTTCCTTCAAAACCACAATTCCATTTTCAAGTTTATCAGGCAAAACCCTTTTCCGATTGCAAACATAGACAGTTTTACACATAGTAAATTGTCCAACACTTTGCCAACATAACCAGCATTATTTATACACCATATTAAAAATATTATATACTAAAACATGAGAATTATAACTTACCAAAGCTTGCAAGATGATGATCTTGTCCAACGAGAATAGTTACTTAGGGTTTGTGTGAGAGAGAAATGTTTGAGAAAATTATAGAAATGGCATGTGAGTCTTTGTGAATAAAAATCTGATTTTTAGTCCCTTTTATAGTCCCATGTAGTCTCATTCTTAGCCACATATTAGTCATAAATTTTAGGCTTACTTGGTCAATTGAAGAATGGGTCAAATTCCATTTTCGGGCCATGTCTTTTTGTCTAATTTTGGGCTTCCATTGAGCCTAATAGCACAAGAGTCATTTAAGCCCAACAATTAATGCATAATTCACCAACACTCTCATGTTCAAATAAATCCATGAATGTTATGGGAATTAACTAGGTTCGGACACATACGGGGTGTTACATTCTTCCCCCCTTAGAACATTCGTCCTCGAATGTTAGTGACGTTATTCAATTTAAACAATGGCAAGTTTAGGATCATTATCATATATATATATATATACACTCAATGCTTATAAATACTTACTTGTCCTTGTTCCGATCTCGTCTCGTGAACTTGTTCTTCCCTTTGGAACAAATGAGGGTACTTGGACTTCATCATTTCTTCAGCTTCCTATGTGACCTCTTCTATTTGCTGATTTCTCCAAAGTACCTTTACGGAAGCTATGTCTTTATTCCTCAATCTCTTCACTTGTCTATCCAGAATGGCAATAGGTATCTCCTCATAGGTAAGATCCTCCGTAACTTGCACATCTTCAATGGGAGTAAAATGAGATGGATCCCCTATCCACTTTCGAAGCATCGAGACATGAAATGTTGGATGAATTGTGGAGAGTTCTTGGGGTAATTTCAATTCATATGCAACTTGCCCAAATCTTCGGACAATTTCATATGGCCCTATATACCGGGGACTCAACTTCCCTTTCTTTCCAAATCTCATTACCCCTTTCATCGGTGACACCTTTAAAAATACCCAATCATCTATAGCGAATTCAAGCCCTCTTCTTCTAACATCAGTATAGGACTTCTGTCCACTCTGGGCCATTTGTAATCGTTGTTGAATCACATTAACTTTCTCCATAGCCTGATGAAAAAGATCTGGCCCAAGTAAAGAAGTTTCACCCGATTCAAACCATCCAATTGGTGATCTACATTTCCTTCCATACAAAGCTTCACAAGGTGCCATTTTAATACTTGAATGATATCTATTATTGTAAGCAAATTCAATAAGAGGCAAATGGTCATCCCAACTGCCTTGAAAATCTAACGTGCAAGCTTGTAGCATATCTTCAAGCATTTGGATAGTACGTTCTGCTTGTCCATCAGTCTGAGGATGGAAAGCCATACTCAGATTCACCTGTGTACCCAGACTCTGCTGAAAAGATCTCCAAAAATGCGCAGTAAATTGTGCTCCCCTATCTGATATAATGGAGATCGAAATCCCATGTAATCGCACTATTTCTTTAACATACAACCTTGCATAATCTTCTGTTGTATAAGTGGTCTTGACTGGCAGGAAATGCGCTGACTTGGTAAGCCTGACAACTATAACCCATATAGAATCAAATTTTCACAATGTACGAGGCAAACCTGTGATGAAATCCATATTAATCATATCCCATTTCTAGACTGGAAGATTGATACATTGCATGTAACCTGCTGGTTTCTGATGCTCTACCTTTATTTGCTGACAATTCGGGCATTGACCGACAAATTCTGCAATGTTCTTCTTCATATTTCCCCACCAATACACTTCTTTTAAAGCATGGTACATTTTAGTAGCTTTCGGATGAATAGAATAGCGCGAATGATGTGCCTCTATCATAATTCATTTCCTCAGCTCATCTACATCCGGTACACATAACCTACCTTGGCATTGAAGCACCCCTTCTTGTGTAAGATCAAATGCCTTTGTCAAATTCTATTGTACATTCTCTTTTAGTTGCAATAATTTAGGATCTGCAAACTGCTTCTCTTTCACTTCAGCTATCAATAAAGATTCAGCAGCATTTTGTACAATAACCCCTTCTTCTGAGGATTCGAGAAGACGAACCCCCAAGCTGGCTAATTGATGTAGATCTTTAACAAAAGCTACTTTTTCGTCTGGCCACTAGTGCCTCCTATTGCCTTGCGTCTCAATGCATTAGCTACCACATTCGCTTTTCCTGGATGATATAGAATATCAATATCATAGTCTTTTAAGAGTTCTAGCCACCTTCGTTGCCTCAAATTGAGTTCCTTCTACTTAAAGATATATTCAAACTTTTGTGATCAGTATAGATATCAACATGAACTCCATACAAATAATGACGCCATATCTTTAAACCAAATACCACTGCTGCTAATTCAAGATCATGTGTGGGATAGTTTCTCTCGTGTGGCCTTAACTGTCGTGAGGCATATGCTATTATATTACCGTGCTGCATCAATACACATCCGAGGCCAACTCCAAAAGCATCACAATATACTGCATAACCTTCAATGCCTTACGAAAGTACTAATACGGGTGTAGAAGTCAATTTATCTTTCAGCTCTTGGAAACTTTTCTCACATGCATCATTCCACTTAAATTTGACTGCCTTGTGGGTAAGCTTTATTAAAGGTGCAACAATGGAAGAAAACCCTTCAACAAATGCTAGCCCAAGGAAGCTACGAATTTTTGTAGGCGTCGTAGGCCTTGGACAATGTTTCACCGAATCAATCTTTTGCGTATCAACCCATATCCCTTCATCTGACACAATGTGACCCAAGAATGTGACGAATTTTAACCAAAATTCACATTTAGAGAACTTTGCATGCAACTTACGCTCACGAAGAATCTATAACACTTGTCGTAAGTGCTTAGCATGGTCACCCTATTCATCAAATCCATGAACACAGCTGGTGCATTTGTTAGTCTAAATGACATAACTAAAAATTCGTAATGGCCATACCGTGTTCAGAAAGCTGTCTTGGGTACATCTTTTTCTCTAACTCTGACTTGATGGTAACCGGACCTCAAGTCAATTTTTGAAAAACACTTAGCACCCTGTAACTGATCAAACAAATCATCAATCCTGGGGAGGGGATATTTGTTCTTGATTGTTACTTTATTCAATTGCCGATAGTCAATGCACATTCTCAATATGCCATCTTTCTTCCGTACAAATAATATTAGTGCACCCCACGAGGACATACTAGGCCTGATGAAGCCCTTGTCCACCAAATCTTTCAATTGCTCCTTCAATTCACGCAATTCTGCTGGAGCCATTCTATACGGGGGAATAGAGATAGGTTGTGTGCCTGGATTTACATCAATACCAAACTCTACTTCCTATTCTGGGGGCAAACCTGGAAGATCCTTTGGAAATACGTTAAGAAATTCATTGACCACTGGAACCGACTGAAGAGTTAGTGGTTCCACATCAATATCTTTTACTCGTACTAAGTGATACATGTACCCCTTGGCAATTATTTTCCTTGCTTTCAGATAGGAAATAAATTTTCCTTTTGGTGCCCCCACATTACCCTGCCAGTCAAGACCATTTTCTTATGGAAAATGAAAATGTACCTTCTTGGCCCGGTAATCTACCGTGGCATAACAAGAAGCCAACCAATCCATTCCCATTATCACATCAAAATCCACCATGTCTAGTTCAATGAGATCGGCCAATGTATCATGACCACACATAGTTATCACACAATTACGCTATACTCTTTTTCCAACAATATAGTCACCAACTGGTGTAGCTACTTCAATTGACTTAGTTAATAGTTCCGGTGTTCTTTCAAATTTTGCAGCAATAGATGGAGTAACATATGACAATGTAGAACCCGGATCAATCAATGCTTATATATGATACGAAAATATGGATAATGTACCTGTGACTGCATCAGGAGAAGCCTCCGAATTCTACCGGTCCACTAGAGCATAGGTGCGAGTCTGAGTTCCACTGGAACTAGCTACTCCTCTGGCACCCCTACCACAACCAGCAGGCTGTACACCTCGTCCTAGGGAAGGAACCAATGATGATGATGCAATAGTGGATCCCATAGTTCGTACTATACCTCTCGTGCTCCTCAGTGGGCATTCTCTCATTATGTGCCCCGTCGTACCACACCAAAAACAAATATTTGTTCCTAACCGGCATTCACCTAAATGATACCTCCCGCAAAGCTAACACGGAGGACGAGAAAATCCTACTGCTTGTGATTCGTGAATTCCACTACTCTGTCCAGATTGACTACCTCTAAACCCGCGAAATTGAGTTTGAGTGCCTGCTGTGGAATAAGAGAATGAGGGTCTAGGAGTTCTAGAAAACATCCAAGGCCCAGATTCTCCTTGGGACACCATAGATTGTCCCATAGGTCTAGCTCTTTTGGACTGTCCCTTGTCAGATTCATGTACCCTTCTTCTCTGTCTTTGGTCCTCCATTTTCTGTGCGAAAGCCTGAATTCTCGCTATATCCATATCTCTGTTCAAAGCAGCAATAGTGCAGTCCCTTACCAAAAATGGCTCCAATCTGTCCACATATCGATGGACCCTGTCTGTCATTGTGGCTACTACATTCGGAGCATATCGAACCAAAGAATTAAACTGCAAACTGTATTCTTTAACACTCAAATTCCCTTGTCAGAGATTTAAGAACTGATCCGTACGAGCCTCTCGGATCTCATAAGGAAGATAGTGATCAAGGAATGCCGCTTTAAATTCTTCACAATTAGGTGGAATTGCACTGATACCACGAGACTTCTTCCAATATTCATACCACAATATTGACTCTCCTTTCAATCAATATGCCGTAAGTTCAACTGTTTCAATACCAGTCACGTGCATAACCTCTAAAGCCCTATGAATTTGGTTCATGAAATCCTGTGGATCTGCTTTCGGATCTGACCCCGTGAATATAGGAGGGTCTAATTTCAAAAAGTCTTGTGTCCTGCGCCTCGCCATTCTAGCCGCATCATCCTCATTTGTCGTTGGACCAGCTCGTCCTTAAATTTGTGCCGCAACTAACTGAGTCAACATATGCACTGTATTTCTTAGATCCTGGTCAGTCGTATTCATTGGTGATTCTGCGGGTACTTCTCTACCTATTGGCTCTTCCAGAACTGGAAAAGTAGAAAAAGACCGCGATGCAATTTCAGTGTTAGCTCCACCTTGACTAGCTTGGTCAGGTGGTGATTTACTCGTGCCTTCTCCGGATAGCACATCTACCTGCTTACCTTTGCGTCTACCTCTTCTTGTCATCGGCATTTTACTATAAACAAGAAAACCACATACAATGGTCAGATATGATTCCACTTACAATATTAGCTCTATTGCATGATCTAGAAATGAAGAAAAGAAACAACTCCTAAATGTCCCGTAGCCTCCTACTTATAAATGTGGTGCACAACACATCCATAAGCAAGACTCTACTCAAACACGTCTTTGTAGAAACCCTTAGAACGACCTGCTCTGATACCACTTTTATCACACCCCAAATCCCATTGAGGCGAACTGGCGCCCAAAGCCGATAAGGCCCGAGAGAGCCAATCTTTGCTCATGTCCATTCATATGCACACCACAAGAAACATCACCATCACTTAAGGACATAAGATGCTAATAGCAGAAATCATGGAACATGTGATACATACATATGTGAAACTTGGCCGTCAGGGCCATCAAGTCAAAATGGACATACAACTCTTACATTCATATACCCACATATGCCTACAAAAGCCTCTAACAGATGCATATACATAATCATCCTAAATTCAGGATAAGTCCCGACTTTATACAACATTTACAATACCAAAACCAATGTATAATTGTGACTCGGAAAGCCCCGAACCAATTGGAGCTCACCAAAGATCAGTAGATGACCCGCAGCTTACTGTGGAGGTCTACTAGTACCTGCACCTGCAGCATGTAAGGTAAGTCCCCCAAAGAACGCCAGTAAGATAAATGTACTGAGTATGTAAGGCTCAAATGAAACTGCATGATATGTAGGTGCTTCCATGAAATCAAATATAAGAGAATAGTCAGTACAAATAAAACACTGGTCTGGAAATGTGGAACTATGTACATTACGTCCTTTACTTCTTTTGCTTTTACATTTATTCATCTTTATCGTTCTACCCATGCTAGGCTGTAAAGTCGCCCCGGGATGAGATTAACCCATGCTAGGTATACCCTTGGGATGTGATTAACCCATGCTAGGCTTTTCTATCGCCCCTGGATGTGATTAACCCATGCTAGGTACTTTGACCCCTAGGATATTATATTAACCCATGCTAGGCTTTTATGTCGCCCCTGGGATGTGATTAACCCATGCTAGGTACTTTGACCCCTGGGATGTTACTCAACCAAACAATTATACATTACTTCATATCTTTACTTCTATGAGATTGATACATTGGTGATTGTACATTCTTGGAACTTTTGGAACATTAGTCAAAGAACATGAGACGTGTGAATCACAATTGATCAATGCATAAGGAACATGTGATTAACAATAATTGATAACCGAAAATGGGATACTTTAGAACATTTCGGAATGGAATAAGTACAATGTCAATGTGAATACTATGTGCTGCAAAAGGACACGGAAAGAGTAACCTTACATACTTTCACTTCCAAGTATGAATACACAAGACTATATATGAATACAATAGTCCAGCTCCTTCCTTACGTTTCACTCTACAATACAAGTACATAACGGAGCTGACGTCAATAACTAGTTACCGTACAAGTGTACAAGACGACAATGAGCCATATGACTGCCATATAACATCATTCTACCCTTTATAATACAATCCACTGCATTATCATACCAACAACACCATAACATTCCACACATTGACCAAGACATCATAGATCAATAGCATTTCACACCACGTTTACCCTTTATGTTTCCTCATTATCATTCTGTCACAATTACTCCATCAAATTGCCTCATAACAACATATGAACAAGAATATATAATTAATATAATCCAACATGCCTCCATACAACCCCTTAAAGTCATTAAAAAGGTATCATAAGTTGATAATTACATCCAAAAAGGGTATAGGGGCCTTCGGGGATCAAAGAGAGACAAAACCATACAAAATGACATTCTGGGTTGACCTGCGAAGCCACCTGCGCCCGTAGGTTGAATACATGCATCTGCAGGTGACCCTTGGAAGTGTCCAGGGGCACCTGCGAAGTCACCTGCGCCCGCAGGTGCCTTCGTCTGTGAGGGCGGGTGCCCGTTTTGGCCAAAATGGGTCTCTGTAGGGTCTTTTTTTGTAATGAATGGTCCATGGACATGAATAAACTTCCCTTTACATAATTTAGGTCAATTTGGATGCCAACAATCAACCATGGTTTCACAACACACATGAACATCACCAAAACCATATTTTTTCCTTCAATACACCACCAAGTCCATGTACAATTTTGCAATAACAATTCCAAACATTATGTACAAGTATAAAACAAGTTAAGGCTATAATAACATCTCACATGTAAATATTGAATCCATCAATCTCACTTCCTTCAAGACCACAAGTCCATTTTCAAGTTTATAAGGCAAAACCCTTTTCCGATTGCAAACATAGACAGTTTTACACATAGTAAACTGTCCAACACTTTGCCAACATAAACATCATGATTTATACACCATATTAAACATATAATATACTAAACCATGAGAATAAATACTTACCAATTCTTGCAAGATGATGATCTTGGCCAAAGAGAATAGTTGCTTAGGGTTTGTGTGAGAGAGAAATGTTTGAGAAAATTCTAGAAATGGCATGTGAGTCTTTTTGAATAAAAATCTGATTTTTAGTCCCTTTTATAGTCCCATTTAGTCTCATTCTTAGCCACATATTATTCATAAATGTTAGGCTTACTTGGTCAATTGAAGAATGGGTCAAATTCCATTTTTGGGCCATGTCTTTTTGTCTAATTTTGGGCCTCCATTGAGCCCAATAGCACAAGAGTCATTTAAGCCCAACAATTAATGCATAATTTACCAACACTCTCATGTTCAAATAATTCCATGAATGTTACAGGAATTAACTAGGTTCGGAAACATACAGGGTGTTACAGAAATGACCCTGGGAGGGAATTTTCATTGCGTTATTGAGTCCAAAATGTCGAATTTGATAGGGTAGAGTAGTTAGTTTACATTCACGAGATCCCGAACGAATCCCGAGGACCTATTGGAAACTTGGGAAAAAATTTCCAAGTGTTGATGCTGCTTCATCTGGTGCAACCGCTTAAGCGGGCATTTGGCCACTTAAGCAGAAGCCGCTTTAGTGGCTTGGGCACCGCTTTAGCGGCTAGCACTGATCCCAGATGGACCGCTTTAGCAGAAACCATACTGCTTTAGCGGACGCCGCTTAATGATACATTTGGTCCACTTTAGTGGAGGTCAAATCAGGTCTTCGGACCGCTTTAGCAGTCCAGTGAGCACTTTATCGGTACCTACAGTGCATTTAATCCCTTTTTTACTCATTTTTTTCTTATTTTCTCTAAGTGTTGAGAGCATTAAAACCCTAGAGAGATAGAGATAAAGGGAAGGAGATTCTTGGAAGATCAAGGGAGGTTGGAGAGTTCATCAAAGCCTTTTTCCTTGTCTTAATCCTTGTAAATTTCACCTAATTTCTCGATAAATTCTCCATTTTAGGTTTAAATCCCCAATCCATTTATGGGTTGATTTTGGATGTGCTTGAGCTTGTAATTACCCATTATTAAGGGTAAATGATCCTTGAGCCTTAAAGGACGTTTTGACAGTTTTAAATTTATGATTTCGTAAGCGGGCCCCACATGAGATTTTTAGCTCAATTTTGGATCCAAAGCATTTATATTCAATAAGGGTATCATTATTCTCATATTAATAAGTAGATTTTTATTTTGATAGCATGGCATTGTACGGAGGCTTCTCGGGAGTGAAAATCCCCAAATTAGCAAACTCTATCGAGCATTCTTTGGTGTCCAAGTAGGCTAGGCTTACCTAACTTATAGATTGAGATTTATTATGATATTGGTATGATATTGTGCTAGTTTTGGTTTTGAAATTATGGTTTGGTTGTTTAGTTAGTGAAGTTTATTTTATTTGGCCAATTTGTGAGCCGTTTCGGGGGTAGAATTGACCCATTTACCCTTCCTTTAGGTCAAATGGTGTTTTTAGGCTTTATTTAGACTTATGTAATAACTTGTAGTGGAATTTTGGAGACTTAGTCATTTTTGGGTAGAAATTTCCTTAGTGTGAACTTTTGGGTTTAGAAGCGGCCCCGGCCGATCCTCTTCTAGGTTGTACAATCTCTTTTAGCTCCTTATAGGCTTAGGAGGCCTTCATTTGCAGCATTATAGTTAACCTTGTACCTTAGGCTATATATTATTAACCTATTTTAGTTCTAGGGTAGTTATTGTGACTTTACTCTATTAAAAATCGATTCAAGCCCGACATCTATAATATGGTTATAGTATTAAAGACCGATTCCAAGTCCGGCATCTATGATATGGTTATGGTATTAAAGATCAATTCTAATTCTGGCATCTATGATATGGTTATGGTATTAAAGATCGGTTAGTCCGGCATCTATGATATGATTATGGTATTAAAGACTGGTTCGAGTCTGGCATCTATGATATGGTTATGGTATTAAAAACCAATTCGAGTCTGACATCTATGATATGGTTACAATATTAAAGATCAGTTCGAGTCCGGCATCTAGGATATGGTTATGGCGTTAAAGATCGGTTTGAGTACGGCACTTTATAGTTCATCTATGATATTGTGAATCCAGTTTGAGTTCGATATTGCGTAGTATGAATGGTTTCACAGATATGGGATTATTGTTTGGTTATATCATGCTTAGTGTGTATAGATCTCTTCTTAATTGTATCCATTGGGCTTATGGGGGCTCGTTTGGGTTAGTCTTCTCTTGTTTGCACCTTCTGGCTTATGGGGGCCTAGTTAGATTATAATTAGTTTACTTTAATTTTGGTATCGCGTGTTTAATTATTTATCTTTCCTGCATTGGAGCATGATCTCAGTTTTTCCCCTTTCTTCTTGACTTAGCTTACATTCTCGCATTTTATTATGCTCTTATTATGATTTAGCTCAGTTGGCCGATGATGTCTACTGAGTAGTCGTTGTTCTGGTACTCATACTGCACTTCTGCATCCTTTTTTGGTGCAGATCTGAGTACTAGCTGTCTTCGCTGATATTCTTTCCAACTTGCTTATGGTATCCGGAGATAGGGTGAGCTTTCAAAGCCGGAGCTGATCCCCTCTCCTTTCTTGATTTTGGACAGTCTTTTCATTCGAGACTACCTGTATATTGATATTGCTAGTACTCTTATCCTTTTGATTAGTGGCTCTTGTACTGGCCTTACTAGGTCGTGGGATGTTTCTTTTGTTCTTCCTCTTTTCTGTTTGGTATTTTAGGATCGTACGCATATTTATATCGCCTTCGATCTTATTTTATGATTATTTCTCGATATTTATTTCATCTTCCGCCTTTTAGCCGATTGAGTGTCGATTCAATCCATGGTTTGGCTTACCTACTGGTGTATTATAGTAGGTGTCATCATGATTCCGAAAATGGATTGTGACATTAAAGGCATCAGCAAATTTGGCTTTTTGCCAATTCTCTGATTGACCCCTCGAGATTCGTTCGGAATCTCGAGAATGCAAATGAACTATGCTACCCTACCAAATTTGATTTTTTGGACTCAATGGCACCATCAAAATTTCCAACCAGGATCGTTTCGATGAAATATGGGTCCCACACCCAATGGCCGTTTTAACCAAAATTCAATTAATAGCCCAAAACGAGTCCAGAAGCCTTGGGACCAGAACCAAGGGTTCCCCTAGACTAAAATCAACATTCTGGAGCTTAAGGAACTATTGAAATAGGTATACAAGGCCGTTAACCTTAAGTTTAATCCCGATACCCAATCCTTAATAGTGAAAACTTTAAAATAGGGAATTGGCTCTAAAAACCAAATGAACTGTCCGGTAATCAAACTATCACCTCCAGAAAGTCATAAATGACTTGGGCCAGCTATGGGAAAGCTTTAAATGCCTAAATAGTACAGAAATGCTGACAATGATCTGGAGGGTTATTACAGAGCAAATGATGAAAAATTTGTGATGTATTAAAGTGTTTAGGGAAGATAGTTATTATTTTAGCCAAAATAATTCCAACCCGTCCCTTTGCCTATATTACAATCCAAAAAATCCTACTTGATCTTAAATAGTGATGTTCTTACATTAGTGGAGTAGTACACTAAGGGAAAGTTTATGGTTCATCGTATGTTTCATGTGAAATTCTTTATGAGAGTTAGCGTAATTCTATTCTTATACCCATGTATGTGACATTGTGTATAGTTGTAAGTGAATATGGGTAACTCCCTTGTTGTGAGGGCGCATGGTTGAAGAAATATAGGTGAAGTATTTGATATCTTGCTTAGGTAACATGCATGAGTTTGCTAATATCATAGAGATGGTTCTTGAGGTTAGGAGGTCTTGAAGTAGTTGTTCATGAGTTTAAATGAATGATTGAAGCATGCTTAATAAAAACTTGACGTCTTTGCTAGTCGTTGTAGACTTAGCTTGAGTAATCTTATTTCAATTATTGTAAGTCATAGTAGAGTCTAAGTCATGAATATATAGCTTACTCGAGGACGAGCAAGAGTTTAAGTGTAGGGTGTTTATGAGAGGCTAAAACCATGTTATTTTACTGTCATTCACCTCACATTTATTCTCTTTTTAGTATCGTTTTGAGCTTAAATGATGTGATTTACACTTGTGTTTCATGTTTTGATTATATAGGAGTGTCTTAAGGTATTAGAAGCTTAAATAAGAAGAAAAAAAAAGTACCAAAAAAACAAAAGGGACCAAGGAAGGATCAACGTTGCAATGCGTAGCAAAATGAGCGAAAAGGGTCTGGGAAGTTGTGCCTTACGCCACTGCTGCAAAGCAAGCAGTGGTACGGATTGGTGAAGTTGTCAGGACCCCTTGCGCCACTCCCCCAAAGCAAGGAGTGGCGCAACTTTGAGCACCATTCTGATTTTTTACTTGTTCTTCACGTCACAACTCCGTTTTTAGGCTGTGGAACAAGTTGGGACTTATCCTAACCCGATTAGGATTGATTTTTGACATTCTAAGGGTTCTTAAACTCTATATAAATCCCCCTCCCATGTTTTTTATAATTTGGGAAGACAAAAGCTAGGGCAAAGCTCAAGAACAAGGTCTAGTTTATTTCTTTTATTTTATTTTTGATTTCTACCTTGTAACTCATGAAATCTCTTCTTCCAAAGAGATTCATGAGTAGCTAAACCTCTTAATTTCTATGGTTGTGGATGAACATGAAAGTTGTTGGTTGATAATCATATTATCTATTTTGATTTCCATATATTGAGTTATTTATTTCTTCTTGCTTCCAATTATTCATTTGATTGATCACCTTGCGAATATTATCTAGGGCTTGTTTGTTGGACTTGAAAAAGGGAACGGCAAATGTATAAAGAGGAAATAGGGCTAGTTTGTGAACCTTACAGGTAAAGAGAATCAATTCGTCATTGAGCATAGATACCCTGTGACCTAATTTAGTTTATAGAGACAATATCTTCATGCACTTCACTATTAACTGACGACGATAGAAATATAGGCGTTAGGAATAGTTGAGTAGTCTTAGAGTTGTTGGTAAAATGCTCAATATAGCAAAAATTCACCTGTAACTAGTAACTCGGGAAATCAAATTAGGCATATGATTAGATAGTTCAACTGGATTGTCAAAGTACCGCAACCCTTGATCTTTTCTCGAATCTGAATTGCAACACAACTAATCCACGACTTGTCTACAATTATTTAGTTACATTCAAAACGCACAAATCACTCTTTATTATTCGTCACCTACTTAATAGCTCGCATAAGAATTCAAAGTAGAACTTTAATTCATCAAATTCATATGGGTACGATATCTGGACTTACATCATTTATTACTTGTATGACCACGTACACTTGCGTGTGCAAAAGGATGCAACACAATGCTTGCATGAATAAACTTATAACTGTTGAAGCATGTCTTTAAACGACTTGTGAGAATGATTTATACTTATTAAACTTATTGTGTACTTGCTGATAATATCTTGAGAGATAGTTGAATATGAGAACATACTGAGATATGTTGAAAGAGGTTGAGAATATATCTACTATTCTGTTGTTGAGTGGCTCAAGTCTGATGTGAGCTTACGGATGAGTGTTTATGTTATGGAGCAGGTACCACACAGGTACAGTACATGAACCCTAGGTTTTTCCTATAGGTCATGACTAGTTGGGTAGAAATAAGACCCTTTAGCATGTATGAACATTGTTGCGTCCAAACGCACATGCAAGCGTACATTGTCATACAAGTAATATAGGATTGAGAGTCCATATATCGTACCCACAGGAACTTGTCGATTAACTATTTTTCTAAATTAAACTAATACTTATTATTTATTCGAGAAGTAAATCCCAAAAGATGCATTTATGAATTAACTAAACTAAAAAGAAAAAGAAAATAACTAATGAGCAATACCAAATAAGAACAGATTTTTACGCAATCAATGAATGAATTGATTTAGGATTATGGATTCGCTAACAATCATGTCGAGTATCAATTTAATCAACTTGTTTGATTATCTAGTTGCTGATTTACGGGGTTAATTATATGATCATGGTCTTTCGAGCCTCTAATCGTCTATCCAAATTGACCTCACAACTACATCATTGAGCGGGAATATAACCCAATCCGGATGCATTTATATATCTTCCCATTTTGTAATCAAGTAAGGCGATCTAGGTATATTCTTATCCTAGCCACAAATAAATTCTTTGCTTTATTAAAGTAAAGATCTTACTCCCTATATTCTTGGTTCTATCTCATTGATTCTTCTTCCGAGTTCACAATAAGAATATAAATTTATTTTAATGGTAGCTAAGCATTAAAATAGTAAGCCCAAGAATATAAGAACAACTATGATTGTAATGACCCTCCAGGTCATTTTCTCAATTTCCATGCATTCCGGCATTTTGAGCCTTCCCACAGCGGCTATATTTCATTTATGACTTTTTGAAAATGTCGGTTCGGTCATTGGACAGTTTGTTTGAATTTTAGGCTTATTTTCCTATTTTGGAGCTTTCGTTGTTAAGGAATTGGTCGTGGACCAAAACTCCTAGTAAATGATCTCAGATGAGGATTCTAACAGTGCCATCAGTTCCGAAACATTGATTTTAGGTTAAAAGGACTCTTGGTTCAAGTCCCAAGGCTTCCAGACTCGTTTTGGGCTATTGGGTAGATTTGATAAAAAATGAAACTATAGGTATGGGGCCCATATTTAATCAAAATGACCTCGGATGGAAATTTCGATGGTCTCATTGAGTCCCAAATGTCAAATTTGGTATAGTAGCAAGTTCATTTACGCCCTCGGGGTACCGAACAAATCCCAAACACCCAGTGGAAGTCCACTTTGACTTAGAAAAATCTGGTGCCTGGAATCATCTGGTGCAATTGCTTAAGCAACCAGGGGATCGCTTTAGCAATCAGCCTTGGAACCCACCTAGTCGCTTAAGCTGAGGCCTCATTGCTTAAATGAAGGTCGCTTAAGCGACACTCGACCGCTTAAGCGAAGGCCAGCTTTTCTTGGAGGATCACTTAAGACCGCTTAGCTATTACCATGACACTAAATAAGAGTTTGACCGAATACTTTATTTTTATCCTAGTTGATCCTGATTCGGTATTAGAAATATATTGATTTTTCACCCAAGAACCAAATATATTTTTCTGTACATACTGCATATTTGATTCCATCCATAAATCAATTTTCTTCCCTATGAGTTATAGTCTCAGTAAGAATGCTAGTTCTTACTGTTCATATATTATGGTATGAATATACCACATCAATTCGTTATATATGGATGATGCAATTCCATTGATACGGGCTATGGTTGAAAGTCTTTTCCTACTTGTAAGCAGATTCCACATTCCATAACTAGAACCATCATTGTCGCCATGTATTATCGTATGCATTTTATTTTTTTATTCTTTTATAATTGTGGAAAGCTATTTTCATGAATTTTGTATATGCGTTGATTCAAAAAAAAAATCTATTTTATAATCCTACTCTTAAAAGGACAATAGATATATTCATATGTCCTACCCTTCCACATCCAAAGTATGGATATTTTAAGAAATTATATCTGACATAAAAAAGATTATCTATTAACTTGTATTTGGATGACAATAGTTTGCTCACAAATTCATTTATATGCAAATTCTTACATATTTAACCCTAGACGCCAATGTATAGAGAGAAGGTTTCAAAAGTATTGATAGTCGATTTAATTGTAGAATGTCCAAAAAAAATAATCAAATGTGTTTATTGTTATTAGAAGAAAGGAAAATGAGGCTCCTTCAATTTCGTAATCAAAGCATGAAATGCACCACATTCATAGTTAAGAGATTCCAAACCTCTTTTCCATCCTCATTCTATTTTGTCATCTATCAAGAACTATAAAGGTTATCTCATAAGAGATGCCTTTTGAACTGATTGAGTCAAACTACATGCATTTAGATTACTAATTTTGAGAATATATAAGTGAGATCAATGTTAAAATATTTGTTGTGTTCCACGAATCCCTTACTTATTGCATTCCCAAACTTTCCAAAATTACTCCCTTATTTCAGCGAAACAAAGTTGTCCAAAGCAAGGTTTGAAACGTTTTACAACTTAATTGGACAATGCATTATCATAAACCATAACCCCCTTTATTCACGGGATATACTTTCTTTAGCCATAAAAATTATAAATTCATGGGTTAACTATATTTTGTGGATTTTTTAAAGTGCTTAATACCTTCTTTAAAGAATCACTTGAACCCTGCCAAACTTCGGTTTTTAAAAAAAGGTGTTTTAACTATCTTTCAAACGATGTTCTTAATTTCCTCAAAAGAAAAATTAGTGGCAGTGTTTTATACTTCAAAATTAAATTTGTGAAGTTATGAAGTTTTGATTAAGTTCAAAATCGATCGTAACAAACATATTTAATTGCTAATAATCAAACTTAACGAGTTAAATCAATACACATGTTCTTAACCTCATTACAAATTTAACTATACTATTTTTTCAATAAACAACTATGTATTTGAAATGGAGCTTAGGCTTTTTTGGTATTGTTTCTTTAAGGATTAACGGACGAATATGAAGGTATTTCTTGGAGGTGGTTTCCAGCTTGGTGAAAATTTCATGGTTACCGTCTAGACTCTAGCCTTTCAGTAAAAGTGAAACACATACCTTTTTTTGGCCCAACTCATCCTCTTTTTCTTGTAGCTTATTGGCCAAGCTTCTCCACTGCCAAAAGTGTTTTTTAATTAAAAAATATTTTTCTTCAAAAAAGTAGTTTCTCTCCAAAATTACTTTTTTTTAAAAACACTTTTTGTAATAAATAATATAGCATGAACATAATAATTAATAAAGTTAGAAAACTAGAGAAGAGATACTTGTAGAGAAATTTTATTTCTTCACTTCTTGTATGTCAAGTGAGAAGGCAAAGCATCCTATATATAAAAAATTTTGCCTCTCAACATATAATATACTATTATGCAAGTTGATCAAAAACTTGATACAACTTGTGCAAATTGATTTACAGCTTGCATACAACCTAAATACAACTAGATACAATTAAGATACAACTTACAAGTGCAATTTATATTGTGGTACAATTTACACTTATACTTGCAAAATTATTAATAATACATCCAACTTGACAAAATAGTTCATAACACTCCCTCTTAGATATTTATTAATAGATAATGTGCCTCGTTAAAATCTTACTAGGAAAAATTCAATAGAAAAAAAATTCGAGTGAAGAAAAAAGAATACACATATCTAGTAATACGCATTTCTAGTTGCCTCATTAAAAACCTTACCAGAAAAATTCAATGAAATAAAACCTTGGTTAAGGGAAAAGAAGTGAAACTCGTATTTTACTTACCCTGATTAAAGCATCACGTAATTCTTGAAGATGATGTATTCAAATCTTGAATATCAACTTATTGAATGTTGAGGTCGATAAGGTCTTTCTGATCAAATTTTTCAAATTATCATTTGAACCAACTAGTTGATCACTTATGTCTCCATTCTCTTGATAGAGTTGTATGTTGCTACAATATTGGTGGAATCACGTCAAGTGCATTCCTAACTTGCTTTATAAATTTTCGTTGTCTTATCACATAGAATAACATGATATGACAGTAACCCTTCGTGAGAACTAATAACAAGTTTGAATCAAGTATTTATGTCGATGTGACGAATACCCTGTATAGTTAAGAAACTCAATAATATTTGTTAAGATAAGCACATCTATATCAAGCTTTCACTTGTAATATGCCATTCATCGTATTTCAATATCTTCAAATAGGAGGGAACTTATATCATGTTCATAGTTATACAAATATAATTAAATGTATTAATTGCACAAAGATATGGTATTTCAGGACCAATTCAATTTTTTTCAACAGATAATTTACTACTTTTGAAATTCTTCAAGAGTTTTATTAAAGTCATCAATTTGCATAATAATATCAAATATTCTGATTTTCATAAAGATGCAAGGGTAAACATAGTCATCTTTACACTCTACATCAATAAATATTCATCAAGGCGATTCTCGTATGTCAACCTTGATTGATTTGATATAATCCATATAATGATTATAAATAAGTATTTTTAGCTAATCCCAATCTAAGGGTTTCAATTACAATTTTCTAGATCTCAAATTCATCAAAAGTGAAGAATGATGCTCAAATTCTGAAAAGATTTTATTTATATAACCTAGAAAATCGGACCTAAATAATTATAAAATTTCCACCGGAGCACTTTGTGCGCACAGAGTCGAGGATGCATTTTCATTGTGCGATACGTACTTCTCCTCCTTCAGAGTGCACAATTCGCTTTTCAGTGCTTGATTCCTCAAATTCCTGTTAACTTATGTGTCCACATGATGTAATTGCACAACTGTTGTGCGATACGCACAACCTACTTCCTGCTCGCACAAATTGTCGGTGAAGGCTTCCTTCAGACTGTCTCTTTATGAGATGATTTCTTCTGTTGTGCATGTAGCATGCACCTTGTGTGATATGCACACAGCTTATGTGGTGTCTTGCCTTCTTCTTGCAATCTAATTTTCATCACATCTTCTTTTCTTCCAAATTTTTGCATCCTTATAGCACTTTGTCTTTATTGGGTAGGTTCTTCAGCCTTATTACTTCCATACAACCAAATTAACATAAGAATTGACTCAAACTAAGCATTGAGGACATTGTTTTAGTATCAATTGTATGCATAATGAGTCGAAAATTATCGACTCATCAGTACCTGAACCTTCCATAAGGTTCCATGAAGTATTATGTCGTAGGCTCTTCAAGAGCATGTTGCCTCCTTATTATGATCATTTATTTGATCATTTGCTTATCTCTCTTTTATTGCATTTAGAACCGATGGATCGATCATGCTTCATGCATGTCGTAGACTATGTCCTTCAGGAACATTAAATAGGAGCAATATTTGCAGCTGAGAATAGTTTTGAGTGAGCAAATGCTTTTAGCATTTGATTTAAATTATCTTTTGAATGAGGATCATACTGACGATAATTTACAACATATTTCTTAGCTGCTTATTCTCTTTCCCTCATGTTAGAAAAATTAACATATATCTCAATTTACTTTGAAAAATCCTTCTTTGTGCATCATGGTACATCATTAATCATATACCACACATTAAAAGCTAATATATGAAAAATATTTGATTCCTGACTCTGAACGAATTGAGAAGGGGATATCACCCATAATTTATTGATCTGATGCATACAAGTGTTGTTGTACTGATATATCATATCTTAGACCAACACATGAAGCTTTGTTATTATAAGAAATGATTCAGCTATTTATCGGAGACATTTAACGTCAAATCAACTTGGATATAAATCAACACTATTAAGAGGAATTGTCCTGAATACACAATCTGAAAATTATGCTCTTAACTCAATTTATATTGAGCGAGCAACTTTGCAAATGTCAAACTGTAGGTTGACAATAAATGCACATATGATCATCTTATAGATGCATCTATTTAATAGATCACATAACAAGCGAACTGGTCATATGCACCTTTTATGTTTTTCAGAATTCAGGGAATTCAATTCCAATTTTAGTTGGAATAATTAAATTATCAGAAGTAAAAACACAAATGATTGTTTGAAGAACAGTTCTTCAGTGTATATCAAATATTCATTTAGCAAATCATATTTAAATCAGGATGATCAAATGGTCACGTCAACTAATAAAATTATTTGTACTGGTAAACTTCAAGTTTACCATGACATGTGTTATTTCTTTTAGTAAATTTCTGTTTTAATATGATATGAAGTTTGTATTAATAAACTTTTGATTTACTACATGTGACCTCATCATGCTTGAATAACTTTTCACATACGTATTTCATACATGTAGTAACTTGAAGATATTCAATCTTTCAATTATTTATAGTTCTAGTGATAACAATTTTTCATAATTATATTTTATCTGGGCATTGCTAATGTCATGATACTTGCAGCCAAATAATTAACTCTTCTGAAACTTCTGATCATAAGTTTTGTTCTATCAAATATTGCTTTGATACGATGGTATCATAAGACAAAAATTTTCTAGACACAACTTGGTAAACAATAATCAAATAAACGTTTAAAGACAATTTTACATAAATAAATGACGAAAAGTAAACATTAATTTCTAAACTTCAATAATTTCAAAAACATTAACATGAATATTTCAAATCAAAAAGATAATTATTTAGTGTTACTTCATTGAGAGAAAAATATAGGAATTATTATTTCCTTCAGGAAAAATAATAACAGTAGAAAGCATTTAACAAAAAAGTTCTTCTTTTACCTTAAAATAAATTTGATCCATATGTTTCTATGTACAATAGGTACATGTTGCAGTGACTCATATCACAAAAAATGACATGTATATCTTTGATTATTCTATCTCTCCAAGGGTACGTTATGGTATATCTTCATTTACTTCGGGAAATGATACTTAATTATGTAAATATGCTTGATATATGTCTATCTATGACTCATAATTTGGATCAAACACAAGAAAATAGTGCTTCACAATATTTCTCAGGCATCTTACAAATTCATCTTCTAACGCGAAAATTTTAAAGTTTTACTACTTCAGGAGTAAATTATGAGTTACACTTCTATAAAAGTAAATTTCTCAGTCTTACTTCCTTGGGAGTAAATTTCAATTTTACTAAATATTGTTACATTTACTTCAAGGAATGAATCTGTAATTGTAACACTTATCAAAAGTTTTCATTCTTCACGGATGAAACATAATCATTATAATCTGTCTTTAACCACATCAAATTGTGATAGCTTATAACCCCTTTAAAATATTGCTACTTCAAAAGCGAAGCAAGTCAAAGCATGAATGATGTAGAGAATATTTTTCTCTTAACACATCTTCAGTTGCAATTATAACAAGCTTATGAAATATTATCATTTCATGTATAGGCATAAATAGATCTAGTCATAACTAGTACTGGAAAAAGTTGTGTGGTCATATACAAACTCAACTTAAATTTGAGGGCAACTTTTATAAAATACGTCTATACCATAACATAATAAAATGATGCAAGTGTTGATAAGGAATCCACCACCTCAATAAATGTTTGGCATAAATACAACTTATCAAAGTTGCAAATCTTATGAGGAATGATAAACATACTTGATTATATATATACTGTGAAGCGTTCTCATCCATAACGAGGATTCATCATTGTATCCACCACAAATAAACAAATAACTTCTACATAATTATATCACTATGAACATATATGTAGAAAATTTAAATACCTTGATTTTCAATATAGGCATGGTGCGACCATCAATCTCTCAAAAGACGATAGGATTAATAGAAGCTAAACTTCAATAAAAGATTACAGACTCGTGTTGATAACATGTTAGAAAATAATATAACAAGAGCATAATAATTAACAAAGCTAGAAAACTAGAAAACACAAATGCTTGTAGAGCGATTTTATTTCTTCACTTCTTGGTGTGTCAAATGAGAAGGCAAAGCATCCTATTTATAGAAGATTGTACCACTCAACATACAATATACAACTGTGCAAGTTGATCAACAACTTGATACAACTTGTGCAAGTTGATTAACAACTTGAATAAAACTAGATACAATTGCAAGTGCAAGTTGTATTGTCGCAAGTGGTACAATTTACTCCTCTAGTTGCACAATTATTAATAATACATCCAACTTGACAAAATAGTTCATAACACTTTAGAGAAAATATACTTGGAAGCACCTTTTAAAAACTTGATCAAACACAATTGCTTCTCAAAGGTATTTTCAAATTGATTAATTGAACACAAACTGCTTCTCACCATAAAACCTAAAAAAAATTAACCTTTTCCAAATACACTAATTTTAGAAGTTGGGCAAAGCAGACTATTCACCTCCTAGGAAAAAAGCCATAGAATGCGAGTGGTGCTAAATAATTGATGATCATCACAGATTGAATGTTGCAACAAAAAACAGAGAAGGAATAAGACGGCATTGCATAACTTCCTCTTTTCTCTCAAGAGTTTACTTTATCACATTGCCTTGTTTCATTCTTTCTGTTGGCGTATGAACAAATTATCAGATTATCAATACTCAAAAGTAACCAGACCCTTGTCCATGGCCGTCAACCACCCCTATGTTCCTCCATTTGCTGGGCAACGAAACGCATGATGGAAATTTCTCAAACATTCTGCTTTTATAAATGAATTGGCTCTGGACAAGAGTTACATTCGCAGAGTGACATTGAATACTTGCAAGCTGCGGACTGATGGCTCTATACATTTGTACTTTCTGGATAAGAAAAGATGAAATATTAGCTAATGGTACCTAGAGATAGCTGTACATGAACATATATACGAGAACAGTCCCTAAATTCTCTCCTTTAAGAAGGAAAAAATAAGGTTAACGGAGCAAAAATATTTGGCCTTCAAAGAGATGCCACTGTTCCATGGTTGTGTCATCTTTTTCTAATAGTCTACCAGCTTACTAGATAGTTACTCCTTCCAAAACCAGCTTAGCTTCCACAGGCGGATATCTTCTTCTCCGCTTGTAGCATTTGTATTGGCCAGCGCCTGTTTTTTCTAAAACCTTACTATCAGTAACTTCAGCTCGGTATTGCAGACTAGTCTCATCCTGGCAAGGCAGGCAGCCAAGAGGAGCTTGTTGGTTTGCCTGTTCAAAGACCACAAACAATAATACTTAACATGAGGATTTAAGTAAGAAAATCTGCTGAGACAATGTTCTAAGAAGAGGAAATATACCACAATAATGAGAGGAGCTGGAGCATCCGTTTTATTGGTTTCACATCCTCCAGTTGCACTGAGAAGTAATACAGCAGCTAAGTTTTATCAGCTGGAAAAGAACTAGCCATGGTTTGGACACAACAATAGCAGGACACAATCAAGTTCTAAGTGGGCATTTGGATCCTAAATATGTTCACTGTTCCAAAGACAATCAAGACTTGCACTTCACCACTGAAGAACCTTAAATATAACTGACTAGAACCTCTACAACCCAACTTTCATATACAAAATATAGTCATATAGATCAATAAGATGTTTATTTGCTAAGATGTTTATTTGCTAATCTTCCTAATACCCTATCCATTATCCCTGGCTCTTCAACGAATAGACATATAAACACAAAAGACAATGGGTAGTAAATCCAAATCTGTGATCTTGCATCCGAAAGTTTATGCACCTGTATAGTATCTGTGATTACAGTTACAGGGGAGATGAGGTCTGTGATTATTCTCCCTGAGGTCACATTCAATGCAGGGTGGGCTGACCTCTCTAAGAAAATTGAGGCATTCATTCATAAAGGTGAAAACATACAAGGATTAATTACATCCACAGGGGAAGATAACATAAGAAGGGATGAAGGAAAAGGGAGCTACAAGGAAGCTATTCAACAAATGAGATGGACCCCCAACGAGCCTCATACAGCCTCAGAGAGTAGCACAGCTGGAGACAAAGAACCACTGAGGAGAAGTTTGGTTGGAAGCTTCCCAGAATGCGATGAGATTCCATCTCGAAATGACGTCAGGAAATGGCTCAGCAAACTTGGAGAGGCATATACAACATTCAGGTCTTCGACTTGAATGGGGTCCAATTTCTACTTGAATTCCAGTCAAGAAGAGATGCCGAAAATGTCTTATCTGGGAAATGGAAAAGAAACAATCACCAGCAGGAGCTGGAGTGGTGGTCACCGAGAACGGGAGCTATTCCCTCACAGAAACAATTTGACTGGTTTTGGGTCCGCATCCTTGGATTACCTCTTCAATTGTGGTTTGAGGAGGTGATGAAGGAAATTGGAGAGCAATGTGGAGGATGGATCGAGACGGAAGAAGAGACCCAAATCAGAAACCATCAGAGATGGGGTTGTCTGCGAGTCAAAGGTCCTCTAAAGGACATCCCGGAGTATGTTGAAGTGAGCGATGGGGAATTTATTTTCTCCTTGCCGGAGTGGTGTGAGGCGCCTGCGAGATACCGTCGGAATTCCGGAGACGAGCAGTTTGAACAAATCTCCAGTACACTACAGCCTGTACTCGAAGGGAGAAAACCTTGATGGAGACGTCGCAGAGCTTTACCCCTAAGGTGCATGGGGTTTGTCCACAGAATAAAGAGGTGCAGATCAAACATGATAGAAAAGGGAAAGAAGAACGCGTGCCTCTGACTGAAGGGCACGTGAAGGAACTTATTAAAAAATTGGGCCCGGAAATTTTAAAAGAAAGCTTGGGTCATTTAGGGTTAATACATTGTGGGCAGAAGGAGGCCCAAAAAACAATTAATGACCCAGTTAACTTTGAAATAGAACCTTTTGTGGATAATTTATTCACATCAGAATCCCCCGTTAAATCGAGGATAATTCTTTCTGAAGAAGAGATGGGAGATGCTGCGATACCATTGGAACTTATCACCAGAAAACTGGTTATTGCCGAACCAGTGGGAGCCTTAGAAAGCAAAGCTAATAGCATGCATGTGATCAGATTTGCTACAGAGGATGAAGGTGAGAGACAAGCAGATACTGATAGGGGAGAATTTCATCAAGGCAACTGCTCAATTGAACAGATTTCAATGCTTGAAGACCCTCTTCCCCTTCAAATTAATGACTCACTCTCAGAACAAGCAATTGAAGATAGAGCATCACTTTGGGTACAATCAAATGTACTCAAACTCAGCAAAAATTTTGGTGCAGCTTTCGATGGGTGATAAGATAGCATTTGAGCTTTTGCTGAGAATTGATCAGAAGAGGGGGGAATTGAGGCAAAAGAATATGGAGTTACCAACAAACAGGGCAAAGAACACAATTCCAAAGGAGATCAGAAATCTGGAATTTCATGTTAATTTTAAAGGAGGAGAACCAAGAAACATGGGGAGGAAAACATCCACTAACCTCCAATGAAAGTAAAAATCCTTTCTTGGAATGTGAGGGGGATGAATAGCGAAAGCAAAAGGGGAGTAGTCAGAAGATTGTTTCAACAATGGGGGGCCAACATTTATGTGTTGGTCAAAACTAAACTGGCAGGAACAGAAGTACAGGTGTTCAAACAACTATGGCAGAACAGATGGATGGGCGAATTTCATATGGATGTCATTGGTAGAAGTGGAGGAATCGTAGTGATGTGGGATAAGAGGATTTGGAAAGGGGAACTGGTGACAACAACTAATCAAATGGTGACTTGTAAGTTTGAAGGCATTAATCAGGATTTCACCTGGTTTCTAACAGCAGTATATGCTTCTTGTGACTCAACAATCAGAAGAGAGCTTTGGCAAGAATTTATCAGTATAAAGGATGTGTGCAGTGGACCTTGGGTGTCATGTGGTGATTTCAATGCCACAAGATATCCTCATGAAAGATCTGAGGGACAGAGAATAACAGGGGCTATGACTGAGTTTTCTGAGTGGATTTATGAGATGGAATTCATCAACCCTCCTTTATTTCGGGGTTCTTTTACATGGAGAAGAGGGGACAATCATACATTGGCTTCAAGGATTGACAGATTTTTATTCTCATCACAGTGAAATGAGGCATTTACAAAGATCAAGCAGAACCTACTTCCTTGAATAGGTTCAGACCACAATCCTATTGTGCTTGAATGCGAGGATTTAAATTTGAAGAAATTTTACTTTAAATTTGAACAATGGTGGACAAAGTCAAAGAATGGTGGTCGTCTTTCAACATCACTGGTACAGGATCCTATGTTTTAGCTTCAAAGCTGAGACTACTGAAAGGAAAGCTAAAAATATGGAAACTGGAGCATAGAAACAACTGGAAACAGAGGAAAGAGGGAATTCTTAATCACTTGTCAGAGTTAGAGAAGATCCAGGAACTGAGATTATTATCAGAAGATGAACTACTCCAAAAAATGCACCTGTCTGTGGAGTTTGAGAATGTATCCAAAAATAAGGAAATAGCTTGGCGACAAAGGTCAAGAGTGCAATGGCTTAAGCAAGGAGATAAGAATACCATAGGATTGCCACAGCCCATAAAAGGTTCGATACTATTGATAATCTGGTGGTGGAAGGGGATTCAGTAACAGATCCAGAAGCCATTAAAAGGTCAATCATCAGTTTCTATCAAAACTTGTATAAGGAAACAGAGCAGTGGAGACCTGAGTTTAACTTACAAGAAAGGCAAAGCATCAGTCAGGAAGAAAGGGAATGGTTGCAAAGAGAGTTTGATGAAGCTGAGGTTCTAAATTGTATAAAGTTATGTGCTAGTGATAAGGCTCCAGGTCCGTATGGTTTTCCCATGAGTTTTTTCCAGAATTTCTGGGGGATATTGAAGGAAGATTTCATGAGTGTTGTTAGACAATTCCATGAAAGTCACAAGTTTGAGAAGAGCCTCAATGCTACCTATGTGACTCTCATCCCAAAGAATACAAGGGCAATAGAACTCAGAGACTTTAGACCTATAAGTCTCATTGGAGGAGTCTACAAGGTCTTTGGCAAATTTTTGGCAGAAAGATTGAAGACAGTGATCAGTAAGCTTGTTAACAGACATCAAATGGCCTTTATACATGGTAGACAAATTATGGATGCAGCACTAATAGCTAGTGAATGTGTGGACTCCAGGATTAAGGGAGAAATTCCCGGGATCATGTGTAAGCTTGACATTGAAAAAGCATATGACCATGTAAATTGGGATTTCTTGCTCAACATCCTAAGGCAGATGGGATTTGGAGAAAAGTGGCTGAAATGGATAGATTTTTGCATCAAAATTGTTAGGTTCTCAATTCTGGTGAATGGAGAACCTGCTGGGTTTTTTGCTTCGGAAAGGGGACTAAGACAGGGTGATCCCCTCTCCCTTTTCCTTTTCATTTTAGCTATGAAGGGACTTAATAGTATGATGAGGGTGGCCACTATGAATAACTGGATAAAAGATTTCAATATAGGCAATCACGCAGGGGATGAGTAGCAATATGTCACCTTCTATATGCAGATGACACTGTTATCTTCTGTGATGCTAAGGCAGAACAAATATGTTACATCAGAGTTATTCTGACATCTTTGAGGTTGTTTCTAGGCTTGTGGTGGGCTTGCGGTGAACTGGAGGAAAAGTAGCATCTTCCAAGTCAAGGAAGTTGCTAACTTATAGAGTCTAGCAAGCATCTTGCATTGCAAGATAGAAGAATTCCCAACCACCTATTTGGGAATGCCACTGGGAAATAATCACAAGGAGCAAGAGATTTGGGATGGAATTATTGAGAAAACAGAGAAAAGATTGGCCAACTGGAAAGCTCAGTACCTATCACTTGGAGGAAGAGTCACACTAATCAACTCAGTATTGGATGTACTGCCTACATATGTAATGTCTCTATTTCCTCTACCCTCTAAGGTAGAAAAGAGACTAGACAAGATGAGGAGAGATTTCTTATGGCTGGGTAATAAGGAAGGGAAAGGAATCCATCTGGTCAAATGGTGAACAACCTTACTTAGCAAGAAGACAGGGGGACTTGGTATAAAGAATCTAGGTATTCAGAACAAATGTCAACTTTCAAAGTGGCTATGGAGATATGTTAGTGAAGGTCATGCTCTAGGGAAGAGAGTAATCCTCAATAAGTATGGTCAGAACGAACAATGGGTTTCTAATGCAGTGTCTAGCATCTATGGGGTATCGGCTTGGAGATCAATCAGAAACTTGCGGCCTCACTTGCATGAGAACTCAGAATACAAAGTGGGAGAGGGCACTAGAATCTATTTCTGGAAAGACAAATGGATTGGCCAGGAGTATTTAAAGGTAGCCTTCCCAGACCTCTTTTCCTTCTATGACAACCCTGAAGCAACAATTGTTGAGACCTGGTCCCCTCAGGGATGGAATCTTACCTTCAGAAGATTTTTGAATGATTGGGAAGTGGACAGAGTTGTTGAACTTCTGCTCAGATTGGGAGAATCAGTGTTGTGAAAAGCGCTGAAGCGCGAAGCGAAGCGAAGCGACAGAGGGTCGCTTTTTTGACCTGAAGTGATGGGGCGAGAAAAAGGCGCACGCTTCATGCCCAGAAGCGAGAAGCGACGAAGCGGAAAAGGCGAGGAAAAGCTCGCTTAAGCGCTATTTAAGTTTTTGTGTTTTTTTTTAGGGTTTTATTGGTTTATTTGGTTTATTCTAATTAAAACCCTTAAGCGACTTCTTCAACTGTGGAGCTGCTGCTGCTGCGACTGTGGAACTGCTGCTGCTACTGGTATGCGATTTCTTCTTCTTCTCTATTTTTCTTCTTCGTCTTCTCTATTTCTTCTTCTTCTCTGTTCACTGCTCTGTTTTTTTTTCTCATCTTCTTCTTCTCTATTTCTCTTCTTCTTCTCTGTTCACTGCTCTTTTTTTTTTCTCTTCTTCTCTATTTCTCTTTTTCTTCTCTGTTCTTCGCAGCTTTGTTTTTTTTTCTCTTCTTCTTCTTCTTCTTCTCTGTTTTCCAGCTTTGTTCTTCTTCTTTTTAATTTTTTTTTTTGTTGTACGTGTTCTGACTTCTGTCTATCTGTATATATTTTCACTATTTTGTTTTCTCTTGTAGTATATTTCTTTATTCAATGGCGCAAAAAAGAGATCCAGCTTCGGCTTATGGAATTGCAATAGGCTCTAACACACGAATAAAATGTGTTTTTTGTGACAATATATATAACGGTGGAATATTTCGTCACAAGAAACATCTTATTGGTGGTTACAAAGATGTCATTGTATGTCCAAAAGTCCCAAATGTTGTTAAGGAAGAAATGAAGGAGTATATGAAGAAAAAAAATGAGTTTAAGACTCAAATGATGCATGATGCATCAATGGTTAATCCTGTTGATGATGATCAAATGGAGAATGATGAAGTTGAAGTGAATATGCCAATGGGGCCTCCTACAAAATTCCAAAAGAATTCTTCAGCTAGCGGGAGTGGATCATCCACCGCTAGCAATGTTAAAGGTCCTCTAGATACCTATTACCGACAACAACCCAATGAAAAAAGAAAAGGTAGAGCCATTGATTTAGCATCTTCTAGGAAGATTTTAAGGGACCGTGCCGTATCCGCTTTTGCAAGGTGGATGTATGACGCAGGCCTCCCTTTTAATTGTGTTAATTATTCTGAGAGCTTTGGTGAATTTATTGAGGCGGTAGGCCAATATGGTCCAGGAATGAAGCCCCCAACCTATCATGAAGTTAGAGTTCCTTGTCTAAAAAATGAGGTGGAGAAAACAAATAAGATTGTTGAGGCTCATAAGGTTCAATGGAAAAACTATGGATGTTCCATTATGATGGATAAATGGACGGCCAGAAATGGAAAAATGGTAATCAATGTTTTGGTGAATTCTCCGATGGGGAGTGTGTTCCTTGAATCTCATGATGCTAGTGACTCTTCTACTAATGCTACTAAAATGTTCAAATTGTTTGAGAATACAATCTTGAAAATTGGGAAGGAAAATGTGGTGCAAGTTGTGACGGATAATGCAAGTGAGAATAAGAAAGCGGGTGAATTGTTGAGGGGAGTGTACCCGCATATTTTCTGGACTCCTTGTGCTGCTCACTGTATCAACTTAATGTTTGGTGACATTTTCAAGGAAGCCCCATATTCTACAGGTGAATAAGTGGTTTAGTTTTCTTTTTCAGTCTTCATGTTAATTATCTATACTTAGTTTACTAACTACTAAATTTTTTTGGAACAGTTTTTGCTAAGGCTGTTAAGATACATTCTTATATCAGTCAAAGGGCATTACTGTTGAACATGATGAGGAGATACACAAACCAAAGTAATTTGGTAAAAACCGCGAAGACAAGGTTTGCAACAGCTTTTTTGACTTTGCATAGTTTTTATAAGCAAAAGAAAAATTTGCGAACCTTGTTCATGTCAAATGAATGGAATGAGAGTACCTATGCAAAGGAAACTCTTGGGAAAGAAGTTGCCAGACACATCATTAGTCCATCTTTTTGGGATGACACCGTAAAAGCACTTAAAGTTGGTGGTCCTCTAGTTACTGTACTTCGTTTGGTGGATGGAGAGAAAAAACCACCAATGGGCTACATTTATGAAGCCATGGATAGAGCAAAAGAAAATATTGAAAAGGCATTTGATTATGATAAAAGGAAATATGAGAAAGTTTTTGAAATTATTGATGCAAGGTGGACAGATCAACTTCATCAACCTTTGCATGCAGCAGCACATATTTTGAACCCCGGGCTCTATTATAAAAATAGTGAGATGAAGACTTTAGATGAAGAAGTGTGGATGGGATATCATGCATGTGTTGAGAGGATGATCCCAAATAAAGCTTTGATAGACAAAATAGGGGAGGAGCTTGGTAGGTACATGAAAGCTGATAGGCTACTTGGATTGGAATCAGCCATTAGAGCTAGAACCATAAGGTCACCAGGTGAGCATTTCAACTTTTAATTGTGTTTAAAGCTTAACTTTTAGGTTATTAACTTTTAAAATTATTCCACAGTTGAATGGTGGATGCAATATGGTCATAACGTCCCAAACTTGCAACAGTTTGCTATTAGAGTTCAAAGTTTAACTTGTAGCTCATCCGGTTGCGAGAGAAATTGGAGCGTGTATGAACATGTGAGAAACTACATTACAGTATTACTAAATTAAGTGGTATCTGAATTGACTTAGGAACACCTTATAATTACTTTCTACAACTTATGTGCAGATTCATACTAAAAAGAGGAATAGGCTTGAGTTGAAACGCCTCAATGATCTAGTGTTCATCAAATATAATAGAACATTGATGCGTCGTTACAATGCTCGCGATACCATTGATCCAATTATGTTGGATAGTATTGATGATGCAAATGAATGGTTAACGGGAGCCCCTTCAAATCATGAAGATGAAGAAGTATACGAAGGAGAAGATCTCACTTATGGTCATGTTGCTTCGGCAAGTGGTGTTGAGGAGAGTATTTATGGTCTTAGGGGGAGTACTTTAAGGAGCAAGGAAAGAGCAGGTTCAAGTAGAACCCTTGTTGATGAAGCCTCTGATGATGAAGAAGATTTTGCTCACGATAATAATATGATGGCACTTCAAGAGTTTGGAGATCTTGTTGAGGAGTAGGATGTAGAATAGAAGTTCTAAACTTCTATCTGATTGTTGGTTTCTGATTCTCTATCTGTGTTGGTTGATTAAGACGCGAGACTGATTTTTAGTACTTTAGCGGTTTGCTTGGATGCTTGTTATGACTATCTATTATCTTTTTATTTTAAGAATTGAAAGATTATGTTATCTATTGAGTTTTTGGCTATTTATTTATGCATCTTTAATATTTTTAAATTTTTTACTAAATAGCGCTTTAATGGAAAAAAGCGTGCGCTTCGCTTCACGCTTCTCGCTTTTGTGAAGCGAACCCTCGTCGCTTTTTTCCGCCTCTCGCTTTTTAAAACACTGGGGAGAATTCATAGGCTTAACTGCAGATACGGACAGTATAAGGTGGAAACATGATACTGATGGAAAGTTCTCAGTAAGTAGATTGTATAAGAAAGAGATACTGTCACAATCAGGGGTATCCCAGGGTCATGGAGACAGATATGGAAGCTCAACATTCCAACCAAGGTGAAATGCTTCACATGGTTTCCAGAAGGGCATGTCTCACACATGAAAAATTGAAGAAAAGAGGTTTTTAGATTGTTTCACGGTGTTTTTTCTGCCATGAGAAGGAGGAAACCAACAGCCATTTGCTTCTTCATTGCAAGATCACTTCACAAATATGGCATATGTTTCTTAGCTTATCTCAAGAGGCCTGGGTGATGCCTGAGCACACTGCGGACCTCCTAAGTTGTTGGGGTAGGAGGGAAGGAAGCAAGACTCAAAAAAGATGGTGGACTTTAGTACCATCCTCTGTGTGGTGGTCAATTTGGAGAGAGAAACTTCAGAAGCTTTGAGAATATTACTAACGCAATGCAGAAGGTTAAAGAAAATTGCATTAACACTTTGTACTTTTGGTGTAAAGAAGAGGGTATAGAAGAGGTAGAACAGTTAGTAGATTTCTTAGGAGCCTAGTAATTATGGTACTGGCTTGTAATTTTTTGGAGGTAGCTAGCATACCCTTAATGATGAAGAATACAACTTTACCTTTCTCAAAAAAAAAAAAAATAGTATTTGTGATTCACCACATAATCATCTAGGTGTTCGTGTGTTTGTGTGTGTGGTAGCTATGGAGCAAACTCACTTGAAAACTCTTTTTAGCTACACAATATAATTTGCCAAATTGAGTTTTTCTTAACCTTTTTTTTTATAAAGTAATAAATTTCATTAGACGGGGGCAAAAAACTTGCCCGTATACAAGAAGTTTTTTTATAAAGTAATAAATTTCATTAGACGGGGGCAAAAAACTTGCCCGTATACAAGAAGTATACCAAAAATAAAAAACCTTACAAGAGGACATGGTTTTCTACGAAAGACACCCACTCATCAATACATGTAGGAAATCCTATGGGTGCAGCAAAAAGAAATAAGCGAAATAGACTATATCGAAAGTTATGTTGCTCGGACTCTTCAAAAATGTCAGCAGGTGAGTGTCGAATTCTCGAAAAGTAGTGGATTTTTGGAGAATCCGACACAGATGCGGCATCGAAAGTGAAGAGTCCGCACAACTTAGTTCGTAAGTGTACAAAGTTTTTCTCTACTCCCTCAAAAGTTGTTTCCTCTCTCGCCATTTGATCCACCTAAGTTCTAGAGGAGCAACATCCCATTCCTTGCATCTTCTCTTGCTTCTTCTACATGCCCAGCTAACCATTGTTTCTTTCACAGTGCTCGGCATCACCCACTCAACTTTGAACCATCTCAGAATTTCCCACCATAAATAAGAAGCTATCCGACAATGCAGAAGAAGGTGATTCACATCTACACCTGATTCTTTGCACATAAAACACCGACTCATTAACTTTTTCTTCCTCAAATTCTCCGCTGTCAGGATCACTCCCCTCGTAGCTAGCCAAGTGAAAAAACATATCTTACTCCGTACCCTAGGGATCCACACAGATAAATGTGGAAAATCACTTTCTTCCCTAGTTAGAAGCTTCTCATAATGACTTCACTGAAAACACACTATGCCCCTCCACCATCCATCTCCATACATCATGGTTGTCCATATTAGCTCTTTGTTGGTGAAGCAAATCAAGTAAGTTTTGAAATTCTTCAAACTCCCAGTCTTGTAAATTTCGTAGAAACCTCAAATCCCAAAGCATTTCTCCCCCTTGATTACTCCATAACCGTTGAATCAACATATTTTTTTGGCAAGAAATTCTATACATGTTAGGAAAAGTGATTCTCAAAGAGTTAGTTCCACACCACCTGTGTTCCCAAAAGCTCACCCTACTCCCATCATCCACCCTAAAAACTACGTTCTCATTGAACTCTCCCCACTCCTTTAAAATATTTCTCCATAATCCGCACCCATAGGGAAGTGAAACATTCTTAGTCCTCCACCCCCCCACCCACCCCTTCCACAATTCCATACTTCTCCGCAATCACCCCTCTCCACAAAGCATTCACCTCTACCCCAAATCTCCACAACCACTTTCCTAAAAGCACCTTGTTAAAGACCCTAAGATCTTTAACCCCGAGCCCACCCCAACACTTTGGTGTAGTGACAATCGCCCAATTTACCAAGTGAAACTTTTTTTCCCCGCTTCAGCTATATGGAAGAGGGCTTGAATTTAGAGCTTCTTGTTCTGCAAATTAACTTTTTTATTTCCGACACCTACAAGTCAGATGTATTTTCTTGCCAAAAAGGAGAATCAAGAATATCAAGCCTTTCAAGTTGGCAGCTCCTACGATATTCTTGACCCACATGTAGTCCTAAAGAAACCCTTGGTAAACCAGCAACATTAACAATTTTTACACCCCTTGTTGGGTATACATCATCTCAAGCTGATACTTCATACACTTCTTAAGCAAGAATATTAAACGATACACACAAGAGACCTCCTAATCCCTTAAGAGGAATGTTCAAATGGTTATTTGACAAAGAAAAATGGAGAGTCCATGCAGTCCAACACCATGCATCATCATTAGAATGCCAAAGTTAATCTGATGGTACAAGCTAAGTACACAGCATAGTGCCTCCTATACATATTGTGGATTGGTTAGGGGCATTGTGTTGGTTTGGGGTAATCATATGACATTCTAAACAGGGTCTTTTGCAATGTTTTTGTTAGGGTTTCAGGAAGCAGGCTTGAATACCCTTGCTGAGAGTGTAAATACACCTTGGTTGGAGTAGATATTATCTCAATGAGCATGTTGAAAGACCATTTACCCTCAAGCTGCATACTTCATCCACATTTTAAGCAAAAACATTAAATGATGCATACCAGAGATGTTCATCCCTTAAGTGGAAAGCTTAAAAAGGCAAGAGTCGTTCAATTGCTTTCTGCTTCATCTTCTCTTAAATTGTAATATATGAAATCTTACCAATAGAGCATTAGACATGACCAAATTCAACACCTGTCACATTTTTCTTGCAGTGACCCTAATCAAAACTATTTGAGTAGAACCCCAAATCTGCAACAAAAATTACGCCTCGATCCCATACAAGTTGGGTATGAATCCCTAACTGACCATGTTTCTTGAGTATTACAGAAAAACAAAGAAATATCACCAACAAAATAGAAATTGTTTCATTGAGATAGCTCTATTTAAATGCATAAAACATAGTTTTTTCTACATATTGGCAGCTAAAGGCTATGTTGCTTGGACTCTTCAAAAATGTCAATGGTTGCGTGTCGGATTCTCCAAAATTAGTGTATTTTTTGGAGAATCCAACATGGGTGCGGCATCAAAAGTGAAGAGTCCGCGCAACTCAGGCTGAAGGCATCCTCACATATAGCTGCATTGTGCTTTATCCTCAATTAATAGAAGTTTGAATCTTTCACATTTCATACATTGCTTTCAAGCCCAATAAAACATGCCCCTACCCTCGTCTTATATTGAAGAAGAATTAGCTGACACATTACTTACTATGTTGTTAGTGGGTAGGAAGGTGTCCATTTTTAGCAGGGAAGAGTGTTTGCTTGTATCTTTGACTATTGTTTCTTAGGCAGAGTCTTGTTCGCGCTGTTTTGGTGATATTTGTGATCTTGAATAACTAGTCTATAGTGTTGATCTGTGAGTGTCTTGCTTCTTCGATTATCTAGCGATGTGTTACCCCCTTTTGCTGTTGGTTTTTATGATTTTTGTTTATGATTTTTATGATTTTTATGATTTTTGTTTGTTATTGTTATCGGTTCTGAGCCGGGGGTCTATCGGAAACAGCCTCTCTACTTCATCTGAGGTAGTGGTATGGACTGCGTACACTTTACCCCCACCCACCCACCCACCCAGGCCCCACAATACACTGGGTATGATGATGATGATTACTTACTATGTTGTTAGAATGATCAGTCTTCCGATGACATAATTATCAAGCTTGAATACGTTATCAAAGTCATATTACAATTTTCATGTTATGTTCTGCATGATTTGAATGTTATATCTCTCTGATTAGTGATTACTCCCTTCTTCAGTCCTTTAAAAACAGAGAAAACAAAAGGGGAAACATACTCTGTAGATCCTTGGTCCACAATTTCACCCCCCTCAATTTGCTCAGCTTGGAAGACCTCAGAAAGCGCACTGTTTCCATCCAACTCAACATTCTCCTTGCTGTTTATGTGGTCAAACTGAGTTTGATAAGCTTCTGGATAAAAATGAATCTTTAGTCCATCCATATCAATCTCCATCTCCTTTCACAGTAAATGAAGAGTTTTACATACCTTTTGATCCACTTGATACCTCTGGAGAGAGATTCTGGAGGAGTTTCTGACACATTACTGTACCCTGGAAATCAAGGAAAGTGTAATTCAAGAAGTTTAGTCTCTGAGATTCTTTCACCGCTGAGAAACCAAATGAAGTGGTCCATGTGTTTAGCACGGTGGGGACAGCAGGCAAAACTAGCCTCTCAACTCCTAATTCCATGAGTTTCTGCAATGAATAACAAAATGAAATCAGTTAAAATGCAAGCAGATGAGATGACAAGCATATTCAATCTATGTCAAAGCATGTTCATCATTATCCACAATTTCCCACATACATAGCAGCTGACTCTGAGAAATTACAAGGTTTAATGTTTTTGTTACAGTATTGCGACAAAGAAAGAAAACCATATAAAATAGCCATAGTTATCAGGACCATTGCTATTCCCACTATCACATAGGTGTGCCCTATACCATCACTTATTCTAACTAGAATTGAAGTCCTTTTTGTTTCGATAGTGATACAAGCCAAATCGGCGCCAACCTTTCAAGGCGTATATTTGATGCAAATCGAGTGTCATCAAAGTTACACACACGAGGTCGAGCTAAGGAGTGGGTGGACGTGTCCTCAATCCATGACCTTGGAGGCTTGGTGGGTGCTAAAAGTGAAGATATGAAGCTCAAGAATAAAATTTGGATGATAGCTTGGAGCTTGGAAGTGCCATGGAGATGTTGCCCAAAGTTGACAACACAGTTGACAAGTTGTCAACCAGTTGACAAGCTGTCAACCAATTGACGACAAAGTTGACGAGTTGTCAACTTGGCTGTCAACCAGTTGACGAGCTGTCAACTTGGCCGTCAAGTTGAAAACATTAGAAGGGCATTTTGCCAAGGTTAACGACCAAGGGTGACAAGCTATCACCCAGTTGACGAGTTGTCAACTTGGACGTCAGATGTTTTCAGGCCCATTTAAGTGCCACTTTTGGGCCTTTTTGTAATAGTTAGCCTAGCCTATAAATAGATAGATTAGGTCATTCATTAGGTCAGATTTTTATGACTATTGAAATTGTGAAACTCTTGAAAGAGGTGAGAGCTTGGAAAAGCTTATGTTGATTGTTGCTTTGAAACGATGGTTGCGAGGTGAATCGATTTCCCTAGAGGTCTTCGTAAGAGAATTGGTGCTTCTTAGGATTATTCATTTGGGGTTTTAGGGTTTGATACACCCTTTAGTTTCATTGATCTTCCTATTTTGTGTCATTCTATCTATCCTTATTTTCTTGCCGTGTTATCTTAGCTTGTTCTTGTGTTTTTCCGCCTTTATTTCTCCTTTCGTAGTTTGGTCGCTATCATTTGGTATCATAGCCGAGCTTAGGATCGTTCCCACTATTCTAGTCTTGGGTTGTGATATAGAAAGAAAATCAAAAATCACAAAAAAACATGTTTTTGTCAAAAATACAAAAAAGCAAAAATATTTTTGTTTGATTTGAGTCTTGTTTGGTGTTTCCGATGCTAGATTCTTGTTCCCTAGTATCAATAGAGTTTAGGTTTGAGTTTTCACCTTATTTGGAGATAGGGTTTTGAAATTCCACCATTGTTGAACAAGGAAGCTTGAAGAACATGAAATGGGTTCTTTGATTTGGTGTTGATTCGAACTTGATTCTTAGTGGGTTTTGTTTTCTATGTTGAGGGGAAGCTCCAGCTGAAATTTGGGCTCAAAACGAGTTGATTTGAGGATTCTACCATTGTTAGGTTTGAGCTTGAAGAAAAATGGAAATGGGTCTTCAAATCTGAAGAAATTGGAGTGAAATTGAGGGTTGAAAAGCATTGAGGTTTGTTCCCCATACCAAAAGGAGCCCGGATCTCAAATTTGGTGCGATTCCGACTTAAAACGAGTGAGTTGGGTTTTTGAAATTTTCATATTTGTTCTTAATGTTCTTGATAACTTCTTGGTGAAGAAGACACAAGAAAGTACAATTTGATCCAACACCCTTGGTACAAGTTTGGAGAAAAGAGTTTTTGAGTACAAAAAGGGAAACATCTAGGTGAAGTGGGCCCAATTTCGGATTTTTCAGCAAAAGGCGCAAAGTGCAAAATCCACTGAAGGAGTTAACGAGTTGGGGACATCCTTCACCGCAGTGACGACTCGTCACATAGGACGTCAACCCAAAACAGAAACTCAACCTTGGAAGCTCAAGTTGACGAAAAGGGAGCCAAGCCGTCCACCCAGTGACGACTTGTAGGTCGTCCACCTAGTGAGATAATACGAGCATGGTTAGCATGGGGAATATTAGGATGGGCTTCTATATATGGATGATAGCTTGGAGCCCGGAGGAAGGCATGAAGAAACAAATACACAAGGTCATGGGCAATCAAGATGCTATTTGGGCAATCTAGAAGGTCCCTTATGGGTTATTTACTAAATAGTCACTTGGGGTTATTTTTGTAATAGGCTATTTGCGAAAAGGCAAGGACTATAAATAGTTGTCTTAGCCATTTTGTTTACTTAGATTATTTATGATTGAATTGTCTTGAATAGACTTGATATTTGGTTACTCTAGGTTAGGGTGGTAATTTGGTTCAATTCCAGTTGTTAACTTAGATCGAGTGATTAGGGTGGATTCCCGAATTGCTTGTGTTATCTTCTTCACATGATTGATCAACGAGTTATCATATTGTGAATCAATTTGGTTTCTCGTGCATTTGATTGAGTTCTCTTTCTCCCTTGGTTTAATTGTTGTTCAATTGAGCCTTTCTTTCTTCTATTCTCATCCCCATTTCTAATCTATCCTTCTATCTTCAATTTGTCTTGTTTAATTCCGCGTTTTCGATATCAATTTTAGTCACCTCGATTAGGATCGTTATCATTTTGGTATCAAGAGCCTAGGTTAAGGTTTGTTTTCACAAATCTTAATCTTGGGATTTTGATCCTTTTAAAAATCCAAAAATCCAAAACAAAAATCAAAAATCTTCCAAAAAAATCCGAAAACTTTTTTGTATTGATTTGTTGTTTTTGACACTAGATCTTAATTCCCTAGTGTTTTTTGAGTCTAGACTTCAAATTTCGTTCAAATCAGAGTTGTAGAAGTGAAGTTACTATTAAAGGGTTTTCAAGCTTTCGAGTTTTTGAAACTTGAAAAGTGGGTTTATTTTTTGTTTGAAGTTGAGAGCTAAAAATTATTGGGGATTGTTCATTGCGTTGAAAGGAGCACGTGGACGAAAATTTCATTGAATTTGGACCAAAAACGAAGAAGTTATGAGTATTTGAAGATTGGGGTTTTTCTTGTGTTCTTGAGCATCTTCATCTTGTTCTCAAGGAAGAAGATAGAAAAAGTACATTTTAATCCAAAATCTTCAAGTCAAGTTGGTCAAAGGTGTTTGTGGGTCCAAGTGGCAATTAGTTGGAAAAAAAAATCGAAATCTGAAAAAAAAAAATATTTGAAAAAAAAATTAAAATTAAAATCGAAATTGCCACGTCAACAGTCAATGCCCAGTCAACACAGCAGCAGTCCCACTCGCCACGTGACGCGTGCACAGCACTTTCAGAGAGCAAAAAATGTGCAGGTTTTTACACTTGGTTTTTTTTTGGGAGTCCTAAAGTTTTTTGGACCTAAAAAGTTTTCCAAGTGTCCAAACTTCGTGATTCTTTTTTTGTTTTCTTTCTCCTTCGATTCCTCAACTATTTAACAAGTAATTAACATCTTTAATCACTTGTTAACTAGTTTCAATCATCAAATCAAATCCTTTAAACTGATGAACTTCTTCAAGGCCTAAAAAAATTTTCAATTGTCCAAATTTCGTGATTCCTTTTTTGTTCTCTTTCTCCTTCGATTCCCTAACTAATTAACAAGTAAATAACATATTTAATAGCTTGTTAACTTGTTTTAAAACATCAAATCACTTCTTTGATCCTTCAAATTAAGCAACACAAGTAACTTTTCTACTTTTGTTACTTTAGTTTTTTTTTGAGTCTGTTTTCTTACTTCTTTTCTTCTACTTTTCTCATCTTAATTCATAGATAACTTCTTGATTCAAGTCCTTTTTATTTTGTTTGAGTCGTCCTTCTTTCACAAGTCACAAAAATCCATTCCTCCACAAGCATTGATTACCTTGAATTGATTGAGCAAAGCTAGTAACCTATCAATTTGGGAAAGAAGCCATAAGGTGAGTTGAGAGTTCTTATAAAGAGCGATGTGAGGCTTTTATTACTAACTAGTTTGCTAGTTTTGTAGGTACAAAAAGAGGTATAAGGAAGAATGTCATCCATAGCCTCGGAATCTTTTGAAGACAAGTTGTATGAAGGCTATGATTGTGATAATGAACAATATGGTGGTGAGAACTACTACTCCGAAGATGAATGTGAAATGAATGGGGCTTATGGCTCTTATGATGAACATGAAGGAGTAGAAGTATCTTATGATGAATTTGATGGTGAAGATGAAGGGTATGGGGGGGTTCTCATATTACACACTATGGTGATGAAGACAATGTGAGGTACGATACTTTCTCCCATATGTCTTGTGAATCCTTTGAGGATGATTGTGATAGAAGGGGAAGTTGTAAGGATAAATTACCTTTCTTGTCTTGTGCTACTTCCGATCCTAATCGAGGGGGTATAGATGTGTGGGTGGAACCAATTCGAAAACATCGCGAAGAACATTCTCTACTTCTTATGGTGCAAGAACTTGTACTTCTTATCCTCATTCCAATGTGACTGGTTCTCTATATGGTAATGATGTTGGAGGAAGGGTGGGAGGATCAATGAGCCATAGAAGTAGAGGGAATTCATTATTTCAAGATGTGTATGACCAAGAGAGGCGGATTCTTGAAACAAAAGTTACAAGTGAACCACTCCCAGTTGAGGATCCTATTACTTTGAAGATGAACAAATCGTTTGCTTCCATGCTAATAACTCTTGACAAGATCGCTCAAATGGTCTCCAAGCTTAATACCAATGAATCGAAAGCAAAACAAGCTACTCCTTGTGGAAATGTTCTTGAAGAGGATCCAATGAATGAAATGAAGGCTACTCCTAGCAACCCAAAGTGGAAGTTAGAGGTGAAAGGATCTCCAAACCCTTCCCAAGAAATTTTTGGCACTTGTCCTAACTCCAATAAAATTGAGAGACGAAAGATTAAGAGGAATAAGGGTGTGATATGTGACAACTCTAGAGTGGGAAAAGGAGAGGTTATGAGGAATGATGTGAGAGGGTTGTCACAATCTTATACTAACTTTTGTAACCTCTCTTCCCTTTATAGTTGTCTTGATTCTTGTGTAGGTATCCTTGTGAGCAAGCCTAGTGAGGCACCTCGATCAATGAAGAATCATGAGGTACTAAAAAGGTTCCCAAAAGAACATTTATGCTCTGATGTTGAAAATAAAGGTGAAGACAATCATTCCTATGATCTACAAGGTAACAAAGCTAAACCTTACACTTTGTTGAAAGTAAAAGATTGTTTTGTGGCTAGTAGCCAATTGAGTGTAAGTGATAGCTTGTTTTCATGTGAGCTTAATGATTCTTTGTCACATAGTGATAATGTATTTGTTGAGAGTGTTCATACACTAGTTGATCCTATTGATGACCGAATTGATTTTTCTTATAAGAACAATTTGTGTCCACCTAATGTTGACACTTATGCATTGAATGGTAGTACATTGTCATGTTTTGATAATGTGCATGTTGAATATGTGGATACACTAGTTGATCCTATTGATGACCAAATTGATTCTTCTAGTAAGATCAATTTATGTTCATCTAGTGTTAATACATGTGCTTTGAATGTTAGTTCATTATCAAATGATATTGGTGTTGATCAACTTGTGTATAATGATGGCCCACTAAATAAGGAGTTTTGTGATGAACTTAAGAGACCTCAATTTAGTGATGACATTGATATAGTTGGTCATGTAGCTCATGTGAAGTCATTGCACCTAAATAATGAATCCTTGAATTGTGATCCCATTCCTTGTTCTTCTCATGAGGATTTTGAGATGGGATGTGCTTTTAAGAATAATCCCTTGTTTGAGGTTGACATGACTAATGAAAGTGACATGCATAGTGGTGTGTCTTGGCATGATAGAAGTGTAGCCCCTCTTAAAGGCTACCAAGTGATTGAGAATCCACTATGGTATAATGACACACTTTCCAAAGATGAAACTCTCTTCTTGGAAGATGATAGTACGTCTATTGGAGGGGTTAGTGGTCGAAAAGAAGGGGGTGTATGTTCTCCAATGACCCCTTCATTCTTGTGTGACCCCATGCTTGATCAAGGCCTTAATGCTTGTAAATCAAAGGGTCATTCTATATGTGGGCACACCTTGGATGAAATTCATTTAAGTCACACCTTTCTATACTATTTGTTTGCATATGATGATACTCTTGCCTTTGAGTGGAGTATGTTGTGTGAGAGTAAAAATGTCAATGGGGCAAATAGGTGTATGCTTGATCCATGTTTATGGATTTTCTTTTCCTTTGACCCCGGTAATAATTTGAATAGTGGCATTTGTGATGAAATGCTTGGTCCAAATGACAAGCAAGTTGTGAGTGAGGTTATTGGCTTGTATAGTGATAAGTATAGTAGTAACATTTCTTTTCTCTCATGTGATTATTTCTTGGTGTTATTACTTGATCTTATGAGTTTGAATAAGATATATTTGCCAACTTGTGTGAGGAATACCTTTGTCTTTGACCCCGATGATGAATTGGGAGTAATCCCATTCTTGAAGATAGCTAGTGCATTGGGTGGAGTCTTAACATGGGATGACCTTGTTTATGACATGACACTTAGATATGTGGGCTATCATGTGTTACTTGACTTAAAGGGTGATTTGTGTTTTCTAAATATAGAACCCTTGAGGATTTGGATGTTTGGTTGCCTAAATACCATGGTTCTTCTGATTTATCCCTTTGTCAATGTTTCCTATGTAGCCAAGTATCTCTTGTTTTGTTGGGTTACAAATCATTTGTCGCTCATTTTGATGCTTGGTTATATATCAAATGTGTGCACCCTTGGCATGGTGATAGATTTGTTATTGTTAACTCTTGTGCTAACCCTCATGCTATGAGGATATGTTTGTTGTTTGTCCTTCTCATATTTTTGCAAAGTTTGGATTCGAGGACGAATCCTTGTGAAGAAGGGGAGGATGATACGAGTATGGTTAACATGGGGAATATTAGGATGGGCTTCTATATATGGATGATAGCTTGGAGCCCGGAGGAAGGCATGAAGAAATAAAAATACACAAGGTCATGGGCAATCAAGAAGCTATTTGGGCAATCAAGAAGGTCCCTTGTGGGTTATTTACTAAATAGTCACTTTTGGGCTATTTTTGTAATAGGATATTTGTGAAAAGGCAAGGACTATAAATAGTTGTCTTAGCCATTTTGTTTACTTAGATTTTTGATGATTGAATTGTCTTGAATAGACTTGATATTTGGTTACTCTAGGTTAGGGTGGTAATTGGGTTCAATTCCAATTGTTAGCTTAGATCGAGTGATTAGGGTGGATTCCCGAATTGCTTGTGTTATCTTTTTCGCTTGATTGATCAACGAGTTATCATATTGTGGATTCAATTTGGTTTCTCGTGCATTTGATTGAGCTCTCTTTCTCCTTTGGTTTAATTGTTGTTCAATCATTTCTAATCTATCCTTCTATCTTCAATTTGTCTTGTTTAATTCCGCGTTTTCGATATCGATTTTAGTCACCTCGATTAGGATCGTTATCACGACTTGTAGGTCGTCAACCAGCTGACGACTTGTCAGTTTGGTCGTAACCCAGAGGCAGTAACACTCCTGAACAGGCCCAACTTTGACGAGATAAGTGACGACCCGTCACCTTGTTGACGAGCTGTCAACTTGGTCGTCACCTTTCAACCTTATCTGACAAGTGAGGTATCGTTTGGTTATCTCTCATCTAATTCTTAGTTTCCTTTTTCTTGATTCTAATTCATTTTCTTTGATTCTTAAAACTAATTTCCAACTAGTAATTCTCCTACTTAGTTGTCGATTAGTTCTTGAGCCTTTTTCTTTCTTAGTCCTTTTCTCGTTTTACTTCGTCGTTATTTCTTGATTCAACTCCATGTTCGTTTCATCGAGTCATCCGTCTTTCTTATAAACAAGAATCCATTCCGGCCAAGAGTAGCAATCGACACCTTGTGTACCACCGAAGTATAAGCAACCTTCAACATTAGCCGATCCAATTGTGAGGCATTCAAAGGTGAGAAACTTACGAGTGTTGGTGAGGAGCTTTTACTACTAACCTCGTTTGCTCGTTTTGTAGGTACAAAGGAGTTATAAGGAATTATGTCGTCGGTAGCCTCGGATACATGTGACTACGACATAGGAGACTATAATTGTAGAGATGAAGGCTATGGCTATGATGGAGATGGTGATTATGGAGGCCATGAAAATGGCCATGATCAAGAGCTGTGTGGGAATGAGAGCTACTATTCCGGAGAAGAATATGCGGCAAATGGTGATTCTAGCTCTTATAGAGAGTATGAAGAGCCTTGCGATGGTTCTTATGACGACAATGGAGCATGTGAGGAGTCTTACACTCCCCACTCCAAGAATGAAGATGATGAGTGGTATATCACTTACTCCTACGCACGTTGTAATAGTTATGGTGGGAATATCCATAAGAGGAGGGGAGATTCGTATTCTTGGTCTTGTGGTACTTTTTATCCTATTCAAAGCAATGTAAGTGGTTATGTTAGTTCAAGTAGAAGTCATCCGACGGGAAGAAGAGAGTGCATCTCCAATGACTAAGGGCACTACATCTTATCCTTCTTGTTCTTTTTTTTTTTTGATAACTGTGGTGTCCAGGCCAGCTTGCGCGCACCTCGACTGATTCCACGGGATACCTGTCACCTCCCACCAACAACAGGTACCAGGTAACTCTGTCCACCAAGTCTAGAACAGATGGGAAGAAATCACCTAGTGTTTGTCTCTGTTGGGAATTGAACCTGAGACCTCATGGTGCTCCACCCAACTTCATTGAACCTCTAGGCCATACCCTTGGGTACCCATCTTATCCTTCTTGTTCTAGTGCTCAAACATTGAGAAGTAGGAACCAAGGTGGACATAGGGAACATGATAGGGGTCTCAATCCCATCAAGGTCACTCTTCCTATTTTCAAAGGAGAGCGTGATCCCGCGATCTATCTTAATTGGGAATGGAAGTGTGAGTTGGTTTTCCAAGACCATGATTTGAGCGGAGTTGTGCAAGCCACATATGCTAGTAAACACCTTCAAGGGCTTGCATTGATTTGGTGGGATGCCTATAAGCGAGGTCAAAGAATGTATGGAAACACAACACTTCCCATATGGAGTGAATTGAAAAAAATTCTTGAGGTTCAAGTGTCTGCCGGAAGGGTACAAGGGACTCTATAATGTTAATCCAAGGAGACAAGTCCTTAAAAGAAAGGTGGATACTAGTGGGGTTTCGAGATGCATTCTTGTCTTAGATGATTGGTGCTATGCAAACTACATCACTCCTTCTATGGTCGAATATTTGAGGATACCTCGAGTTACAAAGCGTTATCCATATTTCTTGCAAGACCATGGAGTTACCGTGAGTGTGAAGGCTTTCTTCACCCATAATGGATATTATGAAGAGGTTTGGTATGATGTATCACCCATGGACTTTGGTCATTTATGTTTGGGCGCCAATTGGTTTGAAAGACATGGAGTTCCAAACGAGCAAAATTGGCCCAAGATTGTAGTGGACCAATGGGGAAATCATCTTTCCACCTACCCTTCCCAAGCCTCAAGGAAATGTGGGCACTTACTCCAAGCCCCTTGATAATGAGAGACAACAGATTGAGAAGAGTAAGGGGGTGCAAAGTGGTAAGCCAAGAGTGGAAAAAGGAGAGGATGTGAGGAGTGAAGTGAGAGGGTTACCACAAGCCCAATCTAACCTTGTTGTTTGTCCTTCTCTTGGTAAGGAGTCTTATGTAGGTACAAGCATGGAAAGTGGAGGAGCACAAGCACCCAAAAAGGAGATTACCCTTGAAGATGCGTTGAAGACAATCCTAGCTAAACTCAACTCTATGGAAATGTTCAAGGCAACAAGCGTAAGTGATAACTTGTCTTTGCGCGAATCTAATGCTTCTTTACCATATGTTGATAATATGCATAATGAGAATGTGGATACACTAGTTGATCCTATTGATGATCGAATTGACTCTTCTAGCAGGATTGATTTGTGTCCACCTAGTGTTGAAACATTTGCTTTGAATGATAGTGCATTATCTTGTGAACATTGTGTTGATCAACCTGCTTGTGAATCTAACCCACTACTTAACGATGTTTGTGATGTGATTAGTGAACCTCAAGTTAGTGATGATGTGAAAAATGTTGATCATTTGAATAGGAGTGACCCTTTGAGAATGCCTTTTGGTGAAGGTCCTATTACTTGCTTGGCTCATAGGGATAATCACGTGTTTGAAACTTCTTCGAAAAATGATAATCGTCTTTTTGAGAGCGAACTTACATGTTCCAATTCTCCTTCTTGGATTGATCTTTCTCTCTTTAAGTACAATATCTTATTTGAGGATGATGATATCACTCCTAGTGAATTACCTAGTGGTATGGATCATGTAGTAGTGTAGCTCTTCTTGAGGGTTATACTCTATATAACAACCCACTATGGTGTGACAACATTCCTCCTAAAGATGGAAATCTCTTCTTGGAAGATGAGAGTACTCTTATGGGGAAGGATTGTGAAGAAATGGAAGGTGGTCCTTGTTTCCCAATTATTTCTTCTTCTTTGAGTGTTCCCATTCTTGAGCATACTCTTGATAATGTTCTTGAGTATAGTAGTGAGCATGCCCTAAAGGACACCTTAGATGAAATCAATTTGCGTGACACCTTTCTTTACTCTCTACTTGCCTTTGACAATGCTTATGCTTGTGTGGAGAGTATATCTTTTTGTATTGGTGGTACCCTTGGGGAAAATGGGTGTTGTTTAGACCTATGTCTATGGACACTGTCCATTTGACCCCGGTGACCATTTGAAATGTGGTGGTTGTAAGATACCCCACTTGGTGCTTGGTCTTCAAGACAAGCTTGGTATGAGTAAGGTTGTTTGCTTGAATGGTGATAAGTATAGTAGTAACACTTCTTCTCTTTCATTTGATTTTAACTTGGTGTTATTACTCAAATTCATTATGGGCTTGAACGAAATTTATTTGCCAACTTGTGCGGGGCATACCTTTGTATTTGACCCCAGTGATGATAATCCCCTTCCTAAAGATAGCTAGTGCATTAAGTGGAGCCTTAACTTGGGTTGATCTTGTTCATAACATTGCACCTAGCTATGGGAATTATCATGTGATTCTTGACTTCAAAGGGGTTTTGTGCTGGTTGAAATGTAGAACCACTGTGGGCTTACATGTATGGTTGACAAATTGCCATGGTTCTTTTGGTTTATCCTTTTGTCAAAGTCTCTTGAGTAGCCAAGTAGTTTTTACTATGTGGTGTTACAACCCCTTAGTTGAACATTTTGATGCTTAGTTATATGTTAAGTGTGTGCATCCTTGGCATGGTGATAGGATTGTTATTGCTAACACTAACCCTCATGCCATAAGGATATTGTTGTTGTTTGTTTTCCCTACGATTTTGCAAGGTTTGGATTCGAGGTCGAATCCTTTTCAAGAAGGGGAGGATGATACAAGCCAAATCGACGCCAACCTTTCAAGACCTATATTTGATGCAAACCGAAACACGTTTCCTCAATCCATGACCCTGAAGGCTCGATGGGTGCTAAAAGTGAAGATGCTCGAGAATCAAATTTGGATGATAGCTTGGAGCTTGGAAGTGCCACGGACATGCTGCCCAAAGTTGACAACACAGTTGACAAGCTGTCAACCAGTTGACGACAAAGTTGACAAGCTGTCAACCAGTTGACGACAAAGTTGACGAGCTGTCAACTTAGCCGTCAAGTTGAAAACATTAGGAGGGCATTCTGCCCAAGGTTGACGACCAAGGGTGACGAGCTGTCACCCAGTTGAAGAGTTGTCAACTTGGACATCACATGTTTTCAGATGCAATTAAGGGCTGATTTCCTAAGCCCATTTAAGTGCCACTTTTGGGCCTTTTGGGCCTTTTGGGCCTTTTGTAATAGTTAGCCTAGCCTATAAATAGATAGATTAGGTCATTCATTAGGTCAGATTTTTATTTTTTTTGAAATTGGTAACTGTTTCTATTTCTAAAAATCAGTACATGTGTTGTACTGAACCATATTTACATAAGGAACTCTAAAGATGTTGTCCCATCCCTATAATGTGTCTACGACATTAATGATAGAGAGTATCGTTAGAGTATGTCTGATTACACCAAAAACACAAAGTCAAGATACAATTCAGTTTGATTTGCTGCATATTACTCTCCCTATTCTCAAAAACTCTAAAATTTCTCTTTCCATATAGTTCACCAAATAGCAGCAGGAATGATTCTCCAGTTGCTTATGTTCTTCGCTTGTAATCCTGCTTCTTCCCAGCTGTATAGAGCCTCTGAAATTCTACCAGGCATGGACCAGGAGATGCTTTTAAGCCTTAGGAATAAACTCCACAATTGGCCAGTGACCTTGCATTGGATGAACCAGTGATTGACTGTTTCTGCAGTTTTCCCACAAAAAAAAACATCTAGAGCATAGTGAGATCCCCCTCTTCATCAAATTCTCCTGTGTCAACACGGCTTCTTTAGCCAGCAACCACACAAAACATGCCACTTTGTGTGGGTTCTTCGCTTTCCATATGTTTTTCCAAGGCCAATTGGGTACCTGCAGATTTGAGTGGTTCAACTTCCTGTATGCTGCACTTACTTTAAAAATCCCTTTACTATTCCCCAACCATTGCAATCTGTCCGGACCTATACCCAAACCACTAAAATGTTCAGTGATGCTGAAATATTCTGTTACTCTTGGAATTTCCCAGTCATTAAGGTGCCTTCTGAACACAAATTCCACCCTTGAGGAGTCCATAATTCAGCTATAGTACTCTGTTGCCGCAGAACCAATCTGTGAATATCAGGGAAGAGTGTCTCCAAATTTCCTGCTTCATGCCAGTCATCCTTCCAAAATCTAGTTTTAGTACCATCTACCACTTCGATCTTGGTGTTAGATTTGAACTCATTCCATAATAATCTAATGGACTTCCATAAGCTAACACCGTAAGGAGTGGAAACTTCTTTTGTCATCCAGCTATCAGTCTCTTCATATTTTGCTTTAATGACTGTACCCCATAAATTCTGATTATCATTTGAGTACTTCCATAGCCACTTCATCCTCAAAGTTTTGCTCTGATTCTTCAGGTTCTTGATCCCAAACCCCCAACTCTCTTTTCATTAATCACTACTTTCCATTTGACTAAGCGGTACCCCTTCCTTTCTTTGTTCCCTTGCCATAGAAATTTTCTCTTTGACTAGGTGAAAATCTGGAATGGGGAGATTGAGAAGTGTGAGAAGAAGCTAGCAAGGTGGAAGTCTCCATATCTCTCTTTGGATGGAAGATTGACTCTAATTAACTCTGTTCTTGATGCACTTCCAACATACATGATGTCTTTATTTCTAGTCCCAACAGGAATCATCAATAGGTTGGATAGCATTAGGAGAAAATTTCTATGGCAAGGGAACAAAGAAAGGAAGGGGTACCACTCAGTCAAATGGAAAGCAGTGATTAATGAAAAGAGAGTTAGGGGTTTGGGGATCAAGAACCTGAAGAATCAGAGCAAAGCTTTGAGGATGAAGTGGCTTTGGAAGTACTCAAATGATAATCAGAAATAAAGACATCATGTATGTTGGAAGTGCATCACGAACAAAGTTAATTAGAGTCAATCTTCCACCTAAAGAGAGATATTGAGACTTCCACCTTGCTAGCTTCTTCTCACATTTCTCAATCACCCCATTCCAGATTTCCGCAGCCTTGGATTTGGCCCCCAAAGGCATACCAAGTAGGTAGTTGGGAGAGCACCCACTTCACCCCCAAGAATTAATTTCAAAGTTTCCATGCTTGGCACTCATTGATTGGATATAGGAAGCTTTTCCTCCAGTTGACATGACGCCCAGACATTCCTTCAAAAATAACCAGAATTAGTCTCAAGATCTTGAGACGGTCCTCTTCAGCATCACAGAAGATCAAGGTATCATCTGCATATTGGAGATGGGTTATCTCTAGACTTCCCCTTCCGGCTCTAGCAACTTCAAAACCTCTTAACCACTCTTCTCTGCTTGCATTCTTGATCATATTGTTGAGTCCCTCCATATTCTTGAAAGAGGTGAGAGCTTGGAAACGATGGTTGCGCCATATTCTTGAAAGAGGTGAGAGCTTGGAAACGATGGTTGCGAGGTGAATCGATTTCCCTCGAGGTCTTCGTCAGAGAATTGATGCTTCTTAGGTTTAGGGTTTGATACACCCTTTAGTTTCATTGATCTTCCTATTTTGTGTCATTCTATCTATCCTTATTTTCTTGCCTTGTTATTTGAGCTTGTTCTTGTGTTTTTCCGCCTTTATTTCTCCTTTCGTATTTTGGTCGTTATCAGATAGGTAACTAGAACTTGACATCGATGTAGCATAACTGAGCATTGAAGCCAAAAAAAAAAAAATAAGACTGCTGCTTAATATGACATCTAGAGAAACAAAATAACCATGTCCAAAGGTTTTTCTTCTATAAGATGCATGTTTATATTTCTGATAAGGAGAACAAGCCTTTGTCCCCCAAACAGTCAACTCATATATATAGCCTCAAAAATGTTAATTATATAACCATGGAAGTAAAGAAGCACATGACTAATAGGGCTGTTCAAAACCGAACCGTAACCGTTAAGCCAACCACAAAATTGGCTTATTGGCTTATTGGTATTGGCTTATCGGAGAAACGGTTGGTGAACGGATTAAAATTTTATAATTAATGGTTTATTGGTGTGGGGATGGATTACTCAATTTTCTTATTGGATAAACCGTTAACCCGTTAAGAATTACCATATATACTTACATTTCTCCACCTAGATATATAAAATACATATTATATTATTATAAAATATAAACCCTAAACCTAATGTATCTAAATTCTACCGTAATATAACCTAAAGCCCATTAATATGTTGCCTACTTCCCTTATTATATTATTAACCCTAATAAAGACTAAAGAGTAAAGTTATTAGGAGTAAAGTTAGATGGAACAATCTTTTATGTTATGTTTTTTTTTTCTGAATGGAAAAAGTTGACTTTGAAACTTGAGAGGCAAGTGCTAGTTTTTAGTACTACTATTTTTGTAGTCACTGTGAAAAGAAGT